>OY856409.1:552981697-554217947 GCA_963693085.1 Alisma plantago-aquatica
AAATTATATATAATTTTAAATATGTTACATTTAAAATATATAATTTTGAATACTTGTAGTAACATATTTGAAATTATATAGAAGTATTTAAATGTAATGTATTTAAAATTATATATACATTACTAGAAGTATTTAAAATTATATAGTAACATATTTAAAATTGTATATTATTATACGTTACTATATATTAAAATTATTGGATGCAACACTAATTTATATATATTTAGTATTGTATCCATTAATTTTAAATTAATGGATACAATACTAAAATTATCTACATTAATTTTAAAATATATAATTTTAAATATGTTACATTTAAAATATATAATTTAAAATTATCTAGATTAATTGTGTTATATATAATTTTAAATATGTTACATTTAAAATATATAATTTTAAATACTTCTAGTAACGTATTTTAAATATAGAAGTATTTAAAATTAATGGACACAATACTAAAATGTAGATAGAAGTATTTCAAATATATAATTTTAAATATATATAATTTTAGTAATATATCCAATAATTTTAATATATAGTAACGTATTTAAAATTAATGGATACAATACTAAAATTATATATTTATACATATATACACATACATATTATATATATGGATACAATACTAAAATTATAAATGCATAGAAGTATTTAAAATTAATGGATACAATACTAAAATTAATATTTATACATTTTATATATATTTATATATATAGTGCATATCAACATGTGCTATATGTTGCTATATTAGTTTTCTTTTTCTTTTTTCTAAATTTACAAATAAATATATACATGTATACGTATATATGTATATATTTGTTTTATTTCTATAGTTTTAAACGTTACTATATAATATTAGTATTGTATCTATTAATTTTAAATACTTCTATCTACATTTATAAATATGATGTATTAATGAAATATAATATTATGTTATTATTTTATTATGTTCATTTATTATTTAAATTATATGGTTAATTGTATATAAGTTAATGTAGATTATGTTCATTTAGCAATTTAACATATATATGTATTTATATAACGTACATGGTATCATAATTTAAAAAAAAGTAAAATAAAAATAGAAATAGAATTACATCCTCTTTGGGGACGCATTGCTTTGTTGGAGGCAATGTGTCCCCATTGGAGACGTATTGCTTTTTAAAGTAGCAATGTGTCTCCCGAGGGGACGCATTGGTCCCATCAAGAGCAATGTGTCCTCTTTGGGGACGTATTGCCTCAGAAATGTACTATTTTGGGAATTAAATTTTGAATCGTGCCATTTTGGTAATTAAAATGTCCAAACGTGCTATTTAGATTTTTTGGCCAAGATATTTCCTCTCTAGCAACAAAGAGCTTCCTCTACAACAATAGCCCGACAATCTAACAGCAATAGGCCTATTCACAGAGACAGACCGACAATATGCCAGCAACCCCTGCGACATGCGAGGATTGATCCTTCATGGCAATACGTCAATGTT
Organism: Alisma plantago-aquatica; assembly: GCA_963693085.1. NCBI lineage: Eukaryota > Viridiplantae > Streptophyta > Magnoliopsida > Alismatales > Alismataceae > Alisma > Alisma plantago-aquatica. Next base: position 552,983,179 of record OY856409.1, read on the forward strand.
AACGGCAACAAGGGACATTGGAATGTAGGTCAGCGCACCTGCATACAGTTTGTGCACAGTAGCAAACGTCGTCTGCTAGCCAGTAGTAGCGTTAAAATCTGGATGATTGTGGCATGGTTTGGAATATCATACAACCAAACCATAAATTTTGGTTTCCCACTGTTGGGGCCCCACAGTCTGAATGGATGTAAAAAATATGTTAATATGGGGTGGTTTGGTTTGGGGTCGGTTCGTGGCATGGGTATTGGTTATAATTGCCATCCCTAATTCTACAGAGAGATAAAGCTATTTCGGGTGGTTTTCGGTGGAAAGGAGGTCCAAGTGGAGGTAGGTACCTATGACAATGGTGGTGAGGATGGTGACTTGTCGATGACGTACATATAGACTTATATAGGAGGGTATGGGTTAGGGTTTATGTTTGGAGAATCTAGAGGAAGCTCTCATTATCACTAATTGTCCCAGGGCAGCTCACCATTCTTGCAATAGCTATTCGGTCATTTCCTACTCTAGGTTGGCATTTTGGCTTGTCTTGACTATAATTGAATAATCAACAATTGAGGTGGAGTTAGTAAGAAATTTAGGGATTTGAATCGTAGGGTCGAGATGTAGAGAGGGAGGAGATATGTCTCATTGTTGCTAGCAGCCTATAAAAGTCACCGCCGTAGAGGGAAATGCATGCATGTGGGTTAGGGGGAGACCACACATGTGGGGACCTAGGTCAACATGTTGTCTAACCCATGAACTAAAATACGAATTTTATCCCTTTTAGTATGAATTATTACTTTCGTTCATGATTTTATATCTCCCTATCCCCACATCTGTTTGCCTTGCAAATTTCAATACTAGTTCATTTGTCATAACTCTAAATATTTAAGATGCAAACTTATTTAATTAATGAGTCTAATTTGGCTAAAGTGATTACTCTCACATTTAATCCAAATATGGATATTTAAAATAAATATAATATCTTTGAATGTGATTCCAAAGCCAAAATTCTCTATTTCAGTTTGGTTTTTGGTTTGTGGGTCCCAAATGGATGAGTAGATCTAAATAAGGACCACATTTAGGTGCTTGAAATTTAGGATAATTCAATGAAGTACAGACATGGATTGAAATTTAGCAAAAGAGTTTTTTTCAATGTCAGAGGATTATATATATAATAGATCAAAATTTTAATTCGGTACCAAAATTTGGTATGTTACATTGGCTTTATCTAAAATGAAGATGAACCTTGTATTTACAAGAAGATTAGTGGGATCATACTTGTAATCCTCATATCGTATGTAGCAATGTTCGGGAAATCGGTCCGCACAGCCGCATATACTCCCGCATATACCTATTCAGTCACCCTACCGCACCGCATATTACTAATCGGTCCACTAAGCAGTCATGGGCCGCATATACTCCCGATTGGCCGATTAAGCGGCCGATTAAACTCCGCTTTTCGAAAATCCCACAATGAATGTTCATGCATTTCGTACATACATGCATATATATACACACATTTCATTATATATTTAAACTTAGATATATATTCTTTAAAGTATATGTATACATTGTAATACATATAAAATTTTTCCACATGCATTTGTACATTTATATGAATACCTTTTGATATATTAACATGTACAGATACATATACAATATACCTAAATATACAATCACATATTTGTGCATGTATATATATATTTTGATTTATTCACATTTATACACACTATACATAAATTTTTACATTGATTTACCTACATTTTAGCATTTGTACATATATTACAAACACATTCTAAATATTGACATATATACATATATAAGCATATCATACATTATGCATGCATATTAATATATTTATATGTAAATAGATGTACGTGCCTACTCTATATATTTTAATTTATGATCTTGCTATATTATATTATATATAATTAGTTTATTAAAATAAAAAAATCCAAAACCGCATATACTCCCGTATATACTCCCGCATACCGCATATACTCTATGCAGTACCCTCTCCGCCCGTACACCGCATACCGTTTTCCTGAACCATGGTATGTAGATGACATACTATTGATGGGGGATGAAATCCCTACTTTATATGTGGTAAAACATGGTCGGAAAACACCTTCTCCGTGAAGAATTTAGGAGAAGTATCATATATTCTATAAATCAAGGTCTACAGAAATTGATCTAAAAGGCTTCTTGGTCTAAGTCAAAGTATGTACATTGACAAAGTGTTGAAAGGTTTTGGATGCAAGAGTGTGAGAGAGAAAAATTACTCATCTATCATGGGATAAGTCTATCTACATCTAAATGCCCCATCTTTTATGAAAAGAGGACACACATGAATAAGATTCTATATGAATCTATAATTGAATCTATCATGTATGTAACATTCCAGGTCTTGAGGCCAGATAAAATGATCTTAAAAGGAATAATTGGACTATTCATATCACTGAAGTGCACCTCTTTTATAGGGATCCCATCACTTAGAACTCCAAAGTTAAGCGTGCTCATCTTGGAGTAGTACTAGGATGGGTGAAAAGTTGGGAATTTGATCTCAACTTGTGCATGAGTGAGGATAAAGCATATAGTTTAAGTCCAGTGGTGGTCTATGGGGCTAGTCATCATTCCTGAAACTCTACTAGAGCCTTGTGCAATGAGATCGAGAATTACAAATGGTATCATAGCCAAAACCACTCTCACAGGTGGGATCCACAAGGCATGTGACATGCCTGTCTTTAGTCATGCAGTTCAGACATGTTGTAAAGGGCTATCCATAGTGATGTAGCCACCCTTTTATCATTAGTTGTGATCGAGAGCTAGGTGCACATTGGTCATTATGGGTCTACACGGAAATGGAGAATGATTATGAGGCCTTATAGATTAGCCTTGTTGAGGAAGTCAAGAGTCTGAGTGGGGAAGATTGTAATGTCCTAGGTCTTGAGGCCCTAGATATAATGATCTTAAAAGGAATGATTAGACTACCCATACCACCAAGGTGCAACTCCGTTTTAGGGAGCCCATCACTAAGAGATCCAAAGTTAAGCATGCTCAGCTTGGAGTAGTACAAGTGTAACATACCAAATTTTGGGTAAATAAACTATTTTAGCTATACTTCATATTTTCATTCCTTAACTTTAGTCCATTTTCAAATCAGTCTTTTGTTTAATGTCTCATTAGTTATTTTAATTAATGGCCATATTCTTTACTATAGTTAGTCTTTGATTGTGTTTCTTTTTTCTATTTGATTAAACTATCCTCTTTAGAGAAATATTTGCTAATAAGTTGTTCCACATTGGTGAATCATCTCAACATCATTCAGTGCAAATCAAAGTATTTGTGCCCAACTACCTTGATTTGACTTGTATTGATATAACACCCATGATTCTACAACCAATGACTCTGGAATCGATTGAAAATATTACTTAAAAATAACATACATTAATTATTGAGTGACTTATGCTAGAATAATTAATATTCAAGATGTGTTTTGAATAGAGGATTTAATAATTTCCTTATTTAAATTAGTTAGAATTAGACATATTGTCAATTTCCCATTAAAATAGGACTTTTTGTTTTGAAATTAGGAAATAGTAGAGTAATTAGCAAGAAGGGAGTAATTACCAATTGACTTTACTAGATTTATGAGCCAAGAACCCCGTCTCCCCATTGTAACACGTGTTACATGGAACACAACCTCTCTCTCATGATCCCTTTGCATCATCACCACTCTTGAAACTCTAGCACCCAATTATATATCAAATTCCATGCTTAGCCTTCCTCTGACAACTCCCAAACAAGATCATCTACCACCAACCATAGCTACCGACATCAAAGATCAGGAGTCTGCAAATAGTAGCTCTGACACCTTGCCACAAATTTATCCTAAAACCTACCACCCTTGCTAGTTGTCCTCCGTCTTCCCTTCCCAACATGTTATGTCGTTGATCTATAATGGACTACAACCACCATGCCATCACACCCACACCTCACAAGCCTAACACCATGTAAAAAAGAAGACTCTGGAGGACACCACACATAACCTTGTTGGTCATGGACTGAGGTTAAAGGGCCCTTGAGGACCCATCATCTATCTACTCCAATCAATTTGAACCCTTGTCGGCCTACAACATGAGATGGCAGTCCCCAACAACCCTCTCCAGTGGTGCATCATATATGGAAGTCTAATGAAACTCTACAAGTCTCTGGGAAAAAGCATGCAAGTTGCTAGCAAGCTTGACACCCCACAGACCCTCACTCCTTGCTCAAGACCATACCATAGTCCCTTGGCTTCAACATGCAAGACCATTTTTAGTTCGCAACATGATGTAGCCATGAAGATTTAGAGTACAACCTCCCTTACATGTACCTTGAAGACCTTCTCCAATATTTAGTGGTGACAGACTATTTCATATATGGCCAACAATGCTCTACCTAGTCCTTCATAACATGCCTAAGATGGCATCATGTCTTCTTCAAGTTGCCAAAGATAGACCCGAGATCTTCAGACCCTAGACAATTGGAATGAGATCTCCAACTAGGACCAACAACTTGTCAATTCCTTTGTTATCATGATGTACAACCCCTACATCCCTCCCAATATGCTTCTCCTTAGTTGACCAACCAACATACTAATCGAAGTTATAGGGTGCATAAAACATGAGTCAATCAAGAACTCAACAGGTGTGTCAACTGTAACCATAAATAAATAGATTCAGTACAGCAGTTGTATCATATGGATACATACATTTGTATAGTTATGTAATAGTCCATTGGTAAATTATGTAATCCATAAGTGGTTATTATAAGAAACCCATTAGTAAAGTCATTATAGACCAAAAGATTTAATGATAATGTCATCATATGGTTTCAGTAACAACCTAGTCTAGTTGAACCATTATGTAAATATTAGTCACATTATTTACATATATGCTAAACATATGAGTAATAGGTTAGTTATCATGAATGGTCTATCCTAATTATTCTTACAAACCCTAGAAATATACATGATCAAATATAAACAATTATGAATTTGACTTATGAATCACTTTAACCTAACTCAACACATCCTGATGAAAACTTAAAGAGATCATCTGGAAGATAACTTATCTATCCTCATATTTCTAAATAATAACTAAGATGACACTTTTGATTAATTTTATGAGAATTTATTCATTCACATATTGATATAAAATTGTGCAACTTGAGACCTATGTATGAGAATGTGACTGATATGCATTGAACTATGCATAAACTAAATCCCAGATATCCCTCGAAAGGGTACAATGGAAAATAAATATATTGCATCATAGTGATTTAATGGAATTATATTACATATAAGACAAAGAATCATTTTAGGATCTAATATAGAGAAAGTATAATAAAATATTTGGGTATGAATATTGATTACATATATATGACTTAGCTATGAATGAGGACAATGGAATAATCATGGAATAATAATATCCCTAAAGGGGGAAGAAAACAACAAACAAAAAATATTGAACATATAATTGATTCTAAGACATATAGGGACAAATATTTCTCTATATGTAGATCTCTCTCTTTTGGTAAATTCTTTGAGCTCAACTCTTGAGATTTAGATTTTCACACACTTACGATCTAAAGGTACAAAATTTCTATTTGTATTTGGAAAGTTATTTCACTCATTGATTGCATGCATGATTAGATAGGTTGGTTCGCCCAAAAATCGATTTTGAACCTTAGCCTCCTCTTGGAAAGGCCACTGACACTTATTCTTGGAAAATAGTAGCATGATGCTTAAACATAAAAAAAGGACATGCCACTGACCCCAGTTTAGTGCAATTATGCATCCACACCTATGCACAAAGTTAAAGGACATAGGGTCCCTCGATATGCTAGGAATCTCAATTGGTGTGTTGTCATTCTTTGTATGAGAGAACACATGGCTTACCGAACAACTAGGCATAGACATGTGCTATCCATGTGAAAACAAAATTTACTAATCTTAAAATTGGATAGTGAATATTATTGAATTTAAAAACCATTATTATCATTTGATACTTTCCTACGTTATTCAATTCTTGCATTTGGTCATAAAAATCCTTGTATATAGGTTCATATTCTTTTACTTTCCAAATGTCAGTTTTGTACCAACTTTGTTGACCTATGTTTTACTTCTTGGGGTCCATGTGTGTTTTTTTTCCCTTTGGGAACTCAATGGTAGGTGATTAATACAAAACCAAGAAGAGACATGCAAGAGTTCTACCCTATTGAAGTGTATATAGTAATTAATGGCTATTCATAATTTTGAAATCCTATGTATAAATTTCTATGATTCTTATGTAAAACATAATTTTGAAAAGATTTTTTATATTTTTATGCAATTTTTTAAATATTTTGTCATAAGAATCGAGTCCTTACATCATGGTATCAGAACTTATAAATAGCCGACACTCATGTATGACTTGTAGAAGTTAAGTACATGTAGAATATAGGTAAACCATGGTATCATTGGCTCAAATCTTGGGATATACCTAGACTACAAGATGGATACACTAATAGACTGGGATGTCAAGTATGTACCTTGACTTAGAAATTGATGAAACATACTTAGCTCATCTACTAACCTTTAGACTCCCCTAGGCATAGATTTATATGATAATATTACTCCGGAATAAATTTTTAAGACACATGTATGTAGATTTAGAATATGACCCTTCGAAAATTTTGTCACAACTTAAGTATAAAAATAAGAAGAGTATCCTAGAGTTCCTCTTTAGTAGGGTACAACCATAAGAATGAAAAAGTGGAAGGCTTGTATAAACTTTAAAATTTGTTAACTAATTCAGAATAATCATCACCATGTAGGTGAAACGCGCTGAGGTATCTAAGGAAGGATGATTGATCTGCCTGAATCACGCGTCTGAAATACGGAGACGGATTCAGAAGGAATCGAACTCTTAAAATAATAACCCGAAACCTTCTAGCCCCCCGGAACTTTTATTATGGGGTCAAAGTAGATATATGGGGTCGAACACAGGGACGTGGTGACGTTTAAGACACCATGAATTTCTGTTCTATAGTCAGATAAGCCAAAACGATATGCGATGAAAGTAAGTACTAGAACTAGTCTAGCGGGTTGTCACGATTTAAAATAAAGAGAAGCAAAGAAAAGAAAAGAAAAGAAAACAGAGCTCGTGGTTCTACTAATCTGAGAAAGAGTGTTCCTGGCTATGCAACCACAAACGGGACAGTCTATGCATTCGTTCTCAGTTGTAGACAACCCTCGAACACCCAAGCAAGCATCTAGTACGCACAATGGCATCTATCATGTGGGTCGTCCCACTCGCTCTCGTGATGCGTGACTAAAACCATCAATGATATGTCATAGACTCTCTCTCGAGGAATGGCAAATCAACACCTCAGAATATGCTAAGTTCCCTCTCAGGTCTTAGGATATTCCAGGGTGTTAGGGACATAATACCTTGGATCATCCTCCTCTCGGGTTTGGATCCCAACTATCATCTCTTAGCTATTTCTACAATGGATTTCTCGATATAGGAAGAAATAGCAGTTCAAGCGAGTAAGAGATCAACCAAACTAGCAATCATAACTTAGAAAGAGAAAATAGAACATGCAACATACTAGATCTAATATATATCTACTTGCTTAAGGAAAAAGTACATATACATGCCTAGATCGGGCTACATAGCCAAGAAGGAGCTAACTAGCCATAGACAAGCATGGTTAGCACCGAACAAAGATGGATGAACATCGTTTGTACAAGAAACCGAGGAACACAGAAGAATGAAAGAGAAGAATAAAGAGATATAGCCCATAGAGGAGAGGTGGCTCTCACTCCTCAGCCTCCGTGCAGGCTGGATCTCATTCCTTGGTCCTCTTCTTCATCCTTCTGGACTCCTTGGTTCTCTCTCTCTCTCTAGATCGGCTCCAACAGCAACCAGGTGGATGTGAGAGGATGTCGATGTAGACTAATCTTCTCTCTCCTCAGCTTCTGCCTGTGGAGATTGTAGACCAGTAGTGGAGGAGAGCGGTGATGCAGATCTTCTCTCTCCTTGGTGGTGAGGATGAACGTAGCACATATCTACTCTCTCCTCGACTTCCATCCTTGGAGAGAGTAGATTTGAGATGGAGATGGAGGAGAGAGAGAGAAGGCTGGTTGCTGCTGGAGCACGTAGATGGGCTGCCTTGGTCCTCTCGGACTTTGGGATGCTTCCCCGAGGCTCTGGCTCCAACTCGGTAGCCTTCCGACGTCTGGACATGACCCAACAGCCGTTTGGCCTCAAGGCTGGATCCCCCCCTCGGTTGGGGTCAAGTTCTATTTATAGGCACAGCTGGGCATACGGCATGTGCTTTGCACGTGTCCCTTTTTGAGTTAAGTCAGTTACAGGAACCAGATCGCGGTCGCGATTAATTATTCTGCAGGTCGCGATCTTTTGCACGATCGCAGTCTTTTTCTTAGCCAGGTCGTGATTGCCTTGTGCCAGGTCACGGTTCCTCCTTTGGTCTGTGACCACGGGAAGTTGGCTGCGTGAGATTGCGATCGTGAGGGAGAGAGGTCGTGTTCAATTGCCCTGGTCGTGATTATGAGAATGGGGGTCGCAGTTGTCCTTTGCTAGTCCGCGGGTCACAGTTGTTGTAGTGGGGTCGAGGCCGCGATCTGGAGCAGGTGAGTCGTAGTGTTGATGGTGAAATGCGAGGTGCAGGTGATGGCATTGATCGTTGCTGAGTCGTGGTTGTTGTTGATGCGTTGATCACGGGTGTAGGGTTGAGATGGATCCAAAGTCACGGGAAAGATCGCGGTCACGATCATTTGCAGGTGGGGTCACGGCGAGCGGGATGAAGAGTGGGCGAGGTCAAGGTGCGATGTTGGTGTAGACACGGTCTGAGAGGTGTGGCAGGCAGGTACCTTAAGGGGATGTTGTCATGGTGTAGGTTCAAGGAGAGGGAGATCACATGCTATGGTGGTCGAGGAGGTAGAGGAAGCCACAGTCTGCTGGATGGCAAGGAGCATGCTGACATTGGTGAGCAGCAGGCAATGGAGATGAGGTTGTTGTCGCTGTGGTGGATAGCAGAGGAGGAGAAGAAGTCACGGCAGTTGCAGGTCGTGATGGGAGTGAGGGCATGGATCACGATCGGTGGAGGCAACAATCGCGGTTGTGATCACGAGAGATCGTGGTCGCGATCATGGGAGTAGCAGGAGGGAACCACGGGCAGGCGATGGCAGGAGGCGGTAGAGGTAGCAGGCGAAGTGTTGTTCACGGTGGAGTTGTGGTGCAGGTGGATGCATGGGGGAGTGTAGGTCGTTGTGGTTGTAGGCGATGGAGTCGCGGTGATTGCTGCAGGTGATGGCGAGCGATGGAATTGTGGTCGCGGTAAACACAAATTGCGGTCGTGATTTGTTGAGGGGAGGATAGAGAGGGACGCGGCGAGGAGAATCGCGGGTCACGATGTTGTGAGAGCACCCGGTCGTAGTTCTGTGAAGAGGTTGCCGCAGTCGCGGCTATGCAGGGGAGGTGCAGAGAGTGAGGGTAGGTCTTGGTCCTTGGCGTGGGGTCATGATCCGTTGGGATGAAGCGGTGACCTGGTCGCAGTTGCAGATAGGTCTGTAGGTCGTGATTTCCTTGGGCCTCGACTGTGGGCAGGAGAGCAGAGGAATCATGATTGTGGTTCCTGTAATCGCAGTCACAATTAGGGTTAAGGGAGTGAACCGCAATCTGTAGGAGAAGGGAGCCGTTTACCGTGCTTTGACCAAGCAACCAAAGAGCCCAAACAGAGCTATGAGCTTTGGGAGATTGGGCCCAAGAGCTCCAAAATGACCTGTACAAGCAAGATAAAATCCAGTAAAAATAGGAATTAATATCAAATGGGTGTATATAGAGAATTAGACAGTGAAAGCAATTAATGATAGCCAGACTGGGCCCAGAATAAAGGATAAGATAGTGATGACAATGTTTCAAGCAATATAATTATTCTGAGCCTCAGTTTAGCAGAGAGAGAGAGAGTAAAAGAGATCGTTCATCTGTGTTCGGTGCATGCTAATCCAATATTGGCTATTTAGCTACATAATTGGATAATTAGTTATTTTATCTAAGTAAATAAGAAAAGGACTAAAACATGAGCAAAGAGGGGCATATTAAGGCCAAGGTGATATAAACCATAGATAAGATGCATAGAGAAAATGAATAGATTTGGGTGTTATCAACTACCCCAAGCTTAAAACTTGCTTGTCCTCAAGCAAGACTATGCTCAAAGAACAAAAAGATAACATCCAAATTAAGCTTGGCAATAAATGCTATGGTTAAGAAAAACAGTTTAAAGCATAAAAACTCTTGATCCATGTCATTCAGAACAAACCCCCACCAAATCAATCACAGTCCTGCTAAAGCAAGATCAAAGAGTGTCTAGGAAAGATTAAGTGGATTCACTACAGCCTGCCGATACTCATGAGGGTTTGAATCATGATTATTAAACATGAGAGAATTGTCACATAGGTGATCACACGGTTGATGAGCAATGAGAAATCACCATGAATCCATGCATACCAATCTGGAACATCGCTCTTCTCACTTATTCAAGTCCTTAAGATACAAAGCAAAAAGACTCTAATGACTTCTGAGGATCTCGATCTGCGTCAGATTGGTCCATGTAGCGAGTAACAGTCCCTACAGTCTGAACCAGTTGGTCCAAAGTAATGAGACAAACTCCTCGTACTGCGCTCGAACCAACCCTACTACTAAGATGATCTCATAGGCCACTTAAGGGTTCCTAATGACTCTCTAATGAGCTTTTGGAATGATACTACCAGGCACGACCTACCCACGTTCGTGAGCACAGTCATACGCCGACTGGGCACCATCCTCGACTCTCCTAAAAGAGAAAGCAAGCGCTCATTTATTTTTCACACTCAGGCTTTTATCATCTGCATTCTATTTGTAGGCTTCGGTGAGAACTATATAGATATTTTGGGATTTTGTGTGCGGCCAAGCCTCTTTTGCACATTTTTATATTTTTCATCTTTTGACTCAATCTAGTATGAGAAGGCATGTAGTCCATCAAGGAAAACACTTCATCTTGATCATAGATCAAAGCGCATCATAATCTGCTTGATACCTATGTGAAAAGTTGCCATTATGATTCAAGAATCCTTAGAATAGAGGCAAGCTTGTGAATCCACAGCTAGGATTCTTTGATCATGTTTTAGCTCATTCCAACGTTCCTTTACCATGAGTTTGCCATTCACGACATAGATCAAGGGAATCTAGCTTTAAGCTATGAAAAAGAGACATAACCTTAGATTTATTACCAAACTCAAGGAAAGAGTCAAAGAGCAAGTCAAGCAAAAGGTCAAGCAATTTTTAAGATAAAAAATGTGCATCTAGGCATAAAGTCAAGCATTTATCTATTAGGTTCGCACCAAATAGCCATAATTGCAAGGCTAAAAAGTAGAAATTTTTTGAAAATTTAAAACTAAATGTAGGAAATAAACATGCATGTCAGAAGGGTGAAGAGAAAGAAGGGTGAATCCCACCACCCCAAGCTTAAAACTTTGCTCGTCCTCAAGTAAGACTAAAACTTGAAATAGTGAGGCGGGAATGCATGATTTTAATGGCAGTTATTGAAGTTTTAAAGATGATGCATGGATGCAAGGATATAAAAATAGTTAAGAGGAAAGAAATTAACTAACAAGAACATGAAAAGCAAAATTTATTATAATAAAAGGGCGAGAGGGTGGGTAAGAGAAAAGGGGGTGGCTGCCCCACGATACCGACACTGGGATCCCAAATCCTAAGTTTTGGGACCAGTGTCACCTATGTCTTGCCGACAGGTTCCTCCACATAATATGAGTAGAATGGACAGAGATGTGGGTCCTCCTGAGTCTGAAGAAGAGGAACGTAATCCGGTGACTCGGTGAAGTCATCACTGTGCTGGAATTGACTTGAACTGCACTGTGATGAATTCTTTGGCATATCATCCTCAGGGTACCTTTCATCATATGAATCTGAATACGAAGGTCATGGGATGTCGACACAGGATGAGATGGAGGGGATAGGGTGAATGACTTGGGTAGGATCCATTTCTCCTCCCTCCATCTCCGAACTTGAGGGTGGATGCTCAGATAATCTATTATATATAGTTTGAGTCATCCAATCATCTTCTGAACAAGAAGTACTCCTTGAAGAATCAGTTTGTGGTTCTACCACCCCAAGCTTATCGTCTTCTGTGGGGTCTGGGGTTTCTTCATGCTCAGCAGCCATGTTGTAGTAAACTGTCCATCTACCTCCCTTGAGTTCCACCAAGCCTTGAGGAGGGATGGTGGTGATTGTAAGTTCGTGTTGTTCTAGCTCGTCGTTGTCGGTATACTCATTGCTCCATGTCGAGCAACTGTCGTCGTTGTCATCGAACAAGTTGTTCCAGACCATGGTTGGCGTACTTCTCAAAGCGAAGTGACAAGTCTCAATATGAGAGACGTCACTCTAGTCTGGTTCAATATCTGACTTTGTTTCCTCAAACCAACCTTCTGGCTGTGAGGTTGATTGGATTTTCGAGTCTTCATCATCGTCATCATAGAGCCATTCGTGTATATGATTCATATCTTCCATTGGTTCATCAGCTGGATCATCTGGATAGAATGAAGGGTTTCCCGGAGTGGGTTGGTCTTCACAGAAAAATCTCAGTGAATCCAGTTGATGGTCTGAATAGGATGGTGATGCATACTCCACTTTAGACCCAATGGAGTGGTCTTGATGAATAACATCTTCGTTGTCTTGTGATGGAAATTGTAATTGGATTGTAACCAAATCGATGAGCTCTTGGAGCCTCCTGCCTTGTTCAACATATTTATCATGAAGTTGTTGTACTTGAGCAGTAATGCTTTCAAGACCCATCGATTCTGCCATGCACATATAAGGGGAATCTGCTGTATCAAACTGATGCTTTTGGATGAATCCTTGTTCAACAGTTTGAAGCATATTTCTACTGTGGTCTGCAATCTCCGTTACCAATTGGAGTTGACATTCCTGCTTGTCTAATAGTTGTTGGAGCGGATTGATGTTTTCTTGGGGATGAGGAGCTGAGGCAGTGAGTGCTTGAACACTTTCCCCAAACAACTCCATTGCCTTAATTAGTTCTCGATCCCATGGTAACACAGGAGTTGAGGGTTGACTGGCAGTCCCCATTGTAGGAATCTCGAAACATGACGACGTTAGAGGTAAGTATAACTCGACTAGATGTAGAGCACGACCTTCAATTATTTGCCAGCAGTTGGAACTGCGGAAAAACTCAGGAGGACAGGTGGAAAAGATGACTTGTCTATCTAAAGCGAGATCCATGGCTGAAAAAAGGTATAAGAAAGAGAAAAGGTATTCAGCATATATGAACAAGTATGTTTAAAACAAAAGGAAAACTATGCATATATATATACAAGCTTATATGCACGTCCTGAATCGGCAACGGCGTCAAAAAGTTGATCTGCCTGAATCGCACATCCGGAATACGGAGACAGATTCAGAAGGAATTGAACTCTTAAAATTATAACCCGAAACCTTCTAGGCCCCCGCAACTTTTATTACGGGGTCGAAATAGATATACAGGGTCTAACACAGGGACGTGGTGATGTTTAGGATGCCACATATTTCTGTTCAATAGTCAGATAATCCAAAATGATATGCGATGAAAGTAAGTGCTAGAACTAGTCTAGCGGGTTGTCACGATTTAAAATAAAGAGAAGAAAACAAAACAAAACAAAACAAAACAAAATAGAGCGCGTGGTTCTACTAATCTGAGAAAGAGAGTTCCTGGCTATGCAACCACAAATGGGACAGTCTATGCATTCGTTCTCAAGTGTAGACAACCCTCGAACACCTAAGCAAGCATCTAGTACGCACAATGGCATATGTCTTGTGGGTCGTCCCACTCGCTCTCGCGATGTGTGACTAAAACCATCAACGATATGTCATCGACCCTCTCTCGAGGAATGGCAAATCAACACCTCAGAATATGCTAAGTTCCCTCTCGGGTCTTAGGATATTCTGGGGTGTTAGGGACAGAATACCTTGGATCGTCCTCCTCTCGGGTTCGGATCCCAGCTATCGTCTCTTAGCTATTTCTACAGCGGATCTCTCGATACAGAAAGAAATAGCAGTTCAAGCGAGTAAGAGATCAACCAAACTAGCAATCATAACTTAGAAAGAGAAAATAGAACATGCAACATACTAGATCTGATATAAATCTACTTGCTTAAGGCAAAAGTACATATACATGCCCAGATCGGGCTACATAGCCAAGAAGGAGCTAATTAGCCATAGACAAGCATGGTTAGCACTGAACAAAGACGGATGAACATCGTTTGTACAAGAAACCAAGGAACACAAAAGAATGAAAGAGAAGAAGAAAGAGATATAGCCCGTAGAGGTGAGGTGGTTCTCGCTCCTCGGCCTCCGTGCAGGCCGAATCTCGTTCCTCGGTCCTCCTCTTCATCCTTCTGGACTCCTTGGTTCTCTCTCTCTCTAGATCTGCTCCAACAGCAGCCAGGTGGATGTGAGAGGATGTTGATGTAGAGTGATCTTCTCTCTCCTCAGCTTTTTCCTATGGAGATCGTAGACCAGCAGTGGAGGAGGGCGGTGATGTAGATCTTCTCTCTTCTTGGTGGTGAGGATGAACGTAGCACAGATCTACTCTCTCCTCGACTTTCATCCTTGGAGAGAGTAGATCTGAGATGGAGACAAAGGAGAGAGAGAGAGTGAAGGATGGTTGTTGCTGGAGCACATAGACAGGCTGCCTTGGTCCTCTCGGACTTTGGGATGCTTCCCCGAGGCTCTGGCTCCAACTTGGTAGCCTTTCGGCGTCTGGACACGACCCAGCAGTCGTTTGGCCTCAAGGCTGGATCCCCCCCTCGGTTGGGGTCAGGTTCTATTTATAGGCACAGCTGGGCACACGACTTGTGCTTTGCATGTGTCCCTTTTTTGAGTTAAGTCGGTTACAGGAACCAGATCGCAGTCGTGATTAATTGTTCTACAGGTCGCGATCTTTTGCACGATCGTGATCTTTTTCTTAGCCAAGTCACGATTGCCTTGTGCCAGGTCGCGGTTCCTCCTTTTGCCTGTGACCATGGGCAGTTGGCTGTGTGAGCTCGCGATTGTGAGGGAGAGAGGTCGTGTTCAATTGCCCTGGTCGTGATTATGAGAAAGGGGGGCGCGGTTGTCCTTGGCTAGTCCGTGGGTTGGGGTTGTTGCAGTGGCGTCGAGGTCGCGATCAAGAGCAGGTGAGTCGCGGTGATGATGGTGAACTGCGAGGTGCAGGTGATGGCGTTGATCACTGCTGAGCCACAGTTGTTGCTGCTGTGTTGATCGCAGGTGTAGGGTTGAGATGGATCCGAGGTCACGACAAATATCGTGGTCGCGATCATTTGCAGGTGGGGTCACGGTGAGCGGGTGATGAAGAGCGGGCGAGGTTGAGGTTCGATGCTGGTGTAGCCACGGTCTGAGAGGTGTGGCAGGCGGGCACCTCAAGGGGATGTTGTCGTGGTGCAGGTGCGACGAGAGGGAGACCGTAGGCTATGGTGGTCGAGGAGGTAGAGGAAGCCGCAGTCTGCTGAATGGCAAGGAGCAGGCTGACATTAGCGAGCAGCAGGTGATGGAGATGAGGTTGTTGCCACTGTGGTGGAGAGCAGAGGAGAAGAAGAAGCTGCGGTAGCTGCAGGTCGTGATGGGAGTGAGGGCATGGATCGCGATCGATGGAGGCAACAATCGTGGTCGCGATCATGAGAGATCATGGTCGCGATCATGGGAGTAGCAGGAGGGAACCGCGGGCAGGCGATGACGGGAGGCGGTAGAGGTAGCAGGCGAGGTGTTGTTGACGGTGGAGTTGTGGTGCAGGTGGATGCATGGGGGAGTGGAGGTCACAGTGGTTGTAGGCGATGGAGTCGCGGTGATTGTTGCAGGTGATGGCGAGCGATGGAACCGCGGTCACGGTAAGCACAAATCACGGTCGCGATTTGTTGAGGGGAGGACAGAGAGGGACGCGGCGAGGAGAATCGCGGGTCACAATGTTGTGAGAGCACCCGGTCGCGGTTCTGTGAAGAGGTTGCCGCAGTCGCGGCTATGCAGGGGAGGTGCAGAGAGTGAGGGTAGGTCTTGGTCCTTGACGTGGGGTTACGATCCATTGGGATGAAGCGGCAACATGGTCGCAGTTGCAGATAGGTTCGTAGGTCGCGATTTCCTTGCGCCTCGACCGCGGGCAGGAGAGTAGAGGAACCACGATCACGGTTCCTGTAATCGCGGTCGTGATTAGGGTTAAGGGAGTGAACCGCGGTCTGTAGGAGAAGGTAGTCGTTGACCGTGCTTTGACCAAGCAACCAAAGAGCCCAAACAAAGCTATGGGCTTTGGGAGATTGGGCCCAAGAGCTCCAAAATGACATGTACAAGCAAGATAAAATCTAGTAAAAATAGGAATTAATATCAAATGGGTGTATATAGATAATTAGACAGTGAAAGCAATTAATGATAGCCAGACTGGGCCCAGAATAAAGGATAAGACAGTGATGACAATGTTTCAAGCAATATAATTATTTTGAGCCTCAGTTTAGCAGAGAGAGAGAGTAAAAGAGATCGTTCATCTGTGTTCGGTGCATTCCAATCCAATATTGGCTATTTAGCTTCATAATTGGATAATTAGTTATTTTATCTAAGTAAATAAGAAAAGGACTAAAACATGAGCAAAGAGGGGCATATTAAGGCCAAGGTGATATAAACCATAGATAAGATGCATAGAGAAAATGCATAGATTTGGTTGTTATCAATGATTAGTGAAGGTTCTTGCATGATTAATCCCAATCAACTTAGGTGGCGGTGACGTTTCCTCACTTTACATACTGACATGGACAAAGTGATATCTACTACTTGGGAAAAATCCTAATCTTGAATGTAGTCACTAACTTATTTAAAAAATGTATGTATGTTTGATCACCTTCAGTGTAAGGGAAACAAAAGATAATATGTTAGGACTTAGATACAAAACTTGTTCAAAAAAAATTGCCTCACGATAACTTTGACATAAAAGCCTAGAAAATATGATGAGTAGGTTCTCCTTTCTTATAGATAATTATGATATTTGCAAAAAAAGAGTGACAAATTCCACATTATATCAATATAGATGCAAAAGATATGGATTTAATATTACATCCCATAATAAGATGATGACCATTTCTAGATTTTTGAGACTTCCAATTTCGAGAGGGGAAAAGAGAAGAAAAAAACCTTAGATAGTTTATATTGAACTAAGCATTTTATTTATGTAAAACCTTAAACACTAAAAATGGAGAAATAAAAATGAAGTATACCTAAACTTTATCCCAATAAAACATCACATAAAGATTAGAGACAACAATGTTGAGTAAAATTTGATAAAGTTATAATCTTGGCTTGATAGCTATGGTTTACCTAATAATTTTGTAGTATAATACAAAAATCTTATATTCACTCTTA
The DNA here is from genome assembly GCA_963693085.1 of Alisma plantago-aquatica. NCBI lineage: Eukaryota > Viridiplantae > Streptophyta > Magnoliopsida > Alismatales > Alismataceae > Alisma > Alisma plantago-aquatica. The sequence goes on from OY856409.1 coordinate 553,000,659, forward strand.
ACCTTGAAGTGTGTACATGACCCTATAGGAATTACATGGACTAGGCATCACTAAGTACTCAGGTGACTCTTTATGTTTCATAAAAACACATATCCCAGAATGTGTCAAGTAATTGGGAAGACAGAGTAATAGTGATTGTGACTTGGTTTTTGCATTGATTTTGGCCTTTTTCACTTTTTCATGAAAAAGTTTTCCCATTGAGAAACCACTTTTATAATAATATATGTAGAAGGAAAATTGATTTTATGGACATTTATCGATGGTTTTTTGAGCTAAGTCATAATTAAGGAGTCATGGGAGAACCCTAGAGGAGAAACCTATAGTTGGTGAAGGACGCTAAATTGTAGTTGATATGCCTAATTAGATTTCTAGTTGAATCTTATTAAGAGGTTGAGATTAGTACCCGACTAGACCATTTTCATATGTCTATTTTGAGGACAAATCCACTTTAAGGGATGGAGAGTTGTTGCATACCAAATTTTGGGTACAAAATCTATTTTGAGCTATAGTTATTTTTATTTCCCTAACTTGAACCTATTTTCAAACCAGTTCTTTGTCTAATGACTCATTTAGTTATTTTGATCAATGGTTGTATTCTTTGATATGATTAGTATTTAAGTATGTTGCTTTTCTCTATTTGATTCAACTATCCTATTTAGAGAAATATTTGCTAATAAATCCTTACATTTTTACTTGGTGAATCATATCATCATCATTTAATGCAACTCAAGTATTTGTGCTCAATTACCTTGATTTGACCTTGTATTGATCTAACACCCACAATTCTACAAATAATGTATCTTGAATCAAAAGAAAATAAAATTAAAAATGACATACATTAATTATTGAGTTATTTATGCTATAATAATTAATAGACAAGATGTGTTTTGAATAGAAGATTTAATAATTTCCTTATTTTAATTAGTAAAAATTAGACACACGACAAAATTCCCATTAAACTAAGACTTGTCGTTCTGCAATTACGAAACAGTTGAGTAATTAGAAAGAGGGTAGTAATTACCACTCGACTTGACTAGATTTATGAGGAGAGAACCCCATCTCCTCAATATAATGCATGTGTTATAGTGAACGCAACCTCTATTCCCAACCCCTTTGCATCATCAACACTCTTAAAACTCTAGGACCCTCTTCTATATCAAATCCCACGTTCAACTTCCTTGAGCAACTACTAAATGAGATCGTCTACCACCAACCATAACCATCAGCAATGACAATAGGATTTTGCATATATCATCTCTGACACCTCGCCAAAAAATTGTGCTAAACCCCTTTGCCTCTCCAGTTCCCCTCTATGTTCCCTTTCCCAACCTATTACGTCACCGGTCTACAATGAACTACAACCACTATGCCATCCCCACCCACACCTCACAACCCTAATGTCGCATGAATAAGAAGACTCTGGCAACCACCACACAAAACCTTATTGGTCATGGGCTAAGGTTTAAGAGCCCTTGATGGAGAATCATCTGTCTATTCTAAGCCAATCACAACCCTCGTTGTCTTGCAATACTAGATGGCAGTCCCCAACAACCCTCTCCAGCGATGCATCACAGATGGAAGTCTCCTACAGACCAACAAGCCTCCAGGAAAACCCTGTAACTTGCTATCAAGCTTGACGCCCCACAAACCCGCTCTCCTTACTCAGGACCACACCATAGTCCCTTGGCTTTAGCAACAAGAACATCTTTAGTTTGCGACTTGATGTGGTTGTGAAGATCTAGAGTACAACCTCCCTCACATGTACTTTGAAGACCATCTCCCATATTTAGAGATGACAGTTTGTTTCATATATGGTTGTCACTGATCTATTTAGTCCTTCATACCATGCCCAAGGAGGCATTGGGTTTTCTTCAAGTTGTCAAAGATAGACCTACGATCTTCAGACCCTAGACCACCAAAATGAGATCTCCAAATAGGACCAATATCTTGCCCTCTCCTCTACTATCATGAGGTATAACCCCTACATCCCCCAATCTTTTTCTCCTTATTTGATCAACCAACATACTACCTAATTTATAGGGTGCATAAAATAGGAATCAATCAAGAACTCAACTGGTAGGTCAATTGTACCCAAAATTACATCGATTCATTACAGTAGTTGTATTATATGGATACATGCATGGGTATAATTACCTAAAAGTACATTAGTAAATTATGTAATCCATAGGTAGTGATTTTAAGAAACCCATTAGTAATCATTCTAGACCAAAAAGATTTAATAATAATCTCATCATACGATTTCAATAATAACCTGGTCTAGTTGAACCATTATGTAAATATCAGTCACATTATTGTGTAAATATATGTTCAAAATATGAGTAATAAGTCAGTTATAACGAATAATATATCCTCATTATTAGCATAAACCCTATAAGTACACATGATTGATTATAAACAAAAATGAGATTCAATTATGACCCGCTTTAACCTAAGTCAACATATCATAATGAAAACTTAAAGTGATAATATGGGGGAGATCTGATCTAACCTCATATTTATAAATAATAAGTAAGATGACACTTTTTCTTTAGTTATATGGGAATTTATCCATGCACATGCTAATATAAAATTATGCAACTTGATATCAAAGTATGAGTGTGTAACTAATATGCATTGAACTATGCATGCATTAAACCTTAGATATCTTTAGTAGGGGTACACATCAAATAAACATATTGCATCCTCGTGATCTAATAGAATTATATTATAAACAAAACCAAATAACATTTTAAGGTCTAATCTAGAGAAAATGTAATAAAAATTTTGAGTATGAAATATTGATTATATATATATGTGTGTGTGTGTGTGTGACTTAGCTATTAATGAGAGGAACCACATAATGATAACAACCCTAGACGGGGAAGAAAATAATAAATAGATAATATTTAACAAATAATTATTCCAAGCCATATAATGACAAATATTTCTCTATATTTGTAGATCGCTCTATTTTCATGAATATTGGAGCTCAATTCTTGAGATTTACATTTTTTCTTACTTCTGATCCAAAGGTACAAAATTTTTATTTCTATTTGGAAAGTTATTTACCTAATTGACTGCACGCATGACTCGAGGTTGATTAGCTCAAAAATCGATTTTGAATCTTAGCCTCCTCTTTGAAAAGCTACCAACACTTATTCCTGGAAAATAGTAGCATAATGTTTAAATGTGAAAAAAGGGCATTCTAGTGCCCGTACTTTAGTGTAATTATGATTCAAACCTCTGTGTAGAGTTGAAGGACATAATATCCCTCACTATATAGGGAATATCAGTCGGCGTGTTGTCATTCTCCATAGGAGAGAACACATGTATTCCCAAACAACTAGACATAGACATGTGCTATCTATGTGAAAATTGAATTACTAGTCTCAAAATTGGATAGTGAATCTTATTGATTTGAAAACCCATTATTACCAATTGATACTTGAGAAACCACTAGAGGGGGGGGCGAATAGGGTTTTATGATTATTTTAAAGTAATTTAACTCAAACAACCACAATCGAAATAATAAGAAGGAGACAAGGTGTTTAGAGTGGTTCCAACCTTAGCAAATACTAAGGCAGTCAATCCACTACCCGGTTGCTTACCCAACCGGGATTTTGAAAGTATTAAATTTTATTACCTCTCAAGGAATTTACATAAAATTACAATACTTTCTACACCCTTTGGACAACCTTCACCTTGAAGTAGTTGCACCAACCTTGAAGCAGCCTCCTTGAAGTAACTTCAAGCTCCCCCTTGAAGTAGCCTTCCTCTTGAAGTATCTTCCTGTTGCAACAGCCTTCTAGAAGTAGTCCAAAGACCTCCTTATTTACCAAGAAGATCAAACCCTCTCCAATCCGCAGCCTCCAACCCTAGGAGTAGCAAGGAGAGTACAAGCAATAAGAAAGAACAAGAAAGGAAATGGAAATTACAATTACCACTTTGAAGCACAAGGCTTGATTTGCCTATATCAAGTGTATAGATCTCCTAACCAATGAGTATTGAAGTGTAGGTTTAGTGGATAGGAGATGCTAGCCTATAGGACACGAATTTAGAGCAAAGGAAGTGAGTAGCCAATGCTAGTATTGCTCAATAGCTCAAAACAGATTGCCAATTGCAAGTATGTAAGCTCAAGTATTGCACAAGTGTGTTTTGGGTGTCCTATGGCTTGTCCTATTTATAGGAATGGCCTATGGATGCTTAAGGACGTTCTAGACACTTTCTAGGGGGTTCTAAGTGCTCAACTAGCCGTTAGGTATCCATTAGTTGTACTAACAACGGCTAGTTAATTAATTCTGAAAAGTGCAGACAGAGACATTCTCGGTCGAGGAATTGTCGACCGAGATCCCAGTCGATCGAAGTTTTGTCGACTGAGGGACTGTCTGGAGTCAAGTGTATATAACGTTCTGATCCAACTCCCAACTACTTTGTCTGCTGTGTCTAACGGCTACCTGGGTCATTCTCGGTCGAAGAACTCTAGGTCGAGGAGTTTGTCGATCGAGAATAACCCTGTTCCAATGTTTTGAACTAGATACTAAGTGTGTGTATGAGTGTGCAGATGTGACACTATTAAAAGGGATGACCTGTCTAAGTGTTGTGATTGGCTAAGGAAGATCTAACGCTTGATTTACATGATGTCTAAGTACTTGTACATTATATATTTGTACAAGTTTTACAATTGATTACATTCATGAAATTAAAGCAATTTAGCATATAGATCTTCCAAATATTTGTCATCCACTTTATTCCTGCAACACTCAAGTAGCACGTTAGATCGACAAGAATGAAATATTTGTCATTATAAAAACAAAGGGATTTAAATGATGTCCATTTAGCCAACAATCTCCCCCTTTTTGAATATGACAAACATTTCCAAAATATAAATCAACTATTCTTTAAGATGAGTTGAGTTTCATACCTGAGATTTACTTTGTAAATTTCTTCTCTTGTTTATGAAATGTGTGCTTTATATTCCCAAAGAATTATGAAACATCGAATCCAATCCTTTAGGGAATATAACAACTTTTAATGTAAAGCCATGAGATTATGAAACTCATTGATTGAGTTTTTCAAAGTTACCATTTTAAGATTTATATTTATTTCTCCCCCTTTGTCATTTCAAAAAGATATCCGTTAAAACCAGAAAAACTCCCCCTTAATTTGATATCCCTCATAAAAGGATAGCCATTAAATCTTTTGAAAAACATGTCCATTTGAAAGCCAAAAATAACACGATTAAAATCGTTTTTAAGAGGCACAAATATCAAAGAAAACATCTTCTAAGGGAGTGATAAGTAGTTGCTTCCTTATCCCTCATAAAAGGATAGCCATTAAATCTTTTGAAAAACATGTCCATTTGAAAGCCAAAAATAACACGATTAAAATCGTTTTTAAGAGGCACAAATATCAAAGAAAACATCTTCTAAGGGAGTGATAAGTAGTTGCTTCCTTATTTTGTTAAATTGGTCTAGTGGAAGCGGTTTTGTGAAAATATCAGCCAATTGATCTTCTGTATCAACATGATGAAGGGATACATGATTCTTAGAGATATGATCCCGTAAAAAGTGATGATGGATTTCAATATGTTTAGCTCGGCTGTGTAGAATGGGATTATGTGCTAAGTTTATAGCACTTATCTTGTCACAAAAGATAGGCGTAGATGAAAAAGTAAAGCCATAATCAGTTAACACTTGTTTCATATAGAGCACTTGAGCACAACAAGATCCGGCTGTCATATATTCAACTTCAGTTGTAGAGAGGGCCCAACCGTATTTTGTTTCTTGCTAAACCAAGATACTAAGGCTCTTCCTAACAAGAAACGACTACCACTAGTGCTCTTGCGATCAAGTCGACAACTAGCATAGTCGGCATCAGTATAAGCTTTAAAATCCAAGGATTGTCTTTTAGGATACCATAAACCATAACATGTGGTGTCGGCTAAGTATCGAAAAATCCGTTTGACAGCTTGAAAGTGAGAATGCATAGGCTGTGATTGAAATCGGGCACAAAGACCAACTGAAAACATTATGTCCGGTCTAGAAGCGGTTAAGTAAAGCAAACTACCAATCATAGCTCTATATAAGGAATCATCAATAGGTTCCCCATCTTCATCCTTATCAGTTTTAGTAGAGGTAGCCATTGGAGTGGTAGCATGTTTGTACTGGTCCATCCCAAAATGTTTTAAGAGTTCATTTGTGTACTTTTCTTGGCTTATAAAAATCTCGGCAGGCGTTTGTTTAATTTGAAAACCAAGAAAGAAAGTTAGTTCACCCATGAGGCTCATTTCAAATTCTTGTTGCATAATATCATTGAATTGTTTGCATAATGATTCATTTGAAGCACCAAAGATAATGTCATCAACATATATTTGAACAACTAGAAAATCAGATGCATATGTTTTGAAAAATAAAGTAGAATTTGAATTTCCAATAGAAAAGTCATTATCAAATAAATAGTTCTTGAGCCTTTCATACCAATTTCTAGGTGCTTGTTTTAAACCATAAAGTGCCTTCTTAAGTTCATATACATAGTCACCTTTGTCTGGTATTTCAAAACCTGGTGGTTGGACAACATATACTTCTTCTTGGATAATCCCATTGAGAAATGCACTTTTTACATCCATTTGAAAAAGTTTGATGTTTTTGTGTGCAGCTATAGCTAGTAACATTCTAATTGCTTCAAGTCTTGCTACTGGTGCATATGTTTCATCAAAGTATATCCCTTCTTGTTGATTATATCCTTGTGCTACTAGCCTAGCTTTATTTCTTACAACTTCTCCTGCTTCATTTAATTTATTTCTAAAAACCCATTTAGTTCCAATAATAGTTTTATTTTGTGGTTTAGGAACTAAGTCCCATACGTCATTTTTAGTGAATTGGTTTAATTCTTCTTGCATTGCCATTATCTAATAGTCATCTTTGAGAGCTTCAGTTACCTTTTTAGGTTCAATTATAGAGACAAATGCCATATTTGCAACATCTTTAAAAGAAGAACGAGTTTTGACTTTATCATTTGGATTTCCAATGATTAATTTTTGAGGATGATCCTTAATGAGTTTAGGAACATGTTGTGTTTCAACTTGATGATCACTAGTAGTGTTTTTGTCATTATCATTAGGTATTGATAAATTTTCTAATTGATGAGTAAGATCAATTGCTTCAAGATTTTCATATTGTGGCTCTTCATGAAAAGAGATGTGAATTGATTCCTCAACTTTTCTAGAAATAGTGTTGTAGACTCTAAATGCTTTGCTAGAGGTAGAATATCCCAAGAAAAAGGCTTTATGTGATTTAGAGTCAAACTTGTCTCTATCTTCTTTTGTGTTTAGAATGTAGCATGTTGATCCAAAAGTATGAAAATAGTCAACCCTAGGTTTCTTATTATATATGATTTCATATGGTGTTTTCTTCAAATAGGAATGAACAGTTACTCTATTTAACACATAGCAAGTTGTGTTTACCGCTTCAGCCCAAAATGTTTTAGGTGTATTATGTTCGAGCATCATAGTCCTAGCCATTTCTTGTAGTGATCGATTTTTCCTTTCAACTATATCATTTTGTTGTGGAATGCGTGGAGCAGAAAAATTGTGAGTGTAGCCTTGAGATGTGCAAAATTCTTCAAATAAATAGTTCTCAAATTCTCCACCATGATCACTCCTAATTGTACATATTTTGTTTTGTAATAGATTTTCAATCTTGGAACAAAATTTAATAAAAACTTGAATAGTGTCATCTTTGTTTGCAAGAAAGTGTACCCATGTATATCTACTATAATCATCAACAATAACAAAACAATATCTTTTGCCACCAATAGATTGTATGCACATAGGTCCAAATAGATCCATATGAATGAGTTCTAAGGATCTACAGGTGCTAAGTACATTTTTGGATTTAAAAGAGGTTTTTGTTTGTTTACCCAAAGTACATGGTTCACAATTTTCAGCTTGATCAAAAGATACATTAGGCAAACCACGAACAAGATCATATTTAACTAGCTTTTTGATAACATGTGAACTAGCATGACCCAATTTTCTATGCCATAGTTGCAAAGAATTTTCATTTACAAGTAAGCATTTTCCAACTACAGATTTCATAGAGTTAGGTCTAAGAATATAAAGATTTCCAATTCTTTTTCCTTCATAAACAACATTTGTAGTATTTTCTATTAGTAACTTGCAACAATTTTTGTTGAATAGAACATCATATCCACTATCACATAATTGACTAACACTTATTAAATTATGGTGTAAGCCGTCAACAAGTAAAACATTCTTATTTCTAGATTTGTACCAATATTACCTATTCCAACAATTTTACCTTTACCATTGTCTCCAAAAGTGACTGTTCCAATTTTCTTTTCTTCAAAAGTTTGAAATGCCTCCTTGTTTCCGGTCATGTGTTTGGAACATCCACTGTCGACCACCCAATCCTGCATTAAGATGTAGGTTTTGGTACCCATGTGATGGTCTGTTATGGTTAGGTACATTTAATTACAAACTGAAAATGTTTTAACAAAGAAAACTAATCAGAACTTCATTCAGTTGACAAAAGTTTGACCGACAAGTGTCTCGGTCGACCAATTTGTCGATCGAGAAAGTTGTTGTTTTGTAGATTAGAACTGAATAGGATCGGGAGTCTGTTCGGTCGACCATTTTTTGATCGATTTTTGCTTCGATCGATTATTTTTTGACCGGAATAGTTTCTGTTTCACAAAGACTTTTGCTGTATATTTTGGTATGTCATAGGCATTTGCTCGGTCGAAGTTTTCTCGACCAAGAGTGTATCTCGGTCGAACTTTTTGTCAACCAAAAATGTTTTTGTTTGACTCAGTAATCAGTTCTGAATTTAAAACAGTACATGAAGCTATTTGTTTAGTTGAGATAAGACATTTTGATTTTCAAGAGTAAGCATTAGATCATATCTCAACTAAATTACATTCAAGTTTTCTAAGTTTGAGGTTTAGGGACCCAAACTAACTCACAATCCTACTTCTTATAAGGGCATGAAAAAGAGTAATGTCCAAGACGTAGACAAAAATGACAAGAAATAGAGTCAATTTCATTTCTCTTTCTAGGATTTTGAATTGTAGTTTTAGGTACAAACATGGTCTTAGTCTTGGATGCTTGAGCTCTTTTACTTTTTGGAACATATCCCAAGCCTGTTCTTCTATTGTAGCTATAGGAATTGTTTAGAATATTATCAAGAATGTCATTTCCCTTTAAACCATTTATTTCTCTTTGTAGCTTAGAAATCTCATCCATCTTCTTATTTATATCTATTCTTGCTTTATCTAAATCAGATAATAGAGAGTTTCTTTCCTTAACAACATTATCATAATCTAGATGATTACATAGAATAGGTTGAGTCTAAAAATTGTTTAGTTTAGCAAGTAAATCAGCTTTTTCTTGGGAAAGAAGATCATGATTCATTTCTAAATTAAGTAGCTTTATATTGTAGTCACCTAAAGATGATTTCAAAGTCAAATTTCCACAAGCGATATTGTTCTTTTTACCGAAAAGATCATTTAATTTGGCATATAGATCTTCATTTGTTTTGATGGTCTTCTTTAGTTTCTTTTTGCAGTCAACATACTTGTCATGAGTTTCTTGTAGACTAGCAATTAAATCTTCTTTTGGTAAATCAAGAAGGCTTACCTCTTGGGAGTCATCATCATCTTCTTTTGCCATGAGACATTCCACCTTCTCTTCTCTGCTTTCACTATCACTTGACTCATCCCACGCAGCTTTATAAGCTTTTTCTCCCTTCTTTTTGTGTGAACTTTTCTTTCCTTTCTTTGCTTTTGGACATTCATTTTTTAGATGCCCTTTCTTTCCACATTCAAAACACCTAGGAGGGGAAGAAGAAGAACTAGCAATTTTGTTAGATCTAAATCTTCTATATTTCTTACCATTAACAATTAGGGCTTCTTCTCCTTCTTCTTCACTTGTTTCATCACTTTCTTGGGTGATGATCTTTGAAGCTTTTAGAGCTACATCCTTCTTTCTTCCTTGTTGCAGTTCACGCTCTCGTCGTTCCTCTTCCTCCAAGGTTGCCTCATGTGCTTCTAGGTTGCCAGTAAGTTGCTCCATCCTTAGTCAGGTGAGGTCATTTGCTTCTTCAATGGCAGTCACTTTGGGCTTGTACTTGGGAGGAAGGGACCTAAGAATCTTTGACACCTGGTCTTCCTCACTAATCACTTTGCCTAAAGCATTCAAACCATTCATAATAGAAGAAAATTTTGCATACATTTCACTAATAGATTCATTTTGATCCATACTGAATTGATTAAATTTCTGTTTAAGCATTCCGATTTTAGAATTCTTTACTTGAGCAGTCCTTCATATGTTATAGAAAGTCTATGCCATATTTCATAATCCGTTTCACAATTTGATATTCTATTAAACTCACCAACTAAAATTGAACAATAAAGTATACTTACAACTTTTGCATTCATTTGGGCAGACTTTACCGTATTGACATCCCAATTTGCATACTCCGTAAGAGGAAGTTCATAAGGAGTTGATACCATTCTCCATAAGTCCCAACTGATTCCTTGGAAGTAAAATTGCATCCTCCTCTTCTAGTAAGTGTAATTAGTTCCATCAAAAGCTGGAGGTCTAGCCACGAGTGTTCCTTCCAAGTTAAGGTTGTTGAGCAACCCGTCACCCATTCTTCAAGACTTTGTTAGAGTTCCTTGAAGCCCTGCTCTGACACCAACTGAGAAACTACTAGAGGGGGGTGAATAAGGTTTTATGATTATTTTAAAGTAATTTAACTCAAACAACCAAAATTGAAATAATAAGAAGGAGACAAGGTGTTTAGAGTGGTTCCAACCTTAGCAAATACTAAGGCAGTCAATCCACTACCGGGTTGCTTTTGCCTATATCAAGCGTATAGATCTCCTAACCAATGAGTATTGAAGTGTAGGTTTAGTGGATAGGAGATGCTAGCCTATAGGACATGAATTTAGAGCAAAGGAAGTGAGTAGCCAATGCTAGTGTTGCTCAATAGCTCAAAAGAGATTGCCAATTGCAAGTATGTAAGCTCAAGTATTGCACAAGTGTGTTTTGTGTGTCCTATGGCTTGTCCTATTTATAGGAATGGCCTATGGATGCTTAAGGACATTCTAGACACTTTCTAGGGGGTTCTAAGTGCTCAACTAGCTGTTAGGTATCCATTAGTTGTACTAAAAACGGCTAGTTAATTAATTCTGAAAAGTGCAGACAGAGACATTCTCGGTCGAGGAATTGTTGACCGAGATCCCAGTCGGTCGAAGTTTTGTCGACCGAGGGACTGTCTGGAGTCAAGTGTATATAACGTTCTGATCCAACTCCCAACTACTTTGTCTGTTGTGTCTAACGGCTACCTGGGTCATTCTCGGTCGAAGAATTTGTCGACCGAGAGTGTCTCGGTCGAGGAGTTTGTCGACCGAGAATAACCCTGTTTCAATGTTTTGAACTAGATACTAAGTGTGTGTATGAGTGTGCAGATGTGACACTATTGAAAGGGATGACCTGTCTAAGTGTTGTGATTGGCTAAGGATGATCTAACGCTTGATTTACATGATGTCTAAGTACTTGTACATTATATATTTGTACAAGTTTTACAATTGATTACATTCATGAAATTAAAGCAATTTAGCATATAGATCTTCCAAATATTTGTCATCCACTTTATTCCTACAACACTCAAGTAGCACGTTAGATCGACAAGAATGAAATGTTTGTCATTATCAAAACAAAGGGATTTAAATGATGTCCATTTAGCCAACAATACTTGCCTACATTATTCAGTTCTTGCATTTGGTCATAAAAATCCTTATAGATAGGTTCCTATTTCTTTACTTTCCAAATATAAATTTTGTTCCAACTTTACTAACATATGTTTCCCTTCTTGGGGTCCATGTGCAGTTTTGTTCCTTTTGAGAACTCACTGGTAGGTGATCAATACAAGACATATAAGAGATGCTCAAGAGTTGTCACCTATTGAAGAGGATATAGGAATTAATGACTATTCATAATTTTTTAATATTATGTATAAACTTTTACAACTCTAATGTAAAGCATGACTGTAAAAGGATTTGTTTATATTTTTATGTAATTTTGTAGATATTTGATCGTAAGAATTGGGTCTTTACAACTAGGATGGATGACAAGTCAAGAAGTTGATCCCAGCTTGTGTGTGAGTGAAGACAAAGGATGCATTTAAGACCAATGGTGATCTGTGGGACCAACCGTCATTCATGAAACTCTACTAGAGCCATGGTAAGTGGGCCCAGGTGTCACAATGTATGCGATGTCATGTATATGTTCCAACATATCATATGCTTTAATCACAACTGGTAGGTACTAGTTAGATCCTAGTGAAGTTCATTAGACTAACTTAGATAACATCCTTAAGAGCTTGAGAATAAAAAAGGATCAATTCCTTATTTGTGGTGGTGAGAAAGAATTGATTGTAAAAAGACACACTGACGTAAGCTTCCAAACCAAAACGTATGATTACCAATCACAATCAATTTTGTGTTTTGCCTTAATAACAGAGTTGTATGATGGAAAAGTTCTAAGTAAGAGAAAGTGGTTGATTCTACAGTATAGATCGAGTACATTGTTTCCTCCAATGCATCAAACGAAGTTGTATGGATCAAGACGTTTGTTAGTTAACTAGAGGTGGTTTTATTCATTTATAATGTAGTTGAGCTATATTGTGACAACAATGGAGCCATTGCACAATCTAAGGAACCCACATTACATCAACATTCTAAGTACATCATATGGCATTACCATGTCATATGAGATTTCTTACAATGAGGTGATGTTATAATTTGTATAGTACAACCAAAAGCAATGTTGATGATCCTCTAACAAAAACACTTTCACAAAAAAAAACCATGATGTTCATGTTCGATCACTTGGTGATTGGTTCCAGTACAAGAGAGAGACTATTGGTTGTATGTCCTAAGATCAATTTGCATGATGATTGTAATGGTACACTGTGTAATGGATTTAGTTATCAATAAAGGCATATCTAATTATTATATTTACATTAATGTGGGATAATGAATGGATATACAAATATACTAAGAATATATGAATCGATGACATGTGATTCTATGTTGAGCACATGAACATGAGATCACATGTATTCTAAAAGTATTTGTTCTTATCTATGTTTCTCATCAGATATTGTTGACTTATATCTGGTTGAATTATAAGTCTATCTAGTTTGATAATAACAATAACAATGTTCTTATCACATGTACATCAAGACTAGTGTGTGTGTTGACTGATGACTACATATCATTATTCATGATATTGGATGTCGTATCAAACACATATGTGCTTGTTATCAGTAAGTGTACCAGAAAAACCCAACTTGATTATGATACATGGAAGACAAAAATTGCAGTTTGAATCATATCTCAACGTGATAGTGTTGATTATGGTCCTTAGACCTAAAATCACTATAGTGATCATAGGTTGTCCAATGTGCTTTAACACTACTCGACATGACCTTGAATAAGTGTTGCCATACAAGTAGTGCTTAGTTACACTATGAAACATGTGGATTAATGTGAGTGATGTAGTTGGTATTTGTCCTTCCCATTGGAGTGATACCCTAACCATTTAATGAGTGAGACTATGAAATGCATGGCCATGCTCATGTAAGACAATATATCATATTGACCTTAAGTGTATCTCAAAATGTCTACACTTTATCAAGGGATAAACAGTAACATTAAGCTTATGACGTTCCCATGGCCCAAACTCAATCTAGATATCAGATACCAAGGGATTAAGCAATCACCATAACATGAGTCACAACACTAGGTTGAAGTTGTTCTTTAATTTATCCAATTAATTGGGTGGCAATGAAGTAATGCTATATACCAATAATTGCTTGTGGTGTCGTAATATGATTACATGCATCACTACCAACACAATGTAGAGCCAATAGGGTCACACACATAGTTAACACATGGAAGAGTAGTATAATCATGGGCACAAAATTAATTGGTTGCCACATGTTTTAAGTAATCAATTAGATCAATGGTAGACTACCTGAAAGCCCAATTAGTCTAGTAGAATGTCCAATTGATCATCTAGATAGACTTATAATTCAACCAGAGTTTACTAGATTTCCCAATGGATTAAATTGTACAAAGATCATAATGGTCAATCTGAAGGTTCAGTAGATTGACTAGTCATGATCTGCCCAATTGATCAATTGGAAGTCATGTAGACTTGCTAGATAAGATCAGTAAGTCACTTGGTTAATCCCAAAATATACTAATGCAGTCTAGTTGACCGGGTGGTTGTCTGTGAGTGGCAACTTAAATGTGTTTCCAGTGACCTTTCAAATATCTTTTTAGAAACCCTACTCCTTTCCTCCTCTATTTAAAGGGGTGTGAAAGTCATGTTTTTTGGTTACACCTTTTGGACAATTGAACCCTAGTCATCATTATTCACAAGCGTGAGAGAGATGTAGATAGAGTGCAACACTAGCACGTTGCCAATAGATAGGCTGCTCCTTCCTTGTCAACTCTTATAGTGTGGTGTGGAGTTCCTGTCATCTACATGGAATATATATAGACACAAATGCTCTTATGACTATGTTGGGAGGATTTCATCTACATCATTGTGCGCTACATATTCCCTTGTGAGAAATGTCATCAAATCATTATGTGACAAGGTGTGTCTCACACCTCTCCTTCTGGATACACCGTTATTGACGAGATCTACTCGTGGGAATACATGGAAATTTTCTATTGCTTCCAATACACATGTCACTTGCATATTTTCCAACAAAAATATCACTCTAGGCTCATTTCATGTCATAGAGATCATATACCCACTACTTTGAATATCATGTGTCCAAAATTCTCACACATGCAAATATACCATTTGTTGATGTTGTTGGTTTTCTGAGTGCCATTGGTGCATACATTGTTGTCTATGAAGTGGTCCTTGGTGCGTGTGATATGATCCTTGTGGAATTTGATGTTTTTTCTTATAAATAATTTGTTGTTGAGAGGTTTCTTAGAATAGTTACTTACCTACTCGAGCTTTTGTGATTCCCATACATTGAGAGGTAAGTCTTCACTCTCCATATTAGGAAAGATGTAGGGATGATTTCTCCAAATATTTTTCCAATGTTTTAACATATTATTATTCACTTGTCTAATCCTATCAATTGTGACTCTTCCTCAAACTTTGATATGTAGCATCATTTTTGTTGTTGGCATGGTGGATTTTGAGATTCTTCCTCGTGTTGCTTCCATGATAAGTTGGGATGATTGTGCCATTCCAGTGTGTAAAATTGAGCTATGTATGAGTTTGTATTTTTATTCAAGTAACATTGCAAGGCATTATGTATTCTAGTAATATTTAAAGGCATGGTAAATGTATCAATGGATCGAATATTGTAACTACAAGAACTTCCTTCCTAATTTTCATCACGCCCATTATGCGGGAGAGCATCTTCTTGAGTTTTAGTTTACTATCATTTGATGAGGGATTGTATTTGTAGGTATCACATAGGCATTGTGTCTACAATCAACATGGATGATGGAATTGGGCCCATGCTTCCTCTAGTATTTTTGTCATAAATGTGCCTTCACATGAAGAATCCACCATGGTTTGGTGATGTTGGGAGAATCTAGAGTACAAGCACTACATCAACTATAATAGTGGAAGATCATGGTGTGAGGAGTCTCATAGAAGCTTCAAGACCTCTTCAAAATCTCTTAAAATTGATTATTGATTTTTTCCCCAAATAAGTGATAGAACAGTGCATGAAGGTCAATATTGCAATAAGAAAGAACTTCTTGAAGTACTCGTTCTTCATCTTCACCCCCATTCATAATTTTATTCCAAGGATGAATATGACTTCCTAGCCTTCTCCTTGAAAAAAAAGGGAACAAGGTCAATCAGATCACGTCATAGGCACTAGTTAGTGTTCAATAGATAGAAAAGCCTTCCAAGAATGAATCAATGTGCTTGTATGGATTCCCTAAATCTTACGCATAAAAGGCCAATAAGAGTTTAATTAAGGCTGGTGGAGTGGCTAAAGTTTTCCCAATACCACCTTCAATCTATTTGCAATAAGTGGTGCAATTTTTCCAATATAGTAGTTTTAGAGAGGCCATGTTTCCCATTGTGATTATTTAACCAAATTTGTATGTTAGATATCACTATGATCATTGTTATGCACATAGATAGAATAACCCATTCATGTTGGCCGTCTCCTCTTCTTTGTGGTTGTGAAAGTTTCTTCTTTGGCCTTTTGCTATTTAAGTGTCAACCAGAAGTGTATCAAGAGAAAGGGATTAATGTCCTAACATGCACTATCATGCTACACAATCACAACCAATCAACAAGAGAGAGTGTTAGTAGCCAAAGAATGCAAATAAAAAAATAGATGTGAAAGTGTTAAGGGAAACTAGAAGAGTCATGCAAAAACTAACAATTAGGTCTTAGTGAACCACCCTTGGAAACAATGCCAGAAAGCTTGATAGATAAATGCAAGGGCTTACAAAATGTATCCATATTAATATTTTGTTACAATATATCCACAAGCATAAGAGTTTGAGATGTACAAAACTGGTGAGAGAGGTCAATTAATGAGGATGACTTGGAACTAAGGGATTAGCTTGTGTTTAGTTTATAACGGTTATACATGTTAATTACATATTATACCAAACCAAAGTGTGAAAACATTCTATTTAGAGCAAGAAATAATGACAAAAAATTCTTTAATAAGTGACCATCAATACATGTTGAAAATAAAAATAATTTCCACGTGTACCGTCTCTGTACAAGCACCAAGCAACGCAGGTATTGTCAAACAAACATTTGTCTGTAGTTCACACACTAAATCTTCGTTTATTACTCAAAATCATGTGTCGTTTGACTACCTTGGAACAGGTCTATCTGTGAAGCTAGCAACAGCTTCGTTGCTGTAAGGATGATGGTGATAAGTTGAGCTGGTTTCAAAGCTAGCAGAATTTGGGGCCGAATCATTGGGATTCAGTCCAGCAATTTGCATTATGCTTTCAATCTCTTTGACCACTTCATTCATTCTTGGTCTGTCAGCAACCAGTTTCTTACACATTGCATGGCCAAGTCAACAAAATTTTGAAACCCCTTTAGAAATGGCGAAGATGCAATCACAAGATCGATAAGATCATGAAGGCCATAAAGGTCTTGCATCTTGTCAAGTTTAACATTCACCTCATTTACAATATACCGATTACGCTCTATAGGTTTCTTTGTTGTTATCATCTCCAGCAATAGTACTCCAAAACTGTAGACATCACTCTTGTCAGTGAGTTGCTGGGTCATGTAATATTCAGGATCTAAGTAGCCCTGTCACATATAGAAAAAAATTATTCCTCACCAGAACAGAAGTAAAAGGAAGATGAAAGAAGTTCAAGTGTATCTTAGAATTATCATAAACAAGAGTGTGTTTCACCATTGACCATTGTTCCTTTTACTTGAGTGGTAACATGATGCTTATAATCATTTTTGTTCAAGGCCTTGCAAAGACCAAAATCTGACACTTTAGCACTCAACCTGTCATCGAGAAGGGTATTGCTTGATTTGATGTCTCGATGAACAATGGGGGGATTGGCGGAATCATGCAGATATGCAAGACCTCTTGTAGCACCAAGGGAAACCTGGAGCCTCCTTTTCCAGTCCATATGTATTCCTGACCTTCCTGAATATAAAATCATATATAACATCATATAAAAATATGACCACCAATTTTTAAAACTGAGAATTAAACTTGACCATATGTAGTTCTAACTTTCCTAAGTATTAAATCAAATGTAGCATTAATTAAAGATCCGACCCTTGGATCATCCGGGCTCTGGCACCTGTTTGAGGGACGGGAGGAGATCATGTATATGTAAGAACTTCATTATTGTTATGTCTTTAGTCAATAATTATTATGTATATTATAGCACAACAATAATACATAAGATTGGTGTGTATGATGAATAATGACTATGCCTATTAAGTCATGATTTTGGATATCAATTCAAATACATTGGCACATGTTAGAGAACAAGTTGTACTGGATAGGCAAATTTTGAGATGACAGGTGACAACCATGACATGACAATTAGAGTCATATCTCAATATGGCAGTGGTGATTCTGATCCTTAGAACTAAAGTCACTATCGTAGTCACATGTTGCTTTATGTACTTTAACACTACTCAACATGTAAGGAGTGGGACTCGAGAGTGGTTCCACCCATTACAAAATCAAATAAGAGTCATCAACCATGATAAACACACACCAATTTTTTGCAAATGGTGAATGACCTTTATTTAATATTTCATAAATGGATATTGTATAGAAGTAGAAATAAATGTAATGATTGTTTTCAATTTACAAGATTACATAATAATCTCCCACATTGGGCTTACACAGAAGTAACAACTTCAAGATCTAAGTAGAGGAACATAAAAGATATCTCAAGTCTATGTCCCAAGGATTAGCTCCACTAGTCAAGTGCATGCCATCATGTTAAATCTGTCATGTTCTTCACGTAAAGGGTTGGAACCATACCCACACTCATGTCCATATAAACAAGGATTGATCAATGTTAGGAAAAAAAGAACAACAAATATAACTTTATCAAGGTTTACAACAAAGAGGGATGTGAACATCCAAATGGACATCAAAGAGAAACAATAAGGTAAGAAAAGATGCACTTTCCATGCATCAAAATATCATTACATGCCACATAAGACAATCAAATAAATTAGGGCACACAACCCATCAAAGTGCTCAACAATTTAGCACGCACGTGAGACAAACACAACTCTAGTGAAAATATAAAGTTAGCGGTTAGGCCACATAACCTAAAACCTAATAGATAATGGCACATAACCAAACTCTCATGGCATACAAGCTGGGATATGGTGCACACAATCCTCCATCCCAATATACAAGATTGTAGGAGGGCTAAAACCTCAATGCATGGCTAGAGGACTAAATTGTAATGCCTACTAATATCACAAAGGGAATTAAACCCAAAAACCAAAGCATATAAAACTCTAGTGCTATTGAATAATCAAGTATGCAATAATGTATATGAAAGTGGTAGTTTAATCATTACATGATTTTAATGAAATTTTCATCGCAAAAATGGATCATATAAAACCTCCACCAAAAAAGTGGGTACAATAGTTAATCTCCACAATTTAGATTCATCATATGACCATGAGAGTCATCATTTGAAATTTTGTGCTTCATTTAGATCATTTCCTCCAAATAGGATTACCACATGTAACAAGATGAACAAAATACAAATTAGAGTCCAATAAAGATATCCATTTAAGTAGATTGCAAGATCAATATCAACATAGAACCATTCTCATGGGTCAAGTTATCTTATGAGAGAGAAATAATATGGGGTAGTACATCTCAAAAAACTAAGAGATAGAGAGAGAAAAAAGACATGGGTATTCTGCTCAATATTGAAGTAAGGGGATGCAACATACCTATGAGATGCATGTAAAAGATATGAGTCTAAATTCTAGGTATAGATCATGCACCTTCACCTAATAACACATTTGGTATAAAACCATTAATTAAGATATTCAATATGAAACCTAAAACTATAGACTCTTTATTATGGTGAAATTAGGTTACGAAACTTATATCAAGAGATAGAGTTTTTTATCTAATTCCAACGAGTATTTATTTGTGTATTTTGAGTTGTGTATTTATCACCATGAATTGTTTAAGATAAATTGTTTAATAATTTATTAATAAAAATGTGTTGTCAATTGCCATGATGCCCTTGCATCACACGTCAAAATCTTGATGTGTGATAGGGTATATCAATACTTGTTCAAATAAAAACTTAGTGCAATTAAATCAACCAGAGTAGAAAAAGGATGATGGAGAGCATGAGATGCGTGATAAATATATAATGAAATTGGTGCTAAATATTGAGTCACTCATATGCTTTTCTTCATTATTCCAATTGCAACTCAAAAACATAGCGTGATGGCGAGAAGCATAAATGAAAATCAACTGGGAAACAGTGTAAATGACCATTCTTATTAACTTTATCATACAAAAATGATCTCAAGGGTCCCAAGAAGGGACTCTGTGATGATAGGGATCTCTAGATGAACCCTTAACCATGAACTCAATGAGGAGAAACAAACCAAAAACCCATCAAGCTAGGACACCAATGAAAACTAAACATGCATAGAGACTTGCAACATCGTGGAGATGACAAAGGTGCACATACCTTTGACAAGTCAGCTTGAGGCACAAACATTGCATATTGGTGGTGAAAACAAGAAGAAAAGACTTCAAAGAGGAAAATATAGAGGTGATTCAAACTCATCCAATTAGAAATGCAGGGGGCTCTAGAAGGGTACACTGAAGCCAGTATACTATTTTGTGAAGCTTGAGAAGGTCCCAATCATCTCGCTAAAGTCACGCTACCATACACATGTAGATAGAATAGGTAGATCTTACTTGAGGAGAGAGAGGCAAATGCAGAAACAAGAAGATTATACAAGGAGGCATGGAGGAGGTAGTGGGATAGTTATATAGGGTTCTGAAGGCTTGGGTTAAGAGGGAAATGAAAGAAAGAGGGAAAGTAAGGGGGGAACATGGGACAACCAAATCACTTGTTCCCTATGATGATTACTCAATGGAGTCCCATTGAGTTTAGGATCCCTGAGATCGGTGTTAAGATGAGAATGCAGGGTAGAGGAGAGTCGGGGATGAGGAGGATTTATTCAAGAGAGAAACGGGGAAATATGAAGAAAGGGAAAGTCAGATAGTAGGGTCCCAATTAGACTGGGATTCAGGTCAGGAAGATGATCGAGGAGGTGTATGTCATAGATCCGAGTTTACTTGGACAATGACTAAAAGAGGGTGTGGCATAGACTTTAGGAAAATTAGATAAACTAGTAGATTAAAACAAAGTGCCAACAAAATTTTGATACAATGATTACTCTTTACCCTCTTGAATTGGGACAGCTATAGTCTTCAATTGATAAGAAAATAGGTATCCTAAATAATTTGGACCCATGGAATCTGATTTTGTGATTAGATTTGGGTTTTGATTGTATGGGTTCTAATATTATTAAGGTTTAGTCTATTTCCTTTTATATTAATTATAATTTTACATCATTATCAACAATTTTCATTAACTAGAGTCTTATAATCTTTGTATAGTTATCAAAAGAGTTATGTCACATTATATTATACGAATTTCCTTATTTTACCTATTTTTTTCTCTTAAGTCCATAAATTTAATATTAACTTAGATGACAGTGCATTATTCATATGTGTGGACATGAAATCTCTAATTGTTTTTCCATTTAATCTATCGAACACATTATATCCCTCATTGGCATAGCCAAATCATTGTGTATCTTAGTTTGCAAATGAAACATAGGTGACATATTTCATGAACTTGTTGTATGTTGGCACATATTTAGGTTATTGGGTTAATATGAGTGTATCATGATATGTGTTGTTGGTTAAGAGCCTAAAATCACTTAATGTATTATGTATGTGTTCATGCTTATACATGTTAGGGTGAACTATGTGAAATGCTTGTGTAACAAGTATCATGAATACCTTGGTCAGATGACCTCGAGGTAATAGTTACCTGATAGTGGTAACCATGTTCAATGATGAACTAAGGGTTTGAATACCCATATCCAGAAAATATGATGATGATGTTGTTGAGGGATGTGAATTCCCAATAATGAGACAAGGGATTAAGATCCCAATGCTTCATAAAGTTTTAAAAAGTACTTGATAAGAGTATTGTTTCTTTATAGCATTTGACATAATAATTCTTATTTGAAAACTTGAATGATGCTAAAAGAATATGGTAATGTACTTAAGTAATCAAGTGAAATATTATCATGTAGAGCCCTAGCCATAAATCCATCATCATCAGTAGCTGGTGATGGTGAAACAGATTCTCCTGCTGGTTAATCAGGAGCGTATATTGTTGAATATGCGGGGTTTCTCCTAGCCGAAAATGGGAGGATTAGAGTGCAACTTCGGTTGTAGACTCAAGATATGTTTAAGAGCATGGTGATGAGGCCCATGGCTCAGTGTGATGGAGCATGAATGCGTTCATGGCTCAGAGAGCATGGTGAACTGGCATGTGGCTCAGATTTACTAGCGTCGAGACCTGTACCAAGGCAGGCTAGAGGATGGGTAGCCAATGAGAGCTAACCCTATGACTGACATCACTTAAGCAAGAGAGTACGGTCCTACTTGTGGTCTCACACTGATCGAGACAGATGATATCGAGGAGTCTGGCTCTTCCTTTGATCTTGTATGGCACCGGCTTTGGGTTTCACAACTGAAGGTTGGATTTGAGCGGTACGGCTCACTTCCTCAGGGCATAAGTATGATTGTAAAATGTAATCAGCCGTGTAGCATAATTACTTAAGAACATGATATAGAAAACATTGGTTGATGTTACATTGCTTATTGTATCCTGAAGTGGATAAATATTATACATGTTCTTCATATTCCCTATTAAAATGAATAAATGATATTGCTCTATTATGCTTAATAATGATTTAATCATACTGTTCAATAGAGATTACTCTGCTAAGTTTATTACTGTTTATTTGTAATAATAAGGTTTCTGGCGAAGAGTTATATCTCTCACTGGGACAATTTCAATTGTCTCACCACCGTGGGATCCAACTTTTTTTTAGGTGGACAAAGACGAGGAGGTAGAAACCCTACAACAGGGGAAGGGCAGTAGCATCAGGGACAACAGTGACATCTCAGGTGGAGATATTGATTGTCATGTCTTGTAGATATGAGTCCTATGAGTCGTCACTGTACTCTCAGGTCCTAGGAGTTGTAGTTAGTAATTTTATGATCGATCTGAGATTTTGGCATTGAATGCCTCGAGGTTTTATGTTGCTTATGTGTAAATTTAACAAAGCAACTATTGTATGTAATCCTCGAGAAGAGAAGGTACATGGTATGTACTTTGTGGACCAGATTGTATATAATAATTTGGTTCTTGTTATAAGAGTTTTCTGGAAATGGATCTCTTTGTAAATGGTTTTAATTTTTAGTGATTTTCAGTAATCCACTGCTAATGTTTAATTACACATTAATCAATAATGGTTTTGTGGTTGGGTCATCTCAATGACTATTTTTGTTGCCTCCTCATGGTCCTCGCTGCACACAAGTTCTTATCGAGCAATCTTCTAATTACAAGGCAACATCAAGTGCAACTTGGGAGGTCGTGATGCCTCTTGAGTCAAGGAAAAGTTGAGACTCGACTACAATCATTTGGTATGCTTATTTTCTCAAAGTGCCTCTATATATTCATTGACACACTTGTGGATAATAATAAACCTCCTGGCATATTGAATGATTCTTATGTTACCAATCTACTTGAGTAAGCCAAAGTTTTTCTCCTATTTAGAAATCATAGAATTAAATGTGTAGAGATTTTTTAATTTTGAGCCCATGCTAGAGGTGGCACCCAAGGCTATATGGGGTTGATATGGCTATCTCTATAGACACATGCAAATCCTTTTAACGTGTGTAGCACAAATAATACCTTGGAGTGCTTTGGCCACAATATTACATGTCCTAATCTAGTCTTCTTCTTTTTCCCATGACATATGTTCTTCTTTCTTAATATAAAATGTCAAAATAATATTTAAAAGTCCATTGGGAAAATCTTAGGGTCGATCGTTGTAGCGATCGATAAACAAATCGTTAATGATTAATTAGCAGAATTAAACATTAGCAGTGGATTAACAAAAATCACTAAAAATTTAAACCATTTACAAAGAGATCCATCCCCAGGAAAACTCTTTAAACATAAACCAAAGTATTTCATATACATCCTGGTTCACAAAATACAAGACATGTATCATCTCTTCTCGAGGATTATATACAACAGTTGCCCTAAATTATCTGTACATGGGACAATATAAAACCTTGAGGCATCAAGCTAAAATCTCATATTGATTCATTAAAAACACTAACTATAAACTCCAAGGACCTGAGAGTACAGAGACGACACATAGGACTCTATGTACACATATATAAGACATGACAGCCAAACTCTCCACCTGAGATGTCAGTGTTGCCCATGTTGTTGTCTTTTCCCTACTGTGTGATCTCTATTTCCTCATTCGCGTCCACCTAAAAATGTGAATCCCATGGGGTGAGACAATTGTAAATTGCCCCAGCGAGAGATATAACTCTCCTCCGAAAACATTATTATTGCAGTTTAATATAATAAAACTGAGCATGAGTTCTTATATATTAATAGCAGTATTAATCAATGTATGAACAGAATAAGATAGTCTCCTTTCTTAAGGAGGGCATTGCATCTACCCATGGTAGATTATAAATCATCTATCTGCTTTGCGAAGAATGTAAGGAAACATAAGTATATCATTTATCAACTAAAGATGCATAAAAGAAATATAACATCAGCCAATAAATCTCCGTATTCAATCCTTAAGCAAACATATTATACGGATGATTACATTTTACAATCACACTTATGCCCTGAGGAGATGAGGTATACCACTCATACTCCAATCGACCATTGCGAAGTCAAAATCGATACCATACAAGATCAATGGAAGAGTCGGCTTCCATGACCTCCCACATCTCAGTCAGTGCGAGACCACATGCAGGACATCTTATGTCTCTACTATATAGCTTTCCAGGGTATACTGGCAACTTCACTATAGAGCTACAACGGCGGATGCACTCTCTTCGCAATCGAGAGATTTCATGTTTACCTCCATCGATCCGACATTAATATTATTGGGAGATTCATGATACATCTATCCCAATCTTTGAGAGATTCGTGATACATCCATCCCAATACAAATAATGAAGGATTGAGAGGTTTAATGTTTACCTTCCATCAATTCCCCCATTAGGACGTAAGGATATGTTCGCCCATCAACCCCCACATATTCAAAAATATGCATTCCTGGTTTTGCCACGGAGCAACCCGTTTCACCATCAGTAAACACTGAGACTGATGGATCTATGGTCAGGGATCTACATGATATGATTTCACTTGATTAATTAAGTACATTATCATATTATTTTAGCATCAGTCAAGTTCTCAAACAGGAAATATTGTGACAAATGCTACAAAGAAACAAGTAAGCTCTTATCAATTGCTTTACTAGATCTTATAATACATTGGGATCTTAATACCTTATCTCATCATTTGAAAGTTCACATCTCACGGCAACATCATTATCATACTGATCAAATATGGGTATTCATACCCTCAGTTCATCACTAAGCACTGTTACCACTTGTTAGGTAACTATTACCTCTAGGTCCTCAGACCGAGGTATACATGATACTTGTTACACAAGCATCTCACATGGCTCACAAGGCCCATTAAGTGTCTTGTCACCTTTCACTAGGCAACAACTTACTCATATGGCTCATAAAGTCCATGCAAATTTTGTTACTTTTACTAAGCAACAAAACATTAAGGCACACAAGGCCAATCAACATTTTTATTATATAAATATCATAGCTCAAATCTGGCTATGTTCATCATCTCATGATATCTGCATGGTTAATACACATGATAGCATTCATGACAATTTCACATCACACCATACAATACAATAGTAACACCATTATTCCCTTACCATGGTTAGGTTTACCATCAAATAGGGCTTTTCATCCCTTTACCCAAAAATTAGGGTTAGGGTTTCCCATTTCACATTAATTAGGGTTTCATATTTATATTATCTATCCAACCCTAATTTATTGTTCCATTCCTCTAGGAGCATTTAATAATATCATAACTAGTATTCACTCATGATCATTACTCTCATCATATATCATTCATGATTATCAATTCAAGGTATGAGTTCATCTCTCAACCTTACCATGGTATGTTTATATCATACTCATTATCTTGGCTTAACCCCTTTCTCATAGTATGTTAGTCAATACTTATCAAAGTGCATTGAATTCATTACATCTTTATTGTAATAATTTACATAACACACACTTCTTGTGTTTCTTATCCAAGTATATTGGATTTGAGGTGCATCAAGGTATATCAACCCTGAAATGCTAAATGTGATATCTATCACGTCTTGATGTATCACTTTTCTCATCACTTCCAACTTACTTAAGTTAATCAACTGACCTTGTATTAAGGTATTTCCCTCTTAATACTTTTAACCACTAACCTATCACCTTTATCATGTAGTGCATAGGTCACCCATTAGAATTTGTACAACTATCTTTAATGATACAACCTTATCTCAAGTTAAGGCATTACATACTATAAGGTTGCCTGTAATCAACCACTTGAGATATTTCATCTCCATAAGGTATTACCCACTATTCCATCATTAGGGTTGCACTGTTAACCTAGATTAGGGTTTCACTCAGAATTGCCCTAAATTAGGGTTTGAATTCATCAATCAACTCAATTAGGGTTTTATGATCTCTTTATCAAGTCCATACCCTAATTGTATATCACATTTATTTTGAATGTGTTAGGCTTGACTGTTTACATGATTATCATTCATGTATGAATCTCTCTCTCATCCTACCCAGGATGTCCACTACTCAATTCTTGATTAGACTGAGCCTACTTCTTATTCAAATACATGCATTTAGGGTTAGCATTATATATTGAATTATTGCATCATTATGCATCAATGATTAATCCCACTAAGGGTATCAATCATCTAAATACATTAGATGTTCAAATGGTTTGGTCAACTAAACCTTCAGTTAGATGAGGTATCCAATTGAATTGACCAATTGAACCTTCAAAATACATGTATTTAAATAAATTGACCAATTGAATTTTCAATTACATTAGGTATCCAATTGGATTGGCCATGTTGACCCTCAAATGGTTTTGATTACTTTGACCCCAAATGATCTTGGTCTCTCATAACTCAAACGGTTTGAAACCGTTTGGGCAAATTACCCTTGAAACTGTTTAAGCAAGAAACACATTAAAACCGAATGGACTTGGGTCTCCAAACGGTTTGAGACCGTTTGGTCCAAACCCTCTCAAAACCAAATGGACTAAAAATGTCTTTCAACACTTAAACAATTCAAGGTTTCAATCAATGAACCGACTATCAATTGAATCCTTGATTCATTCATCAATTGAACTATTGAATCATACTTCAATTGGACCATCAATTAGGGTTTTGAACCCAATTGAACTAGGATTTATAATCAAGAAACCTTCAATTAGGGTTTTGAAATCAAGGAACCTTCAATGATTAACATTGTGGAACCAATTCAATTGAAATCAATGAATCATAATCAAATTAAGACATGACCTGACCTCAAACGGTCTTGAGGTCATTTGGATGACCTCCAAATGGTCTTGAGACCGTTTTCCCCATCCATCATTGAAATATATGAAATTCAATCAGGGTTTAGATCATTGGATTACTCATCAATTGAGCTATTAATTGCATTTTAATTTGATATCTCTGGATCTTCAATTACTCAATCATACTCATCCCTAGACTTCCAAATGGTCTTGGTTGACCTCCAAACGGTCTTGAGACCATTTGGGTTAATCAACCCAAAATTTTAAATCAACCAATTGAAATTTCAGCACTTAACCCGATTAGGATTTGATAATTTATTAACCTTCATCTGATGAACCCTTTGGAATTAATCAATTAAATTTAATGGGTCATGAACCATCAACACTAACATAAAAACTCCAAATGGTCAACTGTGGTCAACCTTTCCAAACTGTTTGAAACCGTTTGGCTTCTAACGGTTTGATGAAACCGTTTGATTTCAAACGGTTTTTTGAAACCGAATGAACATCTTGTTGAAACCGATTGAATAACCAATTTTTGGGAAACGTGTCCAATATGATGTCATCATCATTTACCTTCGTCCATGTAGTTCCTAGTACTTATGATTTCATGGAATTACCAATTTCAACTAGTAATAAATCAAGAAGAAGAAGGAATCAACATAATTGCAAAATTGATGGTTGAATAATAATGTAAATGGGTTCAAGTTATATAACCCACCTCTAATTTAGCTTCAAAGCTTCAAAGCTCACATAAAAAATGGTGGATGCAACTCCTTTCACTATCCCAAGGCTCGTCCTCAAGCTTTGAGTGAAAAGGAATGGTTAGAATTGTAGATGGAGTGAAGGTAAGAAGAAATCAAGCATTGATTTGTGATTTCCACCATGGAATCAAGGTGAAAGAGGGCCATGGAGATTACCTACAGGTTGGGAGTCGTCTTCCTATTGCTCCAAAGCTCCCTTGGTCGTTTTGCAAGCAAGAAGTGAAAGTGGCTTCGAAATTACCCATTCAAGCTATGGATAAATGAGTATATATGGATTTTATTGAAAATTCATTTAAGAGAGAGAAAGTAGGAATTATCTCCTCCATTTTCCTTGCCACTTGACCCCTTCTATTATTTAGATACAAGGATATATTCTTTGCCTCTTATTCCTCTCAATTATCCATAATTTAAAGAAAAACAAATTAAGCACCTTAAATCATATAATACTAATATCCATAAGTTAGTGGATATTTCTTTTTCTTTTCTTAATGTGAGTGGGTTCTCCACTCATGTAGATATTTCCATTACCTTTGAAAGGTACAAGGACGTCCACAATTTTTGATTTTCAACCAACACAATTTTGGTTGAAGGGCAATCCAATTAATATAATTATTTTTGCATTAAATTGAATTAGGGTTTCAATTATGCTTAAATCTTGATTATTTTAATATCAAGATTCTCTCTCCTTCAAAGTGATACAAATGAGATGCCCCTCTTATTTTATTTGCTCTAAATGATGCCAAGAAACATTAGGTACTATTTTGAAGTGGTAATTTGTATATTGAACCCTAGGTTTTGGGTAAATTGCATATTATACCAAAACTAGGTTTTAATGCACAAGCATTGCTTTATCAGCTCTTTCTTGGTACTCAAGCTTTTTCCCAAGCCATACCTCTGCATCATCTTCATTCTCACGATTCTTCAACACATGAGGAACATTTAATCATGTAACATTTTCAAGTTAACCCCTCAACTTGGGTAATTTACACTTTAGTCCAAAATAAGCAAATATTGCTTCAATATTATTCAAACGGGACCAAAATTGAAACATAGGTTTCTTTGGGGCCTTAATTACTTTTCACAAGATAAAATTAAGGATCTAATTAACTTTCTTAAGCAAAACTCCCAGGGTTAAGGCATAACCCAGGTCAGGGATGTTACAACCGTAGTCCTCATGACTCCTAGAACAACTCTACATGCATCCTTGCCCATGGCCACGGTAAAAACTCTTAATAGGATGCTAAAAGGGACATTTGACATCCCTTCATGATGTGGTTGATGGACTGAAGTGTTTCATCATTGGAGGTCATAGGGGGTCCTCCTCTTTTATCACCAAATTGGTATTTGATGCCATCTAAAGAGGGATATAAATACATGAGAACTAAGACAAATGCTTGTTTCCAAGTATACTATTGCTTTGATAACAACTCATAATACCCAACTTAAACTTTAAAATACACAAGTAGAAGCATAAACATTAAATTATCTATTATTCCCGTAGCACCACAACTGTTTGCAATTCTTATTGTAGAAATCAAAATAGACCAAAACATTCCCGTTCTCATAGGTTTACACAAAAAGAAAACATATTGCAAATACATCTATTACATGGTTTGACCATAAATTCTAAATTGTAAGGAAATCCTAAT
The DNA here is from genome assembly GCA_963693085.1 of Alisma plantago-aquatica. Classification (NCBI taxonomy): domain Eukaryota; kingdom Viridiplantae; phylum Streptophyta; class Magnoliopsida; order Alismatales; family Alismataceae; genus Alisma; species Alisma plantago-aquatica. The sequence continues at coordinate 553,030,423 of OY856409.1, forward strand.
GGTCTATGCGCCCTCTAGGTATAGAAAGAACCCCATCAGAGTAAGTCCTTTTAGATTATAAGCTAAAAGTCCACTGTCTCTATGCTTCATGAATCTCCTCACATGCAAGCATATTTTTTGTAGCCATGCAAGGTAAACATAAAATAGTATGTAAGTAACATTAAACAATAAAAGAAAATCATCATAGAATTCAAAGATCAATTAAACATATGTGAAAATCATGAAGTTGTTGTCCATGATGTCTCTCTAAAACTACAACATATGAATTTTGTAATCATCTTCTAAACATGATTACATTCCAAGGTGCTCCACGATCGATTCAACTAGTTAATCGAGTGTTATGTTAAACATGTGATCCTGGATTTGAATCCTCTCACAGATGAATCAAAAAGAAAAAAAAACTCCTAATAGGGGCACCTGTTAGGAAAAAAAAACACTAGCCTTGGGATGACACTTCATGCTACTGGGCATGCCAGAGGCGTGAATTACCACCACTACACTTATCAAACAGGTCGGTGAGCTGGGTTTGGGTTGAGTCATTGTGGGTTTGAGTCTCAGAGGTGCATGTAACAAAAATGTAATTCTAAATGGGTTGAAGAAAGACAAATTCAAACCCGACCCAGTGGGTTGCGGGTCACCAACGGTGCCCATATAATATGTATTCAATAAATAATTATTTTTTAAGTTGCTACTGTAACGGTAAAAGAAGATCATTCACTAGTGTTTTTGCATGAAATATGTCACAAGAACAAACAACTACTATGCATTGTCTCTATCAAATAAAAAATATGTTATATTTACAAGCATTCAAGTACATATATATTTTTAGATGAAATTCTCTAATGTACATTTAAAATCCTCTAACGTATGATTATGATCAACAAAATAGAGCTAGTAACTTGTACTATGACCCTAGATTAAGTTTGATAGAATAATCATATAATGTAGTGGAATTAGATTTATTCTCCAATATATCTCTCTCATATCAATTCTTATTGGGCAAGTTTGAGTTCAGACTAGAACTCTTTAACAATTAATGATTAGTAGTAGACCATCATATTTATTCTAAGTACTAGTGTATCATTATATTTGTTTTATATAAGTAGTTTAGTTAAGTGGGTCACTCACGGGTGCCCACGAGCCACCAACAAAATCTGTTAAATAAATGGGTGAGTATTGTTTGAGTAATTTCTAACGAGTGTGAAATTTCATCACCCAAACTCGACTTAAACGAGTCTACCCATGGGTTTCCGTAGATTTTGACCCAGTTTGACAGATCTAGCCACCACATGTGTGGTACCAGAATTTACTCTAGTCGGTTGGGTTCAATGTGGTCGTGCCTAGGAGAGGTTCCACGACATAAAATAGATTTCATTCCAAATGTGAGCATAGAGGTATGTGTTGGTTTGTTACATTAATGAGTTTCAATCATAAGAATGATCTTTTACTCAACTAGCTATTTCCCACAAGTATACGAGAGTATTTGTAGTCAAGGTCAAATACAAGGAGTGTTGGTTAGCTAGGCACAATAGTTATGATTTTCAATAATCTAGATTGTTGTACACAAGATGATTGGATTAGAACAACTAAATTATAGATTTAAAACAAAACAATAAATTATCACTTAAAAAAAGGTTAAGATTCATATTTAGGAGGATCCTAGACTTGGGATTTCACTATCACATCATAGCTTATATTAAAATACGAATTTAAACATGTTAATTAACTTAATTATAAATTTAAAATAAAACAATAAATTATCACTTAAAAAAAGGTTAAGATTCATATTTAGGAGGATCATAGACTTGGTATTTCACTATCACATCATAGCTTATATTAAAATACGAATTTAAACATGTTAATTAACTTGCAACGGAGGTTTGTAGTCATCACTCACCTCTCGGTGAAGTGATGACAATTCTAACTCCATACATCACTCTCGTATATGTATTTCATTTTGAATCACAAACATTGCTCCTCAACTTAATCCCAACCACTCTCGCGGTCAAGGACAAATTTCTAAAAGAGTAACTCCATACTCTCAAACACATCTTCTCAGATTATGAAAGAAAGTATAAAACATGCAAGTATGTTGGCCAATCACACAAACAAGTATTTTAGATCTAAAACAACTCTTGGAACATGCAAGCAACTAACATTTAGTATAAAATTCATATGTTCATACAAGCTATGACATGATAGTTACTCTTCCATGTCCAAAATTCGGATTCTACTCACATGGCTAGAGAAAGAAGGTGCAAGCAACAGAAAACATCAAAGAATATATTAAAAGAGTAGAAAGAACTAATATGTCTATGAGAAGTAGTAGAACAAAGAAGAACTCCAGCTAGAAGTCAACCTCCGTCCTTGCTTGCTGCACTTTCTCCAGATTTCTTCACTACCAAGTAGATAGAAGAGGAAGAAGAAGATGCTTGCTGTAAATAGTGAAGAAGAAGGAAGAAGAAGAGGGTTCTCTCTTGAGTAACCACCTCCTATCTCCCTTGTCACCTCCAACTTCACCTTGCTCTCCCTTGCTTGAGTCCCGCTCCAAAAGATCCCAAATAGTCTGTGATAACTGTCCCAAGACGGCTTGAGGTTGTATATATAAGTGTGAGATAGTTAAATTCGCGTTTGAGTGAAATCTGCAGGTCACACGGCATGTCTTTTATAAGACATGATGTGTCTTATGAAATAACTGAAGTTTGGATCGAGTTCTGGGAGGTTACGCAACGTGTCTTTAATAAGACATGACATGTCTTAAATAAGAAACGACGTGTTGCTGTAAATCTGGAGTTCTACATTCAATTTTTGGGCTGAGACACGGGGTGTCTTAAATTCAGACACGGGGTGTCTTTGTCAGTCTCAACAACATTGATTTTCTGAATGTCTAGATGATTGGGGAGTGTCTTTATGGATGTTATAATGACATTTTCTCCCCATTTTGATGCCAAATTATTGTACCTACAAACCAAACCATAGAGAAAGTAAATACAACAATTAATATGGAAAATCTAATATGATTAAGAGTGATTATTGGGTAAAAATGATTTGGAAATGCAACCAATAGTCCAAAATATGATATAAAATACGCACATCAATACGCAATAACTCAAAAGAATTCTTCTCATTAGGTCGTTAAGGACTGAATATACCTACTCTACTGGGCGCATAGGCCAATAAAAGCTCATAATATAATGAGCAAGGTATTCAATGTTCCTTTTGTCTCCTTAAGGGACTACTCCCAACATGATCTTAACACGAGTGTGATAGTAATCCTCGAGACAGAGCAAAACACAATAAGTATATCATTCCATATCCAATTCCTAATGATTCGGCACAATATAGATGTATATATTTCAAGTGAGTGAATTATTTTCCTCAAATAGCTTGTTGAAATGACCTCAATCATTAAATGAACCGTTGTCCACAATCCACCACCGACATGGGAGAAGGAGAAGATAGAGGGGAAACATTTTAGGTTGCACGAGCTACCCTCCATGACCACTTGGGTTTACTCATATGTACCTCTGTTAGCACCTATAAGCTCCATGCCTTGATATGGAAAGCGTTGGTTGGGTAGCATAATGGAGTGACGGGTGGGGAGGATAAGGAGGCAACGATAACGTGATTTTTTCATGCAATCAACCACTGGGGCAATAACCGATGCAAGGCCCAATGACATAACCAGGGGTTTCCAATTACCCACTAATACAAGTCTATGCTAGATTTGCAACTTTTGAAAGGTTAGGCTGAGCAGTACATGATTATATGCGTAGTTAATATTTACCTACCTTCGTAATGTACAAGATGTATATTGTTACGGAAAACCTTCAAAGCCCATGTCGGCAGGCCCATCAACGAAACTCCGGCGGTCCAAATGCCGTTCCAAGTCCGAACTATACTAGTTCCCCGCGTAGTCGGTATAGTCCATCCACTGCGCTTGCGGGTTGCCCAAGTGTCCAACATATTAAAAAATGTAAACCCTAGTTCTCGCGTGCCCTCTATTTAACCTCTAGCCGTGCAAAGTAGCCACGAATTAGAAGGCATAACACCGGCGGCGGCGGCGGAGCGTGGGAAACAAGCACAACGGCGGACTGTGGGTAGGGCAACCAGAACCCTTTACTCTGTTTCCCGCCGATTCTTCTCGTCGTGTCTAGCCGCATTCGATATTCTACAGTCGCCGTCCGCCTGCCCGCCATCGATGCCGCCACTCTTGTTTTTGTGTGTGTTTTCGTGCTTCTTTTTTGTGTTCAAACTTCTACCCGTCGATCTGAAGTTGTGCAGTGATGAAGCTATTGTTATTGGACTAGAGTTTCTGATCTTGCAGTTGACGACTAACCCTTGGCTGTCTGAGCACACAACAGTCGATTTCTTGTTCTTGGTTTCTAGTTTTTTCCTACCGAGCGACATGTATTTTAGAAACCAGCGCCCATTACCAATTCCGATGGACTATCCCATTTCTTTCGGTATAATGGCACGGGCGCCAAATAAATCGCATGTGGTAAATATCCTGATTGTGGGCTTGTTTTGTGCCTCTCGATCGTGGAAACGCCACATACATCAATACAAACAGGTTTGCATTTGTTTCTTTTCATTGCCTAGTTTACATCATTTGATCAACGCATTGCCTCTTATCTCACTATCAAACTACCGGTAAAACGCTTGTCTTATCCATGGCTCTCATCTCACATTGTAGGTGAGACTGCAAGAGACCCACGCCGTTCTTTCACCATGGCGGAGCAGACGGAGAAGGCGTTTCTAAAGCAGCCCAAGGTGTTCTTGAGCTCGAACAAGTCTGGCAAAGGTAAGAGGCCAGGGAAGGGTGGCAACCGCTTCTGGAAGAGCATTGGTCTGGGTTTCAAGACCCCAAGGGAAGCCATCGAAGGCACTTATATCGATAAGAAGTGCCCTTTCACAGGCACCGTATCCATCCGTGGGAGGATCTTGGCGGGAACTTGCCATAGTGCCAAGATGAACCGGACAATCATCGTGCGCAGGAACTACCTTCACTACGTCAAGAAGTATCAGCGGTAGCTAACCTGATCCTCTTGACTTTACTGATTAAACGAGTTTTACTCTTCGATGTCTGATATTATTTTTTGGATGATTATGCAGGTACGAGAAGCGGCACTCGAATATCCCGGCTCACATATCACCGTGCTTCCGTGTGAAGGAGGGCGATCACGTTATCATCGGCCAGTGCAGGTAGAAGGAATTCCACGCCTTTTGTAGAATGAAATAGAGATTACACCAGCTTTTTTTTGTTTATTTACATTTTAACATACTGCGCAGACCGTTGTCCAAGACAGTTCGATTCAATGTCTTGAAGGTCATCCCCGCAGGATCTACTGGAGGTGGAAAGAAGGCTTTCGCAGCAATCTAAAGCTTCGGTTGAAATGATATATGGTTCTGAAATTTTGTTTAATGCCCAACTAATTGGCTTTTTTTGTACTTTGCAACCTGTTTCGTTGTCAAAACATACAGTGATTTTCCAGCAAACAAACGCCCCATTACCTTTTAATCTAATGCTAGTTGAATTGGGATCTGGATGAGTCTCCTGGTATCTGGTGTGATATGTATGATATGTTTGCGGTGCACTCTTCCCCTAAAAATCCTTCTTTTACGGCCTTATCTGGTACCATGTAAATAAGTTTGTATTTAAAGACTCGAATCTCAGCAGAAGTCGGAATTGATCTGTTGCAATGTGATGGAATCCTATTTTTTGCTTCACTGTTTGTGTGGTTCACAATGCCATCAATGGATAGCTGAAATGAGCCGCAGTCCGTACTCAACAATGATCAGCCCTGTTTCTTGTAGTTGGTTTTTCCAGCTTTTGATGAGAGGACTTATTACTGCCTTTTCTAGTCCTGAGTTGAATCAGCTCCATGACAAGATTTTCATTGTTGAAAAGCAATATCGGGGTTAGTGTTTGTTTTGAATAGTATTTTAGTTTTGATTAATAGTATTTTCAGCGTGGAAAATACCTACGTTAGAGTGATTACAGATTTACAATAAGACCTTCCAAGATGAATTGATGTGTACAGTCTTTTTCTTCCTAATTGAGTATGCTAATTACTGACTTGGGGTTCTACTAACATGCATTTCTAAATCTATGGTCTGATATTCTACGACCTTCCAAGATGAATTGATGAACATTCTTTTTCTTTTTAATTGAATAAGCTAAGTTTAATGACTAGGGATCTAACACAGTGATTTTCCAGCAAACAAACGCCCCATTACCTTTTAATCTAATGTTAGTTGAATTGGGATCTGGATGAGTCTCGTGGTATCTGGTGTGATATGTATGATATGTTTGCGGTGCACTCTTCCCCTAAATATCTTTCTTTTACGGCCTTATCTGGTACCGTGTAAATAAGTTTGTATTTAAAGACTCGAATTTCAGCAGAAGTCGGAATTGATCTTTTACAATGTGACGGAATCCTATTTTTTGCTTCACTATTTGTGTGGTTCACAATGCCATCAATGGATAGCTGAAATGAGCCGCAGTCCGTACTCAACAATGATCAGCCTGTTTGTTGTAGTTGGTTTTTCCAGCTTTTGATGAAAGGACTTATTACTGCCTTTTCTAGTCCTGAGTTGAATCAGCTCCATGGCAAGTTTTTCATTGTTGAAAAGCAATATTGGGGTTAGTGTGTGTTTTGAATAGTATTTTAGTTTTGATTAATAGTATTTTCAGCGTGGAAAATACCTACGTTAGAGTGATTACAGATTTACAATAAGACCTTCCAAGATGAATTGATGTGTACAGTCTTTTTCTTCCTAATTGAGTATGCTAATTACTGACTTGGGGTTCTACTAACATGCATTTCTAAATCTATGGTCTGATATTCTACGACCTTCCAAGATGAATTGATGAACATTCTTTTTCTTTTTAGTTGAATAATCTAAGTTTAATGACTTGGGATCTAATACACGTTTCTATATTCTAAATTAGTCATTAAATTTACTTGGTTGAGCTGTAAACTAATTTATTTTAGTTGCAAGTTCACATGCTCACCAACTAGCAGGGTTTATTTGAGTAGTGAAAACAAATAACTCGGAGCTGTTTTAAATTATATGACAAACTCGGTGCTATTAAATTATATGACAATTTGTGCAAACAATCTGATCTCTATTGGGGCGCAGTTCTTTCTCACGCTTACTAGCTGGATGAATCGTTTTAGCTATATGTTTGAGAATGTCATCAGAACAGACGACAAACTATTACAATCGTCGAGGATAGTTTGAAAAACGTTTGAGATATCTGTTTGAGAATGTGAGCCGAACATGACACCGAACTAGATCAAATCGTCGAGCATAAAACGCAATCAAACCATTTCAGTGGCTTATTTTCCTATTTTATAACTCCTGTTTTGAAAATCATAGTAGGAAATGAAACCATGTAAAACCAAATTAGCCCTGATAACCATTATTTTTTATTTTAAAAACCAATATAGATATATGTAAAATACCTTGATAATTGAAATAACCATTGCAGTGGTTTATTTTCCTATTTTATAACTCCTGTTTTGAAAATCATAATAGGAAATGAAACCACGCAAAACCAAATTAGCCCTGATAGTCATTATTTTTTGTTCAAAAAACCAATCTAGATATATGTAAAATACCTTGATAGTTGAAATAAAGTATCACTGAAGTTTTAATCAAAATTGTCATACCACCATAAACATACTTATTACTGATGCTTTGGTTCATGACGCCATGTTTGTTGAAGAAAATGATCATACAATTAGCTAAAAATCTTGAAGGGTAGCGTGTCGTTTATCATGCAATTGACAAATATTGTGTTATTCACTACCACGATGCAGATAAGGGTATGGGTTAACCTTTATCTGACCTTGCCATACCCATTGACAACATAGGTTTAGGTGTAAGTTTACAATGTCGCTCGAACTATTACCACCCATCCATATTTGTTATGTTTTTATACTTTAGAATGGTTATTTTGATGCCCAATTGATAACATTAAGTGTTCCAGTATGTCATAATAATCTTAATCTAAAAGGTTATCATGCACCATTCTGAAAACTTTTCTTGGTGACATTCTATAGGTCCTAAGTTGTTGAGACATCTACAATTGTTACATATCACAATCTTATAATTTCTCAACCAAGCCATATATATTTTACAAATCGTAGCACATAAATCTGGCCTACGACAAACCAATTATTGACCATTTATTAAATCACTTGAAGCAACATATGACCTACACCTATCGCAACTTGCAAAGCCCATAACACAACAACAAAAGGCGTTGCTTGAATTTTATAGCGAATAGCTTCAAGAGCTTCCTTTGCATTTTAATTGTTTATAAAGATATGACCTATACTTTTTTTTCTCACATTGTTGTTCAAATCTATATCATCTTTTATTTGTACTGTTCAACGCCACACACCGTTACATTCCTAAATGAGCAAACCTAATATCTTCCTACAATGTTTTTGACTATTTGGTGAATGTTAGAAACCCCTACAAAATAGTAAGTTAGTTTGATACTCTAACACAATTCAATTTCAACGGTCATTAAATGTATTATAGATTGTAGTAATTGGAGAACATCTCTCTCCCAAGGAACATGATAAAGCTCTCTAGGTTCCTGACTTAATAACCAAACCAATTCTCATTTACATATTTCATATTTTCCATCATCATATTTCTTTCCCACAATTGTATGTTCCATTTAATTAGAAACGAGATGCTCCAAAACTGTTTGAGCATAATATTCACTTATAAAAGTTAAAATGAGATTAGTTATTATGATACACAGAGAATCATAAACATTTCAATGAACATGTTAATCTCAAAATGCTATATCTAGGTGTTGTGAAGGTAGATATTATAATAATAGATTCATAGCTAGTCTAAAAACTAATATTCAATCCAATTGCAATCTACACTCAAGTTCCCACAATAGTTTCTGATGAAGGTATATACGACCCCAATGCATTCTTATAACTCATCTACCAAATGACATGTATTTTTTCTCGATGATAGATAATCACATACAATAGAGCAAGTTATAAGTTCATTATGTATACAATAGGTTTTCATTCTAAATGTCCACAATATACGGAGCGACCTAAGCTATGTTGAAGTTCACTGCTACCCTTACTTGAGGGATGTTCAAAATTAGCCTTTTGTTGCACGTGTATTACAGAATGTGAGGGCTGTTCTCCTCAAATTTACCATTTCTTGTATATGTAATGTCCACATGAATTCTTTTAAAACATTAGACCGTACAAATAACTTGAAATGCCTATGCCCATCACAAAGAAGTTGTGTAGATAGTGATACAATGAACTTGTGAAAGTTACTTTACAATGCATCATGTATAATCACATGAGTAGGAGATACTGCCCGAAAGACTAATATTTTAACATGAATTTCTAACTCTACGCATAAAGAAAACTACAACAAATCGGTAATGATTACTAGAGAGTGTCCCCAAGCTGAGTTTGTGGGCTCCGATCTCCAAAACACGATATAAACTCAGCAGAAGCATTCGATTAACAGCGGCATACGAAAAATTACGAAAAAATTAAAACTTTTCGAGACAAGATCTTGAAAACATGAAACTTCTTTCATAAAAGCAAGATAAACAATTTACATCTCTGATAAATCACTTCTTGAGTGATTATATACAACAAGATATAAAATCTCAAGATTAAAAACCAGAATCTCAGATCAACAAACTCCAAGAACATGAGAGTACAGAGACGACATAAGACTATCTAACTAAAGGACTGGACAGCCAGGATCTCCACCTGAGACTCACTGCTGCCCCTGGTGTTGCTGCTCCTGGTACTGCTCACCCTCGGATTGGTTTCTCCGTCCTCGACGTCCACCTATAAAGTTGAAATCTACGGAGTGAGACAATTTTAAATAATTGTCCCAGTGAGAGTTATAACTCTCCGCCAGAAGCTTTATTATAGCAATCAAAGAACAACATGAGCAATAAAAGCTTTTAAGGTAATCAACAACAGATTGACTTAAGTGGAACAACAACATTTAAGAATATGAAGAACATACGTACTAAGCAGTGTAATCATCAATAATTGTATCTCGTAATTCAACCTAAGCAGATATGCTACGCGGTTGATTATGTTTTACAAACATCATTATGCCCTACGGAGACGAGGTATACCGCTCATACTCCAACCAATCACTATTAAGTCGCATCAGTATCATACTTAGGTCATCAAAAGAGCCGGATTCTTATGACCTCATCTTCCTCAGTCAGAGTGAGGATATACATGCAGAACATCTAGTGTCTCTGCTACTATATCTCACCAGGGTATTCTGGTACTTCGCTATTAGGGTCACAGTGGCATTCTGTACTCTCTTTGCCATCGAAAGATTTCTTGTTTATCTCTCATCGATGCGACATAAAGGATTTCCTCGGGAGAATAGTATTACATCACCCCGGTATTAACATATAGTGAAGGGTTGATAGATTAAGATACATCTACATCAATTCCTACACTAGGATGTAAGGATATACACATCCATATTCCCCCACATACTCAAAAGTATGTGATCCAGGAGTTCCCTTAGGAAAACCTGCTTCACCATCATTTAACTTCTGACAATGATGGATCTATGATCAGGGCTCTACATGGTATGATTATACTTGATTAATTAGGTACATTTCAGTATTCTTTTAACATCATACATGTTCTCAAACATTAATCATTAGCATAGTAGCTGTGAAAGTAGAATACTAAATGTAACAAGACTAATTCACATCAATTATCATCTCTTAATCATTTCATCTTATCACAAGTCATCTGATTAGCATGACATTGATGATACTCATGGCTCTTACAGCCTATCAATTCTCATAAGATGCCACTTACTAGGCAACATGATATGTTACTATTCATAAGCTAATAACACGCCTTCAATGAATATAGTATCATAATCCATACCTGGATATGATCATTCTCACATAAGAACCTGCATGGTTAATTCAACTAATAATAGTAAACAATTCATTTCAAGAGTTGTACCTTCATACTCTTACAAGAGATAGGTTCCCTGATTTTCATCAATTTAGGGTTTACTATTCACATTACATGTTATCACCCTAGAATTAGGGTTTACTATTCACTTCATGGTTATTTGGACCCATAACATCATCATGTATGAGAAACATCACCATTGATGCCTTTAAATTAGTTTAAGATTCATCGATTATCATAATTAGGGTTTCTATGGTCTCACCTAAGTGGATCATACCTTAATCATGCACATTCATATGTATTGAAGGTACTTTACTTGAGTTTCAACCATAAATGGTACTTTCTCTCTCCTCTTACTAATAGATGGTGATTATATCACTCTAGATTAGGTTGGGTTAAGTCCTCATTGACTATCATAAGTCAAATCACCACTATCACGTGATTAGTGTTTGATTAAAACAAAGTATCATTTAGTCGAACCCTTCAAGAGCATATTGGTAAAGTACACCCTTGATCACTATTATGGTTCAATCCATTAGTCACTTAGTCCCTTAATGTCTTAGGGTACCATTAGGGTTTAGATTAGACCACCATTGAACTATTTAAACCTTCAAAGTATTAAACAATCAGAACCCTAAAGTCCCCAAACGGTTTCACACCTTCAACCTCCAAACGGTCCTGAGATCGTTTGGATGTGTTGACCGTTTGGCTAGGTTGACTTTCAAACCGTTTGGACTTGGTCACCTTCAAGACCGTTTGATCTTGTTGACCGTTTGGCTAGGTTGACTTCCAAACCGTTTGAACAAAATCACCTTGAAACCGTTTGAGTTGAAACGATCTTGAGATCGATTGGACCAAATGACCTTGAGATCGTTTGAGCCCAAATGGTCTTGAGACCGTTTGGTCCAAATGGGCTCAAAACTGCATGGACCTCAAGGGTGTATCAAAGGTTATAATCGATTGGGGTTTTCTATGTTGAAGCCTTCAATTGGCCATACCCTTGATAACCACTTATAAATTGAGTCAATTAGGGTTATCCTTAATCAATTAGACACCAAATTGACCCTCAATTGAAAGCCAATTAGGATTTATTCCAACTCAATTAGGGTTTGCAATCGGTCAACCATCAATGCTCATCAACATGATTCTAATTGAGGTTGAACCCATCAATTGACATCCAATTGGGCCCAAACTTGGCCCAAACGGTCTTAAGATCGTTTGGACATCCTCCAAACGGTCTTGAGACCGTTTGCCCAAAGTTTGATCAAAATCTAAGTCGATTGGTTAAGGGTTGAACCCTAATTAGGTCTAAAATCAGCACTTTTGTTCAATTCATTAATCTATTGTGATTGGACCCTCATTTCATCAAAATACCTTAACCCTAGACCTTCAAACGGTCTTGAGACCGTTTGAGTGAACCCCCAAATGGTCTTGAGACCGTTTGGGCCCTTCAACCCAAAGTTCACCAAAATTGGTCATTGGAAACACCAATTGAACCCGATTAGGGTTTTGAAGGTTGAAGTGCCTTCAACTTATGATTGGTTTGCAAATAGATCATGAATCTTTGTAATTGATTAACTCAACATGTATACAACATACCTCTAAACGGTCTTCACTTGGTCAATCCTTCCAAACGGTCTTGGATACTGTTTGAATCTAAACGGTCTTGCAAGACCGTTTGATTTCAATCAGTTTGCAAACCGTTTAGACCAAATGGTCCAAGGTCGTTTGGTAAAGTTACCTAGGGATTCACACCCATCATCTTCAACCTTGGGACAGGTCGGTTACTTTGTGGATTTGCTTGCAAGAAAGCAAGGAAAGATGGGGAAGAAGAAGAACTAACTACTACATTCAAGAACAAGTATATGTATAAGAAAGCAAGAGGTTTAGAGTTATAAAACCCGCCTTAAGGTCGTCCCTTGAGCTCCAAGCTTCCAAGCTTCAAGCCTTTAATGGCGTTTTGAGCTCCAAAGGTCGGCCAAGGGTGTTTCTCCAAGAAAAAGTTGGGAAAGATCGGCTAGGAAGAAAGAACTAAATGAGTTAACCATGAAACCAATCTTGTAATCCACTTTCCTCCATGAATTCGAGCAAGATGATGACCCAAGCTTACCTAGCTTTTCCTTGGTCGTCCTCCTCTGCTCCAGAGCTCTGCCTTAGTCGGTCCAAGCAAGGTGATAAGTGAAGGAAGAAAGGAAACGTTCCTTTGCAAACAAAGGAAAGGTATATATATATACTTTAGGGTCATTTCCAACATAAAAACAACTTACTTCTCCTTTTCTCAACTAGGTCCTTCCTTTCTTTTAGGCACGTCCCTGTTGGTATGTATGCCCTGAGAGCCAATCATGGGATGATTGGTGGGATACATTAAGATTGATTTGATAAACATCAAAGGCAAGCTTCCAATTCATTCTGGTTCAGTCATATGAGATAGTGATAGAACAGATTGAATGTCTAGAGAATGACAGTACTCAATGACGTATGCTTTCAGGTTGAGGACCTGAACGATGAGATCATACAGATGCTAAGAGTTTGTACATTCTTGTTATGTCCCTAGTCGGATGTCATTGTGGAAGGTAGATAGACAGCAATGACACACAAGACTAGATTGTGGTGTTGGTTGATGACAGAATCTCATTAGTCATGATATAGAGATATCAAACCAAACACATAGGTACTTGTTAGAGAACAAGTGTACCGGACAGACCCACCGTGAGTTTGACACATGGAAACATGAGATGGTAGTCACAGTCAGTACTCACAGTGATAGTGGTGAGTGTGATTCTTAGACCTGAAATCACTACACTCAACACATGTCGTTGGGCACACTTTGACATCATCAAACACAGTCCTGAAACATGGGTTGTTATAAAGGTGATGATTGGGTGGCTTTGACACATGGGGCTTTTGAGGGGTGAGTGATAGATATGGAATTTGTCCCTCCTGAGGGAGTTTGATATCCAAGGCCACTTGATGAGTAGGATTGAGATAGGCGTGCGCACGCATGTGTGAATCAGTATGTGATATTGATGTCATACATATCTCCTTCAATCTACTCTGAGATCAAGAAAGTGAATGAACGTTGACAGGATGACTGTTCCATGCCTCGAGTTCATTCGGGATATCAGTGACAAAGGAATTATACATTCACTGTAACACCATTCACAGATTGTAGGATGAAAGTTGTTCTCCAACTTTCTACTTTCACTTGGGTAGCAATGATGTGTGACTAGGCACCGCTCTTTGCTTGTGAAGTCATAAGTGTTATGGACTTTCACTGCCAACGTGAAATGGACCTGCAGGGTCACACACATAGGATTTAACCTGATAGAGGAGTTTTGTCCATAAAGCAATATTTAGATTGATTACTAAAGGAGTTTAGTAGTTCAATTAAACACTCAATCAGTCGATGGCTCAATATCGTATGGTTTAAGGTGTTGGACGCATTGATTGGAGTATCAGATTGATTGAAATCGCAATTGACTGATTTTTCCCAACCAGTGCTGCCAACCGATCGGCTCATGTGATGAACCGGTCGGCTGAGGTGTTGAACCGGTCGGCTGGAGTGTACAGGCCGATCGGCTCATGCCCAGGATTGAAACGACCGGTTCAAGAGTTGAACCGATCGGCTCAACTGGTGCAACCGACCAGTTGGGAAAGTCATGTCGGAAAGAATTTTCCTTTGGTTTCAAATTGCCCAATTCGATTGGGAATAACATTGATATACGATACCAATTGGGAACGAAACAAGGAAAGTCTTTTTGAGCCGGATTAGGACTATGAACCGATCGGTTCAGGGCACCAACCGATCGGTTGGAGTGCCCCAAACGATCGACTCAGGTCCAACCGATCGGCTCAATGGCCGAACCGATCGGTTCAGTTGTGAACCGATCATTTCAAGTTGCGAACCGGTTGCTTTTGTGGAAAATTCTCGAACCCTTCTACTCCTGCTTTAGTCCCATATTGCCGGACACAGAGAACCCTATCCCATGACCCGCCTATATATATATAGGGGTATTGGGGGCTTCTCAAAGTACAACTCAATGCAAGCCGGTTGCTTTGCGAAGTTGTCGTTCTCTCTGGTTTTGGTAACCGTGAGAGAGCCCGAGCAAGTGCTTCCCGCAAAGGGAGGTGCAGCAAGGGAAGGACAACTGCAGTTGCAACTGGTAGCAGGAGAGTGTGTTGGCGACTAGTACGTCAACAGGAGAGTGCGACTCCTTCCACTTCCTTGTGGGACAAGGAGTGTGGAGTTCCAGGTGGTCCGTGTGGACTACTACAGAGGCGGGAGGACACTTCCGCTCAGGAGGACAACTGTCATCCGACAGTCCGGTAGGAGGAGGAGTCGTCAGTCCCGGTGCGACCAGGAGCTGAACAGACACCGTCCAAGACCGGAATTGAAGACCGCGCATTGTGCGAGGTATTGTCGCCGAGCAAGCCTCAGGAAAAGGTATGATTCCACAAACCATTATTTCCTATTATATAGACGTTGACGCGTTTCCTCGGTATGGGTTGGGGGAGAATTTTTTTTTGTTTCCGCTGCCTTCTCTGTCTCCCCTAGAACCCAATAGTGGTATCAGAGCCAGGTCAACTGCTCTATATTTTAGGAATATCGATATGATCGATTTTGGTTTGTCACCTTTATTTATTGCATACGATGCGAATAATATCGGCTTTATGCATGTACAATCCTAAATCCACAAATCCCAAATTACATATATGATATGTATTATTAATGCACTCGATACGCGTCGCCCTTAAATGAGTTTTGTGGTGGATGTGTGTAGCGTGATTATGGCCTATAAACCCCTATCTGTGATTGGTTGTGTGTGGTTGCTTGCATCTTGGTCTGCACACCGATTTTCCCTCTCTTATTCCCGATGTAACTCGAAATAATTCGAGATTCTTTCCTACCTTTGCTCCCCCCGAATGTAACTCGGGGTTTCCCTTTTTAAAGCAATGTAATAAATAGGATAGAATTTTATTTCCTGTTATGTCGAAGACGGAGGACATCAAGACGACTGCTCAGACGATCGGTTCAAGGCGTGAACCGATCGGTTGATGTTCCAGACGATCGGTTCAAGGAGTGAACCGATCGGTTGATGACCGGTTCGAGGAGCGAGACGAGCGGGTGGCGGACATGACGAGATGCACGACGACCAGGCGAACCGATCGGTTGGAGGAGCCAACCGATCGGCTGGTGGCACCCAGACGACCGACTGGAGAGTACAGATCATTCATGTGATGAGTTGATCTACTCGGATGGCAAGGCACAGAGTTCATCTTGTACAGGTTGCATGTGATGTAGACCTAGATGACCGTGATTCCTCTTGGCTCGAGGAATCACATTAGGATGGCCATAATCATCGCTTTTTATCGTTTGTGCATGTTTTCTGTGGGATATAGCATGTATATGATACATACTATGATTGTGGTGATTGGATATGTATATGTATATAAAAACCAAATCCCTCATTAAAATATTAAGTTTTAGATGCCTTCCAAATGCGACACACGTGAAAAGCTTGTTCGACCAAGTGTGGGCACGCCCTAGCGTGGTGCACCGTCTACCTCGTGGAAGCGTGAAGGATGAATGTGTGGGTCTGCCCTAGCAGGGTGCATATTCATCATGTTTGCTTTGGGTCGGACTTAACAAGGTGACCTAGATAGGATCTAGCGCCTTGAGGTATGGAGATGATCATTGCAAGGAGTTGTATATGACATCTTATCAAGAGTTGCATATGATGCAATTGGCAAAAGTTGCCTACCTGAGAGATCTATGTTGTGGGTGACAGCCCTAGCTGGTCCATGGCTTAGAGGATTTCAGGATCTTACCCACTAGAAGGTTGTACGCTGCAATCTTCCGAATTGAAGGTGAGGGCTATCAATTTGAAGTAAAATAGTGGGAGCGATAATTAATTAAAGGCCTAATTTTATCGTCAACTTTTCAAATCAATCAAACAAGTCAAAAGAGTTTTGGACTAAAATTGCATATATTTCCTTTTGTTAAAATGAATGGTTAATTAACAAATCACTTTATTTGCGATGGGTCTTTGAGACCAACAAATTAAATGGGAATAATTCCACGATTGGTTAGGATGATGAGAAGTGTTCTCAATCAAAGAGCAAAAGCTCTAAGTCCTAGTTATACCAGAACCAGATGAACTCAATCCCACCACATCAATGGCTAAAAGTATGCTTATGAAAGCATACCGAGGATGACATTGATGAGGAGTGCTTGATGTTGTGTTCTCTGAACTATGAGTTGCAGAGACAACATGAGACATATGATGTCTCCAAGATACTGTCCTAGTATGTCATGACAGAAGGAGATCCAGTAAGGTATTCACACACTCAATGTGATTGGGTATGTGGAAAAACCTGACTAAGAAGGATTCCCTCTGAGCCAAGAGTTGGCTATTGGTATGATACTGCAAATGTTGAGAGGATCATACAATTCATGATAAGCTACAACATGAACAACTTTGACAAACGTTGACAGAGTTGTTGGACATGTTAAGGATAGTAAAGGCAAAGATGAAGAAAGACAAACCATAATCTTTGATGTGATCAAAGAGAAAGGTAATTCTTAAGGGCAAGGATAAGGGCAAAGCTAAGAAGTGTTCTGATGCTAGCCAGAAATCCAAGCCGTCTTCAGCCTCAAGGCACATGGGGAAAGGGTGTATGAGGGATTTCCCTCTATATCTGGAAGAACAAAAGAAGATGAAGGAGGGGATGGAGATCTCCACCTAAGGTATCATGAAATGAATCGCTTCTTTATCCGAGGTATATGATACCAAGATATGGATATGTCATATATGATATGCAATATCCACAAAGAAGTGATGGCCTTTGTGAAAGGACCAAGAAAGAAGTACCCATCATTGGAGAAAGTGTTGCTCATAGATAGGAGTACCTTTCAGTTTATTTCAGCCTAAAGGACATGAAATAGAGTTGAGAACTGCTATTTCATATATTGCCAATAGATAGAAACACTTTATTATTGCATATTGTATGACAATGATGGCAATAAATAAAGTTGATGTTTCAATCTCAAAGATATGATCTTTGTGGCAATGCCTTGTTTATCTTGTGATACATGGTATGCATAAGATAAAATGATACCTAAAGTTATTGATAACTCAAACAATCAAATTAGCATCAATCATGAGAAATTCATTTCTAGTTTCCATATGATGGATAAATCTAGACTCTTTTGGTTAGAAAACCAGTAAGAGACATGAATCTCTTGTACATGATTAATCAATCTTCACTAATGGTAGTGGGAGAATGATTGTCCTATTAGGTATAATACATGTGATGTATTTAGATACCTATTGGAGTGAATGCTAATACTTCAAATGGTGTTTAGAGAAATACCAATATGAATATCTTGAAGTGTTCAAGATTATCATAAATGAAGTACAAATTTGGTAAAGTATTAATTCTTGATGAGATCAATGAATGAAATACTTGGACCAAATGTTTGAGATCCTTATGAGTGATTATGATAGCGTATCATAGTGAACTCATGATTAAGGCATGGTGATGTCTAAATCAAGAAGGAATCATACTCTAAGGAGTTAGAGAATGATTATCAAATAACTGAATTCTTCTTAATAAAAGAATACCCCACACTAATAAAGGAAATTAAGAATCACAAGGGTTGTGAGTTCTTATATCCTTAACAGATACACCTCAATTATCTATGTGATGAGTTGTTCATGTGATGATTCAACTATCTAGATGAATATGAGGAACCGAATCTTGAGTTATGGTTTATAACCATTACATCCTAAATGACTTCCATGTGAGCCATAAGGTATGACCTTGATGGTAGCACTCATTGGATCATATCCATAACTGCAAATGAGTCTTAAGTGTTAAGACACATGGATAACATTTTGAGAAGGATGATGCTTGTTGATTGCAACTTAATGACTGAGACATTTGGCATATGGATACTAAAACCACATTCCTATGAGGAATAAAACAAGGATGTGTACGTGACACAACCTATAAGGTTTATGAATCCATTAAAGCAAATGAAGTCTATAAGTTACAATGGACTAATCAATGTGATTGATTGAGTACAAGCAACTCAAAATTGGATCTTTACTTTGATGATATAGTCAAAGGGTTTGACTGATATGTCAAAGATAAATACGGGATCTGTGATTTAGTGGGAGCGTATTCACATTCCACATATTGATGTGAAATGGAATTGTTCTAGAATGGAAATCCAAAAGTGGAAATTATCTTTAAGGAAGATAGAGATGTTTCCTATGTGATAGGAATAGAGATATATAGAGATAGTTCTCGACAAATCTCTTGACCTGGAAAAGAGAGAGCATACATTGGCAATCTGTACTGAAGGGTTCAGTATGCACAGATTCAGTGGGAGAAAACTTGTCCATGTTATATGGATATTAGTATCCCAAGGCCAAGTGTCCAATTCTTATGAAGAGTGGGAACACTAAGAATAGATATGGATCTATCATGTATGTAATCATCCCATTGTCTTGCATGGCAAGAATAAAATGCATTCATCATTTTGTATGTATGACATGACAATATGATGTGCTCATCCTGATAACTCGTATGTGGGACATGACGAGTGGATGTCTGTCTACTTCCAGTAAGGGTTACTGGAATACCATGAGAACTTGATAAGTACTTATGAAGTACTAGTTCCATGGAGATAAGGAAGAGTTTGATGTAAAGAGTTACATTGATGCGAACTTCCGAAAGGACAGAAAATTAATTGCAAAATATATATAGGATGTATAAAAGTGAAAGTTGGTTGATAATTGGAAATGTTCCAATAAAACTATTTAAAAGGAAATGCCGAGTATCTATGTGTTAGAGAACAGCAGTAGATACTATATGGATCTGGAAGTTCATGAGATGAACTTATAGATATTCCACTCATTGATGACAAGTCTGGAATCCTTGATCATGCAATGTGGCTAAAGGTTAGCAATGGAATACTAGATCACATATTACAACAACTCCATCTCATACGTGCGACGTACAACGAAGAGATGAGAGACATGCGATTTATACTAACTTTGGCAAGGTGTTGCCATTACTCACTATGTTGGCACTAGAGCATAGTGACATGTGGGACATGTTTGATGTAGATGAAATTTATCCCTCCTTTAGAGTGATATCCCTGGCCACTTGATAAGAGAGACTACTACAGAGTTCCAGGTGGTCCGTGTGGACTACTACAGAGGCGGGAGGACACTGCCGCTCAGGAGGACAACTGTCATCCGACAGTCCGGTAGGAGGAGGATTCGTCAGTCCCGGTGCGACCAGGAGCTGCACAGACACCGTCCAAGACCGGAGTTGAAGACCGCGCATTGCGCGAGGTATTGTCGCCGAGCAAGCCTCGGGACAAGGTATGATTCCACAAACCATTATTTCCTATTATATAGACGTTGACACGTTTCCTCGGTATGGGTTGGGGGAGAATTTTTTTTTGTTTCCGCTGCCTTCTCTGTCTCCCCTAAAACCCAACAGTCCCTCCTCCTCATATCTAAGGTAAAACTTCTTCTAAGATCAAGAATTAAAGGCAAAGAAGGTCAACCTTCCACTAAGGTGCACATATACTTAAAGGTCTCTTTACTTACAACTTGGTGATTTAATTACAAAGGTGTTCCTTATTATATGTTTATTCAAATGAAGTGCCCCATTCATCATTATTACTCTAAATGATGTAAAAAGTCATAAAAGATATATTAGAAAGTGTATTTTACAAGTTACACCCCACATTTTGGGTAAATTGCACTTTACACCAAAATTAGGGTTTTAGGCACATGGATTGCCCTACAAGATGCATCTCAGTGCCCAAGCTTGGGGAATCAATCACACTTCATCATATTCACTCTTATGATGTCTCACCTCTAAAGGGTAAATTGCACATAGGTCCCTGTATTACAAAACAATACTAAAACATTGTTTAAAAAGGACAGAAATGTAAACATATGTTCCTCAAGAGCTTTAATTACATGGCAAAAGATAATCACAAGTATCTTAATTACATATTTAGGCAAAACATTTAGGGTTAGCTCATAAACCAGGTCAGGGATGTTACAAATTATCCACCCCTTACAAGGATTTTGTCCCCGAAATCAACAAAACATATATTAAGAGAATAGAGCAGGGTATTTCCTTCTCATCTCTTGCTCTAGTTACCATGTGGCTTCTTCAGCACCACAGTGATTCCAGAGGACTTTCACAAGACTTATATCTTTCTTCTTTAGCTTTTTAATTCTGTTATCAAGGATTGACACTGGTCCTTCCTCATAAGTTATATCATCATTCAATTCTACCTCCATAGGCTGTAGAACTGACTCTGTATCAGGGTGACATTTCGTCAGCATAGAAATGTGAAACACATGGTGTAACCTCTGTAACTATGGTGGCAACTCTAGTTTATAGGCTACTTTTCCAACCCTTTCAATGATTGGATAAGGTCCCATGAATCTAGGAGCTAACTTCCCTTTCCTTCCAAATCTTAGAACTCCCTTCCAAGGCGAAACCTTAAGGTACACTCTGTCTCCAACCTAGAATTCTAAGGGTCTACGACGTCTATCAGCATATGACTTCTGCCTATCCTGTACAGTCTTAATCTGTTGTTGTATTACTTTAATCTTCTCTGTGGTCTGTTGCACAAGATCGGGACCTAACAACTGATGTTCACCAGTCTCATACCAACATAAGGGTGATCTACAACATCTACCATACAAAGCTTCATAAGGTGCCATATCAATGGTATGTTGATAGCTATTGTTATAGGCAAACTCTATCAAGCTTAGGTGTAGATCCCAACTCCCGGTAAACTAGAGAACACATGTTCTCAACAAGTCTTCCAAGGTCTGTATAGTCCTTTCTGACTGTCCATCAGTCTGTGGATGAAAGGCTGTACTAAACCTTAACTTGGTGCCTAAAGCTCTGTGTAACTGCTCCCAAAAACGACTTGTAAACTGGGGACCTCTGTCATAAACTATAGTGACAGGAACTCCGTGCAAATGCACTATCTCTTGAACATACAATTGTGATAACTTTTCAGCAGAATAGGTTGTTTTGATAGGTAAGAAATGCGCTGTCTTTGTCAACCTATCAACAATTACCCAGATGGAATCATGTCCTTTGCTTGTCCTGGGTAGGCCAACAACAAAATCCATGGTCACATGGTCCCACTTCCACTGTGGTATGGGTAAAGGTTGCATTGTTCCTACAGGCTTCTGGTGTTCAGCCTTAACTTGCTGACACACAAGACACCTCAGAACAAACTCAGCAACATCCTTCTTCATCCCCGACCACCAATATATATCTTTTAAGTTTCGATACATCTTGGTGCTCCCTAGATGCATGGCATACATCGAAGAATGAGCTTCTTCCAGGACTAACTTCCTCAAGTTATCGACATCCAGTACTATCATTCTCCCATGATAGCATGCCACCTGATCATCTGAGTCATGGAAACCATCTCACTTCTCATCACCATACTCAGACCTAATCTGCTGAACTGTAGCATCAACTTGCTATGCCTCCTTAATCTACTCTCTTAGGGTAGGTTTAATATGCATCTCAGCTAACAAATCAGCTAACAATGATACCTTCAACTGCACATTGTCTTGCCTTAAAGAGATAAGCATATCTCTCCTAGAGCATACTAAAGAGTTTAGTTGTGCTTTATCTATGGTTGATGTTGCTGATTTCCTACTCAAGGCATATGCAACCACATTGGCCTTCCCTGGATGGTAATCAATTGTACAATCATAGTCATTGATTAACTCCATCCAACAATGTTGCCTCATGTTAAGTTCATGCTGAGAGAAGATATATTTAAGATTCTTGTGGTCTGTGAAAATCTGGAATGTTTCTCCATAGAGATAATGTCTCCAGATCTTCAAGGCATGAACCACAATAGCCAACTCTAGATCGTGTTTCGGATAATTCTCCTCGTGTTTCTTAAGCTGTCGGGAAGCAAAAGAAATCACTTGCTTGTCCTGCATCAACACACATCTGAGTCCATTCTTGGAGGCATCACATAAAACTATGTATCCTTTGCCTTGCTCAGGTAACACAAGTACAGGTGCACTTGTCAACCTTTCCTTCAGAAACTAAAAATATTGCTGACACTTATCACTCCAGGCAAAAGGAACATCCTTCCGGTTCAACTTAGTCAAGGGTAAATCTATGGAACTGAAGTTCTTAATGAACCTTCGGTAATAACTAGCCAACCCTAAGAAACTACGAATCTCTGTCGGTGTCTTTGGTTGTTCCCATTGTAGGACATATTCTACCTTTTTAGGATCAACACGAATTCCCGAGGCAGATATCACATGTCCAAGGAAAGATACTTTCAGTAACCAGAACTCACACTTGCTAAACTTAGCGTATAACTTATGTTCCCTTAGCAAAGTTAGAGCCTGACGAAGATGTTGTTTGTGCTACTGAGCATCTCTACTATAGATCAGAATGTCATCTATGAAGACAACAATGCACTGATCGAGGAAAGGTTAGAAGATTCTATTCATGAGTTCCATAAATGCAGCTGGTGCATTAGTTAGTCCAAACAACATAACTGTGAACTCATAGTGACCATACCTTGTCCTAAAGGCAGACTTGGATATGTCACTATCCTTAATACGAAGTTGATGATATCCCGACCTCAGGTCTATCTTTGAGAAGACAGTTGCACCACGCAACTGGTCGAAGAGATCATCAATCTTTGGCAGAGGGTACTTATTCTTTATTATTACTTTATTTAATTGTCTGTAATCGATGCAAAACCGCATTGATCCATCTTTCTTTTTAACAAACAAAACCGGAGCACCCCAAGGTGAAGTACTTGGTCGGATGAAACCTTTCTCAAGCAACTCCTACAGTTGTTTCTTGAGTTCTGCCATCTCAACAGGTGCCATCCTATATGGTGTTTGTGATATAAGTTGTGTGTCGGGGATCAAATTGATTTCAAAATCAATTTCCCGAGGTGGTGGTACACCTGGAAGTTCTTCAGGAAATACATCTTCAAATTCCCTGACTACAGGAACTTCAGCAGGGTTGGGACTCTCCATGGTAGTATCTACTACATGGGCCAAGAATGCATAACATCCTTGTCTCATTAGTTTCTCAGCAACCATAGATAACACAAGACAGGTGGGTAGAATCTTTCTCTCTCCTTGAAAGATCCATGTGTCACTTTCATCAGCAAACACAACTTGCTTGGATTCACAATCCAAAACAACCCTATACCTTTCCAAGGTATCCATCCCAAGGATTATATCAAATGCTTGCATCTCAAGTGGTATTAAGTCCACTTGAATGCGATGATCAGAAAATAAGAGAATGCAAGGAGAACATTCCTCCTGCAACACAGCAGACCCTCTCAACAGAGTCTCAAGCAACAAGCTATCTGCCCTATGACTGACTGTCATATTGCATTTATGAATCACTCTTCGAGTGATAAAGGAGTGCGTAGCACCCGGGTCAATCAAAACAGATACAACACATGATTTAGACATATCAGAATATAAAAGTTCCATCTGACCTGCCACAACCTGTGGATTAACCACTGCATCTGGTGGGTTCATAACATAGAACCTTACTGTCGCCTGAGGTTGAGTTGGTGCTGACGATCCAGCTTGAGATGCTTGTCCACGTCCCCTAGCTGCTCCTTGAGACTACCTTCTCTGTGATCCCTATTGATTCTGCCTCTGAGGCTGTGTCACACTGACAGGCCTAGACCTGCAGTCCTTCATCAAATGTCCCACCTTCCCACAGTTGTAGCAGCTTCTTTCCAGTTGTTGTGGTCTTGGTGGTCCTGTGACTGACATTGATGCTGAACTGCGAGTCTCTTGTAGTGGTAGGCTTCGTCCTCTACCTCTACTCGGTGCCCACTGTGTCTGAGCAGTAGATCTGGGTGGTGGAGGTGTAGGTGCAGAGAATCTAGGCTTCTTAAGGTCTCTAGATGAAGAACCCTGGAACTGCGGATATCTCTTATGGGTTTGCCTCTTCTCAACTACGGATCTTTCTATCCTTCGGATTGACTCAACGAAGGTAGAGAACCTTTCCTGATTCTCTAGGGCAGACACGGGAGTAGTCAAGTCGGCATTCAAACCCTTTTCAAACCTTCTGATCCTTTCTTCTTCTGTGGCAGCCATGTGCGGATAGAACCGCAATAACTCCATGAACTTAGCTTCGTACTCACTAATGTTCATCATGCCCTGCCTCAATCTCTCGAACTGAGAGATCTTCTCGTCCAAGAAGGTCTTTGGAAAATATCTATGGACAAATTCCCGACGAAAATCTTCCCACGAGATCTCTATTCCAGGTCTCTTCTGCTCTTCCATGGTCCTCCAGTGACCAACACTTCTTGAGAAGATAGACAACATGTCTAACCTTCTCAGCTTCAGAGATGTTCAAGATTCTGAAGGCTTTCTCCAACTCGGTTAACCATAGATCAACATCTGTGGGGTCCGCTGTCCCAAAGTATTCGGTAGCTCTGACACGACAAAGTCGCTCGAACGTCTTACCGATACCTTGTCCTTCAGGTTGGGCAGGTGCCCTAGGTGCAGGCATAGGCATCCTGTCGGTGATATGTGTCATGGCAGTCATAAACTGCCCAAACATAGTCTGAACAGCTGGGTTACCCATGTCAGCTGGGTCAAATTGAGGTGGCTCAGGTACAGGTTGCTCTATTTCCGGGTTTCTTACACCTCCTCGGGGTGCAGCTACGCTACTCTCGGCCACGTACTCCTCATGTGGCTCAGACATCCTTATATATCTTCTTCTCCTGAGGAGCAGAAGATTCTATTAGATAGGAAGAAACCCTAAGGATAGACTCGACATCCTAAGTCCTATGTCTATGTAGACTCAACAAACCTAGAGCTCTGATACCACTTATTTGTGGGCTCCGATCTCCAAAACACGATATAAACTCAGCGGAAGCATTCGATTAACAGCGGCATACAAAAAATTAAGAAAAAATTAAAACTTTTTGAGATAAGATCTTGAAAACATGAAACTTCTTTCATAAAAGCAAGATAAACAGTTTACATCTCTGATAAATCACTTCTTGAGTGATTATATACAACAAGATACAAAATCTCAAGATTAAAAACCAGAATCTCAGATCAACAAACTCCAAGGACCTGAGAGTATAGAGACGACATAAGACTATCTAACTAAAGGACTGGACAGCCAGGATCTCCACCTGAGACTCACTGCTTCCCCTGGTGTTGCTGCTCCTGGTACTTCTCACCCTCGGATTGGTTTCTCCGTCCTCGACGTCCACCTATAAAGTTGAAATCTACGGAGTGAGACAATTTTAAATAATTGTCCCAACGAGAGTTATAATTCTCCGCCAAAAGCTTTATTATAGCAATCAAAGAACAACATGAGCAATAAAAGCTTTTAAGGTAATCAACAACAGATTGACTTAAGTGGAACAACAACATTTAAGAATATGAAGAACATACGTACTAAGCAATGTAATCATCAATCATTGTATCTCATAATTCAACCTAAGCAGATATGTTACATGGTTGATTATGTTTTACAAACATCATTATGCCCTACGGAGACGAGGTATACCGCTCATACTCCAACCGATCACTGTTAAGTCGCATCAGTATTATACTTAGGTCATCAAAAGAGCCGGATTCTTATGACCTCATCTTCCTCAGTCAGAGTGAGGATATACATGCAGAACATCTAGTGTCTCTGCTACTATAGCTCACCAGGGTATTCTGGTACTTTGCTATTAGGGTCACAGTGGCATCCTGTACTCTCTTCGCCATCGAAAGATTTCTTGTTTATCTCTCATCGATGCGGCATAAAGGATTTTCTCGGGAGAATAGTATTACATCACCCCGATATTAACATATAGTGAAGGGTTGATAGATTAAGATACATCTACATCAATTCCTACACTAGGATGTAAGGATATACACATCCATATTCCCCCACATACTCAAAAGTATGTGATCCAGGAGTTCCCTTAGGAAAACCTGTTTCACCATCATTTAACTTCTGACAATGATGGATCTATGATCAGGGCTCTACATGGTATGATCATTCTCATTAGATGCCACTTACTAGGAAACATGATATGTTAATATTCATAAGATAATAACACACCTTCAATGAATATAGTATCATAATCCATACCTGGATATGATCATTCTCACATAAGAACCTGCATGGTTAATTCAACTAATAATAGTAAACAATTCATTTCAAGAGTTGTACCTTCATACTCTTACAAGAGATAGGTTCCCTGATTTTCATCAATTTAGGGTTTACTATTCACATTACATGTTATCACCCTAGAATTAGGGTTTACTATTCACTTCATGGTTATTTGGACCCATAACATCATCATGTATGAGAAACATCACCATTGATGCCTTTAAATTAGTTTAAGATTCATCGATTATCATAATTAGGGTTTCCATGGTCTCACCTAAGTGGATCATACCTTAATCATGCACATTCATATGTATTGAAGGTACTTTACTTGAGTTTCAACCATAAATGGTACTTTCTCTCTCCTCTTACTAATAGATGGTGATTATATCACTCTAGATTAGGTTGGGTTAAGTGCTCATTGACTATCATAAGTCAAATCACCACTATCATGTGATTAGTGTTTGATTAAAACAAAGTATCATTTAGTCGAACCCTTCAAGAGCATATTGGTAAAGTACACCCTTGATCACTATTATGGTTCAATCCATTAGTCACTTAGTCCCTTAATGTCTTAGGGTACCATTAGGGTTTAGATTAGACCACCATTGAACTATTTAAACCTTCAAAGTATTAAACAATCAGAACCCTAAAGTCCCCAAACAGTTTCACACCTTCAACCTCCAAACGGTCCTGAGATCGTTTGGATGTGTTGACCGTTTGGCTAGGTTGACTTTCAAACCGTTTGGACTTGGTCACCTTCAAGACCGTTTGATCTTGTTGACCGTTTGGCTAGGTTGACTTCCAAACCGTTTGAACAAAATCACCTTGAAACCATTTGAGTTGAAACGATCTTGAGATCGATTGGACCAAACGACCTTGAGATCGTTTGAGCCCAAATGGTCTTGAGACCGTTTGGCCCCAAACGGTCTTGAGACCGTTTGGTCCAAATGGGCTCAAAACTGCATGGACCTCAAGGGTGTATCAAAGGTTATAATCGATTGGGGTTTTCTATGTTGAAGCCTTCAATTGGCCATACCCTTGATAACCACGTATAAATTGAGTCAATTAGGGTTATCCTTAATCAATTGGACACCAAATTGACCCTCAATTGAAAGCCAATTAGGGTTTATTCCAACTCAATTAGGGTTTGCAATCGGTCAACCATCAATGCTCATCAACATGATTCTAATTGAGGTTGAACCCATCAATTGACGTCCAATTGGGCCCAAACTTGGCCTAAACGGTCTTAAGATCGTTTGGACATCCTCCAAACGGTCTTGAGACCGTTTGCCCAAAGTTTAATCAAAATCTAAGTCGATTGGTTAAGGGTTGAACCCTAATTAGGTCTAAAATCAGCACTTTTATTCAATTCATTAATCTATTGTGATTGGACCCTCATTTCATCAAAATACCTTAACCCTAGACCTTCAAACGGTCTTGAGTTGTCACCAAACGGTCTTGAGACCGTTTGAGTGAACCCCCAAATGGTCTTGAGACCGTTTGGGCCCTTCAACCCAAAGTTCACCAAAATTGGTCATTGGAAACACCAATTGAACCCGATTAGGGTTTTGAAGGTTGAAGTGCCTTCAACTTATGATTGGTTTGCAATTAGATCATGAATCTTTGTAATTGATTAACTCAACATGTATACAACAGACCTCTAAATGGTCTTCACTTGGTCAATCCTTGCAAACGGTCTTGGAGACCGTTTGAATCTAAACGGTCTTGCAAGACCGTTTGATTTCAATCGGTTTGCAAACCGTTTAGACCAAATGGTCCAAGGTCGTTTGGTAAAGTTACCTAGGGATTCATTCCCATCATCTTCAACCTTGGGACAGGTTGGTTTCTTCGTGGATTTGCTTGCAAGAAAGCAAGGAAAGATGGGGAAGAAGAAGAACTAACTACTACATTCAAGAACAAGTATATGTATAAGAAAGCAAGAGGTTTAGAGTTATAAAACCCGCCTTAAGGTCGTCCCTTGAGCTCCAAGCTTCCAAGCTTCAAGCCTTTAATGGCGTTTTGAGCTCCAAAGGTCGGCCAAGGGTGTTTCTCCAAGAAAAAGTTGGGAAAAATCGGCTAGGAAGAAAGAACTAAATAAGTTAACCATGAAACCAATCTTGTAATCCACTTTCCTCCATGAATTCGAGCAAGATGATGACCCAAGCTTACCTAGCTTTTCCTTGGTCGTCCTCCTCTGCTCCAGAGCTCTGCCTTAGTCGGTCCAAGCAAGGTGATAAGTGAAGGAAGAAATGAAACGTTCCTTTACAAACAAAGGAAAGGTGTATATATATACTTTAGGGTCATTTCCAACATAAAAACAACTTACTTCTCCGTTTCTCAACTAGGTCCTTCCTTTCTTTTAGGCACGTCCCTCCTCCTCATATATAAGGTAAAACTTTTTCTAAGATCAAGAATTAAAGGCAAAGAAGGTCAACCTTTCACTAAGGTGCACATATACTTAAAGGTCTCTTTACTTACAACTTGGTGATTTAATTACAAAGGTGTTCCTTATTATATGTTTATTCAAATGAAGTGCCCCTTTCATAATTATTACTCTAAATGATGTCAAAAGTCATAAAAGATATATTAGAAAGTGTATTTTACAAGTTACACCCCACATTTTGGGTAAATTGCACTTTACACCAAAATTAGGGTTTTAGGCACATGGATTGCCCCACAAGCTGCATCTCAGTGCCCAAGCTTGGGGAATCAATCACACTTCATCATATTCAATCTTATGATGTCTCACCTCTAAAGGAACATATCAACATGTATAAATTGCAAGTTAACCCCTCCAACTGGGTAAATTGCACATATGTCCCTGTATTACAAAACAATACTAAAACATTGTTTAAAAAGGACTGAAATGTAAACATATGTTCCTCAAGAGCTTTAATTACATGGAAAAAGATAATCACAAGTATCTTAATTACATATTTAGGCAAAACATCTAGGGTTAGCTCATAACCCAGGTCAGGGATGTTACAGAGTTGTTATGCCATCTCTCAACCTATCCCCATGACCGATTCATTTTTTATTGCATCTTCCTCAACATTGAATCCACCACCATCTATATGACACTGACAACATGGTTTGTTCAGCCACCATGTTCCAATATTCCATCTGTGCTCATTGGCATTAACACATCAATTTGATGAGGAATATCTTATGTATTGGGTATGCCCAATCAATTTTCTAGATAAGCATGCCTATGGTTGAGCAAATTGCTTCTTCCTATACCCTCACCTGCTCCCCCTATGTTTTAGAACACATGGAGATGTGTTGCGATATAATACAAGACACCATTCTTGTTAGCAATACCACAATTAACAAGGTAATAAATCTAAATGTGCAAGCTTAAGTAGTCGGATGATGTTGCTTCTCTAAGTTCACATATGTCTGTGTTGGTTGTATGACCTGAGAACCATCATGCAATAATGAGACACTTCGTAAATGTTTTGATAATTAATAATTTCCAATTCCACGTATTATGTTTGTTTTGATATCGATACAATGATTAAATATAATAAGGTCCAAAGAATGTTTGAGGACATGAACATGAGATCATATGTATACTTAGAGTATTCATTCTTGTTACATCACTAGTTAGGTATTATTGTGGATATTATAGAATATTAATAATCCAAAAGACTAGTGTGCATGCATATGACTATATCTCTTCAGTCATGATATTGGATCTCAAGTCAGACACATGTACTTGTTTGAGAAAATAGACTCACCTTGAGAATGATACATTGAATCCATCTCATGGTAGTCAAACAGTAGAAAATAGTTCACTAGCAAAATTGGTAGTGACAGTTCTACCCCCCTTCTTAGGAACACTTGTGTTAGACTAACCCATCTAGAATCAGAATTAGCATAGATTATACTTTCTGTAGAAGTTTTACTAGCTCTTTCTTTACCACCTCATTCATGATGGGATTTAGATACCTTTGAGGTTGTTCCACCAACTTTGATCCTTCTTCAACGTGGATATTGTGCTGGCATAAACTAGGAGAAATTCCTTTGATATCAACAATAGACCATCTGAATGCATCCCATTGGTTCTTCACGATGACAAGTAACTATTTCTCATGAAGAGTCAGTGATGTAGATATTATCAACGGAATCTTATGGTCTACCGCCAAGAACATTCCAGTGTGGAGGAAGCATGTTCAATTCCATCTTAGGAGGGTTTTGCAGAGATGGTACCCATGGCGATGGTGGCAGTTCTAGATCCTCAAAATGTTTTGTGTAATAGCAAAATAGAGCCTTTAAAAACAAGGCACACTCTTCCATGAGACGGTAGCATGTGCAGTCATCCACAAGATTCATGAGACAAGCTCCTAACAATAATTGAGGATAAGCATGATTGATAGAAGAAGTGGCCACATCTATAACTATTGTTGGATGAAAATAATCCTCCGGTTCCTCAATGTATTCCATAGCCTTTGCCAAATAAATTTGTTTCATATGTTCTATAATGTCCACCTCCAAGGTGCCCTATTCCACATGTTTCTTGACATATGCCATGTTCGGAAATGGGTTCACTAGAAGACGGGGCACGTCAGTATTACTATGCTTCATCACATGACATTGTGCGTACTTATGAGTTTATTATTGTTGGTTGGGAAACATTATTTCAAACCAGTGATCGTAGATTCCTAGTGTCAATCTGCCTTTTCCCATCTCAAAGATCACACTAATTTTGGTCCAAAATGGCCTTCTTAACAATAATTCATTGAGATATTCATCGTACATGTGACCACAAAATATGCTACTATGATGAACTTATCGACCTTCACTAGGACATCTCACATATGCCTATTGGTCTCACAACCAAATTGTCTGCTAGATAAATTTCCATATTACTTCTCCTTGTTTCCTTGAGCACAAGCTTCTTGAATGTTGTCAATGGCATGATATTAATGCTTGCTCCTAAATCACATTGTGCTTCTCCAAATTTGATGTTGATAATGAAACAAGTTATATTGAAACACCCCGAGATCTTGTATTATCTTGGTAGTTTCCTTTGTATGAGTGCACTAACTTTCTCCCATAGTACCACAACGTCTAAATCAACTATCCTCTTCTTCTTGTTGATGATGTCTTTCAAGAACCTACTGTAGAAAGGGATTTGTTCAATTGCATCCACTAGAGGTTGGTTAATGTGGAGTTTCTTGAAAACATCAAAAAACTTTTTGAACTGATTATCAACCTTTTTGGCTTTCAAGTTGTTAGGGAACCAAACTGGAATCACATTCTTTTGCCGATGAGGCACAATGTAGGGATATTTTGGAGTTTTGATTTGCCCCATGTCCTCCTCTTCTACAACTTCCTCCTGCGTTATGGAGTGTACTGGATACTCAAGAAGTAACTTGTCTATCAAATCCACATTTTTAGATGATGGTGCACTCAACTTTAGAATCACTACCTACTCTTTATCTAACACTCTACCATTGCATAGTATCACTTCCTTGGCCTGTTGATTATTCTTTGGAATGCCAATGTTTCTTGGAAATCACTACTGAGTAGGCTTCTTCATTGCATCCATATCTATTGCTATTTGTAAAATTTGATTTTCTGAACTACGAATTTGAGCTCCTTGGTTTTGTTGGTCCCACTTTGATTGGTCTACGTAAGCCTCATTCTTGGTGATATATGTTTTATTTCTTCTCATGAGTTTTCTAAACATTTTTCCAACCTATCCATCATGCTAGAGCCCCTTTCTTACCAATTCTGATGTAAAGTGTTCATCTTCCATTGTGGGGGGAGGTTTGTACTTGTGATGAATCCTGCTGAAAATTGTTAGGATCCCTCCATGAGAATTTAGGATCCATCTGCCATGAATATTCATTGTGGCACCTATTGTTCTGTTGTCCAAGGTACATACACTCCTCCTCACCTCTAGACTAGGTACCAAATTTCTAATTGAGCTTCTCTGTGAGCTGTGCCATATGAGCTTTCATCTCTAAGACTTGCCCTGATTCTGTTACACTTCTAACTGATACCAGCGCTTCACTTTCCTATCCCCAACATTGATTCTTTCCCATGTTCGTCAATATCTAGTGACATCGTGTCACCTTGTTGTTTAGGAAAAATCATGCCCATGCACTATCAAGAGTAGTCCTCTCTTCTTTATGCAATCCGTAACAAAATGTCTTTGCTTGACCAAACAAATCAATCCCGTGATGAGGGACTTTTCTTAGCATGTTTTAGAATCTCTCCCATTCCTTAAAGTAGATTTCTTCAGCAATGTTGTTTGATGTTGTAGGTTTTTCCTACTAGCTCATTGGTAATTTGTGGTGGGAAGTACTTCTAAAAAATGTGCCAATCATCTCATATCATGTCTTGATTGACTCTGGATGTAAAATGAGGTACCAAGCCTTAACCTTGTCTGACAGAGATTATGAAAATTGTTTCACATAAATCACCATGATTGGGACCACTATCGAGTTTGAGCATGTCACATATTTCCAAAAAGCTATTTGTGTGTGCCATTTGATCCTCACAACTATGCCCATGGAGCGACTGACATTTCATTAGTGCCACCAGTCTTGGATCAAATTTATAACTACCCATGTTCACTTCTTGGCGCTTAGTTGGTCCCAACTGAGTTGTTGTTGACAAAACCTTAATTTTCTCTGATACCATCTTCTCCTCATATGAATCCTACAAGTTGTTCGCTCGATCACCACCATTCTGTGACATGTTTGTGGCATGCTCTTTATATGGATGTAATGGAGGAGTTTGAACGAGCATCTTTGATGAAGCTCCAAACTCACGTGCCTTGCATATAATATCCTCTCAGTCTACACATGGTGGAGTTGAACCTCTATAATCCATAGTCTGAGTATGGACCATACACTAGTACCTAAATATGCAATTTGCACAATCTTAACACAAAATACTAGTAAACTAGCAAAAGAAGATTTATCAACTATGAACTACTCAAAAGAAACTTTAAAATGAAAAAAAATGGCTTAGAGTGATCGGTCACAACATTAGAAGTGTTGGTGTTGTTGATTTTCGGGCAATGGAACCAAAAACTTAACTTGCATATGACGTGCGTTGCAAACCTATGTGTCATGTAATAAAGGCCAATGAGATTTGAGTGTCAAACTCAAGGAGTCATTCACCAGAAACTACTACTAACCGAAACCTGATCAACTAGGCCTAGGAAAAGCTTGACTAGTTGTTATCAACTACTGATAGTTATTGAAAAGGCTAAATTAAGATGATTGTAAGAAATATTTAATGAATCCCTTAGGACTTGTGATTTCACCACCACACACACTCCATTTAAGATCCTTTTTATCTATAAATATTCATTGTTGTTCTGAAATAAAGACTTGTATCCATAATTACCCACTCTTGCAACATAATTCTCTACCTAGACTAAGATAAGCCCCACCCATGTAGCAATTTAGTAACTTAGTCCAAACAATTAGTCAATTTATCTGGGTTATTATTTCATACCCGTAAGCCTTCTCCCAAGTGTGGTATAAGCTATTCAAATATATGATTTTTCTAACTCCTAATCACTCTCTTGAATTAATTAACAATGTATTACTTTGATTCTGGTGATCAAGCATAAGTAAATCATTAAGGGTGTAAGGACCCTGACCTCCATTTAGGGCTTATCCTGTTTGCTTTGCTTAACCCTGGTGCTTAGTTGCTTGCTAATCACCTTTAGTGGTGGTTAGGGTTTGTTTGTGCTTGTTGTGTGTTGGAGGTGCTACTTGCAATTAACCTGAGTCTAGGGTTGTTGAGCAAGTTTGTCACCTTGAGAGGTGTTTCTCTCTCTCCTTGCTTCCTCTAGTATTGAGAGAAAGGGTTAGGCTCGTTGCTTGAGTTGCTTTGGGCTTGGATGAGCCTTGTTGAGCCTTGTTGTGCCTTGCTTGAGCCTTGTTGGACCTCGTGTCGGCCATGGGTGTGCCGGTCATGGTTGTGTCGGCCTTAGGTGTGACGCCCAAGAAGGTGTGTTGGGCATGGAGTTGAGGTGTGTCGTCCATGAACCCCTTTGACCCCTTTTGACCTCATTTGTGTCACCACTAGTGGACACTTGGTGCTTGATGCTTGCATGTGGCAATGACCTTGGACATGTATTTAGGGCAAGTTTGAGAGGTGGCATTGCCCATGGACAAGTGTCCCTAGGTGGGTGACACCTTGCCTTGTCTTACCTTGGTTTCTCCTCCATCCTCTCCTATATATGTGTTGCCTTTCTCTTGCTAAGGACCCCTTTAGTTCCTTAGTTTCCCCTCCCCTTTGGTTGCACGACACCTCTTCCTTTGCAAAGCTTAGTGGCCGATCCTTATCTTGGAGTCTTCTTCTTCTTCCTCTTGAGGTGGCCGAAGGTGTGCTTGATGCTAGGAGCTTGGAGCTTGCTTAAGGCGGGTTACATAACTCCTAACCCTAATCATATTACCTTCTTCTATGTTCTTATATGTTTTCTTATGATCATAATCGGTCAAGTATGTTCTAAGATAAGTTTCTTGCTTGTTGCACCTTTAATCTTGTGGTTATGGTGATCTTGTTAAGATGGTTGAAGTTTGTACCTTTGTACCCTAGTTGGCCAAACCATGTTTTAGGGTTTCCTTGTTGAGCAACACTCCTTTCCCTCCTTGGTCTAGAGAAGTGAGCTTGAGCTCTAGTGATATGAGCAACACCCCTCTCTCGTTTAAGTTGAGAGGTGAGCTTGTGTTGTAGTTGCTTGAGCAACACCCTTCTCTCACCATGGATTCAAGAGGTGAGCTTTGTGGTAGATGTAGATCTATGTTTAAGTTGATCCTTGTGGTTGCCTGAATTGTGATAGAGGTTGTGCAAGACCCCTCTCTCTTGGTTGTTGAGAGGTGAGCCGATCTTCTTGATTAATTTAGGGTTTGGTGCCCTTGTGCTTGAGGTTGATGACGATCTTGTATCTTGCACGATATGGCTTTGGGATGGTGCTGCCAGATATCCTCTCTTGGACTAGAGTTCTGGGTCGATATGATGAGGTTGTGCGATATACCTTGGTCCTGGCCTTGTGTGTTGGCCGATAGGATGATGCTATCTTGGTTGGACGATAGGCTTTCCTTTACTGCCCGTTTGAGTTGTACCCTTGGCCGTTGTGCCTAGATGAGTAGGGTTGTTGGTCGATACCTTTGTGTGTTGGGCGTTATGCTTGTTGAGTGCCCTACCTAATACACCTAGCTTGGGTAGTGGCTTGGTGCTCGATATACCTTGAACGTTATGGAGTTCTGTAGGCTAGTCTTGTGATGATGCCCGACACCCATGGATGCCCGACACCCTTAGATGCACGACATGCTCCATAGACCTAGCTGCACGTTATGCTATGTGCACGATATGCCTTGGTATCTAGTTGCATGATATACCTTGAGGTGGTAGCCCGACATCCTTGCTTTAGCTTGGACGATATATGGCTAGAATGCTTGGGCGATGTGAGGGAAGCTGCCCTGCCTGTCACACTTCTTGTGAGGGTAGTGGGTACTTCTAGTGAGGGTCATGTTCCACCCAGACACCCATATGATGGTTCCTTATCATGTGATCACATCTTTGTTATTAAGAGTTATGGTTTATGGTTTGTAAACCTTTGACATGTTTTATAATAGTAAGATGGTTGATATAGTAGAACACACCTATGTAAACATGACATATCTGAACTCTAATGACATGATATCACATGTGTTTATGATCATCTTGAAGCATATATATATATATATATATATATATATATATATATATATATATATATATATATATATATATATATAATCATAAGTTTGGAAGTATAAGACTTGCTTCACATGATGATGTGACCCATGTCTATGGTCACAGGTTTGAGGCATGAATGATAAAGCATGCAATCATCAATGTTGACCTATATTGACAATACAATCATTCTGTTAATCTATGATGGTTTCAATTGTCTCTATGATTGTGTATACTAACCATGCAGGAGTTTTGTGCGGATTCATAACTAGGTAAAGGGCTATGAGGTATATATGTTTGAATGACACTACATTGACAATCACTCTTGTTGATGAGATAACATGCATCACCTGTATAATGTGTTTAGGTCTGAGGACCTGAGTTGGCTAAAATGCCTAAGTTGATGTGTTATCCTCTGATGTTGAGATCTGGGATTGTGATTCCATATGATGATGATAGATGATGAAATTGCATTAAGAGGCAGTGGTTTCTTGTGATAAGGGATTGAGATCCTAGGATAATATGATGAAGGTAATAACAAGGTAACTTAATGTTATGTATGTGTTATAACCTAGCTGCCTCAACAACCCACTTAAAATATACTAATGAATTACAATGGAACATATTATGTAGTTTCCCTGGCCATAGATCCAGCATCATCAGTAGCTGGTGATGGTGAAACAAGTTCTCCTACGGGTTAACCTGGAAGCACATATTATTGAATATGTGTGGTTTCTCCTAGCCGAAAATGAGGAGGTTAGAGTGCAACTTCGGTTGTAGACTCAAGATGTGTATAAGAGCATGGTGAACAGGCCCATGGCTCAATGTGATAGAGCATGAATGCGTTCATGGCTCAGGGAGCACGGTAAACTGGTCAGTGGCTCAGATTTACTAGCGCCGAGACCTGTACCAAGGCGGGCTAGAGAAAGGGTAGCCTGCGGGAACTGACCCTGTGGCTGAGGCCACTTAAGCATGAGACTACGGTCCTGCTTTGGTTCTCATGCACTGACCACAAGGTGGGAGTTTGTGGAGTCCGACTCTTCCATTGACCTTGTATGACACCGGCTTGGGTTTCGTAGCCGAAGGTTGGATTTGAGCGGTATGACTCACTTCCTCAGGGCATAATAATACATAATTCAGCCGAATATTATTTATTGCTTAAGGCAAAACATGAATCATTGGTTGAGACCTCGCTTGTGTAGTTGATCTTGTTATACCTTGCAGTTACTTATACGTTCCTTATGTTAGGTGGTAAGATCTTATAAATCTTATCTTGTCAATCATGTTTCATAAAGAAATACTTGGTTATATGCCTTCCGTACATCTTGGTAAGCTCGATGGTAATAACAACCTTGCTCTATAGACTGCTCTTATTCTACACTTTATCAATTATCTGTTGTTGTTGCTTTAATATTTCTGAGGTTTTTTTGGTTTCGGCGGGGAGTTATGTTTCTCGCTGGGACTGTGTGTCTCACCCCATCGATTTACAGCCTTTTTAGGTGTTTGCGCTAGACGTGGTGGTGGTCGTGGGGTTGCGGCCGAGTAGCAAGACGAGCAGTAGAAGGCAAGAGATGGATATGCTGCCATTTTGGTTGTTTTGTAGTGGAGTCTTAGAGTCATCCCTGTACTCTCAGGTCCTCAGAGGCGTTTTGACATTGTTTTACGATGTATAGCTGATGAAGCTTTGTTTATCCTGCTACTGGGTAGATGTGGCCCGCTATGTATGTATAAACAGGTGATGAACTCATGTGATGACAAGACAACTGATCTTATACACTGTGAACACATATCTAGACTTGTAAATGTTTATATTACCTATTTTCTTGCATGATGAGGATCTAAATGTAATAGTTTCTTGGTTTATCTGCTTCCCGAAATTGGTTTTAATTACCCCGTGTTTTTGGTAGTTTAGTGGTTTATGGTGTTTTCCGCACGTTTTCGCGTGGCACCTCACTGTCTGTGTGATAGCGGGATGTGTCACCACAAGATTTGGTATCAGAGCCCTAGGTTCGCTGAGTCTATAGGGATTTAGGACTAGGTTGCGTCTGTTCTTGCGACTTTTCTAGATTTTCTTACCATCATCTTCTGCCCTCAGCAGAAGAAAAACCAAGATGTCTAGAAACCATGAAGAACATGTTGCCGAGAGCAGTGATGCTGCATTAGTTGATGGAGCGGAAGGGTAGGCACATGGAGATCGGGTGCCTGAGGTCCCCCAAATTGACCCAACCATTCTCGAAAACCCTGCCTACCAACAACTTATGGGGCAGATGATGTCTATGATGAATCTCATGGTAGAGAGATTTCCAGTGCCTGCGCCGAGAGCACAGGCTCCCCATGGTGAAACATCGGGTATTGGGAAGGCCTTTGAGCGACTTCGCAGAGTCAGAGCTTCGGACAATGCTGGGACAGCTAATCCAGCGGATGCAGATCTGTGGCTGGCATGTCTTGAGAAGGCCTTCCGGATCCTCGATATCCCCGAAGCAGACAAAGTCAAGCACTCTGTCTACCTTCTGAAGGGTAGTGCTAGCCACTGGTGGGCCATCGAGGAGGAGAAGCGACCTAGTGAGGTGATCGGTTGGGAGGTTTTCCGGCACGAGTTCGTCAGCAGATACTTTCTGAAGACGTATCTGGACGAGAAGATCAACCAATTTGAGCGCTTGCACCAAGGAGCGATGAACATCACCGACTATGAAGCCAAGTTCATGGACCTGTTGAGGTTTTTTCCTCACATGGCAATGACATATGACGAGCGAATCAGACGTTTTGAGAAAGGCCTGAGTGCTGAGATGACAACACCTGCTTCTGCGTTGGAGAACCGTGAGTGGTTTGCCACATTTGTGGAATCTGTCCGGAGGATCGAACGGTCAGTTAAGGAGAAAAGAGAATCCATGTCTAAGAGGAGACCTGCTCAGTTTCAGGGATAGAGGTTTGGTGGCTTCAAGAAGCCGAGGTTTTCAACACCTTCTGGGTTATGAGGTTCCAGTGCACCATCACAGTGGTCTCTGAGTAAGGGAAGAGGATATGTGTCTTCAACGTCAAAGGCACATAGTACAACTTCTGTAGCAGTGACATGGCCATCTAGGCCACAATAGAGAGACCAGTCATGCCATATGTGTGATCAGATTGGGCATTGGAAGTCAAATTTCCCAAGTAAAGATGTTGAAGTGACACAACAGCTGAGGCAGAATCAACAAGGATCAGATCGACAACAACCCAATAGTAGTAGAGGGCGAGGACGCAGTCAAATGTCACAAGCGCGATCGTCTGCTCAAGGAAGCAGAGGATGTGGACAATAAGCAATGACTCAATTCTATGCTATGAGTCAACCGAAGGCGATAGTCAACCCACGAGTGGTGGCAGGTGAGATGGAGTTATTTCATTCTGATTTGTCTTCTTCTTTCTTTATATCTGTTCTAGTTGACCCGGATGCCACACACTCTTTTATCGCCCATAGTATGCTTGAAAACTGTCTGCTACCTGTTAGCCGTAAGAAAAATAGCTTGTTGTTAGAAACCCCTCTTGATGGTTCCTTGATGCTTCGAGAGGAGTGCCCATCTTGTGTCTTATCTTTTTTGAGACACAACATACAAGTGGATCTTATACCACTTGATATGCATGGATCCGATGTGACCCTTGGGATGGATACCTTAGAGAAGTATAAGGTTGTGTTGGACTGTGGTTCCAAGCAGGCAGTGTTTGAGGTTTGTGGAGAGAAGTGGATCTTCCAAGGAGATAGGAAGATTCTTCTGACTTGTCTAGTGTCAGCGATGGTGGAAGAAAAGTTGTTACGGCAAGGATGTAAGGCGTTCTTAGCTCACATGGTGGATACCAAGGCAAAAGGCCCTAGCCTTGAGGAGGTGACAGTCATTCGAGAGTTTGCATATGTGTTTCCTTATGAGTTCCCCAGTGTTCGTCCACCCTGAGAGATTGATTTTGAGATCAATCTGGTTCCAGGAACATATCCAGTTGCACAGACACCGTATATGATGGCTCCAGTAGAGATGGCAGAGCTAAACAAGTAGTTACAGGAGTTGTTGGAGAAAGGTTTCATCTGATCGAGTACGTCGACTTGGGGTGCTCCAGTGTTGTTTGTTAAGAAGAAGGACAGATCGATGCGGCTATGCATAGATTATTGGTAGTTGAACAAAGTCACGATCAAGAACAAGTACCCATTGCCGAGGATAGACAACATGTTCGACTAGTTACGTGGTGCTACAGTGTTTTCAAAGATCGATTTACGATCTGAATATCATCAATTGAGGATTAAGGCGGATGACATACCAAAGTCAGCTTTTAGGATGAGGTATGGTCACTTCGAGTTTGTGGTTATGCCGTTCGGGCTAACCAATGCGCCTACTTCTTTCATGGATTTGACGAACAAGGTGTTCTGTTCGTTTCTAGATCAGTTTGTTGTAGTCTTTATAAATGACATCTTGATCTACAGTCAAGACAGTTAGAAGCACGAACAACATCTTCAACAAGCGTTGACTCTCCTTCGCCAACATCAGTTTTATGCCAAGTTTAGTAAGTGTGAGTTCTGGTTGAAATAAGTAACTTTCTTGGGTCATGTGATATCTGTAGAAGGAGTCAAGGAAGACCCAAGGAAGGTGGAGTTGGTTGCAGAATGGGAACAACTGAAGACGCCGACTGAAGTTCATAGTTTCGTGGGTTTAGCAGGATACTATCGGAAGTTTATAAAGGACTTCAGTGTGATTGCGTTGCTGATGACGAAGTTGACCCGGAAAGACGTACCTTTTGTCTAGAATGATTGTTTCCAACAAGCTTTCCAGAGATTGAAGGAGAAGCTAATTAGTGCTCCAGTATTAGTCCTGCCAGAGCTTGGGAAAGGCTATGTTGTTTTCTACGATGCTTCCAAGAAGGGCTTAGGATGCGTGCTGATGCAGAAAGACCATGTGGTTTCTTTTGCTTCGCGACAGCTTAAGAAACATGAGGAGAACTATCCGACTCATGACTTGGAGTTGGCAGCGGTGGTTCATGCGTTAAAGATTTGGAGACACTATATTTATGGGGAAGTGTGTCAGATCTTTATAGATCATAAGAATCTGAAGTACATCTTCTCGTAGAGTGAGCGAAACATGTGACAACGTCGTTGGATGGAGCTGATCAATGATTATGACTGCACCATTGAGTATCACCCTGGTAAGGCAAACATGGTAGCTGATGCGCTTAGTCGAAAGTCTTCTTCTCTCCCTACAAAGAAGGCACAGTTGAGTTCCTTGG
Organism: Alisma plantago-aquatica; assembly: GCA_963693085.1. Lineage (NCBI taxonomy): Eukaryota > Viridiplantae > Streptophyta > Magnoliopsida > Alismatales > Alismataceae > Alisma > Alisma plantago-aquatica. The sequence goes on from OY856409.1 coordinate 553,072,557, forward strand.
TATGCCATAGATGGGATATATTTGTCTCCTTGTGACATATGCATGTGCAGATGGAAGTTTCCTTGTTAGTAGGACTTTTGGCACAAATGCAAGTCAAGCCTACGCTGAGACAGCAGATCAAAGATGCACAACAAACAGATGATACCGTTCAGTTGATCAGGTCAGAGCTCGACAACGAAAGGCGTGATGGGTTCCATGAGTCTGAGGATGGACTAGTTTGCTATCATGATAGGATGGTGGTCCCCAATGCTGATGATCTGAGGAAGCTAGTTCTCAAGGAAGCACACACATTGATGTATGCTATGCATCCAGGAGTCACCAAGATGTATCACAATCTGAAGGACTTGTATTGGTGGCCTGGCTTGAAGAAAGATGTAGTCGAGTTTGTGGCTAGGTGTGTAGTATGCCAGCAAGTCAAGGCTGAGCATCAGAAGCCTGCAGGTACGTTGCAACCCATGCCAATGCCATAGTGGAAATGGGATCACATAACCATGGATTTCGTAGTTGGTCTGCCCAGGACAACTAAGAATCATGATTCCATTTGGGTGATAGTGGACAAATTGACGAAGTCTGCCCATTTCATACCCCTTAAGACAACGTATACAGTCGAGAAGCTCGCTTGGGTATATGTAGATGATGTAGTATTTTTGCATGGTGTGCCAACAATGATAGTTTCTGACAGAGGTCCTCAGTTCACGAGTCGTTTCTGGGAACAATTGCACAAAGCTTTGGGAACGCAGTTGAGGTTCAACACCGCTTTCCACCCATAGATAGATGGACAGTCTGAAAGGACTATTTAGACTTTAGAAGATCTTCTTCGGGCTTGTGTTTTGCAGTTCCTAGGTAGTTGGGACATACATCTCAGTTTGATAGAGTTTGCTTACAACAATAGTTACCAACAGAGCATTGACATGGCTCCTTATGAGGCGTTATATGGCAGGAAGTGCAGATCTCCTTTATGTTGGTATGAGTCTGGTGAGTATCAACTTTTGGGTCCTGAGTTAGTACAACAGACAACAGAAAAGATCAAAGTGAAACAGTAATAGCTGAAAGCTACACAAGACAGGCGGAAGTCTTATGCAGACAATCACCGACGAACTTTAGAGTTCCAAGTGGGATACAAAGTGTACCTCAAGGTCTCACCTTAGAAGGGTGCGCTAAGGTTTGGTAGGAAAGGTAAACTGGCACCCAGGTATATGGGACCATATCTAGTAATAGCACATGTTGGCAAGGTAGCTTACAAGTTAGAGCTGCCGCCAGAGTTGCACATGTTACATCCAGTGTTCCACGTTAGCATGCTAAAGAAAAGTCACCCAGATACAGGGACTATGATATAGCCGGTCGAGATTGAGCTTGATGAAGATGTGACCTACGAGGAAGGTCCTGTGATGATCCTTGACAGAAGAGTAAAGAAGCTGAAGAGGAAGGACCTGGTTCTGGTAAAGGTTCTTTGGCATCATCGTGGCGTTGAGGAAGCCACGTGGGAGTTTGAGGAAGAGATGATGAGGAAGTATCCCTCGCTTTTCTCTTTGGATTTCGAGGACAAAATCTCTTTGTAGAGGGTTATAGCTTGTAAGGACCCTGACCTTCGTTTAGGGCTTATCCTGTTTGCTTTGCTTAACCCTGGTGCTTAGTTGCTTGCTAATCACCTTTAGTGGTGATTAGGGTTTTTTTATGCTTGTTGTGTGTTGGAGGTGCTACTTGCAATTAACCCAAGTCTAGGATTGTTGAGCAAGTTTGTCACCTTGAGAGGTGTTTCTCTCTCTCCTTGCTTCCTCTAGTGTTGAGAGGAAGGGTTGGGCTCATTGCTTGAGTTGCTTTGGGCTTGGATGAGCCTTGTTGAGCCTTGTTGTGCCTTGCTTGAGCCTTGTTGGACCTTGTGTCGGCCATGGGTGTGCCGACCATGGTTGTGTCGGCCTGAGGTGTGACGCCCAAGAAGGTGTGTTGGGCATGGAGTTGAGGTGTGTCATCCATGAACCCCTTTGACCCCTTTTGACCTCATTTGTGTCACCACTAGTGGACACTTGGTGCTTGATGCTTGCATGTGTCAATGACCTTGGACATGTGTTTAGGGCTAGTTTGAGAGGTGGCATTACCCATGGACAAGTGTCCATAGGTGGGCGACCCCTTGCCTTGTCTTACCTTGGTTTCTCCTCCATCCTCTCCTATATATGTGTTCCCTTTCTCTTGATAAGGATCCCTTTAGTTCCTTAGTTTTCCCTCCCCTTTGGTTGCACGACACCTCTTCCTTTGCAAAGCTTGGTGGCCGATCCTTATCTTGGAGTCTTCTTCTTCTTCCTCTTGAGGTGGCTGAAGGTGTGCTTGGTGCTAGGAGCTTGGAGCTTGCTTAAGGCGGGTTATATAACTCCTAACCCTAATCATATTACCTTCTTCTATGTTATTGTATGTTTTCTTATGATCATAATCGGTCAAGTATATTCTAAGATAAGTTTCTTGCTTGGTGCACCTTTAATCTTGTGGTTATGGTGATCTTGTTAAGATGGTTGAGGTTTGTCCCTTTGTACCCTAGTTGGCTGAACCATGTTTTAGGGTTTCCTTATTGAGCAACACTCCTTTCCCTCCTTGGTCTAGAGAAGTGAGCTTGAGCTCTAGTGATATGAGAAACACCCCTCTCTTGTTTAAGTTGAGAGGTGAGCTTGTATTCTAGTTGCTTGAGAAACACCCTTCTCTCACCACGGATTCGAGAGGTGAGCTTTGTGGTAGATGTAGATCTATGTTTAAGTTTATCCTTGTGGTTGCCCAAATTGTGATAGAGGTTGTGCAAGACCCCTCTCTCTTGGTTGTTGAGAGGTGAGCCGATCTTCTTGATCAATTTAGGGTTCGGTGCCCTTGTGCTTGAGGTTGATGACGATCTTGTATCTTGCACGATATGGCTTTGGGATGGTGCTACCCGATATCCTCTCTTGGACTAGAGTTCTGGGTCGATACGATGAGGTTGTAAGATATACCTTGGTCCTAGCCTTGTGTGTTGGCCGATAGGATGAGGCTAGCTGGGTTGGACGATAGGATTTCCTTTGCTGCCCATTTGAGTTGTACCCTTGGCCGTTGTGCCTAGATGAGTAGGGTTGTTGGTCGATACCTTTGTGTGTTGGGCGTTATGCTTGTTGAGTGCCCTGCCCGATACACCTAGCTTGGGTAGTGGCTTGGTGCCCGATATACCTTGAACGTTATGGAGTTCTGTAGGCTAGTCTTGTGATGATGCCCGACACCCATGGCTTCCCGACACCCTTAGATGCACGACATGCTCCATAGACCTAGCTGCACGTTATGCTATGTACACGATATGCCTTGGTCTCTGGTTGCATGATATACCTTGAGGTGGTAGCCTGACATCCTTGCTTTAGCTTGGCCGATATGTGGCTAGAATGCTTGGGCGATGTGAGGGAAGATGCCCTGCCCATCACACTTCTTGTGAGGGTAGTGGGTACTTCTAGTGAGGGTCATGTTCCACTCGGACACCCATATGATGGTTCCTTATCATGCGATCACATCTTTGTTGTTAAGAGTTATGGTTCATGGTTTGTAAACCTTTGACATGTTTTATAATAGTAAGATGGTTGATATAGTAGAACACACCTATGTAAACATGACATATCTAAACTCTAATGACATGATATCACATGTGTTTATGATCATCTTGAAGCATATATATATATATATATATATATATATATATATAATGATAAGTTTGGAAGTATAAGAGTTGCTTCACATGATGATGTGACCCATGTCTATGGTCACATGTATGAGGCATGAATTATAAAACATGCAATCATCAATGTTGCCCTATATTGACAATACGATCATTCTTTTAATCTATGATGGTTTCAGTTGTCTCTATGATTGTGTATACTAACCATGCAGGTGTTTTATGCGGATGCATAACCAGATAAAGGGCTATGAGGTATATATGTTTGAATGACACTGCATTGCCAATCACTCTTGTTGATGAGATAACATGCATCACCTGTATAATGTGTTTAGGTCTGAGGACCTGAGTTGGCTAAAATGCCTAAGTTGAGGTGTTATCCTCTGATGTTGAGATCTGGGATTGTGATTTCATATGATGATGATAGATGATGAAATTGCCTTAAGAGGCATTGGTTTCTTGTGATAAGGGATTGAGATCCCCGGATAATATGATGAAGGTAATAACAACGTAACTTAATGTTATGTATGTGTTATAACCTGGTTGCCTCAACAACCCACTTAAAATATACTAATGAATTACAATGGAACATATTATGTAGTTTCCCTGGCCATAGATCCATCATCGTCAGTAGCTGGTGATGGTGAAACAGGTTCTCCTGCGGGTTAACCTGGAAGCACATATTATCGAATATGTGTGGTTTCTCCTAGCCGAAAATGAGGAGGTTAGAGTGCAACTTCAGTTGTAGACTCAAGATGTGTATAAGAGCATGGTGAACAAGCCCATGGCTCAGTGTGATAGAGCATGAATGCGTTCATGGCTCAGGGAGCACAGTAAACTGGCCCGTGGCTCAGATTTACTAGCGCCGAGACCTGTACCAAGGTGGGCTAGAGAAAGGGTAGCATGTGGGAGCTGACCCTGTGGCTGAGGCCACTTAAGCATGAGACTGTGGTCCTGCTTTGGTTCTCGTGCACTGACCACGAGGTGGGAGGTCGTGGAGTCCAGCTCTTCCATTGACCTTGTATGGCACCTGCTTGGGTTTCGTAACCGAAGGTTGGATTTAAGCGGTACAGCTCACTTCCTCAGGGCATAATAATACATAATTCAGTCGAATAGTATTTATTGCTTAAGGCAAAACACGGAATATTGGTTGAGACCTCGCTTGTGTAGTTGATCTTCTTATACCTTGCAGTTACTTATACGTTCCTTATGTTAGGTGGTAAGATCTTATAAATATTATCTTGTCAATCATGTTCCATAAAGAAATACTTGGTTATATGTCTTCCGTACATCTTGGTAAGCTTGATGGTAATAAAAACCTTGGTCTATAGACTACTCTTATTCTACGCTTTATCAGCTATCTGTTGTTGTTGCTTTAATCTTTCTGAGTTTTTTTTGGTTTCGGCGGGGAGTTATGTTTCTCGTTGGGACTGTGTGTCTCACCCCGTCGGTTTACACCCTTTTTAGGTGTTCGCGCTAGACGTGGTGGTGGTCGCGGGGTTGCAGCCGAGCAGCAAGACGAGCAATAGAAGGCAAGAGATGGATATGCTGCCATTTTGGTTGTTTTGTAGTGGAGTCTTAGAGTCATCCCGATACTCTCAGGTCCTCAGAGGTGTTTTGACGTTGTTTTACGATGTATAGCTGATGAAGCTTTGTTTATCCTACTGCTGGGCAGATGTGGCCCGTTATGTATGTATAAACAGGTGATGAACTCATGTGATGACAAGACATCTGATCTTATACACTGTGAACACATATCTAGACTTGTAAATGTTTATATTACCTATTTTCTTACAGGATGAGAATTTGAATGTAATAGTTTCTTGGTTTATCTGCTTCCCGAAATCAGTTTTAATTACCTCGTGTTTTTGGTAGTTTAGTGGTTTATTGTGTTTTCCGCACGTTTTCGCGTGGCACCTCGCTATCTGTGTGATAGCGGGATGTGTCACCACAAAGGGTATCACCGATTTATGCTCATACAATAAAAATGTATTATAAACTTATTGAATCCAAACATAGTGTCATGTGGAGGTAACTCCCAGGTCCTTAGGAATGAAGAGATTTTAGCCCCACATGATTTTCCATCAAATCACAACAAGAAAGAAAGGAAGAAAGAGAATCTAAACATCAGAAAACTAATGTAAAAACTCCTGGAGAAATCGTGTCAATGATATTCTTGAAGAACACCCACATCTATTGCTTTTTGGCTGCATGATCATCCACTCAGCCACTATCTCCTTCTTCTTCTCTCCTCTTGCTTTGCTTCCAAAATGTGTGTTTGATACCTAGGTTGTGGCCCCTCTCCTTAGTTCATAAGTGAGGCCTCACCCTCAATCAATTTGTTCAGTTGGATGTAACCTAATTTCAGACCTGGACGATTGCATTGTGTTGCTAGCACCGACATGGTGTCAATGGCACTGAGTCCGTTGGCCTTTGTGTTTCCTAATCTGTGTTAGTACTACTGACAGGCGTGTCGGTAGCACCAGTTTGATTCTCATTAGAGTCTAGATGCTAAAGTTGGTACCGCTGGCTTTGATGTTGGTGGTATAAAAATAATTAATTTCCATCCCTGATGCTCTCTGGACCATCGACGGTACCACCAAAAATGCATCTTGGTGGCATCAACACGATAGCACCAAGTTCTCTCTTTGTGGCACCAACGTTGTTCTCATTTTCTATTAATGGACGTGAAGCATCGACTCTATCAATGTGAATGTTGATACCACCAAGTTGTAAAATAAATACTCATACTTCCAGAAATTAGAGGAATAACAACATAAGTCTAATCACATGATCATAAAGTCACATATTTTGACATAAATATTAGAAACTTGTCGCATAATTGATTCACAATCTAATAAATGGAAAAAGAAAAAAATATATAATAAAGAACATTCATGCTTAAAAAGCCAGGAAAATAACATGTAAAAAGTGACTGAAAATCACTACATTAGTCACCTATCCAAGTACTACTCTGGCTAAGCATGCTTAAACCTAGAGTTCTTGATGATGGGCTCCCTGAAATGGAGGTACACCTTGGTGACATGGGTAGTCCAATCATTCCTTTTAAGATCATGTTATTTGAGGCCTCAAATCCTGGGATGTTATAGTGATTATCATGACAAGGGAAAATATTGATATTTCAAAAATCGAAACCCTAATTTGCTTGCAAATTTATGGTTGATTTATATGTACGAGGAAGTTATGGCATGGATTACATATGAGCATTGATTAGTGATTAATATAATATCTATATTAGGCTAGATAATATAATATCTATATTAGGCTAGACTAAGTTATTTTGACAACATGTTTACATACTTTTTTGACATTACTAACTCAAATTTGTTGATGTGAGATTGAAACAACTTGTCAAAAAGTCAACTAGACAAGTCAAGCAAACTTGTGATAAGTGGGGTAACTTCTTTTAAAATAAATAAATAAAAAAGATATATGTAATGGTGCTAGTACTACTATATTTCATCTGCATGCTTGATTAGTGAATGTAATATTAGTTTTGATTTTTCTCACCTGGGGAGGGCAGGATGAATAAGATCACCTCCCGACTTCACTAAAAAAAGTGGGACAACTTCTTGTTTTAGAGAAAAACATTTTTTTTCTATTTTATGGTAGACTACTTTAGGAGTTTTGTAAGGTTGACTAACCTTTAAGAAGGTAGGATAAATTTCATATAGGAAATTTTGACTAGTTTTTTGGGACGTGGAAGAAAAAATAAATGAAATTCTAACTTCATTGATAAGTCAATACAAATGTATCATGTCAGTAATTTTATTCCCCACAACATTGAAAATGGAAGAAACATAGACAAGATAAAAAGAAGAAACCATAGATATGAATTGAGAATCAATACAATCTAAATCTATGAAAAAGATATGATTGTTTAGTTATGTTTTAGAAGAGTAAATGGAGAAGAAATTTGAGATCCAAGTATTATACTCAAAGGAAATTTGATAAAAAAAATAATCTAATTTGTGATCTACCATTTAGATTTAACCTTATAAAGGTATATAACCATCATGGTGATGGTTGGATACCCTTTTATGTTAATTTCCAATTTCCACCTAGTACAATGAAAAATGGTTGTCTATCCTTTTTTTTACATTTGATTTAACCTTATATGTGAGGTGACAGACTATGTAAAGAGTGTATAGTTATGTTTGAGAAGTTATATATAAAATAGACCCAAAGAAAATAACCATTGTTTAGCCCAGATCCAAAATAAACATTGAGGACTCAAAGAGGTCTATATCTAAGAACATTTAATGGTCTGATGTACTCAAAGCATGAAACATGGTTCAAAATTTTGATCGAAATTGCGAAATTTCGGTTGAAATTTCATTTTTGACGGGTACCAGAAATAGAAATGACACGATCGCTGGACTGAATTGTAGTTTCACGATTTTTTTTTAAAATTTCGCACCCCCTGTCGAAATTTTGCAAAAGTTGCTGGATTTCGGTGAAAATGGCCATTTGAGGCCCTATTTCGCAAAATGCAGCCAAAATAGTATTTCTATTTCCAGTTTTTGACAGAAACGCTACTGCTGGACTTGAGGGTGCTGCTTGGGCAATTTTTTTGAGATTTTCTTCTCTTGGAGGCTTCCTTCTTCAGTTCTAAGGTATGTTTACCCTCTCTTCTACCCATCTAACTCCATTTCTCCCACTTTTAACCTCTTCTTTCTAGCCTAAAAGATGAACTCTGAAAATCCAAACTTCAAAGTAGTAGATCTTCCTCAAATCTTAATTTCTTCTACTTAAATTTCTAATATTATGAGATTAGTCACTATAGAACATAGATCTATCATTATTTTATGAATTGCACCTATATATTTCTTTATTTCTTGATAAAATGCATAAAAAGGCTGAAATTGAGGTTTTTTTTATTTTTTTCTAGATCTAAGCTTAAATACATCATAATATACTTAAATAATGTTGAAAAGCTAGTTATACATACTATATGAGTTTATTTCAATAAAAATATATAGATATATATAAAATTTCGAATTTTAAATTAATTAATATATAATTTTAGAACCTAAAAATGCAAAAAAAATATTTTAAAAAAGTGAAAAAAATAGAACCATTATGTATGATGCTTATAATTTATACGTACATCATATGTACCATACAAACCTAACTTATATTTTTTTTCTTAATCTTATTAAGAAAATACATAAAATAGTCTAAAGTTGAGTTTTTTTTTAATCTGAGCTTGTATACAATGGTGAAAGAATATTTATATAATATGTGACTTTATTTCAACGAAAATTATATATAGATATACGATATTTCAAATTTTAAATTAATTAATAAATAATTTCAGAATATAAAAATGTAAAAAAAATTAAAAAAATGTGAAAAAGTAAAAGTTAGAAGAGAACAATTATGTATGATGCTAATGCTATCATGCTACTAATTTATTACCAAAGATTAGATTCACTTAACTAGTTATCAATTATGATTATCAAATAACTAAGTTATGCTTGTTTTCAATTATACAGGAAATGGCATCTTCAGGTACTCACAGTGATGATGGTGGAGCTGGTAGGGGGAAGGGTGGTCCTAAAAGAGTGGTGGATTTTGCTTGGGATCATTGCCTTGAAATCCCAGGTACCAAACAACAAGTGATTTGCAAATATTGTGATAAAAAAATAGGAAGTGGTGACATCACACGATTCAAAGCCCACATTGTTGGTGGTGATAGAAATGTTGCAATGTGCAAGAAATGCCCTCAAGGAGTGAGGGATGACTTTAGGACGATGATGGGTCAGATGAAAAATGTTCGCAAGCAACAAAAAGAGCTAGATGAACTTTATGTTGAAACTGTATTGAATTACAAACAAGGAGCTTCTTTTGCTGAGTCTGACTCGGATGTGGACTATCCTGAAGGCTTTGACACCACACAACAATGTCACATGTATAGGAGAGCAATTAGAGAATCTAAAAAATCTGGATGGGAAAAAGAACAACATGATTCATATAGGAGGGGCCTTGACAGATCTGTTTATGAGCATGGTGGGGGAAGTGGAAGTGGAAGAAGAGCAACACATATCCCCACTATGGATTTAGGTGAGGATAGTGATAGGCCGGCACAACTTAAAAGAAAGAAAGGAAATGTGGATTCTTTATTCAGATCTTATAGCCAAGCAAGGGGGAGGCTGGGTGTAGATGTTGATGAACCACGCATTAGAAGGCCACATGGAGCACAACGAAAGCTGAAAGATATGTTTTCTGGTGCCAAGAACAAAGTTGGTAAAGTCGTGGGTAAATTCTTCTTTGCACATGGCATTCCTGCACATGTAGCTTCAGAGCCATATCTTCAACATGTCTTGAGAACTGCGGGATCAACAGGCCCAGGTGTAAAAGCTCCCACTACTTATGAATTGATGAATGTGTATCTACCACAACAAAAAGTGGAGATTTAAAAATGGATTGAGGAAAAGAAGGAAAGGTAAACATAATTTCTTTTTGCCATAATAAAAATCTTTAACATTAAAAATATTTTTACTTGAAAATGACATTGATTTACATTTGTTTAGGTGGTCGGAGTATGGTGTAACTCTAACGGCTGATGGTTGGACTTCTGACAACAGAAGGCAAATAATTAATTTTCTAGCTTACTGTCATGGATTTACAGTTTTCCTTGGATATGTGGATGCCTCTAATGAAGTTCAGAATTTTTCATATGTGGCTAAGTTGATGGAGACGCATATTAGGAAGATTGGTGAGGAGAACATTGTTCAAATTGTTACTGACAATGGCACCAATTCTAAGAAAGCTGGCAAGTTGTTGATGGATAAGTATTCACTTTACTGGACTCCATGCACAGCCCATTGCATCAACCTCATCTTGAAAGATATAGGTGAGCACAATTGGAAATGTACTTAGATTCTTAATTTTAAATAATATATAATTCTATATTCTATAGAGTAATATATAATTAACCTAACTTCAATCAATGTAGGTGGGTTGTCACATGTGAAGAAATTAATCACTGAAGCTAGGACAATAACCGACTTCATCTACAATCATTCATTCCTCTTAGCATCAATGAGGAGGCCAGAGTATTGTGGTGGTGATTTGGTAAGACAAGGAGTCACCCGGTTTGCCTCTAACTTCTTGGCACTTCAAAGTCTTAAAGCCAAGAAGGATGGTTTGAAAAGGTTATTTTCTGGAGTGGAATGGAGCTCTATGAAAGAAAGAAGGAGTGATGCAGGGAAGAAGATTGAAGATCTGGTAAACACTAGAAACTTTTGGGATAGAGTTTCCAAGTTGTTGAATATAATGGAGCCGATAGTGAAGGTGCTCCGATTGGTGGATGGCGACAAGGCTCCCACCATTCCTTACTTGTATGAGGCAATGGCAAAGATGAAAGAAGCAATCATTGCAATTGCCCCCACATCAGATAAGAAATATCTTAAAATCATCAACAAGCGATGGGAGAAGATGATTCTACACCCTCTACACAAGGCTGCTGAGCAAATATTAATTCTCTTAAGTTGTGAACTTGTGATTTAATATTGCAATGACACTTCTAGAATGCTTCATGAATCATGACTCATGAGTGACTCATGTTTTAATATTTTTGTTGTGTCGCTCATTACTTGAACCCACGATTCCACTACAAATATAAGTTGGGGTTCAACAACGAGTTCATGGCATCCGTGAAAGAAGTGGTTGACAAACTTGTCAAAAGTGGTGATGAGAGGGTGACAGTCATGAATCAAGTATGAATTACACATTTAAAAACTAAAATCAGACCTTAGTTTATTTAGTAATGTCATATTAAAGAATATTTTTCTTACCTTTTTGCAGCTAAGGTTGTTTAGGGAGACAATGGGATGCTTTGCACATCCAAATGCAATTGTTGATAGGGACAAATATATTCCTTGTGAGTGGTGGTGTTGGTATGGCACATGCTGTGATGAACTTAGAAGAATTGCTATGAGAATATTGTCACAAACAGCTGCTGTAGGTGGATGTGAAAGAAATTGGTCAACATTCAACCTGATTCACAGTAAAAGGAGAAACCGACTTGGTGCACAATGTTTGAATGACTTGGTATTTATTCATTATAATATGAGGTTGAGATCAAAAGATCTGACTGAATTAGAGTTCAAAGAAGTGGATCTATCTGCCATCCATGATCCTATTGATGTTGCTTATACATTTGGTGGTGTTGATGATGTTAATCCATAGGATAATCCCTTACAACAATGGATGAATGAAATAGGCGGTGCACCGGTTTTAGACAGAGAGCATGGTAGATTAGATGCCACAGTGGAAGCAACATTTGAGAAACCAAATGCACGAGATCAACGTGAAGAAGAAAGAAACCGCAATCCAGTTACCCGTATTGAGGAGGAGCCTCAACATGTAGAGGATGAGATGGACATTGAAAGAGTCGTCCAAGAAGAGATTCAATCTGCTAGAAACAAGTCTTCTACAACTGCTAATAAATCCAAATCCAAGTCCAAGTCTAATAATAACACCACTCACTCCACTCCTGATGATGATAATGATGATGATGATGATGATGACGACGACGACGACGACGACGATGACGATGATGATGATGATGACGATGACGATGATGATGATGGCGGTACAACTCAATCTGATCATGCTTGGGATGGATTTCAAAATGATGATGATGATCGACCCTACATCACCGTCACTGGTCCTAGAGTTGAAGTTGCTCCTCCTGAGAAAGAATACCCACTTGCATAAAAGATATTTCAAAGAAGAAAAACTCGAGGGCCTAAAGAGTATACAGGTGGACCACCTCAACAACATGCTACTAGTGACTATTATTCTGATTTGGCTGATTCCATGGGAAGCATGAGCATTGCAGATTCTAGTTCATCCTCTTTGGATGAACAATTTTTTGGCTATACTACCCCAACTCCTGTACAACCCCCACCACATGTTCCACATCAACCTTCTATCTATTATGATTATGGACATGGAAAGTATGCCTATGAATATCCCACTACTCTTTAGTATTATCCACAAGGTGGTCCTAGTGCTGTATTTAAAGATCATATCGTCACAAATGATGGGGGTAAAACATGGCAATGTATTAGAGATATGCGGCAAGTCATTCCAACTCTAGGTGTGCAGACAGGACATGGGTCACATAATGGTGATGACCAAGTAAGAGCATTGAAGGATTATTTTCTAACATTTGGGATGATGCAATTTGTGGGAGATGAAGCATACAAAGAGCATGTGCAAACATATAATACAATTTACAAAGACAACATGAATTGGACTCAATATGTCAGTCACATAAATGAGGTTGTGTTTCGTCAACAACCACCAAGTGGGGTTCAAGGGCCTGATGATCAGCCACCACCCCACTCCAGTTTCAATTAGGTAATTCAATACTTTCTTTTGTATTACAAGTTTACAACATGTCAACATCATAATATATTGATTGATATTTATTTGTCTAAGTTGTAATAGGTTGTTGTTGAATTTATTTATGAAATAATTCATTCCCTATGGCACTGAAATTTGCATTAAAATCTTCATCAAAAGTTCAAAACTGACAGTTCAGCTTCTTTTCCCTCACACATGTAGGCCCCCACCCCATCAAGATACCCATATGATTTTATTGCATAAATAGTGTCTTTATGAATGTAGACAATCCTGGTAAAATTTTGTGACATAATTCCTTTATTTGGTAGTTGAAATCTTGTATCGAAATTTGTGTCGAAATAAGCATAAAAGGTCGAAATTTCCATCGAAATTTCTATAAATTTCTATTTCTGAGCCATCGAAAATGATGTCGAAATCGAAATTTTGAACCATGGCATGAAGTAAAGGTTATCAACTATGTTTACTATCATAGTAGAAGATAAGGAAAAAATGGGAGAAATAGGGATTTGGAGGATCAATATAGTTGAATACAAGAAAACCATTTTTCTTCAATTCTTTAAGATCTATGATGGATGGTCTTTGAAATCATAAGTTTGAATTTTACTATTAAGGTAGCCAATTTAGTAATTATCTAGTGTGGATCAAAGATATATCAATAGTGCTCTTCTTTCATATCTCCTCCAATAGTGTGAAGGTTTGTCAATAAGAATTCATGTTTGGCTGGAAGGATCCTGATCTTAGCAGTAATATCATGAATGTGAGTGGACACTATCCCAACCTAAAAGTATATACCTATATTGAAATGCTGACTGTTATGACCGTATCTGAGCTTAATCAGTAAGTTAGGGTTTATGTGGATGATTACATGCTTTACTAGATTGATAATTACTTAAACATGATTAATGATGATATCTCAATCATGATATGTTAAACCTAATTAGAACCCCAAGTATGCTATCTCTTTGTATAATTAGGGTTTGAGAAAATGTAAACCCTAATCGGCAAAAATTAGGGTTTTGATAGTACATGAATATGGAATTTGATCAGGATAACAATGTGGTAAATGATTTTTCATATTTTCTAATTTTTTTATTTAATTGAATTTTGGATATTATATGTATAACTCAATCATGCATATTGGAGAAAAATTTCAGAATATTTGAGTGTTCTTTGAATGTGGTTCTCGGTCAAACTATACTTTGACCAAAATGCTGACAGAGTGCTTTTCAATAGTGTAGTGTTTTATTTTTAATTATTTATTGGTAATTCCAAATGTTCTGAAATTTTAGTTAGAGATCTAAAACTCAATGATAAACAACATGTAAAATTTTCATAATTTTTGGATGCGTTTAGACCTTATCCGTAGACAAATTACAGTAATATTTTTATGACGGAAAATTAAGCTGAAATAAGAGAAAGTATAGTGAGGGGTCAATGCGCAATTGATCCAAGCAGCTCAATTGCTCTATATGGTCAAGCTAACACACAAGGAGCTCTCATAATTTGCAATTCAATCTAGAGAAACAAATTCCTAGAGAGAGAGAGAGTGAGGGTTTGAGAGGAGAAAGTGATGGAGATGTTGACCTAGGGTTTTACGGTCTGAGGCATGATGAAATCATATAAGTTTAGCTTCTTTAGATATAGTTTCATGGTGAATCTTCTCTCAGATGTCAAAATTCTATCCCTCTCATGATTGGATTTGAAATCATATCAAATTGAGTCCTTTTCTCCCTCTTTCTCTCCTAATCTTCAATTCTAGGGTTTTTGAGTTGAAATGAAGAAGAAAGTGGTGATTGCTAGGTTTTTGATATGGATTCAAGATTTTCAGATATGGGATACATTTTTAAGCTGTTTTACAGCTTAGGGTGAGTGGGTAAAAGAATATTTTAGTCAATTGTACTCAATTAGATAGTTTTAATTTATATTCTCAATTTCTCCCTAGATGACAATAAATGAAAAGAACTGTTCTTGAATTCAGTTTATAGAATACTTCAATTCATGTTCCAACTATGATCTGAAAACATTTATATGATGACATGGATATAGATATCCATGTATCTTGAATACTACAGAATTAAGAAGTTTATTGAGAATTTTTTGAAGATCTGAATTTTCAAGTTATTCAGGTGTTTGAACAACATTATAGCTGAAATTTGGATTTATGCCTTATATGATCTTACTTATGTTCCTAGTGCATATAATTCTACATGTTTGATCTCTTTGATTTGATATATGGACAAACAGAGTTTCTGATTTTCACAATACATATCCTATAAATAGCAAGCAATCAAGGATGGAAACCCAATCTAGTATGCTTTTACAAGTATACATATATAATTTAGTAGTAAATGGCTGATTGAAATGATTCATGTGATATTGTGGGATTTTAGCTGAATAGTCTTATATACATATATGATTTGTTTATGAGATTCAGATTTTCTAACTCAAATACTTGTCATGAAATGCATATGTTGTTATGCTATTGCAAGTGGAGAGATATGACATGCCCTAGATAGGTATGTTATTGATGCCATGCATAAATGTGAGAAATGTTGAATGAGAATATTTATATGAGTAGACATGATATATGTTTGAATACATGAGAAGTGCTATATGTGCATGAGTACGGAGACACCCTAAGAAAGGGGTAAACAATGTGTTAAGCATTCATTTCAGTATCATCAGTGATTTCAATTCAGTAGTCAGAGTAGTCATTAATATACAGAGTTAAAAGACATCAGTCTAAGAGAAAGATATAATCAAAGTTACAGTAATAATAGTAGCCCTGAACACCATAGATTCCCTATGAGAGGTCTGCGCCGTAGGGATGAAATGACCTAACCCTGGCAGTGCCCAGTATATGGGGGTAGGATCGTACTAATAGGTGGTATGGGGGACAAAGCCCTAGTGGAAGTCTCCTTAAAAATACAGTATATAGCATCCAACATCAACCAGAGATCCTGGTGGCACTAGAGTATAGAAAAGCCAATAGGTGGCTTGACTCTCCTCCTGTGTGCTCAGGTTAGAGGAGGAGTCCAATTTTTATGACATAATAGGTGTGCTGAGGCCAAAGAGCCATATTCCTATTGCAGACTAGCGATGTAGTCAAGCTTAGCATTGCTGGGTTTGTCAGCTAAGTCTTGTACGGTGAGATTGTAGTTCACTACGAGTCTTCATATGTAGAGTACACTGCATATGATCATGGAATAAGCTAAAATATGATAATATAAGTTAAAAGGGTTTCTTATAAGTAAGAAGAGTTAAGAAATATTTGATTTCAGTTATGCAATAGTTGTTCTTTAAATGTAATATTGAATATAGTGAGGATTATATTTCCACACTTATTTATTTCTAATGATGTAGACTTCAATGTTATTAGTAAGTTTTTGAATATCTAGTCTTTTAATTTGAAATTACTATCTTGTTTTATTTTAATTATCCAAGAATGATAAATGTCTGATTCAGTACTTTAGACTGCATTATTCTTTTACTCATTCACTGAGCGAGTAGGCTCACCCCTCTACTCAAAATTTTTAGGAAAACTGTGGGGATTGAAGATATCATTGCATCAGAGTAGATCTGCCACAAGAGTTAAGTCTGAGTATAGTTAAGTTTAGTCAGTCCTTGTCACTCTAGGTCCTTGTAAAGAAATAAGAGAGATTTGTAATGATGATGTATAACATTATCCCTCTTTTAGCAATATATGCGAATCAACAAGTCATATATGCTTAAAAGTATGAGAAACATAATGAATGTTCATACATGCATTTTTACTATTGGAATCAGATTAGAGAAATCAATGTTTAGATTCCCTTGTAAAGTTAGCTTATGTGGTTCAATGCGAGAAAACAAAGAGTTTGAATAAGAATAAAAAGTTAAGGGCGATCTTTGTATTATGTTAAATTCTCAATTTATGCCCTAATCTCATGATTAATGGTAATTGTCAGATCGGGGTGTAACAACTTGGTATCAGAGCTTAGGCTGTGTTGTCAGGGACCATTAAGTTAGTAAGTTAGAGTCATAAGTGTGGAAAATAGGAGATGTTATGATGTTAGCTCTGGGGATTTGAGTATTTGGATATCCTGGCCCAATATCTGAGTACTTGGATCAACCAGTATCAAGCTACTCTGTCTATTCTTTCATGTATACCCTAGCCAGGTATACAGTGGAAGGATGGTCTAGAGAGGAACCCTAGAAATATTAGGGTTAGAAACAAGATAAGTAACATGAATTAAGAGCATAAATATAAAATGAGATAGAACTTTCATTTCATATTGTTGTTTTATTGGAGATGAATAGAAATGCTCTTATATGTTTGAATTCAGATATTCAGTATTTTGAAATATATATGGGTCTTTAAGATTTGTTGTGCACTATGCAGTTGTAGCATTTATTGATTATATTCTTTGTATAAAGTAGACTAGAAATGATCTTTGAATGAGCTTTCCTAAGTGGATAAGTTTTCTTCCACACATTTGAGATGAATAGGAGTTGAGTAATCCTGAGTAGCTCTTGGCTTCAGGACTGCAGGTTCGGCCTGGTCTGGCTGGCAGGATGCATTACTGGGATCTAATGACTCCTATTAGTAACATAACAAGAGCAAATTCTAGATAGATTAGATCCAAATTCTAGTATGAATGTATATACTCTAAGATTTTGAAGTATAAGGGAAAGACTGGGATAGCTAAGAATCAATTGAAACTGATATCTGAGATCCAACTTTGGGGCCTCATATGAGAAACCCTTAATTGGGAATAAAGGAACACGACATAAGGTTCAGATTAAGTTTAATTATTAGTATTATATGAACTCTAAATATGAAATATGGAAAAGATATGAGAAAAGTATGTAAGAAGCCAAGATAGTAAGAAACAATCATGAGGAATGGATTATATAACTGAGTACAATGTTTTTTATGTACTCCAAAACAAAGGGAAAATAGAAGAAAAGAGCTAAGTATGCAATAAGTACATAGAAGTGAAGAGTCTTCAGAAGAGTTAAAGTGAAGAGAACTATATGAGCATGTAAATCATAAGACTAGGATAAGAAACTTAGTTGAAACAAAGAGAAATGTTGGAAATAATGAGCTTGATTAAGGAATGAGGGTTATGATATAATTGAGAGCATGGAATATATATCTTTATTAATAAGTTTAATACATTCATCCTTACAACCTTTGGATTCTAAGTCTCTATAGAACAACAAACTAGTTTCTAAAGGAAGAACAAAAGTGTAGCTAAATAAATTAATAAGTCATACAAAGGTAGACTATGTTCAGAAAGGAAAAACTTGATTGAAAGAGAAACTATGTTTCACCCATGAATGATCCGTTTGATTTAAAATGAAGGATATGTAATGTATTAAACATGAGTTGCAATTAGTAGAGAGATTATTGATTTAGAATTTCAACTTCACATTAGTAGAAGGATAAAAAGAAATATGTGCAACATGGTATACATGATCATACACATGAATAAGCAACATGATCATAAAAAAATTTAGAAGTTAAAGATGACAGGTGGAAGAGTAGTATATGGCAAGAGGATTATGGAAAGTAAGGAAGGGTTTGAAACATGGTGGAGTAATATAGATTATAAAAGAAAGAGGTTAGGAGATTCAATCAAGTGCTAATTAGTCAAGTATCCTTGTTGATAACTAATTTAACCTACATACGACAAATGTATTAAGGGAATGTTTGAAGATAAGAATTCTAAGTCTCAAAATCATCTTCTCTTTCATATCTTCCTTAATGAGAGCAATGTGGGAATGAAGTGATAAGAAAAATGAATCATATATGATGCATAACTACCATGGTAGAGACATCTAGTGAATGTAATAATGACATACAATATGATGATGAAACCCTAGCAGGGTAAATTGAGAATGTAATCTATCTGAATGGCCATGTAAGAGAAAGGAAATTCAATTGATAAGATAAGGAAGACTTTAGTAAAACTTGTGAGATCCAAAGTTTGACTTTCAAATTAAGGGAGAAAAGTCACACCACAATAACGCCATGCTACTGATAAGGAACAAACCCTAGAATGTTTAGAGTTGTAGTAGTTCAAGGGTTGTCACTAGTGATTTGACCTTGAATACTAGCATATCTATAAAACAAGACCATGAGATTTTCACTATGAAAAGTAAACTAGCACTGATAGAAATCCTAGATAATCTAAAAGGTTGATGAAATATATGAAAATTATTCAGAGCAAGGGGTGAGAAATAAATTTGAAATGTAACAAGTGTGTTTTGAACAAAAGAAGAAGTGCAAGATGAGCAAAGTGTAATCTAAAACAAATTCTTGCAATGATATCAAGAATGATGAATAATCTATTCGTACCTTGTATGTTTCAATTTTAGGGATGTTTATTCTATATGATCGAAATGAGAAGGATAAGTAACAAGAAGTAAGTAGTAATGAATGAGGAGATAAGAGAAAACAATGACTTTCAGTAATATGTGAATTTGTTTTTAGAAGTGTAATTTGTTGAAGGTATAAGGAGGGATGTAAATGAGTTCTACATATGATTTCAGTGTATATGTGCAAGTAATATGTTAATTTCAGGTGTCTGATAGTTGAAGTCATTCATACCAGTAATCCATCTTAGTATTGTACAATTGTGGTATGGTGATATGGGTTGAATGATGATTGAACAAATGGAGGGTTACCCTGAATAAGGTAGTCTTACCTATTCACTCATATGAATAGAAGGGATGATAACCATATTGTATTGATATCTAACCCTAATGAGGTATAGCTTGTTATACCTAACTTTAATATAACTAAGTGATGGTAATTGGGTATGAATAGTCTTTGAATGACTAATACAATCATGGAGTACTCTGTTCCTGTTGTTGAAACCTTAGTATGCTATAATTCGATGGTTACACCTTGAATTATGTGTGGGTTCATACTTGAAAATAGTATGGAATGTGATGGTAATGCTTCACCTTATGCATCCATGATCCAAAGGGGGATGTTGTGAGTAGTATTGTACAATTGTTGTTGAATCTAGTCTTCTAACTCAAGACTATTTTGCTATTTGAGTAGCATAATAGTAAAATTCAAAACAACATGGTGAAATATCTTTTGTGACTTATAGGTAACATAGAACAATAGTACATATTGAGCCGTATGAATTGAGATATTTGGATCAGATTATCAATGTTGAGGTAACACCTTAAGAGTATGAAAATTTTGAAATGGTTATTTCTCTCTCTATCCTATGATTGACTGTGGCATAGAGAATTCATTTGTTATCATTGAGCAGTCATGATTTAAACATGTTGTGATTAGAAAAGAAATAAAGGACTTAATGTTGAAAGATACATTCAAGTATGAAATATAAGAATATAATGACATGTAAGATATCAGAAGATTAAAATAAATCTTGAAAGTACTTTGCTTTCATATTTATGTTTTGGGGGCGAAACCTTTTTAGGGGGGGGGGAATTGTTATGACCGTATCTGAGCTTAATCAGTAAGTTAGGGTTTATGTGGATGATTACATGCTTTACTAGATTGATAATTACTTAAACATGATTAATGATGATATCTCAATCATGATATGTTAAACCTAATGAGAACCCCAAGTATGCTATCTCTTTGTATAATTACGGTTTGAGAAAATGTAAACCCTAATCGGCAAAAATTAGGGTTTTGATAGTACATGAATATGGAATTTGATCATGATAGCTGTGTGGTAAATGATTTTTCATATTTTCTACAAATTTTGTATTTAATTGAATTTGGGATATGATATGGATAACTCAATAATGCATATTGGAGAAAAATTTCAAAATATTTGAGTGTTCTTTGAATGTGTTCTCGGTCGAACTATACTTCGACCAAAATGCTGACAGAGTGCTTTTCAGTAGTGTAGTGTTTTATTTTAATTATTTATTGGTAACTCCAAATGATCTTAAATTTTAATTGGAGATCTGAAACTCAATAATAAACAAGGTATAAATTTTTCATAATTTTTGGATCCATTTAGACCTTATCAGTAGACGAATTATAATGATATTTTTATGACAGAAAATTCAGCTAAAATAAGAGAAAGTATAGTGAGGGGTCAATGTGCAATTGACCCAAGTAGCTCAATTTCTCTATATGGTCAACCTAAAACACAAGGATCTCTCATAATTCGAGATTCAATCCAAAGAAACAAAATCCTAGAGAGAGAGAGGGAGAGTTAAGGTTTGAGAGGAGAAAGTGATGGAGATGCTGACCTAGGGTTTTGCAGTCTGAGGAATGATGAAATCATGTAAGTTTAGATTCTTTGGATATAGTTTCATGGTGAATCTTCTCTCAGATGTCAAAATTCCATCCCTCCCCTGATTGGATTCTAAATCATATCAAATCAAGTCCTTTTCTCACTCTTTCTCTCCTAATCTTCAGTTCTAGGGTTTTCGAGTTGAAAGGAAGAAGAAAGTGCTAGGGTTTTGATATGGATTCGAGATTTTCAGATATGTGATACATTTTTAAGTTGTTTTATAGCTTAGGGTGAGTGGGTAAAAGAATAGTTCAGTCAATTGTACTCAATTATATGGTTTTAATTTATATTCTCGATTTCTCCCTAGATGACAATAAATGAAAAGAATTGTTCTTGAATTCAGTTTATAGAATACTTCAATTCATGTTCCAACTATGATATGAAAATGTTTTTATGGTGCTATGGACAAGGGGATAAGTGAATCATCATTTTTGGGTGCAGGCAACCCTCTACCATCCATCCTATTGCATATCCATGTATCTTGAATACTATAGAATTAAGAAGGTTATTGAGAATTTTCTGAAGATCTGAATTTTCAAGTTATTCAGGTGCTTGAACAACATTATGGCTGAAATTTGGATTTATGCTTATATGATCTTACTTATGTTCCTAGTGCATATAATTCTACATGTTTGATCTCTTTGATTTGATATATAGACAAATAGAGTTTCTGATTTTCACAATACATATCTTGTGAATAAAAAGTAATCAAGGATGGAAACCGAATCTAGTATGCTTTTACAAGTATACATATCTAATTTAGTAGTAAATGGCTGATTGAAATAATTCATGTGATATTGTGGGATTTTATTTGAATAGTATCTTATATGCATATATGCTTTGTTTATGAGATTCGAATTTTCTAACTCAAATACTTGTCATGAAATGCATATGTTGTTATGCTATTGCAAGTGGAGAGATATGACATGCCCGAGATAGGTATGTTATTGATGCCATGCATAAATGTGAGAAATGTTGAATGAGAATATTTATATGAGTAGACATGATATATGTCTGAATACATGAGAAGTGCTATATGTGCATGAGTAAGGAGAAACCCTAAGAAAGGGGTAAACAATGTGTTAAGCATTCAATTCAGTATCATCAGTGATTTCAATTCAATAGTTTGAGTAGTCATTAATATACAGAGTTAAAAGAGATCAATCTAATACAAAGATATAATCAAATTTATAGTAATAATAGTAGCCCTGAACACCGTAGATTCCCTATGAGAGGTCTGTGTCGTAGGGATGAAATGACCTAACCCTGGCAGTGTCCAGTATATGGGGGTTGGATCGTACTAATAGATGGTACGAGGGATGAAGCCCTAGTAGAAGTCTCCTTAAAAATACAATATGTAGTGTCCAACATCAACCAGAGATCCTGGTGGCACTACAGTATAGAAAATCCAATAGGTGGCTTGACTCTCTGCCTGTGTGCTCAAGTTAGAGGAGGAGTCCATGTTTTACAACATAATAGGTGTGCCGAGGCTAGAGAGCCATTTTCCTATTGCAGACCAGCGACGTAGTCAGACTTAGCATTCTCGGGTGTGTCAACTAAGTCTTGTATGATGAGATCATAGTTTACTATGAGTCTTCATATGTAGAGTACACTACATATGATCGGGGCATAAGATAAAATAAGATAATATAAGTTTAAAGGGTTTCTTATAAGTAAGAATAGTTAAAAAAGATTTGATTTTAGTTTCGCAGCAGTTGTTCTTTAAATGTAATATTGAAAATAGTGAGGATTATATTTCTATAATTGTTTATTTCTAATGATGTAGGCTTCAATGTTATTAGTAAGTTTTTGAATATCTAGTCTTTTAATTTTAAATTACTATCTTGTTTTATTTCAATTATCCAAGAATGATAAATGTCTGATTCAGTACTTTAGACTGCATTATTGTTTTACTCATTCACTGAGTGAGTAGGCTCACCCCTCTACTCAAAATTTTTAGGAAAACCATGGGGATTGACGATATCATTGCATAAGAGTAGATCTGCCACAAGAGTTAAGTCTGAGTATAGTTAAGTTCAGTCGGTCCTTGTAAAGAAATAAGAGAGAGTTGTAAATGATGATGTATAACATTATTCCTCTTTTAGCAATATATGTGAATTAGCAAGTCGTATGTGCTTAAAAGTATGAGAAACATAATGCATGTTCATACATGCATTTTTACTGTGGAAATCTGATTAGAGAAATCAATGTTTAGATTCCCTTGTAAAGTTAGTTTATGTGGTTCAATGTGAGAAAACAAAGAGTTTGAAAAAGAACAAAAAGTTAAGGGTGATCTTTGTATTACGTTAAATTCTCAATTTATGCCCTAATCTTATGATTAATGGTAACTGTGAGATCGGGGTGTAACGCTGACAATGAAATTACCTTGTTTATGCTTTGTGAACATTGATTAAATCTTACATAAGAAAAATAAAAAACAACCACTTTTTTATGGATCCTCACAACTTCTAGTGATAATAATAACCATTACCTAAAAATGCAATAGTGTTAAGTAATGTTTTACTAATATGGTTTCGATTTGGTTACTTAATGATATTGAGTTTTCTCTATTATGGAAAATTGATGTAGGAATCTAAAACAATTATATATGAGAGACATTGCTAGTGTATTATATGGATTCTTTTATTCAGAATAGAGCAAGTTCTTATTAATATATAAGTGTTGTTATACTGAATAATAATGTAATGTTTATTGCAATGAATAACAATTTTTATTATGGTATATGAGTTCAAGAAATTTATGCTTGTCAGAATGAGTTGATGTCAATGTCTAAAAAAATCAATGAAGTTGTTGTTTCTTTTTGTTCTCAATTCAATATATGGGGTGGTGATCATGTGATAAACATCATACTGTGAAAGAATGATACTAATTTACATAGCTAAAAATTTATAGTCAAATGCAAATATCCATCCATATAGGATGAAAGAACACTAATTCATCTATGTTCAAACAAACAATCATTTGGTTAGACATTACTTAAATGTCAATCCATAAATACATGTCTTTTCATCCTATGATCATCATATAACTCAATATCATGCTTTCAAAATTGTTACATTATTGTGAATGATAGACATGTCTAATGATATGACATTTGGTAGGAAGGTATTTATAATGGTATACTTCTAATCCACACACTTAGATATTGAAGAACTGACACGTGTTTACCGTGCGTTATACACAAGTGAACGTATAGGTCCTTTTGAGGCCCAAGTCGAACACATGAAAACGTTCTCCAAAAGATTACTACTAACTATGGTCAAATCAGCTAGGCCGGTGAAATTGAATTGGTTTGATTGAACAGAAACAAAAATAGAACGAAATGAACTTAACACTTAAATTACTCAAATTTAGGGAATTCCTTAGAATTATGTTTTCACCACATATAACAGTGCAATTTATTCCACACACCATTATCTATTATCCCTATCCCTGGATGAAGAGCATGTAGTCATAACTACCCAATCCCGCAGTGTAGTTCACTACCTATTCTAATGCCAACCCCATTTCCATAGTAGTTGGTTAATTAGTTAGGTGCTTTAGGATTAAACTTTGGGTTTCTCCTCCCATTTATTCTCCGCCTTTCCCAAGGGGTGTAATGAATGGATAAATTATGATTTCCAACCCATAATCTCTCTCTTGAAATTATTAAGAGTCCAAAAAACCTATCTATGTTGATCAGGCATAAACAGAACAATGCAACTTCATAGATTTATATCCAGAAAATAGGGACAAAGATGAAATTAATGCATGGAAATCAGCTACAATGCATACCCGAGCTACTCATGGGTCCTAAGGAATCAAGGGGTTTAGCCCCTCATGGTTTTCATTGACAAATACATGGTAGAGAAAGAGAAAAATGTGGTAAAACATTAGAAAAACTAAGTAACCCCTAGTGAAGAACTGATCTAGATGATCCCCTATGTTGTGCATGCAATCAATTGTCTTTTGGCTGCCGATTTGCCTTCCAGAGATGCTCGGATCCTCCCAGATGAAGCCTTCAATTCCTCTATCCTATCTTCTCACTCTCCAGTGTTGTGAAATGGAAACGACTGCCTTCCCTTGTCTTTCTGAACTCCCCTTAGGTCATAGGAGTCATTTACGATACAAAATAATGTCAACCATTGGATTCGATCGCCATCTTCATATTTTCCAAATCGGACAGACTCAGTAGTACTGATTTGGCAGTCAGTAGTATCGAGATCCTAGGGTAGCCGTGACTCATGACAATGTCGGTACTATCAACTTGTCTCAATAGCACCAAGACAAGTTGATAGTACCGAGTCTTTAGGTCGCCTAAGCACTGCCTTACTAATGCAATCTCGGCAGTACTAAGTTTGTAAACTCGGGAGTATTGACTTTTTGCGATTCATCCTTGTACTTTATTGATGTGGTTTCAGTACAACGGACTTTGAGTGTCAGTAGTATCGAGTCTGTGCGAGTCTTTTTTGGGAAAGTACTGATGTGAAGTCGGTGTTGGGTTTTACATGGTCGGAGTAGGTAGCGGAAACAAAAATTTTACTTGACCATAAACCCATAACCAACAGATCGCACCAACATCTATGTAATGGGAAGGATGGTTTTAGTGAGTTATACCTGGTATTGAGGCTTACTAAGGGACTATACCTTGCAGCAAGTGCGGTCTTCAACCACTTGTCTTCGACGATGTCTGTGCAGCACCTGGTCTTGACCGAAACTATAGTTGACTATCATCCTCCTAAGCGGCAAAAGTCTACAACCTCTACAGATAGTCCACACGGACCACCGGGAACTCTATTCATCTTGAAGAATGGATTAGAAGGAGTTGTCCCCTTCTATCGGTGTACTAGTCACCAACACACTCTCCCACCACCCGTCACTTTTTTGCAGTTGTCTTTCCCTCTCTATTCCTCCCTGGACGTGTAGAACTTGCTTGGGCTCTCTTGGTTACCAAAACCAGAGAGGACAAAAACTTTGCAGAGAAACTAATGTTATGAGTTGTATCTCTGGATAAGCCCCCTGTACCCCTCTATTTATAATAGAGGTCAGGGTCAGGGTTCCCAGTCTTTGCGAGAGTAGAAGAGTCCAAAATTTCCATGAACAATTTGCACTGCGGTAGGCGAACCAGTCGTTTCATAACTGAAACCATCATATGGCAAGGTGAGCCAATCTGTTCACCAGTGAACCGGTTGGTTGGGAGTGTGAGCCGAACGATTCACCTAGTGAACTGACTGTTTTACTTCCCAGACCTACCTACAATTGACTTTCCTTATTCATTTCTAATTAATGCAAATATTAATTATTGTCCCAATCAAATTGAACAAGTGAAACAAAAAAGTTTTCTCACAAATCGGGAAAATCCAACATTGCTCATTTGGTCCAAGTCAACCGATTGGTTCACTAGAGTGAACCGGTCATCTCACTGACCATGAGCTGATTGGTTCACCCAATCAACCTGTCAGTTGGTGGTCCATATTGTGAAGAACACAGTTAATTCAGTTCTCAATCAATCTAACACTCTAATCAGTTGGTTCAACACTTGAACTTGATGTTTCTGAGTAAAGTATATTGATTGAATGTTTGATTGAGTACCTAAACACTTTAGTAATCAATCCAAACATCATTCATGGATAAACTCCTCTTCTAGGTTAATCCTTTGTGTGTGACCCTATAGGTCCCATTTCACATTAGTAGTGAATGTCCATAACTAGCTTATGACATCACAAGCAAAGAGTGGTACCTAGTCGCACATCAGTGCTACCCAAGTGAAAAGGAAAGTTGGAGAACAACTTTCGATCCTACAATCTGTGATTGGTGTTCCAATGAATGTATAATTCCTTTGTCTCTGATATCTTGAATGAACTCAAGGCATGGAGTTGTCATCCTTTCAATGTTCATTCATGTTTCTTGAACTAGAGCAGACTGTCTGAGATATGTGTGACATTAATATCATATATTGATTCACATGTGGATGCACATGCCTTTCTCAGTCTCGCTTATCAAGTGGCATGGACATCATACTCTCTTAGGAGGGACAAATCCCATATCTATCACTCACAGTCTATCTCATGTGTCAAAGCCACCCAATCATCACCTTTATAACAACCTATGTTTCAGGTATGCATTTGATGATGTCAAAGTGTACCCAATCACATTCGACGAGTGTAGTGAATTCATGTCTAAGAATCACAATCACCATCATAACTATGTGAGATGATTCTGACCACCATGTCATGGTTCCATGTGTCACTCTCATGGCGGGTCTGTCCGATACACTGTTCTCTGACATGTATCTATGAGCTTGGTTTGATATCATATATCATGACTAATGAAACTGTCATCAACCAACACACACTCTAGTCTTGATGTGTCATCGGTGTCTATCAACCTTCCACAATGACATCCAACTAGGGACATAACAAGAATGTACATAATCTTAGCATCTATATGATCTCATTTTACAGGTCCTTAACCCAAAGACATACGTCATTGAGTATTGTCATTCTTTAGACATTAATTATGCTCCATCATATATCTCATAATTGATTGAGCTAGAATAAATTGGAAGCTTGGCTTTGATATTTATCAAATCAATCAGAACATATGCCAATCCAATTATCATATTATTGGCTCTCTGGGCATACATACCAATAGTCGGTGCCACCGACTTTAGGTGGCGGTGGTATAAGCTCTGTAAAGTTCAATTGTACCTGAAAATGCATAAGAATGTGGATAAATGCTCAGGGTAATTATTAAACCATCTTAAACTATATAAATAATATAATTTGATGCATTTAGATAGAACATGTCATTAATAGCATTTCATGCATTATTAATCAAATAAATGACAAAACAACACATAAAATCAAGGAAAATATGCCTATGAAAATGACTAAAAACACATGCACCAAATTACCCTAAGATTAAATGTTGCTCATCCTCAAACAACACTACTCTTGGATCTGTTTGATGTAAGTCAACAAAAGGATACAACACATGAACTCTTTTGTTAATCATGTCCACTGGATGATCCCTGAACATGCCTCTAATGACCACTGAACAAATTACTTCTCTACAACGACCAAAAATTCCTTAGAAGACATCTACCTGTAGATCAATGAACACTATCAAGAAAGTAGTTAATATCATAATAATTCAGGAATTCACTTGGTGTACTATGTGATTCCCTAATCTAAATTGCTCTCTCCTAACTACCAACTACTTGGAACCAAATCTCCTTATAAAAATGGATGAGGAGATAAATCATTTGAGTGGCCTACCAGTGAGAGCAATTAATGATTTGAGATGGGTGGCAATTGAAGAATCACAAGTATATACAACTTATTTATGCAAAAAAATGATGACCTACATGAATGAAAAGAATGCTATGCATGAGACCTAATGCCTACTGACTTTTTATCTTTCTTTTTCTTCTTTTTTGACACATGATGCATGTATGAAGCTATCTCATAACAGAAGAAACTGTGAAAGACAAAACAATTGCGTCATGAGAATTAATTCATCCCTTGAAGAAGACTCGGGGACATACTTTCTCCTTAAGAAATCTTGAGATTGATTTTTTTTCTAGCCCATAATTGAGTTATGCTCGAGCTTTCACTTCATTTTTATTTTAATGTGGAGGTATGCCCCTGCTTCAATTTTCAAAATTAGAGACTACAATACACATGACAAAAAGGAATGAATGTGATGAAATGTATGTAATCTACATGCAATTTCAATGCAACTAAGATGGTATGCACTAAGATTGTTCGTGCATACAGATGCAACTTTTTTTTCAAATGCACATAAGGATAAGATCTAATCTACCATGTCACCTATCATGCCATGCAATGCAATCAAAAGAAATAAGTTGGAGCACTTGTTCATTTTAGGTGGTGATTAAAAATTGGATGACAGAGATGGATGGAATCACATAACTAAGAGACAATGCCTTTCATAGGATTATGATATGTCCCTCTTTAATGACCTGTGCATAGAGTAATCTTAAGGTTTCTTTCTTAAATTTCCATTTAAGATCTCATTAAAGGTTTGATCATCTTAAGCTCAACAACATCTTCATTCACTTTTCCATTTTGATTTAGATGTTCATTCATATCCTATATCCTAGAGCTGACTTAACCAAACACTTCCTCGAGTGGTGATGCACACAGATATCACGAATTAAGCTATGAAGACACAACCATTTCATTGTACTAACACCTATGAATCGACATATGCAACCATGCATTACTGCTCCACAATAACACTAGATAGGTGTGGATCCTAACAATGCATAACTCAAACTAAAAAAATAAAACAACTAAGATAAAATGCAAGAAAAACTATAAAAAACTAAGATAGAATGTTGTTCTAGAACCCCCCTAATCTTGAATATGACTATGTCTACATAGTCAATACTCACACTCAAGAGGTGGAACAATGGTACCATTTCTCAAAATGGAGGTGGCTGAGGCATGTTGGGGTCATGAGGGGGAAACATCCCCTAAAAAGATAGATCCGATAGTGGCATCTGCTGTGGCTACGGGTAACCTTCAAAGTACCCCTGGTTCCAATAGTGGTCAAAGAAGGGCTGCTGGTACTACTCCATCTACTACAGGCACATGTGAACATTCTCTTGGTTGGCCAAGAGAAGGTGTTCATTCTCGTATATTGCCTACTGGTTTTGGTACAACCTTCATTGTATCTCTTGCACTCCAACCAATGTCACCTGATGCTACTGCTGTCCAGTTTGGATCTCCTACAACATCCCATACATACTCACCATGTCATATATATCTTTCTCCTCCTGTGAACGGGGCGGGGCATAAGAAGTCGAGGCAACGTAGGTGTGGGCCCATTTGCGTGGGACCGCTCTCTGAGTGATGGGGATGGTGACCTCCTCAACACCATCTGATTCATCGTTGCCTTGCTCCTCATCGTCATCTTGAGCTGTTGTCTTGGGTGGATCTTCTACCTCCCCCTCATCTAGTGGCCACCAAAGATGGTTCACTCCACACAGGTTGAAGATGGGGTCAGGGAGGCTCCGCTCCTAAAACTTTCCTCGATGTGTGAAAGTCACATATAACATGTTGTGGTGGAAGCCGAGGATGGTCACCTTGTGGAAGTGCAATAGGTCCAACTTCTTTGTATTTTCCATTAGCACAAAGGTAGACAAGTCAAGGTAGACGTGTAGTGCAATGGGGGTGATGAGACCCCCAAATACAATCGAAACCTTCCTTATCACATTGTGCTGAATGGAGATCATGTGGAGAAGAAGGAAGGCTCCAAAGTTGATGGTCTCTCCCTCCAATAGCATGTAGAGGAAGTATAGGTCCACATATTGAACCTTCCCTTGAGCTTGACCAGAATGAGAAAATATGGTGTTGATGCAGAGGCGGCATAGGATTTAAGCAAAGGGGTGCTCGATGTCAATAACAAAGTTGACATGCCAACTCATGCGAAATCCCTCAGGCACCTCAGTCAGTAGATCCCAAGACAAGTCGAAGTTGAAATCAGAAGGGACCGAGTGTTCTGGGACGTAAGCCCATTTGAAGATGTGGTTGAAGGCCCATAGAGTGATGGAGTGATTTTTGTTGAATAGGAAGAAGCTGACTCTACCTTCCCACCATTTGCCTCCTAACTGCTACTCAGGGGCGATAAGAACATCTAGTGACACCAAGAACTTAAGAATGAGTTTTGGGTAAGTCTTCCAGTCACTGAAGAAGGGATTGTCTCCCTCAATGAGCTGCTTCTGACACACCCATCACATGTTCTCGATGAAGCCCACTCGCTCAATCAATGCGTGATCTCCATATCGCGTCGACACCATCAGCCTCATATGCAACTCTTCATATACTTTTATGATCTCTGAGGATGGATGTTGGATGCGTGTTGGTCGAGGGATACTTTTCTGATCTTTGAGGATGGATGTTGGATGCGTGTTGGTCAATGGACCAACTCGCCTTTCTTTGTCTATATATAAGGGCCTCTCCTTGGTGCCATGATGCTAATGCAAGAAAGAGGAAGAGGAAAGAGAATCTTGATGAAGATCGTCGGCTCAGTGAAGATTGTCGGCACCCAATCCAACTCTGCTCTGAGCTTCAACAGGAGTGGAGGAACTGGTGTGAAGAAAATTGCTTCACCACCTCTCCTTATATAGTTGAGTTAGGAAGAGTTGGTACTACTGACTTTTGTGTCAGTAGTACTGAGATGCAAGCACAATTCTGTGGCTCGGATGTATCGATGGTTGACGATTGATGATGTCCTGAGCGTAGATTGCTCAGAGTCGGTAGTACCGAGTTCAAGTCAGTAGTACCGACTTGAGTTGCGGATCGATGCTACTGACCGTGCAGTGAAGACTTCATTTTCCATTGAATTGAGTGTCCATGGATTGCTGACATCATGTTGTTGGCTAAATTGGACATTATGATAAATCCCTTAGTTTTGATTATTACAAACATTTCATTCTTGTCGATCTAACGTGCTACTTGAGTGTTGCAGGAATAAGATGGATGACAAAGAATTGGGAAATCTATATGCTTGAATTATTGTTATTTCATGAATGTAATCAATTGTAAAACTTGTACAAACATATAATGTACAAGTACTTAGACATCATGTAAATCAAGCGTTAGATTTTTTCTATCTAATCACCACACTTAGATAGGTCATCCCCTTCAAAAGTGTCACATATGCACACTCATACATACACTTAGTACTTTAATTGAAACATTGAAACATGGTCAATCTCGGTCGACAAAATCCTCGACCGAGACACTCTCGGTCGACAAACTCCTCGACCGAGAAAGACCCAAGTAGCCGTTAGACACAATAGACAAGGTAGTTGGCAGTTGGAGATGAATGTTGCAAACACTTGCTCCAGAGAGCCTGTCGGTCGACAAACCCTCGACCGAGTAGGTGTCTCGGTCGACAATTTCTCGACCGAGATGGGTTCTGACAGCACTTGCAGAATTAATTAACTAGCCGTTGCTAAAGCAACTAAAAGTGTACCTAACGGCTAGTTAAGCACTTAGAACCCCCTAGAAAGTGTCTAGAACGTCCTTAAGCACTTGTAGGTCATTTCTATAAATAGGACATGCCTTAGGACACCTAAACTCACTCATTCTACACTTGAGCAATCTTTGAGCATACACTTGCATTAGCAACCTGTTTTGAGAAATTGAGCAATACTTGCAATTGGCTACTCTTCTTCTTGCTCTAATTTCGTGTCCTATAGGCTAGTATCTCCTATCCACAACAATCACACTTCCATATACATTGGTTAGGAGATCTACATGCTTGATATAGGCAAATCAAGCCTTGTGCTTCAAAGGTTAAGTGTAATTTCCTTTTCCTTTCTTGTTCACTCTTATTTCTTGTACTCTCCTTGCTACTCCTAGGGTTGGAGGCTGCAGATTGGAGAGGGTTGTGATCTTCTTGGTGAATAAGGAGGCTTTGGACTACTTCAAGAAGGCTGGTGCAACGAGAGGCTACTTCTAAGAGGAAGGCTACTTCAAGGGGGAGCTTCGAGTTACTTCAAGAAGGCTACCTCAAGTTGGTGCATCTACTTCAAAGTGAAGGCTGTCCAAAGGGGTGTAAGAAAGTATTGTATTTTATGTAAAATCCTTGAAGAGGTAATAAAATAAATACTTTCAAAATCCCGGTTGGGTAAGCAACCGGGTAGTGGACTGACTACCTTAGTATTTGCTAAGGTAGGAACCACTCTAAATCCCTTGTCTCCTTCTTGATTTTTTCATTTGTGGTTGTTTAAGAGAAATAATTATTGAATTATCTTTAAAACCATATTCACCCCCCTCTAGTGGTTTTTCAATTGGTATCAGAGCAGGCTTCAAGGAACTCTAACCAAGTCTTGAAGAATGGGTGACAGGTTGCTCAACAACCTCAATCTTGAAGGAACACTTGTGGCTAGGCCTCCGAAATTTGATGGAACTAACTACACCTACTGGAAAAGAAGAATGCAATTTTATTTCCAAGGGATTAGTTGGGATCTATGGAGGATGGTGTCAACCCCCTATGAACTTCCTCAAGCGGAATATGTAGCTTGGGACACCAATGCAGTAAAGTCTGCCCAAATGAATGCAAAGGCTGTAAGTATACTTTATTGTTCAATTTCAGTTGGAGAATTTAATAGAATATCAAATTGTGAAACGACTTATGAAATTTGGCATAGACTTTCCATAACTTATGTAGGAACTGTGCAAGTTAAAAATTCTAAAATTGGAATGCTTAAACAGAAATTTGAACAGTTCCGTATGGATCAAAATGAATCTATTAGTGAAATGTATGCAAAATTTTCTTCTATTGTAAATGGCTTGAATGCTCTAGGTAAAGTGATTAGTGAGGAAGATCATGTGTCAAAGATTCTTAGATCACTTCCTCCCAAATACAAGCCCAAAGTGACAGCCATTGAAGAAGCAAATGACCTCACCCGATTGAGGATGGAACAACTCATTGACAACCTAGAAGCTCATGAAGCAACCCTAGAAGAAGAAGAAAGAAGAGAACGTGAACTTCAACAAGGGAAAAAGAAGGATGTTGCTTTAAAAGCTTCAAAGATCATCACACCGGAAAGTGAGGAGTCAAGTGAAGAAGAAGGAGAAGAAGCCTTGATTGTCAATGGTAAGAAATATAAAAGATTTAGATCTAACAAAATTTATAGTTCTTCTTCTTCTCCTCCTAGGTGTTTTGAGTGTGGAAAGAAAGGACATCTCAAAAAAGAATGTCCTAAAATAAAGAAAGGAAAGAAAAGCTCACACAAAAAGAAGGGAGAAAAAGCTTATAAAGCTGCATGGGACGAGTCAAGTGAGAGTGAAAGTGGAGAAGAAAAGGTGGAATGTCTAATGGCAAGAGAAGATGATGAAGACTCTCAAGAGGTAAGCCTTCTTGATCTTCCTAAAGAAGAGTTAATTACTAGTCTGCAAGAAACTCATGATAAGTATATTGATTGCAAAAAGAAACTAAAGAAGGTTACCAAAACAAATGATGAGTTATATGCTAAATTAAATGATCTCTCTTATGAAAAGAACAACATTGATCTTGAGAATTTGTCTTTAAAAACATCTTTAAATGACTGCACTAGAAAGTTACTTACTCTAGAAACGAATGTTGATCTTCTTTCTCAAGAAAAGATTGATTTGTTAGCAAAACTGAATGATTTTCAGACCCAACCAATCTTATGTAATCATCTAGACTATGATAATGTTGTAAAAGAGAGAGACTCTTTATTATCTGATTTAGATCAAGCAAGGAGAGATTTACACAAGAAGATGGATGACATTGCTAAGCTACAAAGAAACCTAAATGATTTAAAAGGAAAAGAGATCCTTAATAATATTCTGAAAATTTCCTCTAGTTTCAATGGAAGAAGAGGATTAGGATATAATCCAAAGAAAAATCAACCCAAAAGGGCTAAAGCATCCAAGACTCAAACTATGTTTGTACCTAAAAACACAATTCTTAGAAAGAGAAATGAAGTTGATTCTATTACATGTAATTTTTTTCTATGTCTTGGACATTATTCATTTTCATGCCCTTATAAGAACAAGGATTCCACATTAGTTTGGGTTCCAAAACCTCAAACTTATTAGACTTGAATGAAATTCAGTTGAGATATGATCCAATGCTTATCTTTGAAGATTATATTGTCTTATCTCAACTTAACAAAAGGTTTCATGCATTATGGTAATTTTCTGAAATGATATACTGAAACAGAAACTTATTCGGTCGAAGTATTGTCGACCGAGAATACAATCGGTCGAAGTACTGTCGACCGACCAGATGTCTGTGACAAATTAAAATCTACAGCAACAACCTGAGTAAAACAACAACTTCCTTGATTGAAAAATTGGTCGACCGAGAAAGATGTCGGTCGAACTTTTGTCGACCGACTGAAGTTCTGAATCAGATTTTTTATTCAGTCTGTAATTAAATGCTCCTAACCATATCGGACCATCACATGGGTACCAAAACCTACATTTTAATGCAGGATTGGGTGGTCGACAATGGATGTTCCAAACACATGACTGGAAACAAGGATGCGTTTCAAACTTTTGAAGAAAAGAAGAGTGGAACAGTCACCTTTGGAGATAATGGTAAAGGTAAAATCGTTGGAATAGGTAACATTGGTACAAACCTCGAAATAAAGAATGTTTTACTCGTTGATGGTTTGCACCATAATCTAATAAGTGTTAGTCAATTATGTGACAGTGGATATGATGTTTTATTTAACAAAAATTGCTGCAAGTTATTAATAGAAAACACTACAAATGTTGTTTATGAAGGAAAACGAGTTGGAAACCTTTATATTCTTAGACCTAACTCTATGAAATATGTAGTAGGAAAATGCTTACTTGCAAGTGAAAATACTTTACAACTATGGCATAAAAAGTTAGGACATGCTAGTTCACATGTTATCAAAAAGTTAGTTAAATATGATCTTGTTCGTGGTTTGCCTAACTTATCTTTTGATCAAGTTGAAAATTGTGAACCATGTACTTTGGGTAAGCAAACAAAAACCTCTTTTAAACCCAAACATGTACTTAGCACCTGTAGATCTTTAGAATTGATTCATATGGATTTATTTGGACCTATGAGGACACAATCGATTGGTGGCAAAAGATATTGTTTTGTTATTGTTGATGATTATAGTAGATATACATGGGTACATTTTCTTGCAACCAAAGATGACATTATTCATGTCTTTATAAAATTTTGTTCCAAGATTGAAAATCTATTACAAAACAAAATATGTACCATTAGAAGTGATCATGGTGGAGAATTTGAGAACCATTTATTTGAAGAATTTTGCACATCTCAAGGATACACTCACAACTTTTCTGCTCCACGCACTCCACAACAAAATGGTACAGTTGAAAGGAAAAATCCATCACTACAAGAAATGGCTAGGACTATGATGCTAGAACATAACACACCTAAAACCTTTTGGGCTGAAGTTGTAAACACCGCATGCTATGTGTTAAATAGAATAACTGTTCACTGCTATGTGAAAAAAAACACCATATGAAATAATACATACTAAGAAACCTAGAGTTGACTATTTTCATACCTTTGGATCCACATGCTATATCTTAAACAGTAAAGAGGATAGAGATAAGTTTGATTCTAAATCACATAAAGCATTCTTTTTGGGATATTCTACCACTAGCAAAGCATTTAGAGTCTACAACACTTTCTAGAAAAGTTGAGGAATCTATTCATATTTCTTTTCATGAAGAGCCAAAATCAGAAAATCCTGAAATAGTTGATCTCACTCATCAATTCGAAAATTTATCCATACCCAATGATAGTGAGAAAAATACTACAAGCAATGACCAAGATGAAACACAACCTATACCTAGACTCATTAAGGATCATCCTCAAGAATTAATTATTGGAAATCCTAATGATAAAGTCAAAACTCGTTCTTCTTTTAAGGATGTTGCAAACATGGCCTTTGTTTCTATTATTGAACCTAAGAAGGTATCTGAAGCTCTTAAAGATGACTATTGGATAATAGCAATGCAAGAAGAATTAAACCAATTCACTAAAAATGATGTATGGGATTTAGTTCCTAAACCACAAAGAAAAACCATCATTGGCACTAAATGGGTTTTTAGGAATAAACTAAATGAGGCAGGGGAAGTAATAAGAAATAAAGCTAGGTTAGTAGCACAAGGATATAATCAACAAGAAGGAATAGACTTTGATGAAACGTATGCACCAGTAGCAAGACTTGAAGCTATTAGAATGTTACTAGCTATTACTGCACACAAAAACATCAAACTCTACCAAATGGATGTAAAAAGTTCTTTTCTAAATGGAATCATTCAAGAAGAAGTGTATGTTGCCCAACCACCTGGTTTTTAAATACCAAAAAAAGGAGACTATGTTTATAAACTTAAAAAAACACTTTATGGTTTAAAACATGCACCTAGGAACTGGTATGAAAGGCTCAAGACATATCTTTTTGATAATGGTTTCTCTATTGGAAATTCAGATTCTACTTTATTTTTCAAAACATATACATCTGATTTTCTAGTTGTTCAAATATATGTTGATAACATTATTTTTGGAGCTTCAAATGAATCATTGTGCACACAATTTAGTGACATTATGCAAAAAGAATTTGAAATGAGCCTCATGGGTGAACTAACTTTCTTTCTTGGTTTCCAAATTAAACAAACGCCTGCCGGGATTTTTATAAGCCAAGAAAAGTATACTAAAGAACTCTTAAAACGTTTTGGAATGGATCGGTGCAAACATGCAACTACTCCTATGGCTACCTCTATTAAAATTGATAAGGATGAAAATGGGGAACCTATTGATGATTCCTTATATAGAGCCATGATTGGTAGTTTTCTTTACTTAACTGCTTCTAGACCAGACATCATGTTTTCCGTTGGTCTTTGTGCTCAATTTCAATCACAACCCATGCACTCTCATTTTCAAGCAATTAAACAGATTTTTCGATACTTAGCCGACACCACATGTTTTGGTTTATGGTATCCAAAAGGACAATCCTTAGATTTTAAAGCTTATACTGATGCTGATTATGCTGGTTGTCGACTTGACCGCAAGAGCACTAGTGGTGGTTGTTTCTTGTTAGGAAGAGCTTTAGTATCTTGGTTTAGCAAGAAACAAAACACGATTGCCCTCTCTACAATTGAAGCCGAATATATGGCAGCCGGATCTTGTTGTGCTCAAGTTCTTTATATGCAACAAGTGTTAAACAATTATGGCTTTTCTCTTTCATCTACGCCTATCTTTTTTGACAACACAAGCGCTATAAACTTAGCACACAATCCTATTTTACACAGCTGAGCTAAACATATTGAAATCCATCATCACTTTTTAAGGGATCATATCTCTAAGAATCATGTTTCCCTTCATCATGTTGACACAGAAGATCAATTGGCTGATATTTTTACAAAACCGCTTCCACTAGACCAATTTAACAAAATAAGGAAGCAACTGTTTATCACTCCCTTAGAATACGTTTTCTTTGATATTTGTGTTTCTTAAAAATGTTCTTATCCGCATCACATTTGGTTTTTAATGGACATATTTTTCATAGGATTTGATGGGACATCAAATTAAGGGGGAGTTTTTCTGTTTTAACGGATATCTTTTTGAAATGACAAAGGGGGAGAAATAAAAATAAATCTTAAAACATAGTAATTGTGCAAAACTCAATCAATGAGTTTCATACACTCTTGGCTTTACATTGAAAGTTGCTATATTCACTAAAGAATTGGATTTCATGTTCTATAATTCATGGGGAATAATAAGCACACATTTTATAAATAAGAGAAGAAATTCACAAAGTAAATTTCAGGTATGAAACTAAACTTATCTTAAAGACTAGTTGATTTATATTTAGGAAATGTTTGTCATCTTCAAAAAGGGGGAGATTGTTGGATAAATTGGACATTATGATAAATCCCTTTGTTTTGATTATGACAAACATTTCATTCTTGTCGATCTAACGTGCTACTTGAGTGTTGCAGGAATAAGGTGGATGACAAAGAATTGGGAAATCTATATGCTTGAATTATTGTTATTTCATGAATGTAATCAATTGTAAAACTTGTACAAACAAATAATGTACAAGTACTTAGACATCATGTAAATCAAGCGTTAGATTTTTTCTAGCTAATCACCACACTTAGATAGGTCATCCCCTTAAACAGTGTCACATATGCACACTCGTACATACACTTAGTACTTTAATTGAAACATTGAAACAGGGTCAATCTCGGTCGAAAAAATCCTCGACCAAGACACTCTCGGTCGACAAACTCCTCGACCGAGAAAGACCCAAGTAGCCGTAGGACACAGCAGACAAGGTAGTTGGTAGTTGGAGATGAACGTTGCAAACACTTTCACCAGAGAGCCTGTCGGTCGACAAACCCTCAACCGAGTAGGTGTCTCGGTCGACAATTTCTCGACCGAGATGGATTCTGACAGCACTTGCAGAATTAATTAACTAGCCATTGCTAAAGCAACTAAAAGTGTACCTAACGGCTAGTTAAGTACTTAGAACCCCCTAGAAAGTGTCTAGAACGTCCTTAAGCACTTGTAGGTCATTTCTATAAATAGGACATGCCTTAGGACACCTAAACTCACTCATTCTACACTTGAGCAGTCTTTGAGGATACACTTGCATTAGCAACATGTTTTGAGCAATTGAGCAATACTTGCAATTGGCTACTCTTCTTCTTGCTCTAATTTCGTGTCCTATAGGCTAGTATCT
Organism: Alisma plantago-aquatica; assembly: GCA_963693085.1. Classification (NCBI taxonomy): domain Eukaryota; kingdom Viridiplantae; phylum Streptophyta; class Magnoliopsida; order Alismatales; family Alismataceae; genus Alisma; species Alisma plantago-aquatica. The sequence goes on from OY856409.1 coordinate 553,112,179, forward strand.
CCTATCCACAACAATCACACTTCCATATACATTGGTTAGGAGATCTACACGCTTGATATAGGCAAATCAAGCCTTGTGCTTCAAAGGTTAAGTGTAATTTCCTTTTCCTTTCTTGTTCACTCTTATTGCTTGTACTCTCCTTGCTACTCCTAGGGTTGGAGGCTGTGAATTGGAGAGGGTTGTGATCTTCTTGGTGAAGAAGGAGGCTTTGGACTACTTCAAGAAGGCTGGTGCAATGGGAGGCTACTTCTAAGAGGAATGCTACTTCAAAGGGGAGCTTGGAGTTACTTCAAGAAGGCTGCCTCAAGTTGGTGCATCTACTTCAAAGTGAAGGCTGTCCAAAGGGGTGTAAGAAAGTATTGTATTTTATGTAAAATCCTTGAAGAGGTAATAAAATAAATACTTTCAAAATCCCAGTTGGGTAAGCAACCGGGTAGTGGACTGACTACCTTAGTATTTGCTAAGGTAGGAACCACTCTAAATCCCTTGTCTCCTTCTTGCTTTTTCATTTGTGGTTGTTTAAGAGAAATAATTATTGAATTATCTTTAAAGCCCTATTCACCACCTCTAGTGGTTTTTCACATGTGTCGGTACTATCGATTGGAATGTCGGTAGTACCAAGTGGGCAGTGATGGCTCATTACTTTTGAAGTTTTTATCTCAATGTTCTAATTTTGGGTGCGCCAAAAAGTCAGTAGAACTGACTTGAGATGTTGATACTACTGAGTGCTTATCAGTTAGCACTTGAAAATCTTCAGAGACTCATTAGTACCGACTGGGAGAGTCAATATTACCGGGTGTGTCTTGCTTGTGAGGGTGACTTGCTGATGTAATCTCTATACTACCGACTGATTGTCTCAGTAGTACCGGCCTGGGAAAATTCTGCACACTCTAAAAATGAGTCAAGGTACCTTTTTTCAAGAAGTAGGAATAAAAAGACAACTACAATGCTAAAATGAACATGAATAAAGGGAAATGAAGGTTGAGTTGCTTCCCAACAAGTGCCATTGTTTAACGTCCTAGACTAAACGTTCCCAAAAGCAAGAATCTAATGGATTTCCAAAAGTTGTACCTTTATTATTCTCGCTCCACTTCCCCACCATAGTAATGCTTCAATCTTTGGCCATTAACAAGGAATGACCTAGTCCCATCTAAAATCTTCACAACACCATGGGGAAAAACCCGCTCAATCACAAATGGTCCACTCCATTTGGACCTCAATTTGCATGGATATAACTTAAGTCGGGAATTAAAAAGGAGAACCTTTTGTCTAGAAGAAACACCCTATTCAAAATGTGTCTATAATGAATCTTCTTCATCCTCTCCTTATAAATCCTAGAACTTTCATAAGCATACATCCTTAGCTCACCTAATTCATTCATCTCTATCAGTCTTTTCCTATATGCTTCATCCAATCTAAAGTTTAACTTTCTTAATACCCATTTCTCCTTATGCTCAATCTCTACTGGTAAATGACAAGCCCGTGCGTAAACTAACCTAAAAGGTGTCATCCCTATAGGTGATTTATATGCCATCCTATATGCCCAAATGGCGTAATTAAGCACGAAACTCCAATTTGTCCTATTAGTTGAGATTGTCCTTTCCAAGATCTTCTTCACTTCTCTATTGGACACCTCAACTTGGTCTTGTGTTTGTGGGTGGTAAGGAGTACCCACTCGGTGTTTCACCCCATATTTTCTAAGTAAGGCTCTAAATTTCCTATTGGTGAAATGTGATCCACCATCACTAATGATCAGTCGGGGGACACCAAATATGCAGAAAATGTTATCCTTCACAAATATGCACACCACTTGAGCATTATTGGTGTGGGTTGGAATCGATTCCACCCACTTAGATACATGGACTTATCTATTCCAATTTTATTCAAACTGCGTCTACTGTTGATGCATCTCTAAAGAGGAAGCTCCTCTCATCATCATACAATGTCACTCTAGCCCAAAATAGGGGATGCATGATCTCCAAAAAGACAACACTGGAAGTCCTTTAATGTGGGTTCTTTTGGCCTAATATCTTAAAGGATGCTCACAAATATGTCAAGTCTTATGATTGATGCCAGCAATCAGGTAATATATCTAAGAGGGATGAAATGTTCCTAAATATTTAACAAGAAGTTGAGATCTTTGATGCATAGGGTGTAGACTGCATGGGTTCATTTCCTTCATCTTATGTCTTTATTTTGTTTGTTGTCAATTATGTTTCCAAATGGATTGAAGCTATCCCCCATAGTCTCTTGTAACTTCAGGTATGTCATCAAGTTGTTCAAAGACATTATCTTCCCACACTTTGGAGTCCCATTCACAATCATTTCTGTTGGGGACTCACACTTCCTTGAACGTATCTTGAAACACTCCTCCACAAGTATGTCATCTCTCACTGTGTGGATACTCCATATCACCCTAGACGAGTGTTCAGGTGGAGGTGTCTAGTTGTCAAATCAAAGAAATTCTAGAGAAGACGGTTAGTATGGTAAGCAAGATTGGGGAAAAAGTTTAACAACACACTCTGGAGATACATGATTGCCTATAAGACTCCCCTAGGCATTACGTGTTACTGTCACATTTACCAGAAGTCTTGTCAATTACCAGTCAAGATTGAAAATAAATCTCAATGGGCCATTAAGAAGATCAACTTTGACCTCTGTGCAGTAGAGGAAAATCGTCTACTTCAACTATAAGAGATGGAAGAGTTGCACCTGAATGTGTATGAAAATGCATGCATATATGAGGAGCGCACAAAGATGTGGCATGATGGCCACTTGAAGAGGAAGGATGTGCATGTTGGATATCAAGTATTACTACACAACTCTCATCTTCTCCTTTTTTGAGGGATGTTGAACACTTGATGGTCGAGTTTATTCATTATCAAGCATATATTCCCTCATGGGGCTATTATAATTTGGAGCAAGAAGATTGAAGAATTCACGATCAATGTCTAATGACTCAAATTTTATTTCATCATTGTTGATATATAGGCCAACCACCACTCCCACTTCTCCCACCAACATATCATTATTGAGCTTCAGGCATTGAGCCAATGATGTGAAACAAAGGTGCTTCTCGGGGAGGCAACCCAAGTGTTACCTTCAATTCTAAGCTTTACATCTTAAATCATAGTGTGTTTAGTTAGTTAGTGTATATGATGACAAGATCATATGTTTTGACAATTTTTATTGTAGGTGAATAACCTTTGTTGAATACAGAGCCACCACATATTGTGGACCAACTAGAAAAATTCTTCCCCTCCATCTCATATTTAGTGTTTGCTCAGGGATGAGAAAATATCTAAGTTTGGGGTGAAGGGTGGATGGTACGTATTATACTTTCCACCCGCACCTATCTGTTTGTAATTTATGATCTTATCATCTCATTCATCATGCATTACACTTTGTTCAAAAAATTTCAAAAGTTTTTTCTCTAAAGTAAACAAAGCCATTATCTAACCAACTTAGATTCAATTTTTTATTGTTGGCATCCATGCATTTTTCATCATTTAACTCCCCTTACTCGAAGCAACACTTCACAATGATCAATTTTTGTAACAATCAACTATAAGAAATTACCCTATGTGGCCTGGGAACTCAAATATCATGTTTCCCTAGAAAAGTTGGCAAGTATTTGAGGAACTAAGAGCAATCAAACACATCATTCTTCTAACTGACTCGTGAAACAAATTCATAGGATTGTCACTTTTTTTCCTTATCATGTCATTATTCAAGCATAGTGGGACTAAGCGAGTAACCTGGTGTACTATATTGTAAATCAAGTTGCATACTAATCTGACCCCTCTTCTACACTTCTTCTTCCAACTTATTCCCCTCCACCCATCAAAATAAAAATAAGAAGCCACAAAAGTGCCAAACTCCGAGTTTGGGGTGGCACACCCCCTCCCTACTCTATCTACTTCTTACATACCCCTCTCTATGTAATAAGGGTGTACCACCAAAAAGGAAAAATGCCAATGTGCAAAAAAAAGTTGCAATATATTTATTTTCTCAAACAAATACAATCTCAAGTCAAATAGAGGTGAGATTCACATCTTCCTTATGCAACTACCATCTCCCCATTTTCTACCCAGAGACACAATGAATGTCTCATCTTGATATCCTTTTTCACTCACACCATTGTCAAATTGTATGTGTTCTTGTTGTTCTATGGGGCTCTTTGAATTTTCATGAAACTCTTAGACATTCTTGATATTGTGTATAGTGATGAGGAAAGGTATTTGGGAAGCAAAATTGGAAATGAAGACATATATAGATGTTTTCCATGATCTCAAGAAGTTGTGCTGCTTGGGCATATTAGGTGGTAGGAAAATGAGCATGATGTGAAGGTGAGGCAATCACATGGGTTGAAAGTATTAATTTGGTGATTGTTTTAGATTTTGTGTTACTCGAGGATGAGCAACATTTAAGTCTGAGGTTATTTGATGAATGCATATTCATCCTAGACACAACTACATTTTCAACATAGTTTTGTACTCATTTTAATCATTTTAGTTTAGAACTAGCTAACATTTTGTATTATTAATTTTATGATAATTCATAAGATTTTAATCCATTTTCCTCATTTCTATGGAAGGATTGAACTTCATTCCATGTCAAGAGTGTAGGAGACAGTGGTCGTGCTAACTGACTAAAAGTCCCAAGAAACATTTGACAAAATGTATTGACTTTTTTTATGATACGAGCCTTTTTTGGGCGACATCATCGACATTTTCTTCGTCGGTCATAAGTCTTGTCAATACAGGCCCAATGACCCACATCATTAGCCCCCAATGGGGTGTGTTTACTTCTTTCATGAATTTTGTTGACCAGATGGGAAGTCTAACCCAATGAAAATCTGCCCACCAAGATTCCTACCTAATGGGATTCTAGCATTCATCAGTCAACTGAACTCTACCTGATGGACCTTCAGTTGCTCCATTTCTCTCCATCCCGATGGTAAGTCTGACCCAATGAGAGTAAGCCCACAAAAACTCTACGCCCCACTATACTTCAGCTCGAGGAATCCAACCCATCAGTCGATAAGATTTTTTTCTGATGAGTTTCCTTCCCGACAATGATCATGTACCTCACACTGACAGGGGTAGTACAGGGTCATGACAACCTTTCAACTACCTCCTGACACCAACCTCTTGTGTCCATGGTGGTTGTACAAAGCATATGGGGAGGGTTCCAACCTTAACCTCTGCATATAAATAGAAGACCACACCCGCCATAAAAGGATCTATGACCATACAACCACGATGTCGTTCTTGCTCCCACATCACCTTTCTTTAGCCTTTTCCGACCCCTCCATCAGTTGCCTTCATCGACCTACCGGTCGATAGGACTCATGCCTCTCCAAGGCTCCAAGTCTTTGACTTTGAAAGTAGTTAGTGTGAAGGACGTCCTTCACCATCATCGACCACCATCTACTTCACCTTCATATCAGTAGCTACACCAATGAAGAAGAGAGATCAGCAGTTTCCAGTCCTTCTCCAATGAACGTCAAAGGGGTGTACTTGTTGTTTTCTTGGTGCCTTTATTCCATAGCTTGAAGAATCATTATTGTACACCACGACTGTGACTTCCTCTCCTTTTGTGATGATGACTTCTTCTCTCTTCTTACTTTTTGCTTTATACTTTCTTTCATGAGCAAGTAGTCCTCTCACTAGGGTTCAGGGAGTAGTCATGCTACCCGATTTTGTTCTCCTTATTGCATCAACTATTGGGGACCAGTATATGTTTTGAATCAATCATTTTTATGATTATAATCTTACTTGATCATCAAGTTTATATGTAAATTAAATCTTAGATGTAAAGAACATTGAACCTAAGATCCAGGATATTGTTTGATTTACATTAAACCCTTGATAAGAATTTTGGATAGTTTTTTATGGGTCAATAGATGTATGATTTCTAGGTAATGAGATAGAGAGATTTGATTGATATCTACCTATGTCTTAATCCTAATGCTGAAAGGGGGATTTTTTTAGCCTCAACATATGCATTTTCATGCTTAATATGATATATTGAGAAAGCGAATGATTGGTAGTGGCAGTGAAAACCATTCCACCTTAGTGTTCCCATTCATGATAAATCTAGACTTTAATCTGAATATATGTTATTTTTAATTGGATGATCAATAACCATCAATCTTCTAATAAATACTAGTTCTGATTTGGTTACATTGATCAGTCTATTCTTAAACAACTTGTCCTTTCAGTTTGATCATAACTATAATATGATAAGATCCATATCCTTATGGGTGGTGATTATTGTATTTAGTCTAGGTAAACTCTAAGGATTTCACCGTAGTGAATTTGCTAGTGCAATACCACACACTTCAATATGTATTACATCTATACACACACATAACGATCCAATGAGGAGATAGTAGTCAGATCATGAAAGGCATTTCAAAAACTCTTTGCTTTTTTGGGGTTTTTATGCATGGGTATTTAGTCATTTTCACATGCATATTTTCCTTGATTTTATGTGTTTTTTTGTCATTTATTTGATTAATAATGCATAAAATTCTATTGATGACATGTGCTATCTAAATGCATCAAATTATATATTTTTATTGTTTAAGATGGTTTAATAATTATCCCAAGCATTTATCCACGTTTTTGTGCATTTTCAGGCACAATTGAACTTTACAGAGTCGATACTACCGACACCAAAAGTCAGTGGTACCGACTTCACATCAGTACTTGCCCAGAAAAGGCTCCCATAGACTCGATACTGTCGACACTCAAAGTTGGCAATACCGAAACCATGTCAGTAAAGCACAAGGATGAATCATGAAAAGTCACTACTACTGAGTTCACAAACTTGGTACTAACCGAGATGGCATCAGTAAGGCAGTGCTCGGGAGACCTAAAGACTCGGTGCTATCAAGACAAGTCGATAGTACTGACATTATCATGAGCCATGGCTACCCTAGGATCTCGATACTACCGACTGCCAAGTCGGTACTATTGAGTCTTCCCAATTTGGCAAATCTGAATATGGCAATTTAATCCAACAGTTGATGTTATTTCATACTGTAAGTGACTCCTATGACCTAAGGGGAGTTCAACAAGATAAGGGAAGACAGTCATTTTCTGTTGCATGACACTAGAGAGATAGAAGAGAGGATAGAGGAAGTGAAAGCTCCATCTGGGACAATCTGAGCACCTCCGGAAGGCGAATCGATAGTCGAAAGATAGTCGGTTGCTCGCACGACGTAGAGGATCATCTAGATCAGTTCTTCACTAGGGGTTACTTAATTCTTCTAATGTTTCCCACATTTTTCTCTTTCTCTACCATGTATTCGTCAATGAAAACTATGTGGGGCTAAACCCCTTGATTCCTTAGGACCTGGGAGTAGCCCAGGCATGCATTATAACTAATTTTCATACATTAATGTCATCTTTGCTCCTATTTTCTTGATATAAATATATGAAGTTGCATTGTTATGTTTATGCCTGATCAACATAGATAGATTTTTAGACTCTTAATCATTTCAGGAGAGAGATTAAGGGTTGGAAAGTATAGATTTACCCATTTATTGCATCCCTTGGGAAAGGTGAAGAATAAATGGGAGGAGAAACCCAAAGTTTAATCATAAAGCATCTAACTAATTAACCAAATGCTATGGAAATGGGGTTGACATTAGAATAGGTAGTGAACTATGATGTGGGAGTCGGTAGTTCTGACTATAGGATCTTTATCCAGGGATAGGGATAATAGATATTGGTGTGTGGAATGAATTGTAATGTTATATGTGGTGAAATCATAATCCTAAGGAATTCCCTAAATTTGAGTAATTTAAGTGTTAAGTTCATTTCATTCTATTTTTGTTTCTATTCAATCAAACCAATTCAATTCCACTGACCTAGCTGATTTGACCATAGTTAGTAGTATTCTTCTAGAGTACGTTTCCCTATGTTCGACTCAGGCCTCAAAAGGGCCCATATTACTTCAATATGTTCACGTGTGTATAACGCACGGTAAACACGTGTCAAGTTTTTGGCGTCGTTACCGGGGAGACGGAAACATCCAACACTACGAGTGTTGTGGTCAGAACTCTAGGCCAACCCTTTTTATTTTTTATTTATTTTTATTTCATTTTCCATTTCACTTAGAGCTAAATCATAAAACTATTAATGCTTCTATCTTTGCTATTGTAACTCTAATAATTAATTTTCTACTTTCAGGTACTAGTGTATGGTGCATACTCGAGCCCACAATTACGGAGAGCCATCTTCACTGGGGTTTGGGCAAGTAGAATTCCTTCACACAGAGAGAGAAGTTGGAAGGTATGTGGATAGTTTCAACCAAATTCCACCACCGAAACCTCCGCCTGAAAGACCTATAACACCAGAAGAACCTGAGTCAGTAGAAATGGGGGATGGAGTAGAAGAACAAATGATATGGGAGAGGATCAAAGCCTCTGCCTCAACAGCTCAAAATGGACCAATCAAAAGACATGCCATCAATTTGGGTAGCTACAAGATTGACCCAGGGTTGATCTCTTTAGTCAAATCCCAAGATTTCCAAGGCCACAGTTCTGAAGACCCGATGGTGCACATCAGTAACTTTGAGGAGAACTATGATATGGTCAAGATAGATAAAATATCGATGACTATAATATATCTGAAGATTTTTCTGTCATCATTGGCAGACAACACAAAGTCATGGTTTCATATTCTTGATGATGAATGCATTAAAATGTAGGATTCTATGATTGATGCCTTCTTCAAGCACTATTTTCCCCCACATATTACCAAAGACTTAGTAAAGAAGATCCATAACTTCATACAACAAGTCGATGAATCCTATTCTAAAGTAAGGGAGAGGTTGTAGAAAGTACCTCACCATGGTAATGATCTTTTGCAACATGAAAATATCTTCTATTATGGTCTGCATAAGGGAGAAATGACTTCACTTGATAGTGTGGGAGCAGAGTTCTTCCTCAATAACAAACCTACCCGCTATCATGAGAAATTGAAGAATATGTCCAAAAATCAATCATGGGGCAATGAGAGAGAGCTTTCGGCAACTGTTAAAAGCGTCGGTGAGTACAAAGTCATCTCTACATTAAATGAGAAGTTGGACTTGATTTCTAAAAAGCTATGTGCCAACGATGGATCACCTTCAGAAGAAGAAGATGAAGGGTGTAAATTCGTGCACCAACAACAACAATATAGGAGCAACAACTACACATGGAGGAAGGAAACTAAGTTTTCATTGAAGGATCCTAACAATTTCCAACAAGACCCATCGTAGGCACAACAACCGAAGCCACAATAGTTCGATTGCCAAGCACAATATCAACAAGAACAAAAGAAGATTGACCGTATTGAAGAAATGCTTGGAAAGTTGGTGAGTCAGAATGAAGTGTTGATAGGACAAACTCAAAGAAAACTCCAGAACCAAGGGGTGAGGATCTGTAGTATAGAAACTCATATTTCTCAAATAGCAGTGGATGTAGGTACTTTGAAGCAGCCAAACTAATAGGGGTTCCCAGCTAATACTAACATACCTTCTGGAAATCAACACGTCAAGACAGTCCTACTCTGTAGTGGTAAGACGTTATTGAATAAGGCACCAAAAACCACAGATGCTGGTGAAGCCATAGGAACAACAACTCAGACTGTGACAACAGAAGCAACTGAGCTGGATAATTTGGAACAAGAGAAAACAACTAAAGAGCACATTGATGAGGTGGAGGATATTAGATCAAAAGCATATGTACCGTCTCACCAGAGGACACTCGTGACTCTAGTACCCTTTCTAAATAGCTTGAAGGCAACCAAAGTAGACTGACAATTCCAAAAATTCTTAGAGAGTTTTAAAACATTATCTGTCAATATTCTACTAATTGATGCAATTGAGTAGATATCATCATATGGAAAGTTCTTGAAAGACATCATCAATAAGAAGAGACGGATACCTGAGGCTGATGTGGTAGTGTTAAAGGTGTAGGTTAGTGCTTTTATTTAGGAAACACTAGCTCCTAAAAGACAAGATCCTAGTTGTTTCAATGTCACATGCTTCATAGGAAAGACCAAGTTTGGTGAGGCTCTATGTGACTCAGGGGCCAGTATCAACCTCATGTCTTTGTCAACCGTCAATTATCTAGGTCTTAAGGAGATGAGAAAAAGTGCTATGACTATTGAATTGGTTGACAACTTTGTGGTCAAACCATATGGCATTTTTGAAGATGTCCTAGTGAAAGTTGATAGATTTATTTTCCCTACATATTTCATGGTGATGGAAATGTAGGAGGATAAAGGAAACAAACTTTTGCTAGGTAGGCCATTCCAAGCCACATCTGACATGATCATGGAAATGGTTAGAGGACGTCTGATAATGGGCACTTATGATGATCAGTTTGAAATAAAGATGTTTGAACACTCTAAAGAAAGAGGGGATACAACACATTGTAACATGTTGCAGCACATGGAGGGCAAGATTTCTCTGTGTCTGGGGAAGCCATTTCTTGACATGGCTCATGTGATGACCAAGGTGGAAAAAGATACTCTCACAATTGATATAATTGAAAACACTAAGATGATATCATTGAAAGAAGCAATACGTTATCCAAATGTTAGAGAAGAAGACTATGACTTGGCTACCATAGAGGAGGTCACTATTGATTCCCTGACGCAAACATATCCAAAGTTACCCTTGGAAGCATGTTTGATGAATAGAGTAGATGAAAGCACATCAACCGCTCTCTGGATGAGTGTGTATTGATTTTAAAGGTGGTACCATGCTACACAAGATATTTGAAGATTTGGGACCACCACTGGTTCCATCTCTTCTGAGCCCTCCTGAGTTGGAATTGAAGCCATTGCCACCACATCTGAAGTATGTCTTCTTGGTGGCATAAGAGAAGCTCCCGATAATCATATCATCATCCTTGAGCACTGAAGAAGAGGGACAATTGCTTGCTATGTTGAAGAACCACCGAGCTACTTTTGGGTGGTCTATAGCAGACATTAAAGGCATTTCCCTGAGTTTGTGCCAACACAAGATCTGGTTGGAAGAAGGATCTAAAGCAATAGCTCTACCTCAACGACGACTTAACCTGATCATGACTGAGGTAGTGAAGAAAGAAGTGGGCAAGCTCCTATTGGCAGGTATCATTTATGTAATTTCAGATTCTATGTGGGTTAGCCCAACTTAGGTTGTTCCTAAGAAAGGGGGATCACTACAATGACCAATGCAGGTAATGAGTTGATTTCAACTAGGTTGGTGATGGGGTGGCATGTTTGCATAGATTATCAACGTTTGAATGTTGTCACTTTAAAGGGTCATTTTCCGCTACTTTTCATTGATCAGATTTTGGAACGACTCACCGGTCGTTCACACTTTTTATTCCTTGATAGGTATTCTTGTTATAATCAAATCTCGATCGAGCCAAAGGATTAGGAGAAATCTACTTTCACTTATCCTTATGGCACGTTTGTATATACAAGGATGCCATTCGACCTTTGTAACACCCCTGCCACCTTCCAACGTTGTATGCTTGCCATCTTCTCTGATATGGTAGAGCGGTGCTTGGAGGTGTTTATGGATGATTTTTTGGTGTATGGAGAGTCATTTAGTGAGTGCATGTACAATTTGGATAAGGTTTTAAAAAGGTGTGAGGACACTCACTTAGTCTCGAATTGGGAGAAGTGTCATATGATGGTGAGTGAGGGCATAGTGCTTGGACACAAGGTGTCCAACAAGGTTATGGAAGTAGACCCAATCAATATAGAAGTTTTCTCCAAGCTACCTATACCAATATCGGTGAAAGGAGTAAGGAGATTTCTGGGACATGTTGGGTTTTACTGTCATTTTTATCAAAGATTTTTAAAAAATTGCTAAACCCTTGTCGGAACTTTTGGAAAAAGATGCTGAATTTTCTTTTGATGATCAATGTTTGAACACTTTTGAAAGATTAAAGGATAAGATAAAATCTAAACCTATTGTGCAGGTTCCTGATTGGAGCATGTCGTTTGAGCTGATGTGTGACACATCAGACTATGCTGTGGGAGCTGTGTTGGGTCAACACAAAGATAAAGCTCATACTATCATATATTATGCGTCCAAAACTTTGAATGATGTACAAATTAATAATACAACCACTAGAAAAAGAACTCTTTGTGGTTGTTTTTACTTTTAAGAAGTTCTGCCAGTACCTAGTAGGGCCGAGGGTGATTGTTTGGACCGACCACACTGCCATCAAAAATCTGTTATAAAAGAAAGATGCAAAACCTAGATTGATTAGGTGGATTTTATTGTTACAACAATTTAACATAGAAATTAAAGACAAGTCAGGGGTGGAAAATGTGGTAGCGGATCACCTATCTAGGCTGGAAAGAGTGAATGAAAAAGGTGTAGGCATTCCCATTGTTGAGGATTTTCCAGATGAAAAGTTTTTTGTTGTCAAGGCTAATGATCTGTGGTTTGCAGATATTGTTAACTATTTAGCCTGCAAAGAGATGCCTACAGTTGGGGGTATCAAGAAAAAAAAATTCCATTCATTGAGGTTTTATATTTGGGATGACCCAATTCTCCTTAAACAATATACATATGGACTTTTGAGGCAGTGTGTACCCGAGTGTGAGGTAGAGAGAATTTTGTCACACTACCATTCTTTACCCACAGGAGGGCATCATGCTAGCTCTAGGACAACATCCAAAGTGTTAGAGAGTGAATTTCAAGTGCCAACATTGTTTAAAGATGCATATGATTGCATTCGTCATTGTGATGCATGTCAACATCCATGTAACATTTCTAAGTGACATTAGATGCCATCGAATGTGTTTCAAGAGGTTGAGGTTTTTGATCTTTGGGGCATTGATTTCATGGGTCCATTTGTGTCGTCTAATTCTAACCTTTATATTTTACGTGCCAATAGAAATGGTGTATATCAGTCATGATCTTCTTCTTGTAATTTTGGATGTAATCTAGATGAAGGACTCCCACAACTAGGTAATTCACACAATCAATATGTAGATACCTTTAGCAAGTGGTCATTAGGCAAGGAGTCATTGATGGGAAATGTGTCAGAGTCTTGGATATGTAATCGACTAAGATGATTGGCCACAACATTCTCAGTCCGCCTTTTGTATTTGATCTCTAGATTGAACTCTTGTAGCACTAGGATCCATATGATTATCCTAGGCTTTATGTCCTTCTTTGACATCAAGTATTTTGTAGAAGCATGATCAATGTAAATAGTCACTTACAATCCATCAGATAGGAGCAATGCTTGTCAAAGGCGTAAATTATGGTGATTAGATCCTTCTCATTGGTTGCATAGTTCTTCTATTTATCGTCAAGCGTCTTAATTGCATAGTAGATAGCATGGTGTTTCTTGTAGACACGTTGCCCTAGAACTAGACCTACACCATATTCATCGACATCAGACATGATCCTGAAAGGAAGAGACCAATATGAAGCTCAAAGGATGGGGTGGAGGTGAGAGATTCCTTTTGGAGTGTTGAAGTTCTTCATGCACTTAGAGTTGAATTTGAAGTCCATGTATTTCTAGAGAAGATTTGTAAGATGGTTGATTATTTTTCTGAAGTCACATATGAATCTCTTATAGAATCTGGCATGTCCCAAATATGCCCTAACTTATTTGATGGTAGTTGTAGGAAATAACTTGGAAATCACTTCAATCTTAACTTCGTCAACTTCAATGATTCTGGAGATAACATTATGGCCTATGAAAATTCCACCCTTCACCATGAAGTGACATTTTCCCTAGTTGAGCACTAGATGTGCTTCTTCACAACATTCTAGGACTAGGGAAAGATGGTGTAGGTAAGATTCAAATGAATCTATATAGACTGAGAAGTTGTCAATGAAAACTTCCATTATTGTCTCTATAAGGCCGGTGAAGATGGCATACATGCAATTCTAGAAAGTAGCATGTGCATTGCATAATCCATACAGAATATGGCAAAACGCATATCTGCTAAAGGGTATGTGAATGTGGTCTTCTCTTGATCACTAGAGTGGATGGGTATCTGGTAGAAGACATAATATCCATCTAGGTAGTAGAAGAAGCTATAATATCCATCTAGGTAGTATAAGAACTCATGGTGTGCAAGTTTCTCCAAGACCTTATAAAGAAAATTAAGTGGAAACTAGTCCTTCGTAGTAGCATTTTTGAGCTCACGATAGTCTATGAACATACACCATTTGGTCACAGTGCGGGTGGGAATAAGATCATTCTTCATATTTAAGACAACAGTAGTGCCCCCTTCTTTGGAACCACTTATACTAGACTCACCCAAGGTGAATCAGAGATAGGGTATATAATCCTAGAAAGCAACAAAATCATCACCTCCTTGTGAACAACCTTCTTCTAGATTGGGTTCAATTTGTGCTGAGGCTTTATGGGGGGATTGTAGTTGTGAACCATATTAATTTGTGAACGAAAAGGTATTGGCTCACTCCAATTCAATCAATCATTTTGTAGTCTAATTCCTTCTACCTCTTGCTTAGTTCAGTCATCAACTTGTCTTCTTACACTTTTGTAACTTGTAAGGTCTGCATTGTGATGAAGGAGTTAGATTTGAGCTCATTGAATTCAACCTAAAGGTCTTCCTCAACCAAGTTTAAGTGAAGGAGGAATCACTCAACTTGTTCATCATCTAGGTCATGAGCATTGGGGTTGATGAGAGTGGTCTCAAGAGGATTCTCAGAAGTATGGTTTTCCTATCATAATTGTGCCATCTTTTCAATGTAATTGATGAGGTAGAATTGCTCCTGGAAATAGGGACCTTTGAGACTCTAAAAAACTTTAAAGTCTATTGTGTTTTTTCCTAGTCTTAGCGTTAAGATCCTAACTTCAACGTCAATGAGAGCTTAAAATGTTACCTGGAATGGGTGCCCAAATATAAGAGAATAATGAAGATCCTCCTTGATGTCCATGATGACAAAATCACAAGGGAAATAAGATTTGGGGCCCACTCTCTCAAGGATGTCTTCTACGGTACCCATAGGGGTAGTCATAGAAGAATCAACAAGTTGATTCACGATGCTTCTAGGAAGGATATTAGTGGTGAAGCCTAGTCTCTTGCACACACTATAGGGCATGAAAGAATTGCTTGCCCCACGATTGCTAAAACTTTCCAACAGTGGTATCCCCAACAAAGCAAGAGATGCCAAAAGATCTAGGATCTTGGAGTTTTTAAGGCATCTTTCTACGGAAAATGTCTGAAGTTGTATGAGCTAGTTTCACAATCTAGACTTCCTAAGTTAAGTATTTGCAAGTCAGGATATTTGTGAAGAAATTGGTATGTGAAGAAATTTTAGCTAGAGTGCGAAGGAATGGAATATCTACATGTAGCTTCTTCATCACTTCCTTGAACATCATGAACCTTGAGTTTAGTCTCATTCGAGCTAGACAACTCTGCCAAGGAACGCATGATTTGTAAACATGCACTACATGGATAGAGGGGGAAGTTGGTGTTGCTTTTGGTGTCTTCTCAGTCCTGAGAAAGCCACATTCAACTAGAGGTTCAACCACTGATTTAACTAGTATGACTATATCAATGTTCAGAAAATTGGTCTAATCGGCCGAATACAGTTGAATATTTGGTTTTGTAGGTCTACCGCCTCACATATGCATAATCAATCTAGGGCCAAATAATCAGCCGCTCGGGGGTATAATCATCCGATTACTCGGGGATTTCCAAAATCCAACAACAGTAATATTTTTTTCTACATTCACTTTCTCTAACCCTACTATTGGTCATTACAATTACATTCTCTTCCCCCTCTTCACATATTTGGTATTCTCCTCATGTTTTCTCAATAAGTTTATAGGTAATGTTTATTGAATTGATTATTATTGTTGATGTTGTCATCTATAATATCATCAATGTTTCTAATACTTATTTACTGTAATATTAGTCTATGACTAATTGTTATTATTAGCTGCTCAATATTGAATATTGATTTAGATGCATGTTATTTGTATTGATTACTTAGATATAGTTCATTTTTTTGTATCTATGCTTAGTTATAATCCAAATGGAGTTTAAATCCCAGCTTTTAGGAAATGATTAATCTCATATTACAAGAAGATTCTACTCAAATTTTAGTTATACAGTTCTAATATATGACTAATACAAAACTTGTATAAGGTCAAAATATAATTTATATATATTTATAACTAATAAATAAAATCAAAACTGATTAAAATGGATTATTATCCTACTTATACTCCCACATAATGTGTATACTCTATTCGGCACCCTATCCTCCCCTACACCGATTACTGCTTTTTAGAACACTGATTGGTATAGCCATTGGAGTGGTTTCTTCATCGTTGTCATCTTTGAGAACCAACCTATTTTTTATGAGTGGTACTAGAGGCTCTCATAGCACACATCCAAAGCGTGTGCCTATGGATTTCAATTGATCCTCCTGGTGCTTTGGGCTGTTTCTGGGTTGACCCCCATGAGCATATTGGAGGATAGATTGCTTGTGGGCCTCCATGGATTTTTTGTATGCTTGCTGGCTCACCAATATCTTCTCATGGTGTCTAGGTGACTCTATTCATTGGAGTTAGGTATGTTCTGTTGACTTCCTTATCCTAGGAGAATTTGACCTTATTTGTTGTAGTGCTTCTGCCCTTGATTGTAGTTGCCACATTGGTTGAAGTTGTTGTGGTGTTTCCCTTGATTGAAATTGTTTTGTTAGTAGTTTTGGTTCTGTTGGAAACCAAGAGGACCCCAAACACGGTTTTTTCTGGGTCCCTAGTGGATCTGTTATGCATTTACAAATCCATCTTCTGTATTGAAAGACAAGGTGGTTTCTTGGTCGGTTGGGGATGTAGTACCCATGTCCCATAAGGGTTTAACACCTTTGACTTTTACAATAACTGGGTTGCTATTAAATTGAGGTTGGTGCTTGTTTAGCATGGCTTGGTAGAGGTGGTTTCACTATAGACTCTTGTGGCCTTCTACTCTACACACTTGGAAGGCTTTTGTGGATATCCCAACTTGAATATAGGACTGACCTCTCTGACCATTCCTCAAAAGGGTTGACCCGAGGTTGTCTTGTTTGAGAGAGAGCATCTTTAAGGGTTTAATCAATGACATTTATCTCAGACTTGTCTTCTGTCATGGCCAACTTAATAACTCCTCTCTTTTATGAAGAGCCCAAATTTTCTTGGATCTCAACTCCTCTACTTACGAACTTCCATTCATCATCAAAGTTTTCCTTATGAAGTTTCCATTTGAGGCAACATCTAAGAATTGTTTGTCATCATCATTGACTCCCCTATAGAAAGTTTCTGTAAGTTGCACAAAGGAGATGCCATGATGAGGGCATTTACACAACATCTCTTTAAATCACTCCCAAGAGTCAAAGAGGGTTTCTTCAAGGACGAAGTGATTTGTCCTCAAATTTGATAGGTGAGTGAGGGAGGGAAGACCTTTTTGAGAAACTACTTCAGAAGTTCCTCTCAAGATCTGATGTTGCAGTCATCAAGGGAATTGTACCACACTGTATCCTTGTTGGTAATGGAGTAGTAGAATAGCTGTAGCTTCTTGGATTCATTAGAGACACCTACCGATTGCTTAGTCCACATAGATGAACTTCTATAGATGATCATGTGCGTTCTTACCGGTTCTCCCTACAAAACTATTGTTTTACACTGTTACCACCCATTGCGTCTTGATTCCAACATTGGTGCCGCAATGGATGGTTGGATGTTCGGGTTTCAAATATCTGTAGACTTGGGAATAGAGAATTCTTATAACTCTCTCTATTGTTCTACCTCTTTGACTGCTTGTAGTTTTACTTGCACTATAGCTCTAGATTTAGCCAAGAGTCAATCACATCGTGCTGCTAGTGGTGCTTCAACCCAAAAGTTGATCACTTCCTCATCCATCTTATCTTGTTGCATGTGAAGGAGCCTGTGGCAGGTTCTTTTGATCTCAGGATCAAAGTCTAGTCTTGGACTGATGCTAGAAGAGTGTCAAATGCACTAGAAATGGTTCCTGAGGAAGAACTGCTGCCACATGTAAGATGACTAATGTGGAGTTGAATTCAAGAAGATATGCATTTGTGTCAATTGAAAAAGAGAAATGCTAACTAATTCAAGTTAGTTAAAAAGATCAAAAAATTATGTTGTCTTGGGAAGCAATGTCGACATCTGATGTGCATGATATTGCACTAGAAACTTCACTAGGGGTGAAATCCTTGGAGTTTACCTAGACGAAGTACAATAGTCACCACCCACAAGTGGACAAATTTTATCATAGTATAGTTAGGATCAAACCCAGAGGACAATTTTTTTAAGAATATATTGATCATTGTAATCAAATGAGAACTAGCATTTATCACAAGATTGATGGTTGTTTATTATGATAATTGTAAATAATAAATATCCAGATTAAACTCTAGATTTATTAATGGATGTGAATAGTAGGGTGGAAGGGGTTTCACCACCTCTACTTATCATTCATTCTCTCACTACATCATATTAAGCATGGAAATATATATATGTTGAGGCCAAGAAAATCCCCTTTCCGCATTAGGATTAAAACATAGACACATGCCAATCTAAGCTAGTCATCACATTACCCAGAAATCATACATCTTTCACCCTGGAAACACCTATTCATAATTCTCATCAAATGTTTAACATGAATCAAACAATATCCTAGATTTTAGGTTCAAAGTTTTCTACACCCAATATTAGATTTACATACAAACTTGATGATCATGCAAGAATATAAGTATAAAAATGATTGATTCAAAACATATACTAGTCCATACCATAGTAGATGTAGTAAAGAGAACAAAATTAGACAACTAAGCACTCCCCACACCCTAGCGAGAGGACTACTTGCTCATGGAAGCAAATACAAAAGCAAAAAGGAAGAAGAGATAAGAAGTCATCATCACAAAAGGAGAGGAAATCACAACGGTTGTGAGTAGGAATGATCCTTCATGCTCTGGAGCGAAGACACCAACAAAAACAACTAGTACACACCTTTGACATTCATTGGAGAAGGACAAGAAACCACTTATCTCTCTTCTTTATGGGTGTAGCTGCTGTTATGGAGGTGAAGTAGAAGGTGGAAAATGATGGTGAAGCACATCCTTCATACTGACTCTTTTTGAAGTTAGAGACTTGGAGTCTTGGATAGAAGGAGTTGCGTCGACCGGTAGGTCAACAAAGGCAGTTGATGGAGGGGTCAAATAAGTCTAAAAAAGGTGATGTGGAGAGAAAATGGTAGCCTGATGGCATGGTCGAGGATCCTTTTTATGACATTTGTGGCCTTCTATTTATAGGAAGGGGCTAGGGTTTCGAACCCTCCTCATCCACTTTGTATAGCCGCCATGGACACAAGAGGGTGGTTTCGGGATGCAGACGAAAGGTTGTCATGATTCTTCAATATTGTCATCAGTGTGAGGTGCAAGATCCTCATTGGGTAGGAAACTCATCGGGTTGGAATTCCATCAACCGGTAGGTTGTCAGATTCTTATTGCATAGAAGTGTAGTTGGGTGCAGAATTCCATTAGGCTGACTCTCATCAGGCTAGACTTCCCGTCGGGATGATGAGAAATGAAATAGTTAAAGGAACTAGGGGTAGGAGTTTAGTCACTTGAAAAAAACTAAATCTCGTTGGGCATGGACCTCAGTGGGAAGATTTCTATCAGGCCAGACATCCGGTCGGGTCGAGAAAATTTCTAAAATAAGTAAATCCACCTTGAGGTGGGGGATAATTATGTGGGTCTTCAGTACTGTTTCGATGATGCCTTTAAGCGATGAAGTAAAGGGTCAACAATTTTGCCCGATGAAGGCTCAAATCATTGAAAAATCATTATATTTTATCATAAGTTTCTTGGGCTCGGTAGTTGGTTAGAGGGACCATCACCACCTACACTCCTCACATGGAATGAAGTTCTAGACTTCCATGAAAATGGAAGAATTGGATCATAATCTAATAAATTATCACAAATCTATAAAATCTAAATGCTAGCTAATTCTAAACCAAAATGAGGAAAATGAGTGAAAAATTATGCTGAAAATGTAGCTAAATCTAGGATGAATATGCATTGATCACATATATACCTCAAGATACCCCTAGAATTTTCTTGCAAATATTCTAGATGGATCCTAGAGAGATGACGGTCGGTAACCACCACCATGGTTTTTGCATCCGCCCATACCAACTACATTTGTAACACCTCCACACCTATTACTACCACCAAACATAATAAAGAATCCCATAAAGTAGTTGATAAGTTTCATTTAATACAATTTATACCATTCAAAACATTTTAATCCAATACATCTATTAATTTGTTGATGCAGATGAAGAACATGAAGAATAATTGAAATTCAGCTACATATTTGGTTTCGAACAAGTTTTGTTATATGATAGACTCTCACCCACATTTTGTAGAAAATCATAACATGGAACTTAATCCCCACTCCCCATCTCCATATTTGGGAATGAATACCAATTTCAAGTTAAAATCTAACCATCATAGGAGAAATGGGAAGGAGACAATGAGAAAATAAAACCAATTTAAGTTGTTGGAAAGAATTATGCTTGTCAAATTTAGAGGAAGAAAAATAAAAAATGCTTCATACTTCTGCCATGTTAAGAAAATCATGTACTATTAGTTCTTGACACTCTTCAATTATTATTAACTCAAACCCTTTATACCATTAAAAATCATGAATTCATGGTTTATAGGGTTTTCATATGGTAAAATATAATATTACAAACCAACATCTCAAGTATTATATTTAGTTTCACTTTTTCTAGAATTTATTTCTCTTGTTGTAGTTGGTTGGAGGTTGCATTGTCAGTCCTTGATTAATCATTTGACTATTTGGTAACTTGACCCATCATTATATGGCAACAACCTTGAATCAAATCATTGCTAGAAACAAAAAGAGACATTTCGTAGCTGATAGTTCATCTCTCTTAGTCATGTTGACTAATAGGGAGGTTAGTCCAACTACAATATTGATTGTCCTTATCACTAGTGGTACGCCCATTACATATAAATCCATATGGATTTGATGAGTTATATGACTAATCTAGGATGTCAATCCAACTTACATTTGGTCATGGTCCCATTTTTTTGTAGAACATAATAAAGTCTACTATTAATTAGAGCCAACACCATGGTATTCATTAGTTAGTGGAATAAATCACAACTTCTATGACTAATCACGTCATCATTAGGGTCTCGTCTAAGGGATACCATAATCACTTAAAATTAGCTCCAATTATACAAATGATTTGAACTCCACATATTAGTGTTTTGAGAACCATTTCATTGTTTTTACTGTCCTATGATCGCAAACTATATTAAATTATTTTTTAGGGTTTCAAATCATGTAAATTTCCTTTTTTTCCGATAAAGGTCATAACATATATTAATTGCAAAAGCAAGCAAACACCTACTTTGTCGGGAAATACAAATTAAAAGCATAAGAAAGTTCTACTGGGAAAGGAAAGATATGTTAAATGTTCAAGGGGGAGTCACCCCTTAACAAGCCTCTTTTAACACTAAGCCAGACAATATGGAAGATGTGGCAGCTACAGACTAAAAAAAACAAAATCACTAGTGTTGCAGCAGCAAACTGACACCCGTTTCATCATCCACCATTGCCTTAAGGTCATAAAGAAAGCGGGCTTCATATTCACCTTCTTCAGAGTCCTCCTTCCCATCCAGATCTTGTTTACATGCACATGGTGATCATATGAAGGTCTGTGCCAATTTTTGAGATAATAATATGCCTCAGTTTCTGGGTGTTGTTGAAATATTTGTTGTTTCTCTCAAGCCAGAGATTCCAGCTGATGATGATGAAGATATCATTTCCTGTGTAGGAGTTGTAGTGTCTGTTTGGTGTAATCTTTAAAGGAAAGGTTGTTATTGAGAGATCGAGTTGGTAATGTCGTGTAAACTGTGAGAAGATGATTAGTGAAAATTTACACTTAAAGAAAATGTGTTCCACCGAGTCTATGCCATTTTAGCAGAGAGAGCATCTAGATGGGCCAATGAAGCCTCTGTTGGAGAGGTTTTGTTTAGTAAGCAACTTGTTGTGAAGGAGCAGCCAAAGAAAAGTTTTATGTTTTTGTTGCCATTTTTGTTTCCATATTTTTGTAGAAGGGGGGGGGAGAGACCTCTGTAGGATAGGTAAGTGTATGCTTTTTCTTACTGAGTAAGTGTTTCCCCATCTCCATGTGATATTGTTTGAGGAATTATTTTCAAGAATATGCTTCATAGCAGAGAGGTCATCTGGTTTGAGATGCATGAGAATGCATCTTTTAAGAGCGTTTGATCTGTTGCTGGTTAAGAGGCCAAGGGCCTTGACAATGTTGATCTTGAGGAAGTTGTTTGGAATGGCCCAATTTGTGTGTAGGTTTTGAATAGAGTTATTTTCGTGCCATGGGTCATTCCAGAAGGATAATTTTAGATGAGAGTGTGGTGGAGTGTTGATGAGTTCGGTTATTTTTTGGATGTTCTTATTTATGTATTTCCACAGGGGTGAGGCAGGTTTTTTTGACACTTTGTGCCAGGGAGGGGATTTTTGATAGTATTTGCAGTTAATGAGACTCGTCCAAAATTTTGTCTTATTTTTAACCAGGCTGTTGATAATTTTGGTTATTAGACAAAAAGCATGGGTTTCAATATTTAGTATACCCCAACCACCTTGGTCTATAGGGGAAGCAATAGTATCCCAATTTACAAGATGGTAGTGATTTCTGAATTTTGTGGAGGGATGGTAGTTGTTCCAGAGGAATTTTCTGTGAGATTTATCAAGGAGTTTTCTTGTTTTGGTTGGAAGGGGGATACAACTAAGGTAGTGAGTGGTAATTGGAGTGATGACACTATTTAGAAGAGTAAGCCTTCCCGAGAGATGACACTATTTAGAAGAGTAAGCCTTCCCGAGTGATAATTTTGGTTTAGAAGAGTAAGCCTTCCCGAGGAATCATGTAAATTTCATTTGTCACATAACACGATTAGTATATAAAGTAAAAATTTCTGAATATCTTCTATTGATATGAACTTCACACACAAAGTAAGACTAAGGTTCTTGGAATGAAATATATATAATTAGTCAAGACATCAATTGCCTATGCCATACTACATCTCTTTAACAAAAAAAGTATAAAATCATTGATTTATTAGAAAGGTAAAATTAACATTTCTTTAACCCTAGAATTTATTGTAAATTCATGCATGATTATTATCATTACAGGGAATAACATGAATTATTCTAAAAAGACATGGATTGATAAGAAACATTTTTGTACTTGGAGATGTAGATCTCTAGTTTTATGGTATGAAGTTAGTGATAAGTATCATGTGGACCCTGCGATTTTGGATGAGACTACAAAGAAAACCAAGGTTATTAGATAAAAATTGAAATCAACCCAGACTATCATAAGAATTATATTGATTGGTGCAGAAGGCCACAAGAACTTGAAGTAAGTGATCGTCCTTTTCAAGATACCCTTAGGAAGGTGTTTGGGGTTTGGGAAGAATGGAAATATAGCCTTGAGTTATGTGGGACCATAACCCATCCTTTAACAGAGAGACCCAATTAGTTATCAATTATACCTACCTCCTGATCTATGTGGTTTTCATGTCATCTTTTATGTTTTTGTTCTGAAGAAGTGTCATCTTGACACACAGAAGATTGCAAACACTAAGCATGTTCACTTGTGTAAAGACTTTAGTTATGTTTAAGGATTTGTTCAAATCCTTGATTATAACATCCAAATCCGAAGGAGGAGAGATATTTTTACAAAAATGTTTATGTAAATACAAAATAGTTGAAGAAGTAACATGACTCGACTCTGAGATGCATAATAAGCACCCTTATCTCTTTAATAAAGTGTGTTTTTGATTTTTTTTCTAGGGGTGTATGTTTTAATGACCCTTCCCATGATTTTTTACAACCTTTGAGAGTAGATATCTGCATCCATCTTATGTAAATGAACCTTGCATTTTTATCACACGGTTCACCATTGAACCAATCAGTTCACATATGAGTCGATACGTTCAACACTTGAATCAATCAGTTCACCATGTTTCCTATTCGAAATCATATTGGCTTTAAATATTCAATTAATGTACAAAATGACAAAAACTTCAATCCTTGATCCAGTCTTACTGATCAACCAACTGGTTGGTTCACAACTTGAATCAGTCAGTTCGTATATCTGAACTGATTGATTCACTAGATGAACCGATCATTTCAAATTTCTGACCGCCAATCTAATTTAAATTTAATATCTAAACATTTAGTAATCAAGTTAAACTATATTCATGAGAAAACTCATTTTCCAAGTTAATCCTATGTGTGTGACCCTATAGGTCCCAAGTTACATTGACAATAAATGTCCATAACTAATTATGACATCACAAGCAATGAGTGGTATGTAGCATCACAACATCGCTACCCAAGTAACTGGAAAGTTGTAGAACAAGCTCAACCTATAATTTTGATAAGTGTTATAGTGATTGTATAGTTCCTTTATCTATGATATCCAAATTGAACTCGAGTCATGAAATAGTCATCCTCTTCAATGTTCAATTTATGCTTCTTGAACTAGAGAAGACTGATGAGATACATGTGATCTCAATATCACATATTGACTCACATGAGCATGGTCGTGCATTTCTCAGTCTCTCTTATCAAGTTGCTTGGATATCAACTCTGATAGGAGGGACAAATCCGATCTACATCGCTCACTGTCACTCTCCATGTGTCACAACATATCTGAACGTCTCATTTATTGTAACCCTTATTTAAGGTCACGTTGGATGATGTCAAAGTACATCAAATGACATGTGATGAGTGTAGTGATTTTAGGTTTAAGAAACACAATCACTACCATCACTCTGAGAGTTGATTTTGACTACCATTCAATGGTTTCCGTGCATTACTCTCAAGGTGGATCTGTCGGATACATTGTTCTCTAACAAATACCTATGTGTTTGGTTTGATATCATATATCATGACTAATGAGATTCTGTCATCAAAAAACATACACACTCTAGTCTGTGTGTTATTGTTGTCTATAAACTTTCATAATAACTTCCAACTAGGGACATAACAAGAATGTATATTCTCTTATTATTCGTATGATCTCATTGTTCAAGTCCTCAACCTGAAGACATACATCATCGAATAACATCATTCCTTAGAAATTTATTATGTTATATCATTATCTCATAACTGAAAAAACATATAAATGAAGATTTCCTTTATTATTAATAAAAAAGTCATTTACAAGATATGCCATTTCAATCATCATATGATTGGCTCTATGGGCATACATACCAACAATGATTCCCTATCTACATTGCTCTTGTCCACCTACAAACTATGTTGGAAGAAGGTCTTCGTATAACAATGAATGAGAGGATCAATCATAAATGTGGTCTACCATAAAGAGCAATGGGTGGAAATAAAGTAGGTGGTCATAAACAAGAATTACAAGTAACATCTAAATAATTTATGCAAAAACAAAATATGATGAACCTACAAAATGAAGGGAATGAAAAATGCATGAATCCTAATGCATAATATCATGGTTGAATCATGATTGGATTGAATGTATCATCCATATGATGATTTGTGGGTGAAAGAATGCATACATGTAACTATTTTCACATTCTCCATGAAGGAACTTTAGATTGAGCTCAAGGTATCCTTTTCTCCCTATTTACCTGATTTCTCTTTTTTTTCTTCTGCCCTCTTAATTTAGCATGATATATGATTTGTGATTGGGCTTGCTTCAACATATATATCATTGCCTTTTCTCTTTTCTTTCATTTAGGAGTGGTGTGGATATGTATATTTTCACTTTAATTTTTTGAGAAGGCTGCAAACATACATGTTGCAAAATATGCAAGGAATGATGCAAAAAGAGAATGCAATCTACATGAAAATTTGTTATGCAACTAATTTTTATGTATATATTTATTTTTTAGGTAATGCACTATGAGGAAAATAGATATCATGATACCATTATGATATGCAATGCAGTCAAGAGGAAACAATTTGGGTTACTTGATCATCTTGTGGTGGTGGATGAAATGTCATGAAAGGTAGGTAGAATCACATGATTAAGAGAAAATACATGTCTTAACTATGATGTGTCCTCTCCTATCAACCTGTGTACATGGTAACCTTAGAGTTTCTTTCTAAAAATATTATTTAAGGTCTCGTTACTCATTTGGTTGGTTTAGGATCAAACCTCATCATCATAAAGAATCTTGGATAACTTAAAATTTTCATTCATTTTAAGTGTCCTCAACCTGAATAACCCAAACACTTCTTGTGGTTGTTGTTGCCTTAGACTTTGCACATGAGCTCAAGAAGATGTAATCATTTTAAATTTTTAAAATTTCATTGCAAGGGCATGAATCATTTTCTTTTTTTATGATAGATGAAATAATGATAACAAAGCTCCACGATTACACTAGACATATTGCGGATCATATGCTTGCAAGTAAGAAAAACCAAAACAAGATAGAGAATGAACAAGATAAAGTCATTCCAACACTCCCTAAGCTTGAACTTGACTATGTCCTCATAGTCAAAAATCAAATAAAGAGGTGGAACCTAGGTGCCATGTTCTCAATAGGGTGGTGTGGTTGAAATGTTTCCAGAGGCATCTATGGATCATGTTTTTGAAGGGAAATATGGAAACAAAATAGGCAACAGAAACAAAAACTTTATCTACCATATTCCACATGACCAACAGATTGTGTCAATTACTATAAGATACGAAGGATGGTTTTGGGGATATACTTGGTCTTGGAGCAACTCTAGTGACATCTCCTCATCGTTGTAGATGTGTAATGATGCATTGTTTGTTTTTCATTTTCATAGGCTATTTATTAGATGATTTTTGTGCACTTTGTTGTCAAATCTCATATTCATTGTGCATGACTTATTAATATTAGATTGTGTTACTTGATTGTATCAAATTTGCATAATTTTAATGTTCTCAAGTGATTTAATAATTTTCTAGAGCTTATGTTCAAATTTTATGCATTGCAGGAATGTTCAAGAATCTACATAGCTTGGTATTACCAACTTTGGAGTCGGTGGTACTGACACTTACTCAGTATTGAAGAGGAAATGAATTGAGAAGACTCAGTAGTACCTACAAGACTATCGATACTACCGACAAGGTTGCAACATTTTTGTCAAATAAATTCAAAGCAACTCGGTACTATCAACACATAGTTGGTAGTACCGACAACTTGATAGGTGACCACGAAATTAAAGAAGGCAGTATCGACACACTATCGATAGTATCGACATATCAGGATCAGGAAGATCTGAGGGTTGTGTTTAATCCAATGCCCAAGTTTCTAACTCGCCCTAAGTCCTGCCTATGACTAAGGGGAGTTATGGCCAAATCTAATTATCTCGTCTTATTCCATTGTATGACAAGGGACAGTAAGAGGAGATAGCAAACAAGGAGGAGGCAAATCGAATGATCTAGGAACTTCTAGAAGATGGAATTGCACCTAGAAGGTAGAAAATTGGCACGTGCACGAGAAGGGAGCATTTGAACCGTCTACTTAAGGGGTTCTTCATGTTCTCCACATTTTTATTTCTCCTTTAATGATTTTTACTATGGAAACTATGATGGGATAATCCCCATGTTCCTTAGGACCTGGGAGTATCCAGACTATGCATTGCATTTGATTCTTATGTAGTAATCAATCTATTTCTCTTAATTTCTAGATTTCTTTCTATGTGAATGAATGAACTATTTGTGCTTGATCACCATAGATAGCATTTGGACTATTAATTTCTTTGAAAAAGGAAATTAATAGTCAGAACTCATAGAAATATGTTTCATAAAACCCTTTGGGAAAGGTGGTTTAACAAGGTGAGGAGATACCCAGAGAACTCAATAAGGCACCTATCTAATAGCACAACTGATACGAGAGTGGGGTTGGTATTAGGTTAGGTAGTGAATTACACCACGAGAGTGGGCAATTCTTGCTACATGCTCTTAATACAGAGATAGGAGTATTTTTATTAATGTGCTAGGATTAAAATGCAATGTTAACTATGGTGAAACCATTATCCTAAGGATTTCATTAAGTTTGCGAATAACAACCATAATTTATATTTCTCTTCTATTCGGATAACCAAACTAATCAATCAAGTTTTCTTCAGCCTAAGTTGATCACACTACAGTTAGTACTAGTCTATGAAGTAGATTTTCCTTGTGTTCGACATCCGGGACTCATAGGCCTATATTACCACGATAGCATATACTTGCATTTTGAGCATATAGAAAATACCTATCATACAACTATCTTCTAGTTGCACTAGGACTTGTCTGACTGGTACACCTCCTGGTCAGCACCACAGACTGCATCCTTGAACGTCATCATCTGTAGCATATCCTCTCTTAATGTACTTATGGTTGATTTTGTTCTCATAGCGATAGACAACGACCTCCCACCTCGAGATAAGTCTACATTGACCCCCTAGAACTCATGTCGTCCTGCTAGAATGGAAAGGAAGGAGTCATCCCTTCTATTGGCGTACTAGTCACCAACTAGCTCTCTGACGTGTATTTTACTACGCGCTTAAACGTAAGTATACGTGTCGAGTAATATAGGCCTTTGTGAGGCCCGAGTCGAACTCAGGGCTACGTGAATTATTGGAGACTTCTACTAACTAATCGCAATCAGCTAGGCCGAATAACAAAGTAAGGGTTGTTGTCAAAATTAAAAGAAAATCAAACGAAATAAAGAAAACAATTGATTAAAGGTTAGTTTAATCAATTCAAAAGGATATCTTTAGGATGGCGGTTTCACCGCGGGTCAACATTGTATTAGGTTTTATATAATTCCTCACTCTTCTCTCTCTATCCGGGTAGTGGCCTGAAAACAGAATTACCCACTGTCGTGGTGTAATTCACTACTTAGGTTTAGGTTGATTCCACCGTCGTAGTAATCATTCCCCTAAACTAAGCGCATTATAAACGGTCTCTCAGTTCCCACCATTAATTTTACAACTCCTTTGTCAAGGGTTTTATTGATTAATGTAGGTTTCGTCTCTTTTTAACCATTAATCCTTCTGTCGAAGTGATTAAGGACATTAAGTTATTATTATGGTGATCAAGCATAACAATATATATGGAGAAAACGAATCTATACCACAAATTTGAGAAAGAAAATGTGAATTATCAATATAAAATTGTCATACAATGCATTCCCGGGCTACTCCCGGTCCTAAAGATGGAGGGTTTTAGCCTCTCATGTTCATCTCACACGAATACATGGTAGAAATAGGGGAATTCATAAGAAAAATGTGAAACAAGTGGGAAAACCCCTGAACGGAGAAGAACCGGCAGATCCTTGGCATAGAATACGAACTTCCCCTCCTGTCGGTGGTGGAATTCGTCTTCGGCAGCGTCCGAATCACCCGGGATGAGCTTCTGGCCTCCGTTCTCCTTTCTCTCCTTCCTCGGCACTCGTGCAATGCGATATGAGATCCCTCCCCCGTATGGGCGGCCGTCATTAGGTATAAGTCCCTAATTAGGTCGTCAAATAACAACAACCGTCCGATCGAGATCAAAACAGATCCAACGCATATCTGCCGGCGTCGATACCATCGACGCGGGTCGATGGTATCGACCCAGCGGATTAGCGACAGCTTTCCTTTCTTTTAGTCTGAGCGCATGTGGTCATCTCGATACCATCGACTTGGGTCGATGGTATCGACTCTCTTTAGCGTCAGTTGTTGTCGTTTAGCGACGCTGTAGCTCTCCATGTGTCGATGGCATCGACTTGGGTTGATGGTATCGACAGTTTCCACGCCAGCAATATGAAGGGATCTCGATACCATCGACTTGGGTGTCGATGGTATCGACTCTGTGCTGCTCCTCTCGTCTGGCAATCTGTGGCTTGGTCGATGGTATCGACTTCCGTCGATGGTATCGACGGAATCAAATACTTGTTTTTCCTGAAATCTCACAACAAGACCAAGTAAATCCACACAAATAATAATATTATGATAAATAATGCTCAAAATAGTAAAACAAAGGGGATTTGACATAATATGAAGGCAAAGACCGAAATGAGTGAATTATGCAATATTATCCATAAAAATGAGTAATTAGAGCACAAAACACATATGAAAAAGGTCTATAAATGCGACTCAAAATCATCGCATCAAACTCCCCTAAGATTAAACATTGCTCGCCCTCGAGCAACTAATCCTTAGAATAGAATTGCAGATGTTAACTAAAAATCAACACACCAACCCACATCCCATGTGACTCCCACTGAACGTTCTCAAACCGGCCTTCTCTAACCACAGAACAGTAATTACCCTAAAGGCGACAATAATCATCAATAAGAGAAATTATCCTTAAAACCGATGAACACTATCACATAAGGCAGTTAACATAATAAAATTTGCCGATTCAGCATTGGTGCATCTTGTGATCGCCTACACTACATTGCTCGCCCTCACTACCATCTACATGGAAGCAGTTCTCCTGATAATCATTAGTGAGGAGAAATTCACGGTGGCCTACCAATCCGAGCAACGGGTGGATGGAATGGGTGGTTCATGGAAGAACTTGGAAGTATTGCACAGTTTCAATATGCTTAAAAACAAAATGTCCTAAATGATGCAAATGCACATTAGAAATGCCCTAATGCCTAAAATTGGGTGAAATGATGCATGCACTACCCTTCCACCTCAAAATGAGATGGAAATCTACTTAAGCCACATCATGTACTCAATTTTCCTGTAATGCGAGTGATATCATGTTCCTTTCTCCCTCTTATTCCATTTTCTTCTAATTTTTTTTTCTCAATTTTTTTCAGATCTTCAGAATTTTTTTTCTTTTTTTCTTTTAGCCCACATATCCATAATTGCTTAGAGATACATGTATTGAGCTATTTTCTTCATGATTGGAACTCTTTGTACTATTTCGAGGGTATGGAACAGTTTAGATCACTTTGTAAGAGAAATTGAGATACATGGTGTACTTTACGCATGGAAATCATGAGATTCATGAGTGCAACTACATGGCATGCACCTAAAGGTAATGTGCATGAATCCCTATATATTTTTTTCTTTTTATGCAAAGGTATGGAAAATATCAATGCAACTCCTATCTAAATGCTATGCACACAAAAAGGAATTAAAACTGTACTTTACTTCCAATTCTTAAGTGAATTATGTAAAACGAAGTGGAATGATCACAAGATTAGATGACTGAACCTTAGAAGAATATTATGTGTCCCTCCTTACTGACATGTGTAGTAGTTTAGAGGGTTCTCTCTCTTACATCCGATTAAGGTCTCATTACCATTTGATTAGATTAGGCTCAAACAACCGTTGCTATCCACTTTTCATGAGTCAATGGGATTATAAGTCTGACATATTTTTTTAAAGTTGACATAATCAATCATTTTCATAGGATAAGTTCCCCAAGGACAACCAAGTCAAGCTATCCAAAAGACACACAAATTTTAAAATTCCCTTAAATTTCCCATGAAAACAGCGAGATGACAATTTTTACGACCTCCACGGTTACACTAGATAGATGTGGATCCTAAACACAACCTAAAAATGCAAGAAACAAATAACAAAGCAAAAACTAAAAACAACAAAAGAAAAGATAGAGCTGTTCCAGCTACCCCCCTAAGCTTGATTCCGACTATGGCCTCATAGTAAAAAACAAACCTAAGGGTGGAACAGAGATACCCTGATCAATCCTGTAGAGGCGGAGGCGGGTACTGCGGGGCCGTAGGATCCCAAGACGGATACTCCCCCCTGGAAGCTTGGATCATATTGGGTCCTCGGCGGAGGCTGTGGATAACCTCCAAAGTAGTCCTGACTCCAGTAATGGTCATAAAAGGGCTCCTGCTGCATCTCCATCCTTTGCAACCGGTTGTGTATTTGCTCTTGGTTGGCGAGGATGAGACGCTCGTTCTCGAACATAGCCCATTGATTATCAAGTACCCGTATCGTAGTATCATGAATACCGGTATACATAGACATGTGCTGCTGCTGAGTCTGCTGTATATCCTGCAGCATCGTGTACATTCCCTGCATGGAGTAGGGATCCTCGGCTGGCTGCGAGGGCTGTGGTGATGGCGGCGGGGGCTGTGATGATGAAGACGCACCCGGATGCATCCTAGGACGCTTCCGTGGTGCTACACGTGCTCGAAGAGGTGTGAAAGCCTCCTCTTCCTCCTCAGCCTCGCCTCCTTGCTCGTCGTTGCCTCCTTCTTCTTCGGAGGACTCGATGGCTATGATTGGCCACCGGAAATGCTGCACACCCTCGATGTTGAAGACGTCGTCCCGCAGTGAGCGCTCCTGGTAAGCTTGGTTGACGTGGCAATGTGCGTACGCCAACCCATCCCGGAGAAGGATAAGGTTTGAATGATGCAAGTGTTGCACGTTCACCTTACTCTTTGTGGAAATCGGAGTCATGGACTGAAAATTCAGCCCCAAGTAGGACGCCAACTTGGTGATGAGCCCACCAAAATGGATCAGAGCCTTCCTTGTACTCCTCTTCACCGCCAGGACGCGCTGTAGCCAGAACGCCCCCCAGTTGCATGGTTGTCACTTCAGGAGTGCATAGAGGAAGAAGAGATCGCTCTCCTGAAACTTTCTCAACGCCAAATCACTCCGAGCGAAGAACGTCAAGCTCAACATCCTATGAAGGACCCGGACGAACGGGTGCTCAAAATCTGCTACCGCTGCATTATGGTAGCTCACAGTCTTTCCTGCCGGCACTGTAACTAGCTCGGCGAAGATCTTGTCATAGTCGGTGCGGGAATCTGGGCGTCGGTGATCATGTTGGGAGTGGTTCCAGTTAAAGATGTTGTTGAACTGGACCAGCGTGATGTTGTAGTTGTTGTTGAACAGCCGGAAGGACACCCGGCCCCTGATCCACTCATGATCCGATGCCACCACGTCTTTGGGCACGACGCAGACGTCAAGGGACGCCATAAACTCCGCCACCAATTCCTTGTAGGTGGCCCATTCACTGAAGAACGGCTGCCCATCCGCATGGCGCTCTAGCTCGCCTGGCCTTATGCTGGTGTGGTGTGCTTGTCCGTGAAGCACATAGGCCAAGTTGGCCTCAAAACCAAGCTCCTGAAGCATGCCCCGGTCCACATACCGAGTCGGCTCAATCTTCCACTTCATAATCTCCTCGTAAACCTTCCTCGCCTCCATGGAAGGGTGAATCAGGCGTGGGCGAGGAACGGAAGTGGTCGGGGGAGGAACAAACTCCTCGATCTCCATGGGATTTGCGCGCGATGACGAAGCTCCGGCGGCATGCACCATGGTTGCGAGAAGATGGAATTTGAAAAAGAGAGCTCGGGGAAGATGGAGAAGTGATTCTCCGCTCGGTGAAGATCCCTGCTCGTTGTCGCTGCTCTTCAGTCTTGGAAGGCTCGGGGGAGTGCTCGGTGCAAAGGAGGACGTTTGCTCTGAAGGTGTGATGTCAAATGACGTTGCAATTCTCCTTAAATAGACTTGGCCGGCGCCACTGTTAACCCGTCGATACCATCGACGCGGGTCGATGGTATTGACGCGTCTCGCTGGTATCCGCCTCCCTCGCGAGTATCGACGGGTGACGTTTGCTGGATCAAGAAACCCGGATTGCTGACGTGTCGATACCATCGACAGAAGTCGATAGTATCGACGCAGCACCCGGATCGCTGACGTGGACTCGCTATCGTCGTCGATGTCTTGGCGCGGATCGGTGACATGGATGTCGATACCATCGACGAGGGTCGATGGCATCGACTTGCTTTTATTGCGACACCGCCATTTTGTTGCATTCAACCTGTGACCATGTCGATACCATCGACAAGGCCGTCGATGGTATCGAGTTGACTGAGCAAAATTCGTCTGAACTTCTCCAGAGATCTCGATGGTATCGACTGGCGTGTCGATACCATCGACATTTTGTTGCGACCTGCATGTAGGTATGTCGATACCATCGACAGGGCCGTCGATAGTATCGACTCAGTGCGATTTCTGCAGCTGTCAACCTGAACCCATGTCGATACCATCGACCAGTGTGTCGATGGTATCGACCCTGCCTGTGCCTGCACATTAAACAAATGGATCAAGGTATCTTCTTTAAACTAAAACTTAAACGAAATAAAAGCAATCTATAACTACAACTAAACTATCCTAATGTACCAATGGTTGGGTTGCCTCCCAACAAGCGCCCTTCTTTAGCGTCTTAGGCTAGACGTCTTCCCAACATCTCATTCATTCATAAGTGAAATGAGTTTGACCTCATTCACTTTCCTCTTGTAGTTTTCACCAAAATACAACTTTAAGCACTGCCCGTTCACCAAGAACGTGGCATCTCCATCACGCACAAGAATCGCACCGTGCGGTCTCACCTCTTCCACTACAAAGGGTCCACTCCACCGGGACTTCAGCTTCCCGGGATGCATCTTGAGACGGGAGTTAAATAATAGAACATTGTCTCCCTTCTTGAACGTGCGCGTCTCGATATGTCGATCGTGGATCAGCTTTGTGCGCTCCTTGTAGATGCGGGCATTCTCATATGCCGTCATGCGTAACTCATCTAATTCTTTCAATTCGAACATCCTCTTTTGCCCGGCTTCATCATAGCTCAAGTTCAGCCTTCTTAGCGCCCAATGGGCCTTATGCTCCAGCTCCACCGGAAGGTGGCAAGCCCGGCCATACGCCAACCTAAAAGGCGTGGTGCCTATAGGTGTTTTGTACGCTGTTCTATACGCCCAAAGTGCGTCCGGTAGTAGGGCACTCCAATTTTTCCTTGTGGATGCCACTGTCCTTTCTAGAATCTTCTTGATTTCCCAATTTGAAACCTCCACTTGTCCTTGCGTCTGTGGATGATATGGGGTACCGATGTTGTGCTTGACCCCATATTTCTTCAAAAGTGTCGAAAAGTTTTGGTTCCGGAAGTGTGTGCCCCCATCACTTATGATCATTCGGGGTATCCTGAACCTGCAGAATATGTTTTCTTTGACAAACCTGCACACTACATTCGAATCATTAGTCCTTGTGGGGATTGCCTCCACCCACTTCGACACATAATCAACAGTAAGCAAGATATATAAATTTGAATTTGAGGACACAAAGGGTCCCATAAAGTCTATGCCCCATAAATCAAATACCTCAACTTCCTGAAATACATTCAGGGGCATTTCTTGTCTCCTTGAAATGTTACCTGCGCGCTGGCACGGGTCACATTTCCTCACAAAATCATAGGAATCCCGGAACAAAGTGGGCCAATAGAGGCCGCTCTCCAACACTTTGGCTGCTGTACGTGAACTAGCATGGTGTCCTCCCGTAGGCGACGCATGACAATGGTGGAGAACACTCTCGTACTCCACCTCCGGCACACACCTGCGAAGAATGCCATCCCTGCACTGCCTCAAAAGAATTGGGTCATCCCAAAAATAATATCTCAAAGAATGAAAGAATTTCTTTTTATCTTGATACGACCAATCTTCCGAGATGATCCCGCAAGCCAAATAGTTAACAATATTAGCAAACCATGGTTCCTTAGAATTAGTTTTCAAAAGTTGTTCATCGGGGAACGTCTCAGTTATGGGTATGTGTAAACCTTGTTCATCTACCCTTTCTAACCTAGACAAGTGGTCAGCCACCACATTTTCAATTCCCGATTTGTTCTTGATTTCAATATCAAACTCTTGTAAAAGCAAAATCCACCTAATGAGTCTAGGCTTTGCATCCTTCTTCTCCATCAAATATTTTATCGCAACGTGATCGGTCCACACAACTACTTTAGAGCCCACTAAGTACTGCCGAAATTTTTCAAAGGCAAACACGAAGGCAAGTAACTCTTTTTATGTAGTTGTATAGTTCAATTGAGCATCATTAAGTGTTTTGGAGGCGTAGAAAATCACAACGGGCTTATTATCTACCCTTTGCCCCAAAACGGCTCCCACTGCATAATAAGAAGCATCACACATCAATTCGAATGGCTTTTTCCAATCCGGCGTTTGAAAAACCGGAGCCGACATCAACTTTTCTTTCAAAACCTCGAATGCGTGAAGACATTTCTCATTGAAATCAAAAACTGCATCTTTTTCCAACAATTCTGATAAAGGTTTTGCGATTTTAGAAAAATCCTTGATGAATCGCCGATAAAACCTGGCGTGTCCTAAAAAGCTTCTCACCCCTTTTACTGAGTTTGGTGGGGGTAGCTTAGAAATCACCTCAATTTTCATGGGGTCTACCTCAAGACCCTTGCTAGACACCTTGTGTCCTAGCACAATTCCTTCCGTCACCATCATGTGAAATTTATCCCAATTGAGGACCAAGTGTGTGTCCTCGCACCGCTGCAGTACCTTGTCCAAGTTATAAAGACACTCATCAAAAGACGCTCCATAAACCGAGAAGTCATCCATGAAAACTTCAAGACAACGCACCACCATGTCAGAAAATATGGCGAGCATGCAGCGTTGAAAAGTCGCCGGCGCATTACATAATCCAAACGACATCCGTCGGTAAGCAAAAGTCCCGTAGGGACAAGTGAACGTAGACTTCTCTGGATCCAAAGGATCAATAGAAATCTGGTTATACCCCGAATATCCATCTAGAAAACAAAAATGTGACCGACCGGCAAGACGTTCCAAAATCTGATCGATAAATGGCAATGGAAAATGATCTTTAAGAGTTGCGGCATTCAATCGGCGGTAGTCAATGCAAACACACCACCCGGTTACCAATCGGGTGGTGACAGGTTCATTCAAAAGATTTTTAATGACAGTGATTCCCCCATTTTTGGGGACTACCTGTGTGGGGCTCACCCACGTCGAATCTGATATAGCATATATGATCCCTGCAGCAAGAAGTTTTATGACTTCCTTCTTCACGACCTCCATCATGCTCGGATTCAAACGTCTTTGAGGCTGAATGACTGGTTTGGCTCCCAACTTGAGCCGAATCTTGTGCTGGCAAAGTGTAGGGGAGATCCCCTTGATGTCCGCGACTGACCACCCAAAGGCTCCACGGTGGTTCTTGAGCACTATCAGTAGTTTCTCCTCCTCATCCGCACTCAAGTATGCAGATACAATCACTGGTAACTTGTCCTTCTCAGCTAGAAAGACGTACTTAAGATGCGGGGGCAGTGGCTTCAACTCCAACTCCGGCGGACAAATAAGAGATGATTGCAGCGGTGGGGGAAGTGTACCTAAATTTTCATAGTGCCTCGTGTAGAAACATGGAAGCATCTGAAGCATTTTGGCGCACTCCTTGAGTGAAGTACTCCGCATCCAATCATAAGTGACATTTAGCAAACACGCCTCCAATGGCAATTCTGGATATGCATCAAAAACTGAAGTACTGATAGCCTCATCCTCCCAAGAAGGTGAAATGTCCTCATTCTCATCATTTGGAAATCCAACAGCCTTGCATAAAGAGACAACTTTTGTTTGCTCTATAATGTCTACAGCTAAGGTCCCTCTATCCATCTTGATCATCACATGAGCCATATACAAGAATGGCTTCCCAAGACAAAGTGAGATATTGTGCTCCACATGTTTCACCATGTTACACTGTGCTTTTGCTTTAGTGGATGCATTGCTAGCGGGCATGACCATCTCAAAGCGATCATCCACAATGCCCAAGGTCAAGCGACCTCTTCCCATCTCCAAGATCATATCGGCTGTTGCTTGGAATGGGCGTCCAAGTAGCAACTCATTTCCATGCTCGTCCTGCATTTCCATAACCACGAAATCAGCCGGAAAAACAAAGCAGTCTACCTTTACCAAGACATCCTCGCAGATTCCATACGGTTTCACCACAGAATTATCGGCCAGTTGGATAGTCATGTTGCTTGGCCTTGATTCCTTTAATCCAAGCTTCTTGAATGTAGAAAGGGGCATCAAATTGATGCTTGCCCCAGAATCACAAAGTGCCTCTCCAAATTTGAACTTCCCGATAAAGCAAGAAATATTGAAACATCCGGGATCCTCTCTCTTTGGTGGCAAAGTGCCCATAATGAAAGTACTTACTTGCTCCTTCAACACCACGACCTCAGTGTCAGGTATTTTCCTCTTCTTAGTGATGACATCTTTTAGGAACTTCCCGTAAGATAGGATTTGCTCAATTTCCTCTAACAAAGGAATATTCACTGATAACTTCCTAAAGCTGTCCAGAAATTTCTTAAATTGTGCATCCACCTTCCTTGCCTTTGCGCTATTGGGATAGGGGACCGGAACAATATGTGCCCTTTGATGAGGTGGCACATAGGGTGTCAATTTCTGTGGTTCCTCCTCAGTAGCTTGTTCTTCATTGCCATCCACAGCTATGTCTTCACCTTGCCCCATGACAGGTGTGGGCTGCTCCTTGATGATTGCATCTTCAACTTTGTCCTGCGGTGTGCTTGTGTCATCCGCCCTTGGATTCAACACTTTCTTACCGCTCCTCAGTAGGATAGCCTTGGCCTGCTGGTTTCCCCCGGGAACATTGGTGTTCCCCGGAAAACCCGGATGCGCCAGCTTCTTCAAACTTGCAATTTCAGCCGCCATCTGTGCCATGAAAGTCTCTATAGTTCTCATTTGAGCCCCATGACTCTGCAAAGTCTGCCCAAATTGGTTCATGAATTCACCCTGTTGCTTGATTTGTTGCCCAAATGTGTTCATTAATCTCCTGGTTTTATTTGATTTTCTTTTAATTTTGACAACAACCCTTACTTTGTTATTCGGCCTAGCTGATTGCGATTAGTTAGTAGAAGTCTCCAATAATTCACGTATCCCTGAGTTCGACTCGGGCCTCACAAAGGCCTATATTACTCGACGCGTATACTTGCGTTTAAGCGCGTAGTAATATACACGTCAAGTTTTTGGCGCCGTTGCCGGGGATACGACAAATTATTGGCACTTTGAGTGCTAAGAGCGGCCACTCTAGGCCACATTTTTTTTATTATTTTGAAACAATTTTAAATATTCTTAAATTTCTCTATAATTGTGTTTACTCGTTCAAAGCATAGTACTGAACCCCGATCTTCTTATTTCAGGTACTTTGCATGGTGCATACACGTAGCACAGACTACGCAAATCGCACACCTGAGGTTCCATCTCTGGGACCAGAGGATGAGGACTACCACGAGCAAGATCACCAAAGCGACATAGATTCTGAATCTAAGCAAGAGCAAGTAGAAGAAATGGCCGAACCACAGACGATATGGGAGAAGATCAAAGCGTCTTCTTCATCAGCTTCAAAGGGGCCTATAAAGAAACAGGGGCTCAACATTCCAACCTACAAGATCGATCCAGCATTGATTAACTTGGTTAAATCAAACACATTTCACGGGGTGAAGAATGAGGATCCAGTGGCACACATTAGTCAGTTTGTTGAAAACTGTGATATGGTGAAGATAGATAGGTTCCCACAGGATGTTCTGTACCTCAAGTTATTCCCAAGTTCCCTGGAAGGAATAGCGAGAGAGTGGCTACATAACCTCGACGATGAGTTTGTTGAATCATGGGATCATATGGTAGAGGTTTTCTTCGAGAGGTTTTTCCCTCCTGAGAAGACCAATGACATGATTAGGAAGATTCACAATTTCACCCAACAGGCGGGTGAAACATATTCTGAGACTTGGGAGCGATTCCAGGTCATGTTGAGGAGATGTCCACATCATGGACTGGACAAGGAGACACAGGTGAAGATCTTCTATTTTGCTCTCTCCGAGCATGATAGAAGCAACTTAGACCCAGCCGGTTCAGGATTTTTCTTGAACAACACTGATACGAGATGCTGGGAAATACTGAAGAACATGGCACGGAAGCAATCTTGGGGAGAAAGAGAGAGAGGCCCAGTTGAGCAAGCAAGAGTTGCCAGTGAGTCACCCATGAAAACAGTGAGATGATGACGTGTATTTTACTACGCGCTTAAACGCAAGTATACGCGTCGAGTAATATAGGCCTTTATGAGGCCCGAGTCGAACTCAGGGATACGTGAATTATTGGAGACTTCTACTAACTAATCGCAATCAGCTAGGCCGAATAACAAAGTAAGGGTTGTTGTCAAAATTAAAAGAAAATCAAACGAAATAAAGAAAACAATTGATTAAAGGTTAGTTTAATCAATTCAAAAGGATATCTTTAGGATGGCGGTTTCACCACAGGTCAACATTGTATTAGGTTTTATATAATTCCTCACTCTTCTCTCTCTATCCGGGTAGTGGCCTGAAAATAGAATTACCCACTGTCGTGGTGTAATTCACTACTTAGGTTTAGGTTGATTCCACCGTCGTAGTAATCATTCCCCTAAACTAAGCGCATTATAAACGGTCTCTCAGTTCCCACCATTAATTTTACAACTCCTTTATCAAGGGTTTTATTGATTAATGTAGGTTTCGTCTCTTATCAACCGTTAATCCTTCTGTCGAAGTGATTAAGGGCATTAAGTTATTATTATGGTGATCAAGCATAACAATATATATGGAGAAAACGAATCTATACCACGGATTTGAGAAAGAAAATGTGAATTATCAATATAAAATTGTCATACAATGCATTCCCGGGCTACTCCCGGTCCTAAAGATGGAGGGTTTTAGCCTCTCATGTTCATCTCACACGAATACATGATAGAAATAGGGGAATTCATAAGAAAAACGTGAAACAAGTGGGAAAACCCCTGAACGGAGAAGAACCGGCAGATCCTTGGCATAGAATACGAACTTCCCCTCCTGTCGGTGGTGGAATTCATCTTCGGCA
Organism: Alisma plantago-aquatica; assembly: GCA_963693085.1. Classification (NCBI taxonomy): domain Eukaryota; kingdom Viridiplantae; phylum Streptophyta; class Magnoliopsida; order Alismatales; family Alismataceae; genus Alisma; species Alisma plantago-aquatica. The sequence continues at coordinate 553,152,949 of OY856409.1, forward strand.
GCGTCCGAATTACCCGGGATGAGCTTCTGGCCTCCGTTCTCCTTTCTCTCCTTCCTCGGCACTCGTGCAATGCGATATGAGATACCTCCTCCGTCTGGGCGGCCGTCATTAGGTATAAGTCCCTAATTAGGTCGTCAAATAACAACAGCCGTCCGATCGAGATCAAAACAGATCCAACGCATATCTGCCGGCGTCGATACCATCGACGCGGGTCGATGGTATCGACCCAGCGGATTAGCGGCAGCTTTCCTTTCTTTTAGTCTGAGCGCCTGTGGTCATCTCGATACCATCGACTTGGGTCGATGGTATCGACTCTCTTTAGCATCGGTTGTTGTCGTTTAGCGACGCTGTAGCTCTCCATGTGTCGATGGCATCGACTTGGGTCGATGGTATCGACAGTTTCCTCGCCAGCAATCTGAAGGGATCTCGATACCATCGACTTGGTTGTCGATGGTATCGACTCTGTGCTGCTCCTCTCGTCTGGAAATTTGTGGCTTGGTCGATGGTATCGACTTCCGTCGATGGTATCGACAGAAGCAAATACTTGTTTTTCCTGAAATCTCACAACAAGACCAAGTAAATCCACACAAATAATAATATTATGATAAATAATGCTCAAAATGGTAAAACAAAGGGGATTTGACATAATATGAAGGCAAAGACCGAAATGAGTGAATTATGCAATATTATCCATAAAAATGAGTAATTAGAGCACAAAACACATATGAAAAAGGTCTATAAATGCGACTCAAAATCATCGCATCAAACTCCCCTAAGCTTAAACATTGCTCGCCCTCGAGCAACTAATCCTTAGAATAGAATTGCAGATGTCAACTAAAAATCAACACACCAACCCACATCCCATGTGACTCCCACTGAACGTTCTCAAACCAGCCTTCTCTAACCACAGAACAGTAAATACCCTAAAGGCGACAATAATCATCAATAAGAGAAATTATCCTTAAAACTGATGAACACTATCACATAAGGCAGTTAACATAATAAAATTCGCCGATTCAGCATTGGTGCATCTTGTGATCGCCTACACTACATTGCTCGCCCTCACTACCATCTACATGGAAGCAGTTCTCCTGATAATCATTAGTGAGGAGAAATTCACGGTGGCCTACCAATCCGAGCAACGGGTGGATGGAATGGGTGGTTCATGGAAGAACTTGGAAGTATTGCACAGTTTCAATATGCTTAAAAACAAAATGTCCTAAATGATGCAAATGCACATTAGAAATGCCCTAATGCCTAAAATTGGGTGAAATGATGCATGCACTACCCTTCCACCTCAAAATGAGATGGAAATCTACTTAAGCCACATCATGTACTCAATTTTCCTGTAATGCGAGTGATATCATGTTCCTTTCTCCCTCTTATTCCATTTTCTTCTAAATTCTCTTTCTTTTTTTTTCTTTTCTCAATTTTTTTCAGATCTTCAGAATTTTTTTTTCTTTTTTTCTTTTAGCCCACATATCCATAATTGCTTAGAGATACATGTATTGAGCTATTTTCTTCATGATTGGAACTCTTTGTACTATTTCGAGGGTATGGAACAGTTTAGATCACTTTTTAAGAGAAATTGAGATACATGGTGTACTTTACGCATGGAAATCATGAGATTCATGAGTGCAACTACATGGCATGCACCTAAAGGTAATGTGCATGAATCCCTATATATTTTTTTCTTTTTATGCAAAGGTATGGAAAATATCAATGCAACTCCTATCTAAATGCTATGCACACAAAAAGGAATTAAAACTGTACTTTACTTCCAATTCTTAAGTGAATTATGTAAAACGAAGTGGAATGATCACAAGATTAGATGACTGAACCTTAGAAGAATATTATGTGTCCCTCCTTACTGACATGTGTAGTAGTTTAGAGGGTTCTCTCTCTTACATCCGATTAAGGTCTCATTACCATTTGATTAGATTAGGCTCAAACAACCGTTGCTATCCACTTTTCATGAGTCAATGGGATTATAAGTGTGACATATTGTTTTAAAGTTGACATAATCAATCATTTTCATAGGATAAGTTCCCCAAGGACAACCAAGTCAAGCTATCCAAAAGACACAAAAATTTTAAAATTCCCTTAAATTTCCCATGAAAACAGTGAGATGACAATTTTTACGACCTCCACGGTTACACTAACGAAATAAAGAAAACAATTGATTAAAGGTTAGTTTAATCAATTCAAAAGGATATCTTTAGGATGGCGGTTTCACTGCGGGTCAACATTGTATTAGGTTTTATATAATTCCTCACTCTTCTCTCTCTATCCGGGTAGTGGCCTGAAAACAGAATTACCCACTGTCGTGGTGTAATTCACTACTTAGGTTTAGGTTGATTCCACCGTCATAGTAATCATTCCCCTAAACTAAGCGCATTATAAACGGTCTCTCAGTTCCCACCATTAATTTTACAACTCCTTTGTCAAGGGTTTTATTGATTAATGTAGGTTTCGTCTCTTTTCAACCGTTAATCCTTCTGTCGAAGTGATTAAGGGCATTAAGTTATTATTATGGTGATCAAGCATAACAATATATATGGAGAAAACGAATATATACCACGGATTTGAGAAAGAAAATGTGAATTATCAATATAAAATTGTCATACAATGCATTCCCGGGCTACTCCCGGTCCTAAAGATGGAGGGTTTTAGCCTCTCATGTTCATCTCACACGAATACATGGTAGAAATAGGGGAATTCATAAGAAAAACATGAAACAAGTGGGAAAACCCCTGAACGGAGAAGAACCGGCAGATCCTTGGCGTAGAATACGAACTTCCCCTCCTGTCGGTGGTGGAATTCGTCTTCGGCAGCGTCCGAATCACCCAGGATGAGCTTCTGGCCTCCGTTCTCCTTTCTCTCCTTCCTCGGCACTCGTGCAATGCGATATGAGATCCCTCCCCCGTCTGGGCGGCCGTCATTAGGTATAAGTCCCTAATTAGGTCATCAAATAACAACAGCCGTCCGATCGAGATCAAAACAGATCCAACGCATATCTGCCGGCGTCGATACCATCGACGCGGGTCGATGGTATCGACCCAGCAGATTAGCGGCAGCTTTCCTTTCTTTTAGTCTGAGCACCTGTGGTCATGTCGATACCATCGACTTGGGTCGATGGTATCGACTCTCTTTAGCGTCGGTTGTTGTCGTTTAGCGACGATGTAGCTCTCCATGTGTCGATGGCATCGACTTGGGTCGATGGTATCGACAGTTTCCTCACCAGCAATCTGAAGGGATCTCGATACCATCGACTTGGGTGTCGATGGTATCGACTCTGTGCTGCTCCTCTCATCTGGCAATCTGTGGCTTGGTCGATGGTATCGACTTCCGTCGATGGTATCGACGGAAGCAAATACTTGTTTTTCCTGAAATCTCACAACAAGACCAAGTAAATCCACACAAATAATAATATTATGATAAATAATGCTCAAAATAGTAAAACAAAGGGGATTTGACATAATATGAAGGCAAAGACCGAAATGAGTGAATTATGCAATATTATCCATAAAAATGAGTAATTAGAGCACAAAACACATATGAAAAAGGTCTATAAATGCGACTCAAAATCATCGCATCACTCTCCCATCAAAATGATCGCAATTTTTCTCTCCCTTACTATCCCTCTCTAGTCAGTTAGGACTTGCTTGAGCTCTCTTGGTTACCACAACTAGAGAGGACAACAATTGTCATGGCACCTGATTCTCAATTGTCTGTGCTGTACTCTAGGATGCCTCCAGTACCCCTCTATTTATAGATGGGATTTGGGTTTGGTTCCTAGTCTATGTGGGAGTGGAAGGGACCAAAAGATCTTGAATTTTCACAACCTGTGACCACCGAGATGGCTGTCTGGACAGATGGTCATCTGGCATGTGAGACGGTCATTTCGCAGTTTCCCAATCGCATATGAAATTGTCAATTCATTTCCTATTAATTCCAAGCATCAATTCCTTCCACTACAAGTATTATGAAATCTAAACAAATCTGGGAAAGTATCTAGAACATTCCCTCGGCCTAACTAAGTGATCTCTCCCATGTGAGATGGCCGTCTTGCTCACCTGGATGGTCATCTGGTGAGTTGAGTTGAGCTGGTCAGTTCAACCCATAGTCAATTTCAACTCAAGTCAGTCTGACATTACAAACGCCCATCTCAACCCTTGAGCCAATTGTTTGGCACTCTAGACAGCCATCTCACTCTATGAGATGGGCGTTTGGTAGTGCAGTCAACCTACTTGTTTCTTGAATCGAATACCTAAACACTTCAATAATCAATCCAATCACCATTCAAGATTAAACTCCTCTTCTAGGTCAAGACCTATGTGTGTGACCCTATAGGTTCCATATTACGTAGTAGTGAATGTCCATAACAACTTATGACATCACATGAAATGAGTGGTTCCTAGTCACACATCAATGCTGCTCAAGTAAATGGAAAGTTGGGAAACAACTTCAACCTACAATCTATGTATGGTGTTGTAGTGCTTGTATAGTTCTTTTGTCATAGTGCTTATATAGTTCTTTTGTCACTGATATCCAAATTGAACTTGAGGAATGGAGTAGTCACCCTATTTATCATTTAATCTTGTTTCTTGAACTAAGAGCAGACTGTCTGAGATAAATGTAAGCTCAATATCACATATTGACTTTCATGTGCATGGACATGCATTTCTTAATCTCGCTAATCAAGAGGCCTAGGATATCATAATCTTGTAGGAGGGACAAATCCCATCTCTATCACTTATAATCCATCCCCATGTGTCACAGTCACCCAATCATAGACGTTATAACAACCCATGTTTCAAGACTATGTTTGATGATTTCAAAGCTTACCAAATGACATGTTTAGTGCAGTGATTTTAGGTCTAAGAACCACAACCACCACCATCACTGTGAGAGTTGAATATGAATTTCATGATGATGGATTCCATGTGTCAGTATCATGGTGCATCTATTTGATACACTGTTCTCCAACATGTATCTGTGTGCTTGGTTTGATATAGCCATATAATGACTAATGAGATTTTTTCATTAACCAACTTACACTCTGATCTTATGTGTTATTGTTGTCTATCAACCTTCCACAATAAAAACTGACAAGGGACATAATGAGAATATATATGTACTCTTAACATCCATATGATCTCATTTCCTCAGGTTACGTACTTGAAGACATACGCTGTTGAGGAATATTATTCTCTAGACATTTATTATGTTGCAACATTATCTCATAACTGAATTAAATAGAAAAATTGAAATCTTGCCTTTATTTATTAATCAAATTATTTACAAGTTATGCCATTACAATCATCACATGATTGGCTCTCTGGGCATACATACCAACATACTCCTACTTGCAGTTAGAGCCAATCACCTATGAATCATATTCCAAGTGATGTAACATGTCCATCATGCTTTTGTTGTGAAAGTGCCTTTGTCAAAGGGTCAGCAACATTGTTCTCAGTTGGTACTCAAAAAATCTTTACATCTCCTCATTGTACGATCTCTCATATGAGATGGAACCGCCTTTGTATATGTGTTGAGCATTGATGTGATCTGGGTTCCTTAGCTTGTATAATAGCTTCACTGTTGTCACAATATAGCTCGATTGCATCACTAATGCTTGGAATGACCCCACATTCTATAATGAACTTCTTGATCCATACAACCTCCTTTGTTGCACTCGATGTATCAATATACTTAGCCTTTGTTGTAGAATCAACAACTATCTCTTACTCGGAACTCTTCCATCTTACAGATCTGTTATTTAGGCAAAACACAAATCCTGATTGTGATTTATAATCATCTTTATTAGTCTGGAAGCTTGCATCGGTGTAACCCTTTACCACCAACTCTTCCTCTCCAACATAGACCAAGAACATGTCCTTAGTCCTTCTCAAGTACTTGAGGATGTTGTTCATGGCTATCCAGTGAGCATCGCCTAGATGTGACTGATATCTGCTCATCTTGCTCAAGGCATACGAGACGTCTGGACGGGTACACAATGTTGCATACATTATTAATCCAATTGTTGAATCATATGGAATCAAACTCATGTGTTCCCTATCTTCATAAGAATTGGGACATTGAGCTCTAGAGATAGGGACACCATGACGCACAGGAAGGTTTCCCCTCTTTGAGTTCTCCATGTTGAACCGCTTCAACACTTTGTCAATGTATGTTCTTTGACTTAGTCCAAGAAGCTTTTTGGATCTATCTATGTAGATCTTTATCCCTAAGATGTAGGATGCTTCTCCCAAGTCTTTCATAGAAAATTTATTTCCCAGCCATTTCTTAACCTTTTTTAAATTAGGGATGTCATTCCCCATCAATAGTATGTCATCTACATACAATATGAGGAATGTCACTATGCTCCCACTAACCTTCTTGTACACACAAGGTTCATCTTCATTTTGAAGAAAACCAAACTCTTTGATTGTCTCATTAAAGTGAAGATTCCATCTCTGAGATGCTTGCTTCAATCCATAGATTACAAACTTTATTTGCATCCTTTGGATTTAGAAAACCCTTAGGTTGTGTCTGAGACCCTTTGCATCCAATCTATCCTTATAGGTTTAAACTTTTCCATCCATATCGGTCTTCTTCTTGAAGACTCACTTGCACCCTATGGGTTTTAACCCTTCAGTTGGATCCACCAAAGTCCATACTTTGTTGGTATACATGGATTCCATCTCAAATTTAATGGCATCAAGCCATTTCTCAGACTCTAGTCCCTCAATAGCATCTTGATAGGATATTGGCTCATCATCTATGACCAATTCACTACCTTCCTGAATCACAAGATATCTATATCTCTCAGGCTCAAGGGGTGTCCTATTAAACCTATGAGGTTCATGTATTACTTGAGGAATTTGAGATGCCACTATGCTTTATGATTCTCCTTCTTCCTCTTGCAGATCTACTGGTTCAATGTTTTCTTGTTGGTCTCAAGCCTCTTTGAGTTCTAGTTGCCTCCCATTGATTCGTTTGAAAATAAAATACATTTCAAGGAATACAACATGTTTGGCAACAAACACTTTGTTGTCATATGGATTATACAAGTAGTGTTCCATGGTTTCTTTGGGATATCCAACAAAATAACATTTTTCAGACCTAGGGCCAAGCTTTTCAAGAAACATTTTCTTGACATAAGATTTGCACCCCCAAATCCTCATAAAAGACATTTTGGGACGCTTCCCAGTCCATATCTCATATGGTGTCTTTTGAACCAATTTAAATGGTACTCAGTTTAGTGTAAACATGACAGTTTCTAGAGCATACCCCTAGAAGGTTGTCAGAATCTCAGCTAAACTAATCATCGATTGCACCATGTCCAATATTATATGATTCCTTCTTTCTAATACAACATTATGCAGAGGTGTTCCAGGTGGGGTCCACTGGGATGCAATCTCATGGGCTCTAAGAAGGTTCTCAAACTATTGGTTTAAGTATTCTACACCTTGATCAGAATGAAGTTCCTTAATAATTTTACTAAGTTGGGTTTGTACTTCATTCATAAACTCCTTGAACTTTTCAAGAGTTTCTAACTTATGTTATATTAAATAAACATAGTCGTACCTATTGAAGTCATCAGTAAAGGTAATGAAGTACTGCTACCCACCTTTAGCGGTTGTTTTGAAAGGTCCGCACACATAAGTATGTATGAGTTCTAACATATCACTAGCCCTCTCATTGCTTCCAGTGAAAGGGGCCTTAGCCATCTTGCCCAACGAACAAGATTCACATATTTCTATTGACTCAAAACCAAATGAGTCCATATAACCATCTTTATGGAGTCTACATATGTGATTCTCATTTATGTTCCCTAGACGACAATGCCAAAGGTATGTCTTGTTCAAGTTGTGAGTTTTAGTCTGTTGGTATTGATGTTATAAACATCTGTCTTTAGATCTAAAAAATAAAGACCATAAGACATTAGGGCACTGCCATAAAAGATCCCATCTTTTTAAATAGAACATCAACCATTTTTAATATGGAATTCAAATGCATCCTTGTCCATACAAGATACAAAAATGATGTTTCAATTTATAGCATGCACATAATAGCAATTCTTTAACTCTAATACAAGCCCTGTAGGTAGATATATACTATAGGTTCCAACTGCACTGGTCGCAACTCTTGTGCCGTTAGCAACTTGCAGTTCCACCATGCCTTTTTCCAAAGGTCTACTTCCTTTTAGATATTGCATATGAGAACATATGTGAGATCCAAATACGGTATCTAGTACCCATGATGATTAAGTAGATAGATTTATCTCAATAATGTATATACCTGAAGTGGAGATCACCATCCCCATCTTCTTCTTCCTAAATGCATATAAGTACAAAGGATGAGTTCCTCTTGTACTTTCCTTTCCCCTTATCTTGAGTGTTGAAGATTTGGATTTAGGCCTGACCTCAGAACTCTTCTTGGTCTTGCTTTGATCCTTGGACTCAATTACATTGATCACCAGCACAGGCTTGTCCATCTTCAATTTTGCTTCAGCATGATTCAACATGGTGAGCAAGTTTGACATCTGTCTAGACATATTATTCACATGCTAACATGCAATAAAGTGGCTATATGATTTAGGCATAGTCTTTAGAATCATTTTAGTGGCCAAATTTTTTCTCAAGATGAATCATAGTTCTTCAAGATGATACACATGTCCAATAATATAGAGCACATGTTCTTCTACTAAGGTTCCCTTTATCAGCTTAGACTCAAGTAGCACCTTCAAGATAGTGTCCCTTTCCTGCTTTGCAAGACCAATTGTCACTTTCTTAAGATGTGTTACCATCTCAAGAACACTCATGTCCTTGCTTTTCTCATGCAACTCGTAGTTCATGCAGCTAAGCATAAGGTACTTTATCTCTAAGGGATCATTGGCATGCTTCCAGTAAGCATCCACTTGTGCCCTAGGTGCATCAGGAGCATGTATTTCATGCACTGGTTTGTCAAGGACGTAGAGCTTGCACGCTTCATTAAGAACCCTTCTCAAAGTCCAAAACCAATAGTGGAATTTTTTCCCCATCAAATTTTTCCTTCTTCAAGACCAATCGCAATACAGATTTATTCATCATTTGATTCTACAAGAGAAAATTTGCATTTGTTAAAAGCCCTTGATTTGATTTAAAAATTTGGACAATATTAATTAGGTCTTTAATTATTACCTCTCACTATTTTATTCAAATCGATAGCCCTCACACATGAATTTGGAATATTTCAATGTAAAATATTCTAGTGGGCCAAGATCCAAAATGATTCAACTATTACCCGGCTTACACCAGCGTCCATAGTCAATTATTAAGGTAGGAAATCATGCTAATTTCATTCTATGCAACTCTTGGATAGATGATATGTGAAACTCCTTGCCATAATCATATGTGTGCTTTTTGCCTTAGACTCTCTAAGAACCATCAGTTAAGTCTGACCCAAAAGGTGACAAGATAGAATATGCACCCCACTTTAGCAGAACCTACATATCTATCATCAAACTTCCATGAGATAGACATCCCACCATGCTTTAGTGTAACCTACACTTGGTCGATCAAGCTTTTCATGTGTGTCACTTTTGACAAGCATATAAGACTTAATATTTTAATTGAGGGAGTTTGTATAAATACATATACAATATCCAATCACCATATGTATAGTATGTATCATATACACACTATATCCCACAATGAAAACATGCAATAAATGAAACCAATGGTTATGGCTAGCCTAATGTAATTCCTTGGATCCACAAGGAATTACATCATCCTAGGTTTACATCACATGTAGAAACTTATTGTTGATGAAGATATGTGCTTGCCAATCTGAGTTGATTGGTTCAACCCTTGAACCCATTGGCTTGCCTCTTGGCTAGTTGTTTAGTTGTCACATCGATCGTCTGGTTCCCTCGATCCACCATCTGTTGGCTGCTCCAGATGATCGGTTGGGTCCACCAGTCAATCAACTTGGCTCATCCACCTGGTTCTCGTTCGTCCTCCATCTTGTCAACTCGTCTTTGGGATGTCATATTCTTCGTCATAATAGAAAGTAAACTATCCTACTTTTACATGTTTATAAAGAAACCTTGAGTTACATTTGAGGGGATCAAGGTTAGAAAAGAATTAACTTTACATGGGGAAGATAAGATAGAGGGTCAGTACGCAGACTGAGATATAAGGATAAACCATTCACACAATCATGCACAGATAATAGGGGTTATTGGCCACAACCATGCTACCCATCAACCATAAAAACCCCTTTTAGGACGATGTGTGTGTGTATATATATACACATATATATGTATATATATATGTATATATACATATATATATATATGTATATATATATGTACACACATATATATATATGCATATATATATAAATAAATAAATAAATAAATATAATAAATACATAAATAAATGTATATATATATAAGTAGCGATCTAGTGAGAAACATCCTACGGTGAGAGCATGAGAGGCATTTGAATAACTACAAATACAAGATTGTTTTTTAAAATCCAACCATATAGATGGATAAAGCATCATTTCATTTACCTTCTCACAAAAAATCATGGCAATCAGACATTGTTTGCATGTCCATATGTACAATATACACTTTTTACATCCAACGGTCATCCTGAAATTCCATATAGAGCGTCGAAAAGTATTTTATTTTTGTGAATGATCTACAAATCGAATGATGAAATTTGTTTGTAGGAAGGTAAATATTAAGGTATACTTGTAATCTACACAGTTGGATTATGAAAAATTGATATATGTGGAGAGTTATTCAAATGCCTCTCATGCTCTCACTAAGATTTATTTCTCATTATATCGTTGTCCTATATATATATTTATTTATATATTAGTTTGGAACTATCATGGTATTTGATAGGACAAATATATTCACATCTCATGCAATAATAGAATGACAAAACCAAAATTTGATCATATCGATTATCCCATAATATAGTAAATTGATGTTGGCTCTGATACCACTGTAGAGAAATATGACAACAGAATAGGCAGTGGAAACAAAAATTAATCTACCATTTTCCCCATAACCAACGTATCACATCAATTACTATATGATAGGAAGGATGGTTTCGAGGATATACCTGGTCTTAGAACAAGTCCAGTGACATCTCTCATCGTTGTAGATGTGCAACTGTCTTCTAGTTGCACTGGGACTCATTTGAATGATGCACCTCCTGGTTTGCACCATGGACTGTAGTCTCAAATGTCGTCATTTGTAGTAACCCTTCTCTCAATAGACTTCTGGTTGACATTGTTCTCCTAGCGGCAGACAACGGCCTCCCACCTCTAGAGAAGTCCACACAGACTACCTATAACTCTTATCATCCTGTTAGAACAGACAGTAAGGAGTCATACCTTCCAATAGTGTACTAGTTGCCAACTTTCTCTCTCACAACAATGATCTCATTTTTTCTCTCCCTTTCTATCCCTCCCTAGTCGGGTAGGACTTTCTTGGGATCTCTTGGCTATCACAATCAGGGAGGACAATAATTGTCAGAGCAAATGATTCTCAATTATTTGTGTTGTACTCTAGGAAGCCCCTGGTACCCCTCTATTTATAGGCGGGGATTGAGTCTAGGTTCCCAGTCTGTGCATGGGTGGAAGGGACTGGAGATCTTGAATTTTCGCAACATGCGGCCACTGAAATGGTCGTCTGGCACACTAGACGGTTTTCTGACATGTGATACAGTTGTCTCGCGCTGAAAGATGGTTGTCTCACACTGTGAGATGATCATTTCACAGTTTCCCAATCACATATGAAATTGGCAAGTCATTTCCCATTAATGTCAAGCATTAATTCCTTGCACTACAAGTATTGTGAAATCTAAATGAATCATGAAAGTATCTAGAACCTTCCCTCAGTCAAAACAAGCAATCTCACCCATGTGAGACGACCGTCTCGCTCACCTAGATGGTTGTTTGGTGATCCGAGATGATCAGTTCAACCCATAGCCAATTTCAACTTGAGTCATATCATGACATTCCAAATGCCCATCTAAACCCTTAAGACGACCATTTGGCACTCCATACGTCCATCTCACTCTGTTGGAGGGGCATTTGGTAGTGCAGTCAACCTACTTGTTGCGTGAATTGAATACCTAAAAGCTTTAGTAATCAATTCAGTTGCTATTCAAGATGAAAATCCTCTTCTAGGTCAAGACCTATGTGTGTGACCCTATAGGTCCCATATTATGTTGGCAGTGAATGTCCATAACAACTTATGACATCGCAGGAAATGAGTGGTGCCTAGTCGCACATTGATGCTACCCAAGTAAATGGAAAATTGGGGAACAACATCAACCTACAATCTATGTATGGTGTTGCAGTGCATGTATAGTTCCTTTGTTGCTGATATCCAGATTGAACTCGAGGCATGGAGTAGTCACCCTCTTTATCACTCAATCTTGTTTCGTGAACCAAGAGTAGACTATATGAGATATATGCAAGCTCAATATTAGATATTGACTCACATGTGCATGGCCATACATTTATCAATCTTGCTAATCAAGAAACTAGGATATCATACTCTTGTTGAAGGGACAAATCCCATCTCTATCATTCACAATCTATTCACATGTGTCACATTCACTCAATAATCCCCATTATAACAACCCATGTTTCAAGAATGTGTTTGATGATGTCAAAGTGTACCGAACAACATGTAATGAGTGCAGTGATTTCAAGTCTAAGAACCACAACCACCACCATCACTATGAGGTTGACTATGACTTCCATGATGATGGCTTCCATGTGTCAGTCTCATGGTGGGTCTATTTGATTCATTGTTCTCCAACATGTATATATGTTCTTGGTTTGATATAGCCATATCTTGACTAATGAGATTCTATCATCAACCAACTCACACGCTGATCTTATGTGTCATTGTTGTCTATCAAACTTCCATGATAAAACCTGATCAGGGATATAATGGGAATATATATATATATATATATGTAGTCTTAACATCCATATGATCTCATTTCCTCAAGTCACGTACTTAAAGGCATACATCATTGAGTAATATTATTCTCTAGACACTTATAATGGTACATCATTGTCTCATAACTGAGTTAAGTAGAATAAATTGGAAGTTGCCTTTATTTATTAATCAAATAATTTACAAATCATGCCATTACAGTCATCACATGATTGGCTCTTTGGGCATACATACCAACAATTTTGTTGGCATCTCTCCCTCCATGTAGGTTCCATCGACGTGTGTGTTGGTGGTACTGAGATATGATGTCCTTTATCCTTCTTTGAGTCGTATGAGTTGGTGACACCAACAGGTGTGTCAGTGATATCAACAATATTTTTTTGTAGCTATGTGATTTTTCTCAAACAATGTCGATGTTGCAGACTTGGATGTCAGTGGTATTGACTTTTTGCATATTTCAACCTCTCATGGATTTAATGAAATTGATTAGTGTCTCGGTGGTACCAAAAGTTTGTGAAATCCCTATAGAACATTTTTAGCAAGTTGTTTCCACTGACTCTATTGTCAATGGTACCGACACTAACTCTGCGTACACGCCACACAAGAGAAAGAAGGCACATTTTTACATTAATTAAAAATATAGAAAGACAAATATGAAGTGTAATAAAAGAAAAGTCCTAAACACAAAGCAAATAATAGAAATAAAATTGGGTTGCTTCCCATACACACCCTTGTTTAATGTCCTAGGATCGAAAATGTGATTTTCTTCAGTCTAGGTTATCATGGGATGGTTGTGAAGACTCATCTAGAAGTTTGAACTCCACTTTATCATCATCTATCTCGAGTGTCAAAAATATAGAAAGACATAGGGATCTATTCCATCACCTCCATAAATGGGATGTTGATGTGGAGCTTTTGGAAGACGTCAAAAATTTCTTGAATTGCTTTTCCTCCTTTCTTGGCTTCAGATTTTCCAGAAATGGCACATATGGCTTCTCTACACGCATGTGTGGAGGAATGTATGGCACATTAGGGATCATCTCCCCTAATCGTACATCAATTCCACCTCCTAGGATAGAATCTGGCACATCTCCTATGGATGGGGTGACATGTGACTGCTCGTTCTCATTTGTAGGTTCTTCCTTGTTAATTGTGACTGCTCCAGTACAAAGTAGAACCTACACCTTCTCTTATTGAAGGGGCGCCACCTTTTCTTAGACTGGGAGCATGGACATAATGATGGTGGAACCTTGAAGTTCCTTATCTTGTAGAACTAGTAAAAATGGAGTGTCCTTGTTGATTTTTGCAAAGATTGTATTAATTGAGGTGTGGTAATGCCCTGAAGTTCCACATCCCCTTGGTCTTCTGTATAGGTTGGGGGGAATGGAACTTTTGGCACATACACCCAATCTGGCTCTGGAGTGTGTTGATCTAGTGATTCATTGATAACGTACTCTATTTCCTTGAGAATAGAGACAAAATTTTACTTACTGATGCTGATGTTGATGAGTTGTCTATGTGTTCACATGAAATCCCAATGGCATGGGATCCTTTATAGATTCCACCTCAACTTCTAATTGAGAGATCTGCTTTTAATATTCTGGATCTAAGCCCCTTCATTTTATTGCACCCATTGTCTAGTCCAGTAAGGCCTCGTTTTGACTTACTAGTCTTCCTAGCATGTCTTCAATCCTATATATTTTACTAGGACCCCTATCTTGCTGATAATTCTGATGTAGGTATAGGCACTCCTCTTCACCTCCATATGAGGTGCCAAATTTCCAATTAAGCTTTTTTGCAAGTTTTTCCATTTGAGCTTTGAGTTCTATGAACTCCCTTGACTCTGTAGCACTTTTAATTATTGTTGGTGCTTCTCACTCCTCCCCCAAGATTGATTCTTGGCCATGTTCTTTAGAATCTCATGACATCTTGTAGTCTTGTTGTTTAGGAAAAAAACTTCTTCTGCACTGTCAAGACTGGTCCTCTACCCTTTATGTAGGCTATAATAGAATGTCTTCATCTACCCATACAAATCAATCCCATGATGAGGGACCTTCCCCATAATGTCCTCAAAATCACTCCCAGACTTCAGAATAGGACTCCTTAGCATGTTGCTTGAAGTTGTGGATCTTCCCACTAGTTCATTTGTCTTATGGGGTAGGAAGTATTGCTCGAAGAAGGCATCAATCATTTCATCCCAGGTCTCTATAGATTTTGGTGGGAGGCTCATGAACCATGTCTTTGCTTTATCTTAGAGGGAATAGGAGAAATGTTTTAGGTAGAGGGCTGTGGTTGGCACCCTATCTAGCTTTAGTGTGTCACATCTTTCCATGAGGTTGATTATGTGTGACATTGGGTCCTCCATGTTGTGGTTGTGGGATGACTGATATTTGATTGGCTCTACTAGTTTTTGATCTATCATGTAGATGTCGACAGTGACTTCCTACCATTTGATTGGCCCCAACTAAGCTAGCTAAGAATACTTCTATTTTCTCGTAGACTGTATGTTCTTTAGACCCTTCTTCCACATGTTCTTCACTGTTCCTAGCCATATCCAGTGCTTGTGCCTTCTGTGTCGTTGGTGGTGGAGTTTGGATGAGCTTCTTAGTTGAAGCTCCAAACTTTCTTTCCTTATGAAGAATCTCCTCCTAGCCTATACATGTTGGAGTGCACTCCCTATAGTATGTGGTTTTGATATTAACCATATCTAGTACTTGAAAAATGACATAAAAGTGTGAGAGAATGAATGCTAGTAAATTGTTCTGAGAAAAAGATTTTCAATTATGCACAATTTCAAAGAAAGGTTTTGAAATGTAAATAAAATAAAAAAATGGCCTAGAGTGGTTGATCATAATACTTGTAGTGATGGATTTTCTATATCCCCAACCACAACGCCAAAAACTTAACACGCCTAAACTATGTGTGTAAACTGCATGTATACGCATCACGTAATATAGGCCTATGAGTCTCGAGTGTTGAACTCAGTGAAACATTTACCAGAGACTAGTAATAACTACAACCTAATCAGTTAGGCCTACAAAAAGTGATCGGTTGGTTGTTTTATAACTAAATGCAGGAAATAAAATCTATATCAAGTGGAAATGGTTAGGAATGGATGGATTCTTAGGATTGTAGTTTCACTATGGTATGCATTGCATTCAACACCAATTTATGAATAATTATTTGACATTAATCTTGGACTAAAGACTTGTATCAAGTATTTCCCACTCCCACTGCATAATATAATACCTATTCTAGAACAAACCCTAGTCCAGTAGCAGTTTAAGAATTATCTAGGTACATTAAAGATAACTCTAGGTTATTCTTTCACAGTCGTAAGCCCTCTCTCAAGGTGTGATATAAGCTGTGTAAATCTATAGTGTTTCCAACCCTTAATCCCTCTCCTGAAGAAATTAGTAGTATAATATATTAAATGTGGTGATCAAGCACAAACAATGCAATAAGAAACTATAGATTCACATCCAAATTAAAGAAATATATATTATTAATCCATAAAAGTCAAATACAAAGCAATATCAAGATACTACCATGTCCTAAAGAATATGGGGATTAGCCTTGCACAACTTCTACCATCATATATAGAGAGGAAGTGGGAAAAAATGAGCTAAACATCAGAAAAATCAATGAAAACCCTCAAAAAATTTGTCATGCTAATCCCCTCTGGTCGACATCTTGATTCACAACATTTTGGTTTTAAATCCACTGTCCAAAACTACTTGCAGCGTCTAGAATGTGGTTATCTCCTTCGTCTCCTCCTCTCCCAACTTTGTGCTTTGTTGCAACAATGTAGAACATGATACCTATTTTTGGCCAAATTCCCCTTAGGTCATAAGTGGGACTCGGGCCATCATTAAGTCACAACTATTGAATCAGTTGTAATATTCAATTTGCATTGATCACAGAAAGTCAGTACCACCAACTGGATGTCAATGGCACTGAGTTGTTAGCTGACTTGAAACCCTTGATAAGTGTTAGTACTATAGACGAGTGTGTCTATAGCGTCGAGTTGCCTTATACGAGTTCTGGCTTGCTCTAGGCACAAAATTTGATACCACTGACTGGCATGTCGGTGGAACCAAAGCCATTAATTCAGGTTTTTGATGTTTTTTGGGTAGTGAGTTCATAGCACCGACTCCTCTCTTCGGTAGCATTGAATGTCATCTCGGTAGCACCAAATGATGTCTCAGTAGTAGCAAAATGGCTGGAATTCTTTGTTGGATTTTCACATCATGTCGGTAGCACCGAATTGTCCTGAAATTGCACAAATTTCCTAAAATAAGGAAAAATATGTAAATAAAAAATGATAATTTAATATAATTCGATAAAAATATTTAGTAATTGATGTAATAGTTTTTTACATGCTAATAATGATAAAAAAGAATAACTAATGTCAAATGAACAATTATGCACTAAATACATGAAAAAATAGTCCATGAAAAGCAACTAAAACTCAGTACATCAGGAGCATTATTAAAGTAACTCCACAAAAAGGTATATCTTGTGCCCTACTTCCGAACATGTCATTACTAACAAGATATTCTATAGGGTATTGAGAAGTTTTTTGTTGTTTACACTATGCTTGTCACCTACCAAAATCCCTACATGTAGTATAATTTATGAGGATCGGATATAAACATGAGGGTTATCCAACTACCTATTATTTACATTGCCAAAAATTGTTGGAGATTGGAGGGGTCACCATCACGGGTTAGACTCATAGCTTTTGGTAGAGATGAAGTATCTTATTTTTCACTTGTAATTCATTTACTTCAACATTACCAACCCTTTCTACTAGATATAGGTCTCCCCTTAAATTGAGAATGGTTTTAGAATCACATTAGGGTTTTCAAGAAATAGATCATTAGGAAGAAGAATGAAGTGGGAATCATGGACCTTTAGTTAGATGTTTCTTGTGATTATTTGCCTATGTTACATGTTCATTGTTTCTTGCATGTGTAGTTATTACATCTATTTACTCCATATCATCTTAGCCATCCTTGTCAAATGTGGGTCTCCACTTGAAGCATGCATTTAGTGATTGGGTCGTCATCATGCTCATCTTATATAGTTTCTAATTATAGAAGTGGTAGAACTTGTTCCATAATCTATGTAATATATTGGAGATTGAAAACCTAAAATATCATTATATATGTATATATACTTTTCTTCTTGGATCACCTTCAAGTACTTTTTTTACCAAGGATATTTTTTTATTCTTCGTCGGAACATGTAGATTTGAAACATGATTTATACCCTACATTATTCCTTGTACATCCCAACTGCCTAAGTGTGATGTAGTACATGCATGTTGAGTTATTTGTAGTTAAATCTGCATGCATTGGATCTTACCAGGTCTACTATGTTTCCCCAAGAGATTCATGATTAATTTATGGCAATCCAGATCTTAATTCTAGTTGAATCTTTATTCAAATGTGGTCTTGAGGAATTCAATGATTTCAATAAGAGCATACAGATAAGAAAAATATGTCAACATATAAATTTTATGTATGTACTTATTTATTTATTTTCAAATTATAAGATGGATATTTGCACAAGTATAATTAAAGTCAATTGATTATCAAATAATAACTCACATATAGACTTAGATTTATTGACTACACTATATTTTCCTTGAGTAGTCTATACTAGAACGAAAGAAACATGTTTATTAACTGGGAAAAACTAAAATGAAATAACACATAATTAGAATATAGTAGTTTTACATAAGTATGATGAGTGGAATGTTTCTTAAATAATTTTAGGTACCAAAGATAAATTGAAAATTCTGGTGGGATCATAGTGGTTAGTTTGATTTGGATATGAACATCATTCTTATAAGTATATCATGCTATGTGTCAGCCCTGGTCCCTCGTCAAACCATTATAGCATGAAGTTTTTAGTCTAGTGACCCTTCGACATATCATTTGAGTACCCATATTGGTGAGAGTTTCAAATTAGTATTATCCAATTGAGTTAGTCTCCAAGACCATACAAAACCAACTCTATGTTGACCATGTTTTAGTTATTAGTCCTAATATCCTTGTGTATTATCTTAAGACTTTTGTGGTAGGTCCCCATCACTTGATGGTAGACTTTCACATGAACATTACACCTAATGAAAGCTAATGGAAAGATAAAGAGTGAATGAAAATGTGACGGCCATCTCGCGAAAATAGGATTAACCAAATTAAACTAATGCGGAAGAGTTTCGTTAGCAGCGGAAATACTGAAAATCACTAAAAATTAAAACTTTTTGTAAAGAGATCTATAAACGATAAAACTCATTCATAAGGAAACATGATAAGTTATTTACAAACTGATCCATCATTACATCTCTGTAAAATCACATCTCAAGAGTCACAAGCATCAACTGCCCTGTTAAACTGTACATGAGCAGATATAAAAATCTTGAGGCATTACGCCAAAATCTCAGATCTATATTAAGCATCTACTGACTCCTAGGACCTGAGAGTACAGAGACGACACATAGGACATTCTATCTATAAGGCTTGACAAACAGTGTCTCCACCTGAGGATCACTGCTGTCCCTAATGTTGCTACTGTTGTTGTTGTTGTTGCTCACCCACTGATGGATTCCTTCGTCCACGACGTCTACCTAAAAAGTTGAATCCCACGGGGGTGAGACATTGAATAATTGTCCCAACGAGAGTTATAACTCTCCGCCAGAAGCATTGTTATTGCAATAATGGAATAACATTGAGTAATAGAATTATAAATATTCAACATCAGGTAAAACATTGAATAAGCTAAGTAAAGAAACATTCTTTTAGCAATCATTTCAATTATAACTTAATTGAATGACAAGACATATATCAATAAGGAATATGAAAAACATGTATACTAGTTATTCAACTAGAGCATTATAAACAATGTATCATCAATCATTATTGCTCGTAGTTCAACCTAAGCAGTTATGCTATACGACTGATTACATCTTTCAAACATATTTATGCCTTGAGGAGATGAGTTACACCTCTCATACTCCAACCGACCATTACGAAATCACAATCGGTACCATACATAGGTCATCAGAAGAGTCGGATTCCTATGACCTCATCATCCTCAGTCAGTGTGAGGAACAACATGCAGGACATCTTGTGTCTCTGCCATAATAGCTTTCCAGGGTATTCTGGAAACTTTGCTATTAGAGTTACAGTGGCGTGCTATACTCTCTTTGCCATTGAGGGATTTCTTGTTTATCTCACATCGATGCGGAATTAACAACATCATCTGGAGATTAGTGATACATCATCCAGACATATACATATAATGAAGGATTGAGAGATTAAATGTACATCTCACATCAATTCCCACATTAGGACGTAAAGATATTTGCGTCCATAACCCCCACATACTCAAAAGTATGCTCTCTAGGAGTTCCCTTAGGAAAACCTGTTTCACCATCATTTAACTTATGACAATGATGGATCTATGGTCAGGGTTCTACATGATATCATTATACTTGATTATTTAAGTACATTATTGCATTCTTTTAGCATCAGGCATGTTTTCAAACATAAATCAATAAGACATTTGCTATAAAGAAAGAGTACTGGTTGTATCAAATTCAGATCACATATTGTTAACATTGGGATATCAATCCCTAACCATCTCATCATTCTAATATAGGGATATGGGTGTTCAAACCCTTAGATCATCAAAACTCTTATTACCAAGTAACATATCGATGACTTTATGGCAATATAGATATTTCTCATGGCTCATACAGCATATCAATCTCATATGTTACCTCTTACTAGGAAACATAGCACATCATTACTTTCAAAACTTATAAAGTACTTTCAATGAATATGACATCATAACCCTTACCTGGCTATGATCACTTCTTGATAAAGACCTGCATGACTAACACAATTGATAACATGCACATTATATCTATATCAACACAATATAAAGATAGCCTTTCAATTCAAGGGTTGTACCACTATGCCCTTACTAGGGTTAGGGTTTCCCTTTTTAATCCAATCAGGGTTATTCAACCCCTATAGCTAAATTAGGAATAATGATTCCTCATTTCATAATTCAACAAGAGCTTCATGATATGAAGCATCACCCAGAATTAGGGTTTACTGTTCATATCATCACATTTCCCTAAATTAGGGTTTACTATTCACAACACATCATATTACCCTAGATTAAGGTTTACTATTCACAACACATCACATTAAGATCATATCCTCATCATGTATGAGGGTTATTTCCATTAATGCCCTCAAATTAGGGTTAAGATTCATTAACTATCATAATTAGGGTTTTCATGATCTCACTATGAAGGATCATACCCTAATTAGACATATGCATACATATTGAAGATTTATCACTTGATTCTCATTCATATAGGGAGTCTTCTCTCTCCTCTATCTATCAGATGATGTTTACATCACCTATGATTAGGCTAAGTCAATCTAATACTGACATCATGGGTTGTGTCATTACTATTGTGGTCATTTAAGGTTCACTTGATCAAAAGGTATTGGTTACTCTATCCCATCAAGGGTACTTTTGTAATGTTCACCATTGATCATGACATACATTAATTAACTAATTACCTGGTCCCTTAATCACTTTAGGTATCCATAAGGTTTAGGTTAATCAACCACTAAACCATCTTGACCACTAAGGCATCAAACGATCTTGACCTTTTTAGACCTCAAACGGTCCTGCACTCTAAACCCTCAAATGGTCTTGGACAAACTTTGAAACCATTTGGTGTTGAAGACCATTTGGCCAAGGTGAGGTAAATACCGT
This sequence comes from Alisma plantago-aquatica, assembly GCA_963693085.1. Classification (NCBI taxonomy): domain Eukaryota; kingdom Viridiplantae; phylum Streptophyta; class Magnoliopsida; order Alismatales; family Alismataceae; genus Alisma; species Alisma plantago-aquatica. Next base: position 553,174,745 of record OY856409.1, read on the forward strand.
TTGGTCATGAAGACCGTTTGGCAAAGTTTAACTTTGAAACAACATGGACATAATTGTTCTTGAAACCACATGAGCACCAAACGGTTTGGGATCGTTTGGTCCCAAACGGTCTTGAGACCGTTTGGTCCCAAATGGTCTTGAGACCATTTGGACTCAAAAAATCTTAAGACCATTTGGACCCAAATGGTCTTGAGACCGTTTGGTCCAAAGCACCTCAAAACTGCATGGACCAAAAAGTGTCTCAACCATTCCAATTGAGTTAGGGTTTCCAATGTTGAACCCTTCAATCGATCATGCACTTGTTAGCCACTTATCAATTGAGTCAATTAGGTCAACCCTCAACTGATTTGACACTCAATTGACCCTCAATTGATCATCAATTAGGGCTTGGATCAATTGGATTAGGGTTTGGAATCGATCACCCTTCAACATGTTTCAACATGAGTCTAATTGATTTGAAACCATTGATCCATCATCCAATTTGGTCATGATCTTACCCCAAACAGTCTTGGGATCGTTTGGATGACCTCCAAACGGTCTTGAGACTGTTTTCTCAAGTCCACACCAAAAACTAACTCAACCAATTAAGGTTTAGCTCATTAGATTGATCATTAGGTCAACAATTATTTACACTTCAACTTATTGTCTTTCAATCTTCAACCACTTAACCATAGTCAACCCTAGACCTCCAAACGGTCTTAGGTGACCCCCAAACGGTCTTGGGATCATTTTTACATTCTCCAAATGGTATTGATACCGTTTGCCCATTATGTCATAAAAAACCAAGTCATTCACTTAAGGATTGAACCCTAGATTTGGTCACCAAATCAGCACTTAATTGCTCAACAACTTGATATCATTGGACCCTCAATTGGTCAACCCTACTTGAACCTAGACCTCCAAATGGTCTTGGGTGATCACCAAACGGTCTTGAGACCATTTGGGTGATCCCCAAACGGTTTTGAAACCGTTTGGGCCACTCAACCCAAACTTCAACTTGATTCAATTATTGAAATCAGCAATTAACCCGATTAGGGTTTAGATGGTTGATGTGCCTTCAATTGGTGATTTACTTGGAATTATTTGATGATTTTTGGTAGGTGATTAGTCCACATTATTTACAATAGACCTCCAAATGGTCAACTCCTGGACAACGCATCCAAACGGTCTTGGACCATTTGCTTCCATGCGTTCTTGGTTGAAACCACTGTTCAGAAAATCGACCGAATATTCCTTTTTGAGGTTCTACCACTCCGATTTTGAATAATCAAACTATAATCGGTCCAGGACCGATTAATTGGCCGATCGGGGGAATAATCAGCCGATTAATCGACGATTTTCAAAATCAAATGCCTGTAATAAATTTTTTACATTAATTTTTTCTAATACTACTATTGGTCATTACAATTACATTCTCTTCTTCCAATTTACATATTTGATCTTCTCCTCATGTTTTCTCTATAAGTTTATAGTTAGTGTTTATTGAACTGATCCTTACTATTGATGTTTTCTTCTTTAATTTCATCAATGTTTCTAATTACTTCTTAATGCAATATTAGTCTATGACTTATCAATGTTTCTAATTACTTATCAATGTTTTTTCCCTAATTTCATCATGTTTCAAGTTACTTATTAATGCAATATTAGTCTTATCACTTATCAATGTTTCTAATTACTTATTAATGCAATATTAGTCTATGACTTATCAATGTTTCTAATTACTTATTAATGTGATATTAGTCTATGACTTATCAACGTTTGTAATTACTTATCAACATTTTCTTCTCTAATTTCATCAATGTTTCTAACTACTTATGAATGCAATATTAGTCTATTAATTATAAATGTTTCTAATTACTTATCATTGTCATTATTATATGGTCATTATATAATTTACATATCTTTATGGTTAATATTAAAAAAAATCGAAACCGATTAAACCGAATATTCTCCCGCTTATACTCCCGCATACCGTATATACTCTATTTGGTACCCTCTCCGCCCATACACTGATTACCGCTTTCCAGAACAATGGTTGAAACCGTTTGCATTCAAACGGTTTGAAACCGTTTGAGCAAGGGGTTAGAGACTGTTTGCTAAAGAAAGTTTGTGGATAAACTTTGGAATTAATGTCATCATCTTCTACCTCTAGAACAGGGGCTGTTCTTCATGGAAATACTTGTAAGAACATACAAAGGTGTCTAAAGAAGAAGAATAAGCAACATTTCTATGAAAGAAGGATGCAATAGCAAAGCTTAAGGGTTAGAGTTATAAAACCCTCCTCTAGGACTGATCCATAGCTCCAAGCTTCGTAGCTTTAATGGTGGATGAAGCTCCAATGGTTGCCCAAGGTCCGTTCTTCAAGTTTTGGATGGAGAAGATGGCTAGAAAGAAGAATTGTGTGAAAAACACCAATAAACCAACCTTGTTTTAGGGTTCCCACCATGAATTCGAGATAGATGGTGATGCATACTTACCAAACCAGCTTAGTCATCTTCCTTCTACTCCAGAGCTCCTTCTTGGTCGATCAAGGCAAGAAGATGAGAAAGGACTAAGGGAAACGATCCCTTGCTTTGTTGATAAAGATCCTTATATATTTTTGGATATTTCCAAGGTAAAGGAAAAGGTAGTTATTTCTTTTATTTATTAAACATATCCACCAAGACTTGCCCCTTCCATGGCCACGTTTCTTCCTCCTAATCACATGCAAAACTCCTCTATTAACTAAAGTTAAAAGGAAAAGATCATATAAGTTGTATATATACAAGGCCATGTGCTTAAATCACTACTACAGAACACGCCTTTGGCGTCGGTTGTTTAACCCCCTTTGGCGACAATTTTCAAGCGACGCCTATGTGGGCGCCGCTAAAGGTCGAACTCTTCGGCATCGGTTTTCTAACCGACGCCTATATGATATATAGGCGTCAGTTATATATAGTTGGCCGACGTCTATAGGGTTCATGCCACAAAAAAGAGCACCACCTAGGACAATTTCTGTGTTGGTTAACAACTGAACAACCGATGCCATACTCCCAGATGACACGGCAAAGCACGGCTGTGCTTCGCTGCACGGCCGTGTTTAGTACTATATGCATCGATTTTATACGAATAAGCGACGCCTTTTCCACCACGGCCATGCTTTCCTACACGGTCAGGTTGTTTGTCATATTAGGCGTCGGTTTTTATCCAATAACCGACGTTGTAGGCCTTTGATGACGGTGTTCTATAAATAACCGATGCCTATACTTTATTTTTTTTTCTTATCAGTTTGCAGGCCTGCTGTGGCTGGTCAGTAGGATGAGAACCTGCAGTTCAGTTTTCTGAATTGTAGGTTTACGACATCCATTGATATCAGCCTACAAACATGCCACAAACCTGTAAAATCAACAAATATTTTTTCACACAAGTAGATACATTCAGACATCAATTCAATTCTCACATTCACACATGTAGAAACATTCAAATACATGTAGAAACATTCAGACATGTATAAACATTCAGAAATATTCATTTACAAAATATCATTCAACATCGCTATCAGCATCCCAATTATATCTTACAATCACCACTGCTTGTATGGCTTTTGCCCATTCTTCTCTTACTTCATTTAATGCTTCCATCGTATATGGAGCATGTATATTTTTTAAGCATTTACCTATAGTGTGGTCAGTTTTAAACACCTGCAAAGAGAATGATGTATATATATAAGTAATAATATAAAAATAAGATTGATATATTTCATACTAACTAATGAGACAATATATAATACCTCATGTATGGTATTAATATCCAATGCGGCATGTCAGATAATCATCTGCATAAATCGCATCACATAGTATGTGCATGCCCAGCTGGTGTCTTGTGTAGCGCACTATAAATTGAAACATACAAAATATTAAAAAATACAACTAAGCACAGTTCACATAAATAATATATACATTGGAGTCGGGAACTTACTTTTACGTTCTCCCAAATTATTGGATGGTTCTTTCTCCTTGGGACATTTCCTCCAGCATTTTTGAATGCATCTAAACCCCTACATGTTAATGTAACACAGTAAATTGCATAATTAAATAGTAATGTAATAACAGATGTTAACGAATATAAAAATGAAATATTTCTCACCAGAATAATGACATTCTCAATGTGTGTCCAATTTTAGTGTTCAATGTACTTCCCGCAGGATCTAGATAATAAACAGTGAACATCCCGGGGACAATAACTAGTAACTCCCAATGTCTAGCGCTATAGGTAAAAAAGTTAAAAATTAATAACTCAAAATGCACAATAAAAATGGAATTTTCTTAAGTCCAAATTATAAATAAAGTAAACTTACTTGACATTGAATGGAGCTATTATTATCGTCTTCTTTTGTTGACCAAAAATCGTAAAAACATCTATACAATATTATTGAACACTATCAGGGTCTTTAGCTACCATACTAATCAATGATGGAATCAAAAATCCCACATGATCAAATGCAAATTGTTTGCATTGATCTTCGACTAAGTAGCTGCAAAACATGTTTTACGTATGCATTAATATATAAGAAACCAGATCACCGGATCTTACACAAGGTATATGGATGTATAAACAAGATCTCACCTTATCCATGTCTCTAACATTGATGTATTCAACCAATCATACATAAATAGCTCAATAACATCTTGTATAAATAAAGAGCTATCGTATGATTGACCTGCATAATATGCTTATAAAGAAACAATTATAGGGCAATGTATATTATGTGCCCGTAGCCAACATGCCATTCCCCTACAAGCAGGACCTAACGGGTATTTTAGGTCAGTTGGAACCCAACTTGGTAATGCAGGAAGTGGAGGTGGAGGCCTAGGTGCTCCGGGTGTCTTCTTTTTAACCTGTATATATAATTTCAGATCAGTTGACCTCATATATACACATTAACAATCTAAAGTAATGTAAATTTATCTTACAATTTTAGTAGTGTAGACGACATCTGCTTTGGGCCATAATATCACCCCGCCTTCTGCCTCACCAAGTGTATCAATATCTGGGTGGGCATATGGCAATGCAGCTTCCCTCCAATCAGGTAATACACATATCGGGCTCACATGAACGTAGCCCTGGGGCATTGGAGTCCCATGAAATGTTTCCCCAGGAAGGGACTGGTACGCATGCGCCTCTGCAACAACATAGTCTTGCATTCTTAAGCGGCATGGCTTCAATGCCTACAAATTTACGTAAGAATGTTATACATATATACATATCATCTTGAAAAGACTAGCTACAATGTCATAAACAATACTTACAGCAGACGTGCTAGGCGATGGGTCTCCAGGATTACTCGCAGTCTGTGCATCAGGAGAAGAGTGGGTCGCCATAGGCTGATTGGAAGCCTGAGATGCCTGCCACCGCACTATTTCTTCCTTGAACTTCTCAACAACTATATCATTGACCTTCTTAGCAACTATATCCTCGACTCTCTTATTCTTCTATATATGGATAAAAGAAACATTAGCTTCTTATTATTGAATTCCCTTTTGCAGTAACATTCTAAAAAAAGAATAGGTTACCTCTTCTTGTGAAAGTCCCGCTCTGGGTTTGTGCTGGGATGGCCCAAAGAATGCTTTGATGCCCACACCAGCGCCTGCACCCCTAACACGTCCAGGATGCTCTGGGTTACCCAGAGCAACTGTCAATTCATCCCTTGTGCCCTGAGGGATGAACGTGCCTTGTTTCCTCTGTCGTGCAGCTCCGGCTAATCACAATCAACAGAGATTGGTAATTTAACACCACAAATAATCAATATTCAAACGATTGCTCTAAGAGTTGTATTTTACCATTTTCGCAGCCGCCTCAGCAGTTACAGGCTTCTTTATTTCACCCTTCTTGTTTTGCCTCCCAGCTATCCAGATATCATGGCGAGGCATGGGTGTGGCAGACTCCTGAGTAGCAGCAGACTCCTAAGTAGCCGCAGACTCCGCCTGTAGTCTTTGGCGAATGCTTGCATAGCCCTTTGGACCCATAGTGTGGTCATGCACAATCAGTGCACACCTTGCTTTTTGCGCGTCATTGAGGGCCTAGTTAGTATGCACATTAATGATTTGGTTAGTAGCACTAAATGTTAATCTTGAATAGGTGAATACAACGTATATTAATTAAATTGGGAGTGACGCCTAATACCTTGAATTCTTTAGATTTTCTTGAAGCAACAAAATTGTCCCAATCTTCTTTGTCCAAGAAGTTCCACTGCTCAAGGGCTGACTTCTTCTTCTTATCACCATCTTTTATGTATTCTCTGTTCAGATTTGTCCTATAGTTCCTAAGCATCTTTCCAGCGCATTGCATCACACTTTTACGATGCAACTTCTCATCCAATGCAAACAGATTCTGTAAAATAGAATTCTTATTAACTAGTATCCAAAAATAGAATTGCAAATAATATAATTTGTAATCTACAAAATAGAATTGCAAATAATAATAACTCACGCATAAATCCTTCCATATCAAGTCTTTCTTCCTCTGAGGAACTTTATGCCAATTATCATACTTAACACCACAATGGCTTCGAGTGACACACCCAAGATAGTTTACAAAATTATTGCGGTTCACTCCAATTGCATTTCCTCCATTATCAAACTCAACAACCAATTTGGATCCACTGCCACTCAGCGCTATTAACTTCTTCAACAGAGTGATGCCCCTTTTCTTGTTAAGTGTTTGGTGCTGCGCATCAAGTTGCTCCAGTGCTTCAGTGGGTACATGTGCATCATCAACCTAAAATTCGACAAAAATAAACACACTGAATTAGCCCAATATAGAAATATAGGATATATGACATAACTAGAAGATAATGAATTTTATAGAAATACAGGATATGTTTTTAGAACTTACATTGGTATCCTCGCCATGCTCGTCATGGACAGCATGCTCATCATGGACTTCATGCTCATCATGGACATCATGCTCATCATGGTCATCCATATGAAAATGTAATTAAAAAGGCAAACATTTAGCAATTGTATTAACTAGAAAAAGGAAAACATTTTGTATTAACTAGAAAAAGGCAAACATTTAGCATTTGTATTAACTAGAAAAAGGCAAACATTTAGCATTTGTATTAACTAGAAGATAATGAAAAATCAAATCTGAAAATGATATTGATATTAAAAAAGCAAACATTTAGCTTCAATAAAAAAATATAAACATACATGTCTCTAAAATTGTGATCTTTTATCAATTAACAATCCTTCATTGTGATCTCCGCGCACATATAAATCATCATTAGCTTCAATATTTTGTGGAGTTGGCAACCCAACTGAGAATGGACTGGAGTCATCATACTTATCATAGTACTCTTCTTCATCTATAGGATCTTCAAGGAACTGTCTTTTACCATGAAGAACAACCGACCATTTATCATTTGCAGGATCATCGATATAGAATATTTGTTTCGCCTGTGATGCCAATATGAATGGTTCACCCTTCTCGCCAATCTTTTCAAAGTTCACCAAAGTGAAACCCAATTCATCCACTATAACTCCTTTGGTGTTATCAACCCGATTACATTTAAAGAGTGGAATTCTGAAATCTATGTAGTCAAACTCCCATATGTCTTCAATGACACCGTAATATGACATTTTAGCTTCACGTGGACTCTTATCCTTTGCACTTGCAAAATACATAGTCGACGCTTGAAGAGTGACCCCACTGTTTTGGATGACACTCTTATCATCTTGGCGCTTTGTGTAATATGTGAACCCATTAATGTCAAACCCTTTATAAGACATAACATTCGGTTTTGGTTTAAAGGCGAGGCATTTGATAGTTTCTATAATATCATTTGGTGTTTGAGATAGTTGATGTAAGACTTTATCTTCAAACCACTTAGTAAAAGTCTTATTATGCTCTCTAGCAAACCACATTGAACTTGCTCGAGGATGTTGTCTCTTGATGAAATTGGTATGTTCCTCGATATAAACACTCACTTCGTCCATGTTGTGTAAAATATACAAGTGAGCTTGTTCCAACTGCTCACGGCTGATTACTTTCACCCGTGATCCCAAAATTCCTTTGCCCTCCTCAATATTCTTGTCATTAACGGGAGTGTTATTACCACTCAGAAAGTCATTGCAAAAATCCATAACCTCTCTCGCCACATAACCTTCAATAATACTCCCTTCAGGCCGATAATGGTTTCGAACATCACCTTTAAAAATGCTCATGTATCGTTCAAAGGGATACATCCAATGCAAGAAAACTGGTCCCAACATTTTCACTTCCCTAGTCAAGTGGACAACAAGATGTACCATGATATCAAAGAACGAAGGAGAGAAATACATCTCAAGCTAACATAGGGTAACAACCACTTCTCTTTGCAAATTATCGAGAGTATCAGGGTCAATAACTTTGCTGCATAGACTGTTGAAAAAGAAACAAAGTCTGGTGATTGCAAACCTTACATGCTTTGGCAATATAGATCGAATTGCCACGGGCAATATTTGTTGCATTAGAGTGTGACAATAATGAGATTTAAGACCTATCAACTTCAGATCTTTCATTGATACCAATCTACGGATGTTGGATGAGTAACCATGTGGAACCTTAACATTTACCAAGCATTCACAAAAATCTTTCTTCTCCTTTCTAGACAACGTGTAATAAGCGAGAGGTAAGTATGTTCTTTTATTACCCATTTCACGTAATTCTGATAATTCTGACCTTATTCCCATTTCACATAGGTCCAGTCTGGATTTTATCCCATCTTTAGTCTTACCTGGTATATTTAACAGAGTACCAATGATGCTATCACAGACATTTTTCTCAACGTGCATTACATCGATACAATGCCTGACTGTCAAAGATTTCCAATAAGGAAGATCCCAAAATATTGGCTTCTTCTTGAATGAAGAATTGTCACTCCGTGTGGCCATACTACATTGTGATTTCTTACCAAATTCATTGACAATGTCTTTTACTCTTTCATAAACAACATCCCATGGTATAGGTTTAGGTGCACTCCGTTCATCATTCCATCCATTGAATGCTTTGCGCTTCCTACGATACAGATGGAATTTTGAAAGAAACCTTCAATGGCCAAGATATACAATCTTGCCGCCATGTTTTAGTCTTATTGAATCAGTGTTTTCTTCACATATAGGACATGCTTTATCTCCTTTGACACTATATCCAGACAAATTCCCATATGCTGGAAAGTCATTAATAGTGCAAAACAACATAGTGTGCAAACGAAATGTCTCTCTTCCTGAAGAATCATAGGTCATCACACTTTCAGCCCAAAGTTTCTTTAAGTCATCAATCAGAGGTTCAAGATAAACATCGATATCATTTCCGGGTTGTTTAGGGACCGATATCAACAACGACATCATACCATACTTATTTTTCATACACAGCCAGGGAGGAAGATTGTATATAACAAGCATGACTGGCCAAGTGCTATGTTGGCTGCTCAATGTCCCGTACGGATTCATCCCATCTGTACAAAGCCCAAGTCTTAGATTCCTATCTTCTTCACCAAATTTGGGGTACAATAGATCAATCTTCTTCCACTGTGGGGAATCATACGCATGTCGTAGGATCCCATCATTATTTTTCTTAACATCTGCATGCCACTTCAAATTCTTCGCATCTTTCGGATTTGCAAACAGGCGTTGAAACCGTGATATTATAGGTAGATACCACAACACCTTGGCAGGAGAACCAGTTTTGGACTCCCCAGAAGTCGTCAATTTATACTGTGATGCACCACATTTTGGACAATCTTTCAAATCTACATAGTCCTTTTGAAATAATACACAATCATTCAGGCATGCATGTATCTTCTTGGCCTCCATTCCCATTGGGCACAACATTTTCTTTACCCGGTATGTTGAGATTGGCAGCTCGTTTCCTTCAGGAAGCATTTCTTTCAACAAAGTCAACAATTCAGTGAAGCTTTTGTCGCTCCATCTATTGTTAGCTTTCAACTTATACAATCTCAACACATCGCTAAGCTTCGTAAACTTAGCACAGCCTGTGTATAATGGTATCTCAGCATTATGCACAATGTTTCTAAAGATAGGAGGTGGATCAGTGTGCTCTACCCTACAACTATCCAGCATTGCATCAACGATGTCTACTTGAACTGGTTCGTTCACATCTACGTCATCGGAGGGAATTTCTTCTTCCACCCAAGCACTACTATCGACATCTACTGGTTTCAAGTTTGAAATCTCTCCATGCTAGTGCCATTCTGTATAGCCTTATACAATCCCATTGCACATGACATGACTTTTGATTTCCTCACCAGTGTTGACTTTCAAGTTGTTACCGCAATGCCTACACGGACAGTAGAACCTATCTGTAGGTTTTTTCCTATGTTCCTCAGCAAATCTAACAAACTGATCAAGACCAGATATAAACTCTGGGGTGCAGCGATTGCAAATAGACATCCATGATCTATCCATTCTATGATCAAAGAGAAAACAAGTATATATTAGGATTAGGGTATACACTTACATTCTATCCAAGATTTACTCCAACAAACACATGTGATGTCATTCTTATATATAATAAATGTGTACCACCTATCCCATCCTTGAACACCTAATCTTACTAGTAAGTGTATAATGTGTATTGGGTTTTCGAGAAAATTTCGGCAACATTTCCCCGCTGTTCTCTAAGTACATTTGTACTTAGAGAACAAATGGGGAAATGCTGCCGAAATTTTCTCGAAAACCCAATACCCATTATACACTTACATCCTAAGTGAGATTAAGTGTTCAAGAACAGTCCCAAACCGGGGACTATCCATGATTTACTCCTAATGAGTAAATCTTGGACGGGTTTCTAGGCCAACAAATACAATAATAGATATCTACAATGAAGCTGGACTCCATACAAACAGTATATAATTTAGTGATTGTTCATTCTAATTTATACCAATGTACAAGTAATATAAAGAACAATGATTGTTCACTTTCAAGGCCAACAAACACATGTGATGTCATTCTTATATATAATAAATGTGTACCACCTATCCCATCCTTGAACACTTAATCTCACTAGTAAGTGTATAATGTGTATTGGGTTTTCAAGAAAATTTCGGCAGCATTTCCCCGCTGTTCTCTAAGTACATATGTACTTAGAGAACAAACGAGGAAATGTTATCGAAATTTTCTTGAAAACCCAATACACATTATACACTTACATCCTAAGTGAGATTAGGTGTTCAAGAACAGTCCCAAACCGGGGACTATCCAAGATTTACTCCTAGTGAGTAAATCTTGGACGGGTTTCTAGGCCAACAAACACAATAATAGATATGTACATGTTAGGGTTTCATCACAATTGATGTTAGGGTTTCATCAATGTTAGGGTTTAATCAAATCAAATTAGGATGCTAGAATGGACAAGTTTAAATCTTATTTCAACATGCATCAAAATTTACTGAATTAGGCCAAGCATTAGGATTAGAAGCACAAATATATGCAAGCAAAAGATTTGTTCGTATCCTAGAATTTACATAAAGCATTACATATAGATTTGTTCATATGCTTACCAACAACAAACACGGACGTGGCTGTGCTGTCCAGCACAGCCGTGGTAGGCCAACATAGCCACGGCTGTGTTTGCTGCATGTAGGTAAAAAGCTAGGGAGAAAGGCTACGGCTAATACCTGGAGAGCAGACCGAAGCTAGGCGGCGTGGCGGGCGTGAGCAGGGAGGAAGGAGCGGGCGGCGCCGGCGACGCAGGACGAAGCTAGGGCAGCGGCAACATAGGAGCAGCAGAGCAGGTGGCGGGCGACGGCGGTGACGCAGAGCAGTAGCACAGTCGGCGGCGACAGCGAGGCGAGGCGAGGAAGAATAGGCAGCGTCGGCGACGGCTAGAACCAACAGGCAGCTAGCGGGCGATCGAGCAGCAGCTAGCGGGCGACGAAGACAATGAAACAGGTACCGGTGCGATCCATCGTGGGTCTATTAAGTTCGTAAAGGTGTCGGTTATCAAATACAAACGACACCTAAAGTCTTCAGCGTCGGTTGATAGTAAAACACCGACGCCCAACTAGACAACCTTTACCCAAAATTTTTTGGCGGGAACCATTATCATCGTCAGTTATCGAAGGATAACCGACACTGAAAGTGGGACTTTTTGCGCAAATTTTCATTTTAAATAGGCGTCGGTGAATTGTTAAAAAACTGACGCTGTAGGTAACCTAAAATGTTTTCACACGAACATTGGATTTCGCGGGTGATTTTAGGCGTCAGTCTGTTATAACCAGCCGACGCTGAATACAAAGCGGTACCCGTGTCTGGCTGGTCTTCGAATATAGACGTCGGTTTGCATAAATAACCGACATCTAATATTATAGGCATCGATTTTCCTAAATAACCGACGCCCAGAAAAACGACACTGAACGATGTTTCTGTAGTAGTGAATCTTGGTTATTTTAAATATCAAGATTATCTTTCCTTCTTGATCATTCAAATGAGGCACCCTCCTCATTTTCTTTGCTCTTCTTGATGCCAAGAGTCACGAGAGATACTCTATAGGATATTTTTACATGTTGGACCCTAGGTTTTGGGTAAATTGCACTTTACACCAAAACTAGGTTTTAAAGCACAAGGATTGCTCTACAAGCTATAACTTGGTGCCCAAGCTTGTGAAAACTGTACCACTTCATCATATTCCTTATTATGATGTCTCAACATCAGAGTAACATCTTAACATGTTCAATTTGCAAGTTAACCCCTCTACTTGGGTAATTTGCACTTTAGTCCAAAATTAACAAAACACCGTTGCAACATTGTACAAAAAAGACTGAAATGGAAATATAGGTTCCTCAAAAGCTTTAATTACATTTCATAAGATAACCACCAGCATTAATCACATATTTAAGCAAAACACCTGGGGTTAGTACATAACCCATGTCAGGGATGTTACAAATTATCCACCCCTTACAAGGATTTCGTCCCCGAAATCAACAAAACATATTAAGAGAAAAGAGCAGGGTATTTCCTTCTCATCTCTTCCTCTAGTTCCCACGTGGCTTCTTCAACACCATGGTGATTCCAGAGGACTTTCACAAGACTTATGTCTTTCTTTTTTCAGTTTTTTAATTCTGTTATTAAGGATTGACACAGGTCCTTCCTCATAAGATATATCATCATTTAATTCTACTTCCATAGGTTGCAGAACTAATGTTGTATTAGGGTGACATTTCCTAAGCATGGAAATGTGGAACACAGGGTGTAACTTCTGTAGTTCTAGTGGTAACTCTAGCTTATAGGCTACTCTTCCAATCCGTTCAATGATTGGGTAAGGCCCCATAAACCTAGGAGCTAACTTCCCTTTCCTTACAAATCTAAGAACTCCCTTCCAAGGTGAGACCTTGAGGTATACTCTGTCTCCACCCTGGAATTCTAAAGGTCTACGATGCTTATCAACATAAGATTTCTTCCTATCATGTGCAGTCTTTATCTGTTGTTGTATTACTTTAATCTTCTCGGTGGTCTGCTGCACAAGATCACGACCTAAAAGTTGATATTCACCAGTTTCATACCAACATAGGGGTGATCTACAACGTATACCATACAAAGCTTCATAAGGTGCCATGTCAATGCTATGTTGATAGCTGTTATTATAGGAAAACTCTATCAAGCTTAGGTGCAGATCCCAACTCCCTGTAACCTGAAGAACACATGCTCTAAGCAAGTCTTCCAAGGTCTGTATGGTTCATCTGACTGTCCATCAGTCTGTGGATGAAAGGTTGTACTAAACCTTAACTGTGTGCCTAAAGCTTTATGAAGTCGTTCCCAAAAATGACTCGTAAACTAGGGACCTCTGTCAGAAACAATGGTAACTGGGACTCCATGCAATCGCACTATCTCATCAACATAAAACTGTGCTAGCTTCTCAGCAGAATAGGTTGTTTTGATAGGAAAGAAATGTGTTGTATTTGTCAACCTATCAACTATTACCCAGATGGAATCATGTCCTTTGGCTGTCCTAGGTAGACCAACCACAAAGTCCATGGTTACATGATCCCACTTCCACTGTGGTATGGGCAAAGGTTGCATTGTCCCTGCAGGCTTCTGGTGTTCAACTTTAACTTGCTGACACACAAGACACCGCATAACAAACTCAACAAAATGTTTCTTCAAACCAGGCCACCAATACATATCTTTCAGGTTTCGATACATCTTGGTGCCTCTTGGGTGCATAGCATAAATTGAAGAATGAGCTTCTTCCAGGACTAACTTTCTCAAGTTATCCACATCCGATACTATCATTCTACCATGGTAATAGGCTACTTGATCATCTGAGTCATGGAAACCATCTCGCTTCTCACTACCATACTCTGATCTAATCTGTTGAACTGCATCATCAACTTGTTGTGCCTCCTTGATCTGTTGTCTCAGAGTAGGTTTCATGTGCACCTCAGATAACAAACCTGCTAACAATGATACTCTCAACTGTACATTGTTTTACCTTAAGGAGATAAGCATATCTCTCCTTGAGCACACTAAAGAATTCAGCTGTGCTTTATCTAGGGTTGGTGTTGCTGATTTCCTACTCAAAGCATAAACAACTACATTGGCCTTCCCTAGATGGTAATCAATTGTATAGTCGTAATCCTTGATTAAATCCATCCAGCGGCGTTGCCTCATGTTAAGCTCATACTGAGAAAAGATATACTTAAGGTTCTTATGATCAGTGAAAATCTGGAATGTCTCTCCATAAAGATAATGTCTCCAGATCTTCAAGGCATGAACTACAGCAGCTAGCTCTAAATCGTGTGTCGAATAATTCTCCTCGTGTTTATTAAGCTGTCGGGAAGCAAAAGAAATCACTTGTTTATCCTTCATCAACACACATCCAAGTCCATTCTTAGAAGCATCACATAAAACTATATATCCTTTCTCTTGTTCAGGTAACACAAGCACAAGTGCACTTGTCAACCTCTCCTTCAACAACTAAAATGATTGTTGACACTTATCACTCCAAACAAAAGGAACATCCTTCCTGGTCAACTTAGTCTAGGGTAAGGCTATAGAACTAAAGTTCTTAATGAACCTCCGGTAATAGCCTGCCAAACCTAAGAAACTACAGATCTCTATCGGTGTCTTCAGTTGCTCCCATAGCAGAACAGATTCTACCTTTTTAGGATCCACACAAATGCCCGAGGCAGATATTACGAGTCCAAGGAAAGAAACTTCTGGTAACCTGAACTCACACTTGCTAAACTTAGCATATAGCTTGTGTTCTCTTACCAAAGTTAGAGTCTGACAAAGATGTTGTTTGTGCTGCTGAGCATCCCTGCTATAGATCAGGATGTCATCTTTGAAGACAACAACACACTGATCGAGAAAAGGTCAGAAGATTCTATTCATGAGTTCCATAAATGTAGCTGGTGCATTAGTTAGTCCAAACGACATAACTTTGAACTCATAGTGACCATACATTGTCCTAAAGGCAGACTTTGGTATGTCACTATCCTTAATACGTAGTTGGTGATATCCAGACCTCAAATCTATCTTTGAGAAGACGGTTGCACCACACAACTGGTCAAAGAGATCATCAATCCTCGGAAGAGGATACTTATTCTTTATTGTTACTTTATTTAACTGTCTATAATCAATGCACAACCGCATTGAACCGTCTTTCTTCTTAACAAAGAGGACCAGAGCACCCCAAGGTGAAGTACTTGGTCAAATAAAACCTTTCTCAAGAAACTCTTGCAGTTGTTTCTTAAGTTCTGCCATTTCAGCAGGCACCATCCTATATGGTGTTTTTGCTGTTGGTTGCGTTTTTGGGATTAGATTAATCTCAAAATTAATCACCCGGGGTGGTGGTACACCTGGAAGTTCTTCAGGAAATACATCTTCAAACTCCTTGACTATAGGAACTTCAGCAGGGTTAGGACTCTCCATGGTAGTATCTACCACATGGGCCAAGAATGCATAACATCCTTGCCTCATCAGCTTCTCAACAACCATAACCGACACAAGACAGGTTGGTAGAATCTTTCTTTCTCCTTGAAAGATCCATGTGTTACTTTCATCAGTGAACACAGCTTGCTTGGACTCACAATCCAAGACAACCTTATACCTTTCCAAGGTATCCATCCCAAGGATTACATCGAATCCATGCATCTCAAGTGGCATAAGATCCACTTCAATGTGATGATTAGAAAAGAAGAGAATGTAGGGAGAACATACCTCCTGCAACACAGCAGATCCCATCAACAGAGTTTCTAGCAACAAACTATCTGCTCTATGAATTATAGACAGGTTACAGTCAAGAACCACTCTTCGAGTGATAAAGGAGTGTGTAGCACCCGGATCAACTAAAATAGATACAACGCAATATGTAGACATATCAGAATATAATAATTCCATCTGACCTGCCACAACCCGAGGGTTGATCACTGTATCAGGTGGATTCATTGCGTAGAATCTTGCCGTCGCCTGTGGTTGATTTGGTGCTCGCTGATTAGGTGCTGATGATCCAGCTTGGGACGCTTGTCCACGCCCTCTAGCACTTCCTGGAAACTATCATCTTTGGGACCCTTGCTGACTCTGCCTCTGAGGTTGAGTCACACTCACTTCTCTGGATCTGCAGTCCTTCATCAGGTGTCCCATCTTTCCACATATATAACAACTTCTATTCAGTTGTTGTGGTCTGGGTGGTCCTGTAACTGACAAAGATGCTGAACTACGAGCTCCTTCTAGTGGTAAACTTCATCCTCTACCACTATTTGATGTCCACTGTGTTTGGGTACTGAATCTAGGTGGTGGTGTAGGCACAAAAAACCTAGGTTTCTTGAAACCTTTAGATGAAGATCCTTGGAACTGGGGATACATCCTCTTATCCTTGGTCTATCTCTTCTCTACCACATATCTCTCTACCCTTATGACAGATTCCACAAAGGTAGAAAACCTTTCCCTATTCTCTAGAGCAGACACGGGAGTAGTCAGCTCAGTGTTTAATCCTTTCTCAAAATGCCTAATCCTTTCTTCATCTGTAGTTGCCATGTGCGGACAGAACCACAAAAGCTCCATGAACTTAGCCTCATATTCACTAATGTTCATAGGTCCTTGTCTTAATCTCTCGAACTGAGAGATTTTCTCATCCAGAAACTTCTTAGGGAAGTATCTGTTGATAAATTCCCGTCGGAAAACTTCCCATGCAATCTCCACACCTAGCCTTTTCTGTTCTTCCATGGTCCACCAATGACCAACACTTCCCTTGAGAAGATACACAACATGTCTAACCTTCTCAGCTTCTGGGATGTTCAGGATTTTAAAGGCCTTCTCTAGTTCAGTTAACCACAAGTCAACATCTATTGGGTCAGCTGTTCCAGCATACTCTGTGGCTCCAACTCGGCGAAGTCATTCAAACGTCTTGCCGACTCCTTGTCCTTCAAGATGGGTAGGTGCCCTAGGTATAGGTATAGACATCCTATCAGTCATATGTGTCATGGTAGTCATAAACTGCCCAAACATGGCTTGAACAGCTGGGTTCCCCATATCAGTTGGATTGAATTGGGGTGGTCCAGGCACAAGTTCTTCTCTATCTGGGTTTCTTGCACCTTCTCTGGGTGCAGTGACACTACTTTCTGCAACGTGTTCCTCATGTGGTCCATACATCCTTAGTCTTATCTTCTCCTCCTGATGAGCAGAAGACACTATCAGATATACTGGAAGACACTAGAACAAACTCAATATCCCAAGTCCTATGTCTCTGTAGAGTCAGCGAACCTAGAGCTCTGATACCACTAAATTGTGACAACCATCTCGTGAAAACAGGATTAACCAAATTAAACTAATGCGGAAGCATTTCGTTAGCAGCGGAAATACCGAAAATCACTAAAAAATTAAAACTTTTTGTAAAGAGATCTATAAACGATAAAACTCATTCATAAGGAAACATGATAAGTTATTTACAAACTGATCCATCATTACATATCTGTAAAATCACATCTCGAGAGTCACAAGCATCAACTTCCCTGTTAAACTGTACATGAGCAGATACAAAAATCTCGAGGCATTACGCCAAAATCTCAGATCTATATTAAACATCTACTGACTCCTAGGACCTGAGAGTACAGAGACGACACATAGGACATTCTATCTACAAGGCTTGACAGACAGTGTCTCCACCTGAGGATCACTGTTGTCCCTGATGTTGCTGTTGTTGTTGTTGCTCACCCACTGATGGATTCCTTCGTCCACAGTGTCTACCTAAAAAGTTGAATCCCACAGGGGTGAGACAATTGAATAATTGTCCCAACGAGAGGTATAACTCTCCGCCAGAAGCATTGTTATTGCAATAATGGAATAACATTGAGTAATAGAATTATAAATATTCAACAGCAGGTAAAACATTGAATAAGCTAAGTAAAGCAACATTCTTTTAGCAATCATTTCAATTATAACTTAATTGAATGACGAGACATATATCAATAAGGAATATGAAAAACAAGTATACTAGTTATTCAACTTGAGCATTATAAACAATGTATCATCAATCATTGTTTCTCGTAGTTCAACCTAAGAAGTTATGCTATATGGCTGATTACATCTTTCAAACATATTTATACTCTGAGGAGATGAGTTACACCTCTCATACTCCAACCGACCATTACGAAATCACAATCGGTACCATACATAGGTCATCAGAAGAGCTGGATTCCTATGACCTCATCATCCTCAATCAGTGTAAGGAACAACATGCAGGACATCTTGTGTCTCTATCATAATAGCTTTCCAGGTTATTCTGGCAACTTTGCTATTAGAGTTACAGTGGCGTACTATACTCTCTTCGCCATTGAGGGATTTCTTGTTTATCTCACATCGATGCGGCATTAACAACATCATCGGGAGATTAGTGATACATCATTCCGGCATATACATATAATGAAGGATTGAGAGATTAAATGTACATCTCACATCAATTCCCACATTAGGACGTAAGGATATTTGCGTCCATAACCCCCACATACTCAAAAGTATGCTCTCTAGGAGTTCCCTTAGGAAAACCTATTTCACCATCATTTAACTTCTGACAATGATGGATCTATGGCCAGGGATCTACATGATATCATTATACTTGATTATTTAAGTACATTATGGAATTCTTTTAGCATCAGGCATGTTTTCAAACATAAATCAATAATACATTTGCTATAAAGAAAGAGTACTGGTTGTATCAAGTTCGGATCACATATTGTTAACATTGGGATATCAATCCCTAACCATCTCATCATTGTGATTTAGGGATATGGGTGTTCAAACCCTTAGATCATCAAAACTCTTGTTACCAAGTAACATATTGATGACTTAATGGCAATACAGATATTTCTCATGGCTCATACAACCTATCAATCTCATATGTTACCTCTTACTAGGCAACATAGCACATCATTACTTTCAAAACTTATAAAGTACTTTCAACGAATATGGCATCATAACCCTTACCTAGCTATGATCACTTCTTGATAAAGGCCTGCATGACTAACACAATTGATAACATGCAAATTATATCTATATCAACATAATACAAAGATAGCCTTTCAATTCAAGGTTTGTACCACTATGCCCTTACTAGGGTTAGGGTTTCCCTTTTTAATCCAATCAGGGTTATTCAAACCCTATAGCTAAATTAGGAATAATGATTCCTCATTTCATAATTCAACAAGAGCTTCATGATATGAAGCATCACCTAGAATTAGGGTTTACTGTTCATATCATCACATTTCCTTAAATTAGGGTTTACTATTCACAACACATCATATTACCCTAGATTAGGGTTTACTATTCACAACACATCACATTAAGATCATATCATCATCATGTATGATGGTTATTTCCATTAATGCCCTCAAATTAGGGTTAAGATTCATTAACTATCATAATTAGGGTTTTCATGATCTCACTATGAAGGATCATACCCTAATTAGACATATGCATACATATTGAATATTTATCACTTGATTCTCATTCATATAGGGAGTCTTCTCTCTCCTCTATCTATCAGATGATGTTTACATCACCTATGATTAGGCTAAGTCAATCTAATACTGACAGGGTTGTGTCATTACTATTGTGGTCATTTAAGGTTCACTTGATCAAAGTGTATTGGTTACTCTATCCCATCAAGGGTACTTTTGTAATGTTCACAATTGATCATGACATACATTAATTAACTAATTACTTGGTCCCTTAATCACTTTAGATATCAATAAGGTTTAGGTTAATCAACCACTAACCCATCTTGACCACTAAGGCATCAAACGATCTTGACCTTTTTAGACCTCAAACGGTCTTGCACTCTAAACCCTCAAACGGTCTTGGACAAACTTTGAAACTGTTTGGTGTTGAAGACCGTTTGGCCAAGGTGAGGTAAAGGCCATTTGGTCATGAAGACCGTTTGGCCAAGTTTGACTTTGAAACCGCATGGACACAATTGTTCTTGAAACCGAATGAGCACCAAACGGTTTGGGATCATTTGGTCCCAAACGGTCTTGAGACCGTTTGGTCCAAACCACCTCAAAACCACATGGACCAAAAAGTGTCTCAACCACTCCAATTGAGTTAGGGTTTCCAATGTTGAACCCTTCAATCGATCATGCACTTGTTAGCCACTCATCCATTGAGTCAATTAGGTCAACCCTCAACTGATTTTACACTCAATTTACCCTCAATTTATCATCAATTAGGGCTTGGATCAATTGGATTAGGGTTTGGAATCGATCACCCTTCAACATGTTTCAACATGAGTCTAATTGATTTGAAACCATTGATCCATCATCCAATTTGGTCATGATCTTACCCCAAATGGTCTTAGGATCATTTGGATGACCTCCAAACAGTCTTGAGACCGTTTGCTCAAGTCCACACCAAAAACTAACTCAACCAATTAAGGTTTAGCTCATTAGATTGATCATTAGGTCAACAATTAATTGCACTTCAACTTATTGCCTTTCAATCTTCAACCGCTTAACCATAGTCAACCCTAGGCCTCCAAACGGTCTTGGGTGACTCCCAAACGGTATTGGGATCATTTGGACATTCTCCAAACGGTGTTGAGACCGTTTTCCCATTATGTCATAAAAAACCAAGTCATTCACTTAAGGATTGAACCCTAGATTTGGTCACCAAATCAGCACTTAATTGCTCAACAACTTGATATCATTGGACCCTCAATTGGTCAACCCTACTTGACCCTAGACCTCCAAACGGTCTTGGGTGATCACCAAACGGTCTTGAGACCATTTGGGTGATCACCAAACGTTTTTGAAACCGTTTGGGCCACTCAACCTAAACTTCAACTTGATTCAATTATTGAAATCAGTAATTAACCCGATTAGGGTTTAGATGGTTGATGTGCCTTCAATTGGTGATTTACTTGGAATTACTTGATGATTTTTGGTAGGTGATTAATCCACATTATTTACAACAGACCTCCAAACGGTCAATGCCTGGTCAACGCATCCAAATGGTCTTGGACCGTTTGCTTCCATGCGTTCTTGGTTGAAACCGTTTGCATTCAAACAGTTTGAAACTGTTTGCTCCCAAACAGTTTAGGAAACCGTTTGAGCAAGGAGTTAGAGACCGTTTGCTAAAGAAATTTTGTGGATAAACTTTGGAATTAACGTCATCATCTTATACCTCAAGAACAGGGGCTGTTCTTCATAGAAATACTTGCAAGAATACACAAATGTGTCTAAAGAAGAAGAATAAGCAACGTTTCTAAGAAAGAAGGATGCAATAGCAAAGATTAAGGGTTAGAGTTATAAAACCCGCCTATAGGACTGATCCAGAGCTCCAAGCTTCGTATATTTAATGGTGGATGAAGCTCTAATGGTTTCCCAAGGTCCGTTCTTCAAGTTTTGGATGGAGAAGATGGCTAGAAAGAAGAATTGTGTGAAAAACACCAATAAACCAACCTTGTTTTAAGGTTCCCACCATGAATTCGAGATAGATGGTGATCCATACTTACCAAACCAGCTTGGTCGTCTTCCTTCTACTCCAGAGATCCTTCTTGGTCGGTCAAGGCAAGAAGATGAGAAAGGACTAAGGGAAACGATCCCTTGCTTTGTTGATAAAGATCCTTATATATTTTTGGATATTTCCAAGGCAAAGGAAAAGGTAGTTATTTCTTTTATTTGTTAAACACATACACCAAGACTTTCCACTTACATGTCCACGTTTCTTCCTCCTAATCACATGCAAAACTCCTCTATTAACTAAAGTTAAAAGGAAAAGATCATATAAGTTGTATATATACAAGGCCATGTGCTTAAATCTTGGTTATTTTAAATATCAAGATTATCTTTCCTTCTTGATCATTCAAATGAGGCACCCTCCTCATTTTATTTGCTCTTCTTGATTCCAAGAGTCATGAGAGATACTATAGAGGATATTTTGACATGTTGGACCCTAGGTTTTGGGTAAATTGCACTTTACACCAAAACTAGGTTTTAAAGCACAAGGATTGCTCTACAAGCTATAACTTGGTGCCCAAGCTTGTGAAAATTGTACCACTTCATCGTATTCCTTATTATGATGTCTCAACATCAGAGGAACATCTTAACATGTGAAATTTGCAAGTTAACCCCTCTACTTGGGTAATTTGCACTTTAGTCCAAAATTAACAAAACATTGTTGCAACATTGTACAAAAAGCACTGAAATGGAAATATAGGTTCCTCAAAAGCTTTAATTACATTTCATAAGATAACCACCAGAATTTAATCACATATTTAAGAAAAACACCTAGGGTTAGTACATAACCCAGGTCAGGGATGTTACAGAAAAGTTGCAAAGTCAAAGGGTTGGGTCTATTTTGTATTTTTGGTCTTAAATTTTCCCAAAAGAAAGTGATGGACTCTATAATAGAGCTTCCATCCATTACTTTGCATATTTTAGTTGTATGACCATGGATTTTAATTCATTTCCTATTTTTCAAGTATAAAACTATGTGTAGTTATCTAGTGTATACCTACCTTATCCATATAGTCATACACAACTCTTGTATTTTTATTATAATAGTTAAATTTAGTTGTATGTTAGTTTTTTATGTTGATGTTTTAGTCATTGATTTGATACCTCACACTCTCTATTGTAAAACATTTTCATGTCACTACTTTTTCTACAAAGATTAGTAGGAAGACCCACATTGGTCCTACCCACGTAAGTGAGGTATGTCATTTTTCTTATTTATCAATGAGTACACATGGTCTCTTGCATTGCTTTCATCTCACAAAAAATGTATCTAAGATAGAATTGTGGTAAAATTCATATTGCACCTTCATTAAAACTTCTCTTTATAAGTTTTCAGCATATAAACAACATAAAACTAGAGTTTCATCTATAAGTATTTGTCATCAAGTTTGAAATATATATGTCTTCCCTCTATTAGATCACTAGTAGAGTTTTTAATTGGTTATTAGTAGAAAATAAGTATTTTTAATATTGTATGCTTAAAAGTGATTCATAGTGTGTTAACTGCTCCAACATGGTACACTAAGCCCCAATGTTAGTAATTTATATAGTTTTGTCTTCACATGCTGAATATTTTTTATCAAAATTTTCTTAGTAAAATGACATAGTTGTGCATTGATGTTATGAATTAATAGTATGAGGTTATTTAGAAGGATATTTAAGTTCATCTAAAATTATAAGAAAATCAAAGATATGTCTTGAAATATGACAAATTGATACTTGATGATTGCCTATTTGTGTTTTCAATGGTTTTTTCCACAAGTTTATTATATTTCATAGATCTTTACATTTAGGTTATGGTTAGTGATACCTCAGGTAGCAATCTTTACAAGCATATTGTCACCTGAAAAGTATGACAAACGCTACAAATGTAGACATCACATGTGTACCATGAATGTCTCTTCTTATGGCGCACATAGTTTAATAAACAAAACATTTTTGGATGTATTCATAGGTCCTAAATCATTTAAACTAGCATACCTTTTATCATTCACTTCTATTATGGTGTATCACTCACCCCGCCAAGTCTGATACATATTAGGTAAAATATGTAACTGTATAAATATACCTAAAAGTTCAAGTTTCATTGGACCTTCACGCGTGGAGTTCCATTGAGTAAATATTTAAGGAAATCTAGAGCTTACAATTTTTATATTCATAAATGGCTGACATGTGTTAAGGATATTTAGTTCATCATCATGTACAAACTTTTATGTTCAAATTTAGAGAAATTGACCAGTTGTGGATTCAGTTTCAGAGTGGTTGTACACCAATTTGTAAGACGATTATTTAAGTATAATGTTTCTTGGTATATAAGAAATGTTATATGTTGAGACAATAATAAAAAATATAAAAAAACATAATGTTGTAAAATATCCCATAAAGAATATTTTTGAGGTCGCATGACAAAATAGATAGATTGAAACAACTTCTATACAATTTCATTCTAGTACATTGCAATGCTTACACAATTAACAATATACTATTAACATTTCTCAACTCCATATATAATCTATGTGAATCCATTTATATGTTAATGACATGGTCTCTTTGATAAAAACACCTTAATCACATATTAAATGTTAAGATTGCAATGTGGAACTGGAGGTCTAACACATAGCCCTAGTATTATATCTTTTGCTCTAACATCAAGTCTGTTGTTCACTTGTCAAGAGTCAAGATTGAGGAATTGATTTAACGTCACCTACCCATTACTAGGTCCACTTTCTTTATTCAACAATTGATTATATGATAGGCCTTTTTTCATAGTTGAAATTTATTGATATTCAATTGGATCTATATTGAATCAATACAAATATGGAAAGGCAACAAACTAAAAGCAATAAAGTAATTAATCACTTGAAGTGAATAAAAATAAAAGAGAAGTGCAAAACAAGAGATTAATCAATGCACATTTGAAACTTGGATATAGACACCTTTTAGTTGTGGTCCTATAGAGAGTGCTTGAGCATAGAGGAACACTACAAGCATTTGTGGTTACCACACATGAGATATTATGCAATTGTAAACTTTTGACTCTTTTTGCAAGACATTATCGACTCTCCTTACTGATGTGGATATTATCACACTACAAATTTACTAGGAATGTAATTCCTAGAGTTTACCAAAGCTAATGTGCAATAATGCGACCTGCAAGCGGACGGGTCTTATCGTAGTACAATTGAGGATTGAATCCCAATAGAAAACTTGTTTAAGAATTATCAAATCAAAATAACTTGTCAAGAACTAGTATATATCACAAAAGTTGAGATCGGTTTGTTTAACTATGGTTTCAAGAACAAAAACAGTTAGATTGAGGTTCTAGTTATCAATAGATGGAAACACTAGGGTGGAATTGGGTTTCTCCTACACTATTTGAATCTACTCATTCATTCAAATACAAACATGTTTGAAGATATAATTGAAGTTATGTAAGTTTCCCCTTTTGTATTAGAAACTTGCATGAGTAGATATCCATGTAAGGTCGATGTCTCATTACTTAAAGATCATATATCCACTACTAGGGAGACTTCCCGTCAGAAGGTTTTGTTAGGGCATCAACTAAATCTAATTGATATTCAAATCTTAAATGTTGAAGTTCTCACAAAATAATATTATAATAAATCACATAAAGCGAGTGATCAATCCACAAAACATATGACAAGTGATTCACTATAAATTAAATGAGTCCATACAAGCATTAGAATATGAATGAAATTGTAAGAAATGGGTAGTGGGGATAATCCCACCACCCTAGTGGAAATACTACTCCCTAAACATGATGAGATTAATATCGCTAGTAGAGGAAAGGGACACAATCATGGTCATGACTATAGAAGAAATAGCTCAGTGTGGTGTACGACAATAGACTTCCTTCTTTCTCTCTCTCTCTCTTCCAGGAACTAACCCTGACATGTAGTTGAAGTAGGGGGATGAATGATAGCTCAGTGAAGAGATTGATAGCCCATAGATGGAGGTTAGTAGCCTGGAGTTGCTGAAGGTCGATGGAGGTGGCCAAGTTTGTAGGTCGATGGCCTAGCTATAGGTCGATAGAACTAGATTGGTCGATGGATCTAGACTTTTCCCTGATCTCAGTGCCAGCCTTTCAGTGTATTTGACTCCAAAATTTGAGATGAGTTGAAATGCTATGCTTGGGGCTTATTTATAGGGCGATGGTTGTCAACAAGTTGTACTTCCCGTTGACATTGATTATTGGTTGTCAAATGATGGTTTGTGACTCTTAGGCTTCTGACCATTTGTTTTGGAGGTCGATGGGTGTTGTGATCGTCGACGTGGCGTCAATCTGAATGGTCGATGGGTCATTGACCTTTGAGGTTGATGAGGCTATTGGTTATAGATCAAAGACTGATGACAGTATTCAATGGAGATAGGTTGATGGGTCATCGACTTTGGTCCTCAATGGCTTGATCACTGAGCTCCTGAATGTCAAACAAGTGGGTCGAAGGATTGATCAAACTTGATCATCAATAGGGATCTCTCTCATTAATGTCAACAGGTAGTAGGGCGATGGATTTAATAATTGTCGACAATTGAAGGTCAATTCGTAGGTTGGTCGATGGGTTGATTTTGGCCTTGGGCATAGAAATTATTTATCTATATACCTTCCGAAAGTGCTCAAAATCCATTTTTGTGGGTTGATTTTGGCCTTGGAAACAACAGGGCCCCCAAGGAAAACTTGTTGTAGAGTGATAGAATTTAAAACATGCAAAGGGAGAGAAAAAAAGTATCGCATTCCTATAAATTCACATAAAACCCTAAGTAAATTGAAACAAAGCTATTCTAGTGGAATTTAAAGAGATTTGGATGCTAAACTAGACTAATAATGCAACTAAAACTAGGATGAATATGCATTCATCATTTATCAAGCATGTTTTGGTAGTCAGTCTCCTAGTAGGATGAACGTCCAAAAAAGGCTATTGAAAAGGAGGGAAATGTATAATAACATAGAGTCTCGCTTAAATAAAGACCAATTTACAAATTTTCCTTTCATTGTGAGTCAAAAATTGGATATCCATTACTTAGTATAATAATCAATTGATCATTACTTGGGACAAGCAAAGCTTAAGGAAAATGGATTACCATTATCCATGAAATCCACATCAAGTGGCATAAAGAAAGACAAAATCACTTAGCTATTGTTCGTCCACTAGTCAAAACCAACTCAAACAAGAAGAAAATGGAAGATGACTAAATAATCAAAAATATTGAAATAGTGGAATGAGAATCTTAAGTTGGACAATTTAAGTAGTCTGGCTCAATAAGTCCCTATAAAGGATTTGGGGTTTGACACTCAGAAAAGCCCCCTTGGAAATAGGGTCTAATTCAACTATGCAACTTTAGTTGTCCTTTATGTGTGGGCTATTAAAGATATAGGTTTATCTTGTTGGAATAAGTCTAATGTGACCCTATGTAGGAATGATTCCCTTGTAAATAGAAAAAGATAACAAATACAAACTATCAATTGTGGAAGTGCCCTTACATCTTCCCTATACTACTAGTATTTGCCAAATTATATAGCAAGACTAGGTTGACGTGTGACGTCGATTGGCAGAAACTAGTAGAAGCACTACATAATTTTTCTAAACCTCCTATCATTTTCATATCAGATCCATGATATAAAAAAAAATCATGTATTTTTTATATTTTCATAGTTCTTTTACGTGAGTGATATAGGACGCCCTCACAAAATTCAAAATAGATTTGGATTCACACCAAATCTATTGCAAAACAATTGTAGGTCTTAGGACATGTCAAACTGAATATTCATAAGACTGAGCTTTTTTGTCCTACTCCTAATAGTTGGAAGTTTCACAAAGGGTTGTTCCCTATAGACATCGAAAGGCCACTACTTGGAGTGAAATTACTTGGAGGATTCGTCAGTAGAGATAAAGGTTTTATTTAGGGGTTGGATATGCAAAGGTCTATAAAGGTTGTTGAGCTTATGAAGTTCCTTCCGTAGTTGTACAATCCACATAGTGAGCTCCTTCTGCTCCATACTTGAATGGGTATTGTGAACTTTTTATTCAGTATTAGGACATGCCAATTTGTTCACATGGAGAAGGCGGCAACATGCTTTGACAGAGGATTACGAGGATCCATAGAGGACATAGTTGTTTGCAGAGGTCCCTTCTTTGGCAACCTTCAATGGTGTGTGGCTTTCTTACCCATCTGTCTAGGAAGCTTTGGGTTGTACTCAGCAATAGAGGCCTCCTCATATGCGTTTGTGGCTTTTAGGGCCCAAACTTCGATGCTTCAGGATCATATTTTATGAGATAGTGGGATGTGCAACGTGGACTCTAATTTTAACATTGCTTTGAATTGTCTTCATGTCACAATTTTGACCTTTGACCTTAGTAGCTTTTCCAATAAGGACATTGTCCCCTCTAAAGCCCAAAATGCTTTGGCAAGTGCCCTTTTTAGCAAAGTTATTGGAGATATGAAAGTCGTGTTTGACATGACTGCTAGACAAAAAGTAATGTTTAGGTGTCTACAAGCTGGTCATGCTCAAATTTTCTTCTTGCTATACCTATTAATGGGATAGGTCTGCATATGTCACTAGTGGAGTATCACTCTATCCTCAAGTACCGCCTTATGATACCTTTACTTCTAGTTGATGAGGATTGCTCAGTTTGTTATAAGGCATGCTTGGACACTTTTGGAGAGCATGCAATTCATTGTAGGGAGCTACCTGGTTTCAAGTATATACATGATCTTGTTAGATATGTTCTCTATGATGTACTCAGACATGCAGGAGTTGTTGCTAAGAAAGAGGCACCTGTGAATTTTTTGATTGATCCACATGAAGGGAGATCGACACTTAGACCAGCTGAAGTCTTGATTTTTGGTTGGGTTGGAGGTAAACATTCATGCGTGAATCTAATTGGGGTTTCCCCACTTCTGGGCTTGGAACTGAGGATTTTATTGCACGACATGCGACACTCAAAGCCACCTCAGCCAAAGTAGTCATGCATGGGAAAGTGTGTATCGACAATCAACATGTGTTTATTTCCTTCGGTTTTGGTACTTTTGGATTTTTAGCACCAGATATTGTGAAACATCTTAAGAGAGTTCAAAAAGTTATGCATAGTAATGTTATGACCCTTAAGTCAATGGATGTTGAGTTCCGGAGGATAGATTTTGCCATCCAGAAATGATTGGCGGCGCAACTTGTTGCACGTCTACCTTCCATCTCGATGTATTAAGAAATCATATTATTAGAAAAGAATTGTAATATACAAAGAAGATATCTAATAAAACTTATTAATGGTTGTAGGCCATTCCATACACGCGTGACACCATCATTGCTTTTATAGGTCAGTTGCCTTTCCTTGTAACACAATTTATATCCGGAAAATTAGGTGAAACACGTGCTTTATAGTGTGTATGAGTCGCTCCACCACTACAATTGACCATCCTTCTACATCTTCAATCACCTTTCTTATAAGATTATTCATCAAACAATGCATTTCTTTTAATGGTATGTTCCCTTATCCTCTTTTAATGTGCTACAATTTTGAGGTAGTGATGGGACCTTGGTGTCAATTTACGGTCTCAATGCGGGCCTCTTTCTTAGTTCTCGTATATTTCTATACTATTTGAAGCGAAATTTTTGACTTCTCTATGCATTCAATGAATAATACCTGCTTTTAGTGAGGAATATTGGTGTTTTGAACGCCCTTTTAGTAAGGAATATTGGTGTTTAGAACCCTCCAAATCTTCTATTGCTTTGGACTCTTTTTGATGTACCACTTTCAACGTTACATGTGGTGTAATCTCTTTCATACTCATTATGATCTTACTTTACTTGACCACATCCTTCACTTTTATTTTGGCAACATGATAACCATGGCGGAGGTTTTATATGCTTTGTTCGGAAATATGATTATAGTTTAAGTTGCTAGCTGATTGAGATATCTTCCACAACGTCTGTTTCCTGTGGTGAATATGAACAAGTGTTTTCTTATTTTGGACGTTGACATTAATAAAGATCTGAAAACAGAATCTAATGATTAGTAGCCCGGTGTTTGAAAATAGATCTATCATTTGCTTGCCTGGTCTGCAGCTACCCAGTCGCACACTATGAGACAAGTGTTTTCCATTTACTCATGAACTGCTACCTCATAGCTATTTCTTATATAAGTTCAATATTATATATTTTGCAGAAAATCTGATGTCACTTCTGTGAAATCATATTACATAGAAAGAAGATAGTTCATGATATGTATTTAAGCACAAGAAGTATTGTAGACACGTATTAGTTGTAGATAACTTATAGACAGAAGAAAAAAATGTAATTAATGACAGTGGCGGAGCCACATTTGGACCTGTTGAGTCCCGTGTCTCACTCAAATGTTAGATATTAACCATATGATATATAGTAGTAGTTGTTAGGATGTTAACTGTTGGTGTGCTCGGTGAAGCGTTTGTTTTTTGAGCTGGCAACTCGTTGTTGCGTTTTTCACGACACTGGTTTTCAAAGCTGGCAACTCCTCGCTTCGTTTTTGCACTGCCGGGATTGATTGTAACGCAAAGTTAGCGGGAGGAACCTCCATTTAGCATTGGCAGCGTGATTAATAACTAAAAATTGAAGCGATCAAATACTTCACAAAATATTCTATCTATAGTTTGGGCTGCCACTGTTCAAGGCCTAACGTTTCGAAATGCTACCAACTTGTAGTAAATACGATATTGGTCCGTAATCGGGATTTGTAAATATCTAAAATATCATTTAACAAGAAGAGTTCTACATCAGATCTCCGTCCTAAGTTTATCCGAGCATGCTTGCGGCGGCCGGTGGTGGTTCGCTAGACGTAACAACCGATGAGATACCAATTCAGGCGTTGGGTGATCATTTATCAAAGTAACGATGCATTTGCTCATAACAAATCAATCCCTGCGATGCTAGCAGTATATTTTCAGTCACCCTCCCATTTATCCGTGGCACTTGTTATATTTTTTTCAGTCACCCTCCTTATCCACGGCACTTGTTATATTTCTTTTTGTATTTTTGTTCTGTTTCTATTAAAGAGAAGACCATCTACTAGTCCAGTAGAACTAGAGACATGCCTCACTGATTTGCGCCATCTTTCAATGTATGTTGTTGTTAACATCATAGTAAGAAAGCATCAAGAGTCCTCATCTCAGTTTAGAATATGAATATTCTTTAGTCTCTTTTTTTCATATGCCTTCTTTATTTTTGTGCCTTTTATTACTGCCTTCGTTTACATTTGTTGCCCTTTTAAGCATTTGAAATCTGTACAAATAAGTCCCAAATATGAAGAAGTTATTAATTACGAGAAAAAATTCTATTGAACCTTCATTGATAAAAAAGCAAGTATACGTAAATGTGGAATGTTTTATGTTAGATCCATTTCTCAACCTCAATCTTGGAGTTGTTATACAATTTTAGTGAGGATTTAAGAATTCGACTCTAATTTTCAAGTTATAATCGTAATGTTCAGCTTGCCATTAGAAAGGAATACGTAATAAGATGTCCTCATCAACCACTTTTTTTGTGAATTTATATAGATATATTTTAACCTAAGGGATGATGATTAATATGGTTTGATAAATTTTGTGGTTGGATGAAAATATTTTATTGTCGTAGAATTGATTTCAAATTTAATTCTCTAATTTTAAGGAGATATCTTCATAAGACATGGCATGGATGTTATTAATCAACGAAGATACAACATTCAACGGAAATATTATTCTTGATTATCATTTTTTTGCATCTATATCTTGATAGTTTGAAATAAATGTGCATTCTTGTTATGTATTAAGGAACGTCATGGTCATAAGATAGTCTTCTAAATTGTGTCTCACACATTCTGAAGTTCTGGCTCCGCCATTGATTCATGCATAGAGTTTTAATAAGGGTAAGGTACCCCATATTAAGACTCAACTATTAGTAAGGATAATAAGATAATATGAAGAATAGTGATAGAATGATAGACTAGATTATTCTTCTTTTTTGTCTTTCAGGATCTATTACAACAAGTAACAACCATGGTAGATGCCTTTATCATGAATATGATCTAGATGTGATATCATATGCTTGAGAGCCATGGCCATTGTACGTGCACTAGCTGTGAGAAGATATGATATCAGCATACAAGTTTTTTATATTTGTTTCTATATTTGCAATAGAGATATGATGGTTTCCAATAGACTCCTGTTTCATTCCTTCCAAATATGCTAGTAGAGGGAACAAGCTAGGATACATGATTTAATGTGAAACGTGTTTCTAGTTCTATGTTTAAATCTATGTAAAGTTTCGTGATGCAAGTCTATGGTATTGTTGTCTACAGAGAAGTAGTGATTCCATATGGTATATTGCAACTTGCATTTAAAGAAGAGAAGTTTAGTGTTTTTATTATTTGATCAACACATGAGGTATATGGTAGGACCCTGAAATCCTTTCTTTTGCCCAATTATTCACTTTCACAATTTTATTGTGTCCAATCAACCAAATAAAAATGTGTATTTTAGATGAACATTTAAATTTTCATAGTTTATGATCATGTATAGAGGTGATTCCTGGAAGTGTATGCAATGTACATGTTAGTTTGGAGGTGTAGGGGTTGACCCATCTCTAAACATCAATGGAGAAGTTTGTAGAGGATATGTGGTTGTGGATGTATATGATGTCAGGGATTGAGAATTATAGATTGAGGAATCTTTTACTCTTGTTTAGTCTAGTGATAAAAGGATTATGAGAGTCTTCCCTTACCTATATTACAAGTAAAGCTAAGTCAACACTCCATTTAACACAACCCCTTCCCCATTTACCATTTTAATTGTTGGGGCTTTCTAGTAAGTATATACTATATTAAACAAACATGCTACATAAGTCATTACATCTTGTTGACAAAAAATTTCTTGTGAAAACTTGTAGCATAACTCAATATATAACTTTTTAATATAATCATTATGCATTAAAAAGAGTAAAAATAAGCACCACTAGCGTGATGATATGTAGAATCCAAAAAGAGGATAGTTCTTGGTAGCGTGATTACAAAGTATGAACCCATAACACAAGAGTGCCAATTGGGGTGGTTCCCCTTAATACAACCCACTAAGACAAAGAAAACTCAAGATAAACGGACACCTCTAGAGTGGAACAAACAACATTAAGCAATCTAGAAGACTCAACAAGTAATATCCCTCCTCTGAGGCTTCCAGAAGGGATTCGAAAGTCACCATCCTTTACCATTGTCACCATTCATTTGAAGGTCAAAAGAGTAGGAATTGTGCTTTGTCTTTTTGAACCAAATCATCATCACCTAAAAGAAGATAATAAAGAGAGTCGAGGTATTTGAATGTGTTAACAAGTGACATTGTGGGAATATGGAATTTCATTCCTTTTGGTAGAATATGCAATTTGAAAAGATTATTAATTACAATGAAGTTTGGATAAATAATGTTGTTTGAATTTTTACTTTTAAGTCTTTTGAGACAACAATCCAACTATTTGTGGTCCAAAGTTTAAAATTATTAATCAATTGTGAATCTATTGTATGTATTTTCCTTGAGAATACATAGCTGAAGTTTGAACAAATGGGAAGTCATATGTGAATTTGAGACCATTATTTTTATTAGTTAAAATTTAACTTAAATGATAAGGATCAACATGTTTAGTTGGTTTTCATAATTTTAGAATAGCAAGAGAGATTACTAAATCCCAAAATTTTAAAAATCTTGGTCCTTCTGAGTGGCTTAGAAAATTTTGGGAAATTGTAAAGTCTTATTTAAACATGAATCATAAAATAGGAAAACATTAAATTCATTGACCAATCAATGTGATACATGAATCCTAGGGGACCAACCCTTAGTTCGTGATTGTCCGATCCAATATCAACGACACCAAGGTCATCATCTACCTTATGCTTATGAAGGTTGTACATCATTTTTTATTACCTTCCTCTCTCCTACCATCCATGCACCTCCTTTATCAAATATTTGTCTCTCAATTTCTCTCTCGAATTTGAGTATGTTTATGTTAGAATGAAGGCATTTGATGTCTTGACCCACAAGAATAACCCCTAGCCAAATTTTTATTCTTAACCTGATCAAATCCTAGCCCTCAAAACCCTAGACTCTCACTCCCTCATCCTATAAAACCCCCTGACAAGCTTGAGTCGTGCATTAAACGCAAGTGCATGTATCAAAGTAATATAAGCCTTGTGAGGCCCGAGTCAAACTCACGGAAATGTAAATTTTAGTAGACTACTACTAACTGGTCACGACCAGCTAGACCGATTGGAAGAGTTGATTGTTGGTTTTTGTAAAAGAAATTAAAATAAAGATAAAAAAAGAGAGTGATGATTAAATGTTTGGTTTAATCAAATGGACTAAGAATCCTTAGAATTACGATTTCACCGTGAGGTCTCACTGCATGCAATTCTACACAACTAACATAACTCATCTCTTATCCTGGATAGAGGCTTGTAGTCAGAATTGCTCGCTTCTGCCATACAATCCACTACCTAGTTCTAGGTCAGTTCCATGCCAGTAGTAACTTATACCCTAGATCTAAGTGATTAATTAATACTCTGGGTATCCACCATTAACCATACATTACCTTGTCTAAGGAATTTATAGGCTAATGTGTTAATCATGCCTTTTCAACCACTAATTCTCCGTCAAGAGAAATTAACAGTATTAGAAATCACTATGGTGATCAAGCATAGCAAATTGCGATAGAAACACAATAACATATCGAGGAAAAATGAGAAGAATTATGATAATCAATGGAAAATTGTCATATAGTGATTCCCCGGGCTACTCCCGGTCCTAAGGACAATGGGGATTAGCCCCGCATGTTCATCTCAATGATACACATGGAGAAGAAAGAGGAAAATATGGGAAAACAAATGAGAATATGATGTAACCCCTAAAATGGAGAAGATATGAATGATCATCGGTGCGTAACGCCCGTTATGCAGCCTTTTGATGGTAGAATTGTCTGTTTGCGGCTCTGGAATCCCCTGAGGCATAGCTCTCGACTCCTTTCTTTGCTCCCCTCTCCTTCGGGACTCGTGCGGCCAAATAGAACATGATACCCTGGTCTGGGCCATCTTTCTTTAGGTATAGGTATGACTTACGGCAGCCAAAAGATCACAGCTGTTTGATCATGATGATTCTGAATCTAGCTCTGATATGACAACATCGATACTATCGACGACTGTATCGATGGTATCGACACCTTAGGACACTCACGCTTCCTGTGTCTAGTCGATACCATTGACAGATGGTCAATGGTAGCAACATATGCTTGCTCCAAAATGGGGCTCCCCTATTGACTTCTCGATACCATTGACATATGTGTCAATGGTAGCGATGGGGTGCGATCTATCTAGCTTGGTTGATGTTGCCATGTCGATAGTATCGACGGAGTGTCGATGGTATCGACACTTCCTAGAATAGTAGGTACCTGAAAAAGAGAGAAAAACATAAGTTAGTCTATGGGATTTAGTAATTCATTCAAAATAGGATAAAATAAGATAAATTTGATGCATACAATGATTATAGGCTAAAGGAAATGAATCATGCCATTATGGTCACAAAGATGACAAATAAACACACGAAAAAAGTACAAAATTAGCCTATAAATATGACTCAAAATCCCTACATCAAACTCCCCTAAGCTTGAACCTTGCTCATCCTCGAGCAGCAAAACTATCAAATCTGATTGAGAGGGTCAACTAAAGAACATAATCACATTGAGTGATATCTCAGAATGGTTCCCATCTGCGAGACACATACTGGCCCTTACCAACCACAGAACGATAACTGCCCTTCAGGCGACAATAATTGTTCATGAAAGATGTCCACCCCAAAATTACAGAACACTATCAAGTAAAATAGTTAATATAAGAAAATCTTCCGGTTCAGGCTTAGTGCATCTTGTGATCTCCTATCTACATTGCTCATTTTCCTAACTACCATCTAAATGGAAGCTGATCTCCTGATACACATGAATGAGGAGAAAATCATGGGTGGCCTACCGCTTAGAGCAACAGGTGGATGGAATAGGCGACTGTGGAAGAAATGGAAATACATTACAGTCAATCATGAAATACAAAAATGATAACCTATGATGATGAAAAGTGCAGATGATAATGATCCTAATGCTAACATTTTTGGTGAAATGATGCATGTACTATCATTCCATCTCTGAGTGAGATGGAATATCTAAGAAAAGTGCATCATGTGCCCATTCTTCTTTATGTACATGTAAAAACATGTTCCTTTCTCCCTCTTATTCCTACTTACTTCTCAATCTCTTTTTTTTCATTTTTTTCCAAGCCCTCATTTTCATAAATGACAATGGATTATTTGTCAGGATTCCTTCTTTTTACATAACTTGTACATTTGATGCATTCTATTTGGAGGGTATGGAACAAGTTCATCACCTTTAATGTTTTCAGAAGAACATAAGACGCATGATGTACTTTATCCTCAAAAGATGTGAATGCAACTACATAATGACAGTTATGCAACTACCATGACATGCACCTAAGGATAAAGTGCATGGATGACTAATTTATCTTTTTTTAATTCTCATGCAAAACTATGCGAAAGTAATTGTAATGCACGACCTATCTACATGGGATGCAATCAAAGAGTGAAAGACAGTAATGTGCTCCCAGTTCTTATGGTGGAGTGTGAATGAAAATGCGGTGGAAAGATCACTAGACTAATTGATAGAACCTTCATAAAGAATTATATGTCCCTCCTTACTGACTTGTATACCAGTTAATAAAGGGCTTTCTCTCTCTCTCGCTTCAGATTAAAGTCACGTTAATGTTTGGTCAGTTTAGGCTCAACATCCATATCAATCCTCTTAACATGAACCATAAGGATACATAATCATGTTCATATGTTTAAGAGTTGACCTACCCAATCAGATTCACAAGTGATATCCTCAAGTTCTCACAAGACCAACTTACAAATTCTTAAAGATTTTCATTTAAATTCATTCTCTCACAAACCCCCAAATGAAAATATCGAGATGGCATGCAATTACATTAAAATCCACTAATTACACTAGATAGATAGTGGATCCTAGAAAATAGTAAATCCTAGAAACAAAGACAACTAATTTTTTAAAAGTAAAACAAATGTTGAAATAAAAACTAAACAAAAGCTAGATAAATAGTATTCCATCACCCCCCCTAAGCTTGAATTAGACTATGGCCTCATAGTCCAAATCCAGACTTAAGAAGTGGAACATCGATACCCTTTACAGTGGCGGTGGTGGCGGGAACTGGCTGGAGTCCCAAGTAGGATACTGCCCCTGGAATGTTAGGGTAGTGGGCGGCATCAGCAGTGGCTGTGGGTACCCTCCAAAATAGTTCTGGCTCCAATAATGATCATAGAACGGCTGCTGCTGCATCTCCATCCAATGCAACCGGTTGTGGATGTTCTCTTGGTTTGCAAAGAGGAGGCGCTCATTTTCATAGATGGCTTGTTGGTTGGCGTACAGTCTGTTCTGAATATCCTAGATACCTACAAAAGACACAGTATGTTGATGATGTGTCTGTTGAATATCTTGGAGCATGGTGTACATGTCCTGCATGGAGTAGACATCCTCTCCACCTTGAGAGGGCTGATGTGTGGATGGCTAAGAAGAAGACGATGCTCCAAAATGTCGAGGCCGCTTCTGTGGAGCAACTCGTCATCAGAGGGGAATGCCATCTTCCTCCTCCTCTTCATCATCATCGCCTTCTCGTACTTCTACTTCTTCGGCTTCACCTCCTTATTCCTCGTCAGTATCAACGTCAATTATTGGCCACCTGTAATCTTGGCCAGGCTTGAGGTCAAAGGCGGGGTCAGGCAGTTGCCTCTCCTAAAATACTTTTTGTATGTGACAGGTGGTAAAGACGGTTCCGTGGTGGACGTTGAGGAGGCCATCATTTACAAAATGACTCAGATTCAGCGTATTCATACATTCCAACTTTAGTAACCTGGAAAGATCTAGGCTGAGGTGGATGGCAATAGGAGTAATGAGACCTCCAAAATAGATTGGGGCCTTACGAGATGTGTTCCTCTTCACCGCCATAACTCGTGTGAGGAAGAAGGCTTCAAAATTTAAACACTCTCTCTCTAGCAGATTGTAGAGAAAGAAGAGATCTATTTCTTGAAACTTGCTTTGTGACAGTCAAGATCTTGCAAATAGTGTATTTGATAAAATACGGTGCAGGATCCAGATGAACGGATGCTCGAAGTCAGTGATGGAGGTGTGATGCCAGCTGATCGAATAGCCTTCAGGTACAGTGACCAATGTCGCATACAAGGCATCATAGTTTGGCCTATGCGGTGGCTGGCATAGATCCCCATGATACCACCCATAAATCCCATTGAACTCACAAAGGGACATGGTGTAATCTCTGTTGTAGATGCGGAAAGAAACTTGCCCCTCTTTCCTTTCAGTCTGTGCCGTTCGAAGCTCGTTGGGGACGATACAGATATCCAGAGACGCCATAAACTCAATGACGATATCTTTGTATGTTGGCCACCCGCTGAAGAACGGATGACCCTCGACATGGTCGGTGAAGAGAATTGGGGATTCTCTAATCTGTCCCTGAAGCACATACACCGTGTTCGCCTCGAACTCCAGATCTTTGACTAACTGTCAGTCGCCATAACGGGTGGGGTCGATTGTGCGCTTCCACAGCTCGTCATAGACCTTCTTGATCTCCGGTGAGGGGTGGACTATCCTCGGGTAAGGAATTAGTCCTTGAGCTGGGGCAGGTTGGGTAGATGGCACAACCCTTGACTAGGAAGCACCATATCTCACCATTGTTGTAAGAGGCAACGGGTGAAAAAGAAAAGGGATGGAGAAAGGAGCTCAGAGGAGATGGTCGGTGAATCTCAGAGAAGACAGAGAGCCTCAGAGTCGTTGGGGATACTCGGAGATGACCATTGGTGAAGATCTCTATAGCTTCCGGGTGCTCCGGGATGCTAGGGCTCGGAAGTGGGAGATATGAACTTCAAGATGTGTTTTGATTGAAAGAATAGATCCCCTTTTATAAGAGTCGGACTCCGCTGCCATCGATAGTATCGACGAAATAGTGAAATCTGAGGGTCACTGGTATCAACGACCGTCGATTGCTGCTACTAAAGATGATGATTGATGATGTGTCAATAGTAGCGATGGTCGTCAATAGTATCGATGCCATCCATGGATCGTCACTGTAGACCGTTCAATGGAGATGCGCAGATCATTGATGTGGTTTGTTGATACTATTGATGGTTGTCGATGGTATGGACACCTGTGTATGTTTCTTGATTTCAAGAGGTGTTGGCGTTGTTGTCTACTGTTGGTGTATCAATACCATCGATGGGGGTGTCGATGGTATCAAAATTACTGAGACAAAATTTGCTGAAAATCTCCAGACATCTCGATAGTCACAACAATTGAGTCGAT
Organism: Alisma plantago-aquatica; assembly: GCA_963693085.1. Taxonomy (NCBI): domain Eukaryota; kingdom Viridiplantae; phylum Streptophyta; class Magnoliopsida; order Alismatales; family Alismataceae; genus Alisma; species Alisma plantago-aquatica. The sequence continues at coordinate 553,214,188 of OY856409.1, forward strand.
AGTAGTGACATTTTGCTTTGGGCCGCTGTTCTATCGATGGTTCCATCGATAGTATCGACTGAATGAAAATTCTATAGATGTTTCACTGAGCCCAACTCGATAGTATCGACAATAGTGTCGATAGTATCGACAGTTCTTCTAGCCTACACACTCAAAGCACGCATCAGGGTATCATTTTTACAAACTAAGTAGAAAATTGCCCAACAACTAACTATGAAAATGAAAAATAAAGAAATTAAGAATGGTGAGACCTAAGTTGGGTTGCCTCCCAACAAGCGCCCTTCTTTAATGTCTTAGGCTAGACGCAGTTATGCTCAATCTTCATCAAGTGTGATGAGTTTGACCTCATGCACCTTCTTCGTGAAATCCTCTCCATAGTAGTGCTTTAGACGCTGGCCATTCACCAAGAATGTCCTCTCACCATCTCTTACCATCACAACTCCATGTGGACGCACTTCCTCAACAACGAATGGTCCACTCCACTGGGACTTCAACTTCCTAGGATGTATCTTTAACTGCAAATTTAATAGCAAGACATTCTCACCTTTTGAGAAGTCCCTCCTTTGGATATGGCAATCATGTATTTGTTTTTTCCTTTCCTTATAAATCTGGGAATTCTCATAAGCGTTCATTCTCAACTCATCTAACTCATTGAGCTCGAGCAACCTTCTCTTCACTGCGTCATCAATGCTCACATTCAACTTCCTTAGTGCCTAATGTGCCTTGTGCTCCAGCTCCACCGACAAGTGGCATGCACACCCATAAGCTAGCCTAAAAGGCATAGTGCCTATAGGAGTCTTAAAGGCGGTCCTATATGCCCAAAGCGCGTATGGTAGGAGCATGCTCCAGTTCTTCCTAGATGCGGTGACAGTACGCTCCAAAATCTTCTTTATCTCCCTATTGGAAATTTCTACTTGGCCATGTGTCTACAGATGGTATGGGGTGCCCACGTTGTGCTTTACTCCATACTTACTCAAAAGTGCAGCAAACTTCCTGTTTGTGAAATGTGTGCCTCCATCACTGATGATCATGCGGGGTACTCCAAACCTACAGAAGATGTACTCTTTCACAAACTTGCACACTACCACATCATCATTAGTCATAGTGGGTATTGCTTCGACCCACTTTGAAACATAGTCAACCGCAAGTAAAATATACAAATTAGAATTTGAAGACACATAGGGTCCCATAAAATCTATACCCCATAAGTCAAAGACTTCAACTTCTTGAAACACATTTAGGGGCATTTCTTGTCTTTTTGAGATGTTACATTCCCATTGACACACATCACATCTACTCACATAATCATATGCATCTCTAAAAAGTGTGAGCCAATATAGGCCGCTTTCCAATACCTTCGCAGTCGTCCTCGAGCTAGCATGATGGTCGTCAGTGGGCAATGTATGACAATGGTTGAGCACACTGTCATATTAAATCTTTGGCACACACCTGCGTAAAACCCCATCCCTGCACTATCTCAAAAGAATAGGGTCATCCCAAGATTAAAATCTCAATGAATGAAAAAACTGCTTCTTCTCTTGATAACTCCAATCCTCGGGTAGTTCCTTGCATGCAAGATAATTGACTATGTGCAAAAACCACAGATCTTTGGATTTAATGGAAAGAATATGTTTGTCCAGAAAAGTCTCAGTAATGGGTATATTGGTATCTTTCTCATCTACCCTATCAAGGCAAGACAAATGGTCCGCAACCACATTCTCAATACCCACCTTATCCTTAACCTCAATGTCAAATTCTTATAAAAGAGTATCCACCTAATGAGTCTAGCTTTTGTGTCCTTCTTTTCCATTAAATATTTTATTGCGGCATGATCTGTCCATACCACCACTTTAGATCCCACTAAGTATTGCCTAAATTTCTCAAAAGCAAAAATCACGGCAAGTAATTCTTTTTCAGTGGTGGTATAATTTAATTGTGCATCATTTAAAGTTTTTGACACATAATAAATGATTATGGGTCGGTTCTCAAGATGCTTCCCAAGAACGGCTCCCACGATGTAATCATATGCTCGCACATAAGCTCAAATGGTTGACTCCAATCCAGAGTCTGCACAATAGGCGTTGAAATCAATCATTGCTTAAGGATCTTGAAAGCGTTCATACATTTTTCATTAAAATAAAAAACCATGTCCTTCTCAAGCAACTCAGACAGTGGCTTAGTGATTTTTGAAAAATCCTTAATAAACTGACGATAAAATCCTGCGTGACTAAGGAAACTTCTAACTCCCTTCACCGAGTTCGATGGAGGCAATTTGGAAATAACCTCGATTTTTACTAGATCTACCTCCAGACCCTTGCTAGACACCTTGTATCCTAGCACAATGCCCTCACTAACCATCATGTGGAATTTCTCCCAATTGAGGACCAAGTGAGTGTCCTCACATCTCTGCAAAAATTTATCAAGATTATAAAGGCATTAATCAAATGACGCATCGTAAACTGAGAAATCATCCATAAACACCTCTAAACAACGTTCAACCATGTCAGAGAAAATGGCGAGCATACAACGTTGAAAAGTGGCCGGTGTGTTACATAATCCAAAAGGCATACGGGATAAGCAAAGGTACCGTAAGAACAAGTGAAAGTAGATTTCTCTTGATTCTTAGGTACAATCAAAATTTGGTTGTTGCCAGAATATCCGTCTAGAAAACAAAAATGAGAGCGACCAGCCATTCACTCTAAAATCTGATCAATGAAAGGTAAAGGAAAATGATCCTTTAGTGCTGCAGTGTTCAATCTATGGTAATCTATACAAACCCACCACCCGGTAACCAACCGGGTGGTGACTGGCTCATTTAACAAATTTTTAGTTGCCATAATTCCCCCCCCCTTTAGGAACTACCTGTGTCAGGCTTACCCATGTAGAGTCTGAGATGACGTAGATAATTCCCGCTGAAAGCAACTTGATCACCTCCTTCTTGACGACCTCCGTCATGATAGGGTTGAGACGGCGTTGGGGCTAAATCACAGGCTTAGCTCCTTCAACAAGTCAGATCTTGTGTTGGCATAGAGTAGGGGATATCCCCTTGATGTCGGAAACTGACCACCCGAAAGCACCATTGTGGTTCTTCAACACAACCATCAATTGTTCTTCTTCAGCGGCACTCAGATATGCTGAGATAATGACCGGAAGCTTTGCATCCACTACTAAGAATGCATACTTCAAATGGGGAGGGCAACGACTTTAGCTCCAAATCTGGCGGATTCACCAAAGAAGGCTGCAATGGGGGTGGCAGTGGTCCCAGATCTTCAAAAGGCCTAGAATAGTAACAAGGCAAAACTTAAAGCATCTTCACACAGTCCTATAGTGATGTGCTCCTCATCCAATCATCCATAATATTGAATAAGCAAGCTTCAAGATGCAATTGAGGATAAGATTCTAGCATTGAGATCTCCACAACAGCATCCTCAGTAGACAAGCATCTTCATCATTTGGATATCCCACGGCTTTAGCAAGAGAGACCACCTTAGTTTGCTCCATGATATCTATGGCAAGTGTTCCCCTGTCCACCTTGGTCATGACATGCGCCATGTCAAGAAAGGGTTTCCCTAGATAAATGGAAACATTGTGATCAAAGTGTCTGACTTCATTGCACTGCCCTTGTTCCTTTGACGACTTTGGGCTATTCGACATTACTATTTCACATCGGTCATCAACTATGCCCATGGTCAACTGGCCTCATCCCATTTCAAGAATCATGTCAGCTGTATCGTGGAAGGGTCTACCTAGTAGTAGCTCGTTCCCTTGCTCATCTTTCATCTCCATCACAACAAAATCTATCGGAAAAACAAATCTGTCCACCTTGACTAGATCATCCTCGCAAATCCCATAAGGCCTTACAACTGGATTATCTATAAGCATGATCGTCACGTTGCTCCTACGGGATTCTTTAAGACCAAGCTTCTTGAAGGTGGAGAGAGGCATCAAGTTGATTCTCGCTCCTGAGTCACAAAGGGCCTCTCCAAACTTTACCTTCCCGATGTAGCAAGAAATGTTGAAGTACCCTGGATCCTGTCTCTTTGGTGGCAATGTCCCTAGAATGAATGTGCTCACCTGTTCTTTGAGCACCACTACTTCTGTGTCTGGAATCTTCCTCTTCTTAGTGATAATGTCCTTCATAAATTTACCATAAGAAGGTATCTGCTCAATTGCATCAAGTAGTGGAATATTGACAGATAATTTCCTAAAGCTGTCCAAGAACTTCTTGAATTGCTGATCCACCTTCTTTGCTTTAAGGCTATTCGGATATGGAACTGGGACTGTATGGACGCTCTGATGCAGAGGCACATATGGTGTCCTCTTCTCTACGTCTTTCTCGGAAATGGGATCCTCTGCAGCAATCTCTGCGCTGTCCTCAGCAGTTTTTGTGACTTTGGCTTCCTCTATGGCCTCACCTGTAGCTTCTAGATGTGATGTGTTTAGTTCATCGGTTTAAGAGTTTAAAATTTTCTTTCCACTACTCAGCAAAATAGCATTGGCTTGATGGATCCCTCTTGGAACATTAGTATTCCCTAGAAAACCATGTTGTGTCGGCTTCTTCAAACTTGCAATTTCAGCTGCCATCTACACAATGGGTGTCTCAAGCGTCCTCATTTGTGCCCCATGGCTCTGTAGAGTCTGACCAAATTGGTTCATAAATTCCCCGTGTGACTTAATTTACTTTCCGAATGTATTCATCAACTCTTGGTTTTGCTTTATTACTTGGTTGAGCAACTCATTACTTTTGTCCTCCGCACTAGGTTGTTGCTTCTGATCTCGATCCTGTAGAAAATTGTTTGGATTGGAATTTCTTGTCTTTCCTCCACGCATAGTCATGTTCTTGTAGCCCTGTTGTTGGCACATGAACTTTGCTTGTGCCTCATCATCAGACCCATGATCATCTTTTGCTAGAAGTCTCTTCGCTATCAAATCCATCTTCTCATTCAATTCTTTAATGACCTTGGCATCCCCTACAACTTTGACCTATTCTGGTGCGTCTCTTTCACCCCAAGATGGTTTCTTAACCATATTATTTAAAATCTCTCGACACTTGGATCCTTTATTGTTTAGAAAGAAACATGTTCCCTCTAAGTCTAGATTACTCCTATCAAGTTTGTTAAGAACAAAATAAAAGTTCTTCGCACTAGTAAAGAAATGATCTGTAGCGTCGGTTTTTTAAGCCTGTAGCGTCACTTTTTAACTGACTCCTAAGTGGCTATCGCTATAGAATTTGACCTATAGCGTCAGGTTTTTTAAGTAAAGAAAACCGACCCAATAGGCTGTAAAAAATGAGAAAAAATTTGTGGCCAAGGTTGTAGGTCAGTTATCAAGCTCAATCTGTAGACCTGTAGCATCAGTTTTCTTAAAAAATGACCTTAGAGGTTCACTCTAAGGTCGGTTTTTTAAGAAAACCGATGCTACAAGTCTACAAATTGTAACCACACACGGCCGTACTACGCGGCACGGCCGTGCTACCATAACCCAACACGACCGTGCTACACAGAACGGTCGTGCTACCAAAAGCCAACACGGTCGTGCTACGCGGCACGGCCGTGTAACCATATCCCAACACGGCCGTGCTACACGTTACCTACAAAGTCAGTTTTTTTTAAAAACTGATGCTAGAAGTTGTAAAATTTTTTAAATTTTTTTGCAGAAATAGTAACAGAATAGAAGAACAAAAGAACTAGGATATGAGAGAGAAGAGCATTCATGCTCAACCATCACCATTCCAAACCACACATTCATAACAAAAATGATTCATATATTTAGTTTTGTTACACATAATCACATCATAATTTACAAAATGATAGATTGCAAGTATGAGATGATATTAAATGTCGGATACAAAAGTAAATATGAAAGAGTAACCACATACATAAATGGAGCTGACATATTTAATCCAATGTTATATTGACTTCATTTAGAAAAGCATCTCACCACTCTTCTCGGAATTCATTTAAGTCCTCAAGTGTGTAAGGCTGAGTTGTAAAGATCTGTAACAAAAAATGCACATGCTAATATTTTATAAAATGACTAAAACCACTTGAAAATTTATGATGTTATTCTTTATTACCTAATCTATAGTCTGAACGTCATATGATGCTTGTTTAACAATAGCTTGCATATATTTCATTACATAGTAGCCACAAGCCCAATCATTATTTTTATAGAACACTGCTAATAATGAACTATACTTAATGTTAGTAAACTACTATAAACAGGAGTTGAGATAAGAATATAATGCACATATAAGCCCAATTGTAAGGCTTAGGTTTCCATTTGCTGCTGCTGCTACCCCTCGTTCCCGCTCCCACGTCCGAAGAAAGGCAACGCCGCCTCTACAAAGGTGACCTCCCCCAACCATCTCCTCATTCGAAAAGAGGCAAACTAGCGCCACTTTCCTTGGACGAAGATGCCCAAGCTTCTTGCCACCATCTCCGACGATGACGACGCTCCTTACCACCATCTCCGGCACCATTTTCCTTGGACGATGGTGATGCCTTAGGTATTGCATCTCTCTCCAGTACTTTCTTCCTTGAAAGGCGACGACGCCTTAGGCGTTGCAAGGGTTGTGCGCATCTCTCTCCAGTTCTTTTCCCACACAAGCTCCCTCACCGACCGGTTTTTTTCAAGGTATTATCATTGCCGCCTCACTCCTCCGTTTACATCTTACTTTCAAGCAAATGACCAGGTAGCACAGCCGTGCTGGGTAGCATGGTTTTAGTCAGAATATCTTTTAAGAATTTTGCATAGGAAGGCATTTCGACAATAACTTCAGAAAAAGGAATGTTTACATGCAGTTTGTTGATTATGTCCACAAATTTCCTGAATTTTTTATCTTCCTTCTTATTGGATAATCTTTGAGGAAAAGGTGCAGTTGCTTTGAAAGAAGGTGGTATTTCAGATTTACCTTTCTCCTCGCTGTGATTCGGAGTGTTGTCCTCTTCTTCAATAGTTTGCTTCATGTTCTTCTCCTCAGATGGAGAAGGTCTTTCAATTTCAGCCCCGCTTCTTAAGATAATGGCATGGGCTTGCTGCCTTGGGTTTGAAAAACACTAGAGGGGGGGGGGGTTGAATAGAGTTTTTAAATAATTTTAACAATTTATTGAACTCAAACAACCACAATTGAAATTAGAAGAAGAAGACATGTGTTTAGAGTGGTTCCAACTTTAGCAACTACTAAAGTTGTCAGTCCACTACCCGGTTGCTTACCCAACCGGGATTTTGAAAGTATTTATTTTATTACCTTCCCAAAGATTTATACAAAATACAATACTTTCCTTTACACCCTTTGAACAGCCTTCACTTGAAGTAGGTGCACCAACTTTGAGGTAGCCTTCTTGAAGTAACTCCAAGCTCCCCCTTGAAGTAGCCTCCCTCTCTAGAAGTAACCTCCCGTTGCACCAGCCTTCTGAAGTAGCTCAAAGTCACCTTCTTCACCAAGAAGAACTCCACCCTCTCCAATCAGCAGCCTCCAACCTAGGAGTAGCAAGGAGAGTACAAACGGTAATAGAGAACAAGAAAGAAAAAGGAAATTACAACTTATCCTTTGTAGCCCAAGGCTTGATTTGCCTAGATCAAGCGTATAGATCTCCTAACCAAGTGTATGGACTTGTGATTGCAGTGGGTAGGAGATACTAGCCTATAGGACACGAATTATGAGCTAAGGAATGAAATGGCCAATTGTCACAATGCTCAAATTGCTCAAAAACAGGTTGCTCAAAGTATGCTCAAGGATTTCTCAAGTGTAGCAAGTGTTTTTGAGTGTCCTATGGCTTGTCCTATTTATAGGAATGGCCTAAGGATGCTTAAGGACGTTCTAGACAACTTCTAGGGGTTTCTAAGTGCTTAACTATCCGTTAGGTACAAAGTTGTTGCTTTAACAACGGCTAATTAATTAATTCTGCAATTGCTGTCAGAGACCATCTCGGTCGAGGAATGGTCGACCGAGACACCTACTCGGTCAAACTTTTGTCGACCGACAGGCACTCTGGAACAAGTGATTTGCAACGTCTTTCTCCAACTGCCAACTAACTTGTCTGTTGTGTCTAACGGCTAATTTGGATCTTTCTCGGTCGAGAAGATTGTCGACCGAGAGTGTCTCGGTCGAGGAGTTTGTCGACCGAGATTGATCCTGTTTCAATTTAGGCACTAACTATATGTATGAGTGTGCAAATGTGATCCTATTTGAATGGAATGACTTATCTAAATGTGGTGTTTAGCTAGGGAGAATCTAACGCTTGATTTACATGCAATCTAAGTACTTGTACATTATATATTTGTACAAGTTTTTACAAAGCGATTACATTGCATGAAAACATGAACATATAAGCATATGGATTTCCCTAGTTGCTTTGTCATCCACCTTAATCCTGCACACTCAAGTGGCTCGTTAGATCAATAAGAATGAAATGTTTGTCATAATCAAAACAAAGGGATTTATAGATGTCCATTTAGCCAACAATCTCCCCCTTTTTGAAGATGACAAACATTTCCAAAAATATAAATAAAGGAAATATAAACCATATGAGTTTCATACCTTTAGATTACCTTTTGTAGCTTTTCCTCTTGGTTATAAAATGTGTGCTTATTATTCCCCTTGAATTTTGGAACATGAAATCCAATTCACTAGGGAATATAGCAACTTTCAATGTAAAGCCAAGAGTTTATTTATGAAACTCATTGATTGAGTGTTCCTAAGTTTTAGTTTTATATTTATTTCTCCCCCTTTGTCATTTCAAAAAGATATCCGTTTAGAAATAAAAACTCCCCCTTAATTAGATGTCCCATCAAATCTAATGAAAAAGATGTCCATTTAAAAGAGGTTTTGGTTTGCTTTCCCATTGTGCATGGTTCACAGTTTTCAACTTGATCAAAAGATAAAGTAGGCAAACCACGAACAAGATCATATTTCACTAACTTTTTAATAACATGTGAACTAGCATGTCCTAGATTTTTATGCCATACTTGTAAGGTATTTTCATTTGCAAGCAAGCATTTTCCCACTACTGATTTCATAGAGTTAGGTTTAAGGATATAAAGATTTCCAATTCTATTTCCTTCATAAACAACATTTGTAGTGTTTTCTATCAATATCTTGCAGCAAGTTTTGTTAAATAACACATCATAACCACTATCACATAATTGGCTAACACTTATCAAATTATGGTGCAAACCATCAATGAGTAGAACATTCTTTATTTCGAGGTTTGTACCAACATTACCTATTCCAACGATTTTGCCCTTACCATTGTCTCCAAATGTGACTGTTCCACTTTTCTTTTCTTCAAAGGTTTTGAATGCATCCTTGTTCCCGGTCATATGTTTGGAACATCCACTGTCAACCACCCATTCCTGCATTAAAATATAGATTTTGGTACCCATGTGATGGTCCGATATGGTTAGAATCATTTAAGTACAAATTTGTATAAGAGTTCTGAATCAGAAGTCCAGTCGGTCGACAATTGTTCAACCGACATATGTCTCAGTCGACAAATTGTCGATCGAGAAGATTACTGTATTACAAACCAGGAAACACAGAAATGTAGCTCGGTTGACCAATTTTCGACCGAAATAGTTGCTGTAAATTTTGATATGTTTCAGACATTCGGTCGGTCGACAATACTTCGACCGATTAATGGTTCGGTCGACAATACTTCGACCGACTAAGTTTATGTTTCAGTACAACAATGCAGAAAATTAACAATAAGCATGAAATCTTTTGTTTAGTTGAGATAAGACAATATAAATAGCAAGATGGAGCTTTTTTGGTCATATCTCAACTAAAATCTATTTGATTCTACTAAGTTTGAGGTTTTGGGACCCAAACTAATTCGGAATCCTTAGTTTTATAAGGGCATGAAAAGGAATAGTGTCCAAGACGTAAACAAAAATGGCAAGTAATAGAATCAACTTCATTTCTCTTTCTAGCCATTGTGTTCTTGGGTACAAACATAGTTTGAGTTCTTTTGGGTTGATTTTTCTTTGGAGCATATCCCAAACCTTTTCTTCCGTTGAAAACAGTACCAATGCTTAGAATGTTATCAAGTATATTTTTTCTTCTTAACTCATAAAGTTCTCTTTGCAGCTGAGCAATATCATTCATTTTCTTGTGTAGATGATTTCTTGCTTGATCTAAATCAGATAACAATGAATCTCTTTCTTTTATAACATTATCATAGTCTAGATGATTACACAAAATAGGTTGAGTCTGAAAGTCTTTTAGTTTAGCTAACAAGTCAGTCTTTTCTTTAGAAAGAAGATCAACATTTGTTTCTAAAGTGAGTAGCTTTCTAGTGCAATCATCTAAAGATGTTCTTAAAGACAAATTCTCAAGATCAATGTTATTCTTTTCAGAAGAAAGATTATCTAATTTTGCAATTTGCTCATCATTTGATTTGATAACCTTCTTTAGTTTCTTCTTGACATCAACATACTTATCATGAATTTCTTGTAGACTAGTGACTAACTCTTCTTTAGAAAGATCAAGTAGGCTTACCTCTTGAGAGTTTTCATCATCTTCTCTTGCCATTAGACAATCCACGGTTTCTTCTCCGCTTTCACTGTCACTTGACTCGTCCCATGCAGCTTTATAGGCTTTTTCTCCCTTCTTCTTGTGTGAGCTTTTCTTTCCTTTCTTTGCTTTAGGACATTCATTTTTGAAATGCCCTTTCTTCCCACATTCAAAGAACCTAGGAGGGGTAGAAGAAGCGAGTGAGCCCATCAATTCCTGATTTTGATTCACCACCTTACTAAGTAATTCATTGTTCTTTTCCTCTAGGCTAGGCTGCGGCTTCTGAAAATTTTGTTCCTTCCTCCAATCGTAATTGTTTTTTTCTATATCCATGTTGATGCATATACTTTGCATGTGCTTCATCATTAGACCCATTGTCCTATTTCTCTAGGAGCTTCTTGGCTATAAGATCCATCTTGTCATTAAGCGCTTTGATGGCCTTTGCTTCATGTGTCACGCCGACCTGCTCGGGTGCATCTCTTTCACCCCAAGACTGCTTTTTGGATATGTTCTTTAGAATCTCCCCACACCTTGTGCCTGTGTTGTTCAAAAAGAAACCAGAACTTGCTGAGTCCAAATTGCTCCTATCATGTTCATTTAGGGTGAAGTAGAAAATTTTAGCTTGCTTCTCCTTGTCTAATTCGTGATGTGGACACTTCCTCAGCATGATCTGGAAGTGCTCCCAAGTTTCAGAATATGTTTCACCGGCTCACTAGATGAAGTTGTGTATCTTCCTCACTAGATCATTTGTCTTTTCAGGTGAGAAGAACCTCTCAAAGAACACCTCAACCATGTGATCCCAAGATTCAATGTACTCATCATCCAGATTGTGCAGCCATTCCCAAGCATTGCCTGCTAAAGAACTGGGAAAAAGTTTCAGGTAGAGTGTCTCTTGCGGGAACCTGTCAATCTTTATCATATCACAATTTTCCACAAACATGCTGATGTGGGTCACCGGATCCTCATTTTTAAGTCCATGGAAAGCCTGCGATTTGACCAACTGAATAAGCCCTGGATCAATCTTGTAATTAGGTATGTTGATAGCTTGTTTCTTGATTGGCCCCTTCTGCGCAGAAGAAGAAGAAGCCTTAATCCTTTCCCAGATCGTCTGCTCCTCATTTGCCGCTCCGTCACCCATTATTACTTTACTAGTACCTAAAATTTTAAATGGTAGTGTATAAACCGATACTAATAATTAAAACAATTAATAATATTTGCAATTTCAGTTCAAAAGATTAAAGGAAAAATCACAAGAATTAAAAGTGGCCTAGTGTGGCCGCTCGCAGCACTCGTAGTGCTAAATTCATCGTTTCCCTGGAAATGGCACCAAAAACTTGACACGAATTTACCGTGCGTAAAACGCAAGTATACGTATCAATATAATATAGGCCTTGTGAGGCCCGAGTCAAACTTAGGGAAACATAAATTTCAGTAGACTACTACTAACCGGTTGCGATCAGCTAAACCGATTAAAAGAGTTAGTTTAATCAATTAAATAAAGATAATATAAATAAAGAACCGATTAAAGAAAATATAAATAAAGATAAAAGAAAACAAAGAAATCAATTAAATGGTTGGTTTAATCAATTAAAAATAGAATCTTTGGGATTGCGGTTTCACCACAGGTTCTCGTTGTACTAATTTCTACACAATTATCCTAATTTGTCTCCTATTCCGGGTAGTGGGATGTAGTCAGAATTGCTCGCTTTCGTGATACCATTCACTACCTAAATCTAGGTCGGTTCCACGGTAGTAGTAACCTATACCCTAAACTAGGTGCATGAAGACCATACTCTGGGGTTCCACCATTAACTGTACATCACCTTGTTCAAAGGATTTATTAGTTAATGTGATTATCGTCTCTTTTCAACCGTTAATTTTTCTTTCAAAGTAATTAAAGGTATTATATTATTAGGGTGATCAATCATAATGATATAATGGAGAAAACGATAACATACCACGAATTTTAGAGACAAATTATGATAACTACGGTAAAAATGTCATACAACGATCACTCGGGCTACTCCCAGTCCTAAAGATAGAGGGGGTTAGCCCTGCATGGTTGAAAATGGAGAATACATAGGAGTAGAGAAGAAAAACATGGGAAACATGGAGAAAACTCATGTAACCCCTGATACGAAGGTGCTCCTGGAGATCCTCCTCGAGAAATGTGCGTTTTGTAGTCTTTCGGCAGCAAAATCGCCCGTCGGAGGTGCCCGGATCGCCCAGTTTCTAGCCTTTGGCTCTCGTATCCTCTCTCCCTCCTTCTTGGATGTCATGCAACATGATATGAGATCTCCCCTAGGGCTGGTCGTGCTCTCCTTAGGTCATAGGACCACTTTACGACACCGAAAAAGCTCAATCGTCGAATTAAAATGCTCCGTTTTAGTGCAGAAAATTGCCAGATCCCGACGCTGTCGATGGTATCGACCATGATGTTGATATTTCTTTCTAAAATTGCATTTTTCAGTTGATTCCTGATGAAATGTCGATACTATCGACACCAGGGTCGATGGTATCGACTATGGGCAGTGCAAAAGTGCCTGAAAAAAGTACCAAAACATGTACATAAGTCCGGGGATTATATAAAATCATATAAATATGATAAAATAAGTATAATTTGATGCAAATAGAGTTCAAATATAGTGAATTATGCAAATATAATCAAGAAAATGACAAATACATGCATAAAACAGCTATAAAATAAGCCTATAAAAGTGACTCAAAACTCATGCATCAGTCCCCAGCATGCAAAGTAAAATGGAAAATTACATTAGAGTAAGTGGCACTGAGTAGCATTATATGAACATGAAGTCTACTATACTTTTAAAACATATTATAAAACATTGAATATCATTCATATTATATATCTACATCTATATTAATAGATCATTGTCGCTATATTATCCTTAATCCATAAGATAGCTCTCTTAGAGCTTGGTAATTTATATTGCTCTCAAGAGCTTGAAATGTAGCATTGATCTCAACAACTTGATGGTTAGCATGGCCCTAAAGATCTTAGTCAATAATACTGCTCTCATGAGCTTGATTAAGGGTGTTTCTCTCAAGAGATTGAACATGTACCAAAAGACAAATTAACTTTGCATAAACAACATTTTTCAATTATCTTTATTAGCATTCATTTTGAACATGATGACTTAAAAGTCTTAGATCTTAATCAAGGGACATATGTATGCAACAATCACAATAATATATGAGGACAATATACTAAAAATCCATAACCCAATTCATACTCTAACAACATTCAACTAAATCGTGAAAACTATATAACTCATATCATTAAAATTGATTCTCATAAATATAAGCAAATCAAACCCTTATCCACCTACATGATACTCAGAGTGTATGATCCACTTACCAACTACATAAGAAATCATTTACATTTCCTTGAGGTTGATGAAAATGTTAAATGTCCTAAAACAATCATAATTCAAAATTGCCTTTCTCTTATTTATAATGTAAACCCTAACTTCATGTCATTAGAAAAATAAGGTATGCTAAATCAAATTAAAGTTTGATATCCCAGAAATCATCTTCATTATTTGAAAACCTCCCCAATGACTATTTTTACACATTGTTCTGACGACATATGTATCTCTATGAATTTTTAAAAAACCATGCAATGAGAAAAATCTATTAATCGATGCATATTTTTTATTGGAAAAGAGGTTGGCAGGGCTGGCTAATTTTCCCCATCAGATTTGACTACATTTCCTGGCTCTTATCCAAAAGTAAATATTGCAATAAATAAAATATAGAGCAAGGACGAATATGCCCATGACCTGGTGTGACAAAAAATGACCCTCAGGGGCAAACATGACAAACCACCCCTCGGACCTTCGTTCTCAATGAGAAATAGGGTAAGAGGGACAAAGTGAAAGCTTCAGCATTGATCGCAAATTTATGATGAGTAACATCATGCATTGACTTTGGAGTTGAACTCCCTGAATCATGTCGTCCCCAAAGAGCACTTGTTGGGGGTCATGGATGTATGCAGCAAAAAAAGGTAGATCTCCACTATGACTGGAAGAAGGAAGATCCATAGGATCACATCATTGGATGAAAAACACTTGAATCTAAAATTGAAAAATAAAAAAGTGGAAAAAAATGAAACCCATGTTGGATATTGAAATTGAAAAGCCGAAAAAGAAACTCAAGAACTGTTTGGAGGACCATTTGCAATTTCAAAGGGCATAAAGGGGAGCATGCAACTTTTTGGATAAGGAGGGGTGAAATTAACCAAATCTGAAGCTTCCTGGAGTCTATGTGAAGCTTTCCTTTGCCGCGGGTGGAGATTGGAAGGCCCAAGTGTATGTCATGATGAATGAGTCAAATAGCCAGTCCAGACCAATTTTGGTTAGTGGATTAGAACAAGGCAACAAGAAGTACTTTGTTCTAGGCATGCAGTGATCCTTTTTGGAGGTTCAGATAGGCTAATTGTCATAAATGAGAGTTTGTAATCATTATGGTATCTCATGAAATGAGAAATAGGGCAGGAACATAGTTGTGGCATGATTGGAATTTATAAGAGAAGGAAGCCAAATGAAATAGATATTGGTCAATTGAGGGACATGTGGCATATATTTCTAGTTAGACTTCTTATATTGCAATCCAACAAAATTAGAAACATGGCAGCAGGGAGTTCTTTCAGGGAGAAAATGAGAACCATAGTTCCATGTGTGAAGGCAGTCGGATGAGAGGGATGACCCTCAAGTGGTGGATCCCAGGATCCACGAGTGTAATCCAGATTGGACGAGAGGGATGACACTTGGAGTACTGTGTAAATGCTATATCTATCTATGACTTTGATCTCACTTTCATGATTATCTACCTTTTTAGGTTATCATCCTAGTCATTTGGAACTTTTTTTAGGAACCACCTTCTTCAAGATGACAATAATTTTAAAGTGGTATCTTTGCTTTTAGTGTGTCTAGAGTCATCCACATACACCTAGCTCCTGACAGAATGTTTTATACATCAATGTATCTACAACTTGGTTTTTTCTTATACATCTTGTACATGTTATCCATGCTATATGTATGAACAAGTAGATCATTTGTATGGCAAGTGGAAATCTTGGTGATTTATGATGATGTATAGTCTATTTTTGTGAAATGAATAAAATGGGCCTTCATGAACTTCTATGTGAATAGCGCTAAAAAAATAGTTAGATATTCTCTTGCCATATTGGTTTGATTATGGTATTATCAATACAACCCTTTTTATTCTGGATTTTCTTCTCATAGTGTGGTTATGTAGTATTGGAACATGATTATGAAATTATTATGTAGTTAGGTGGCACAATGTTACTTTGGGTCTTCATATCCACTTGGTAACCTATCAAACTTCATCCTCGTCATCATCTAAACCTCAGTCCCAACTATGTTGGGGTCGGCTACATGGATCCTTTGTTTCCATTCAGCTCTATCATGGGCCATATTCTGGTTGAGATGTAGAGATTCAAAATCTCTCTTTATAAGCTCATGCCATGTTAATTTATGTCTTCCTCTTCTTCTGTTTATTGTGCTAGACTCAATAGAATTGCTTCATATAGGCGCATTTGTCGGTCTATGTTGCATATGTCTGTATCATCTGAGTCGTCTCTCACGCAACTTGTCCTCAATGCTCACCACCCCCACTTTATTCCTGATATAATCATTTATCAAGCGATCTTTTCTTGTCTTCCCACATATCCATCTCAGCATACGTATTTCAGCCATGTTTATCTTATTGAGACCTTATTTCTTCACCGCCCAACATTCACTCGCATAGAGCATGGATGGCCGTATATCTGTTCTATATAACTTACTTTTTAACCTGAGAGGGATCTTATGAACACATAAACCTCCAGTTACACTCCTCCATTTCAACCATCCTGCAGTGATCCTATGACAAACATCATTTTGGACATCTCTGTCTATTTGAATAATAGAACCCAAGTAATGAAATTTATCACATTTTAGTATATCTACTCCGTCCAACTTGGCTCCATCATTCACATTGTGGGATTGGCTGAAATTGCAATGCATATACTTAGTTTTGCTCCTGCTAATAATCAATCCATTTGATTCCAATGCCTCTCTCCACCGCTCAACTTTATCATTTAATCCATCGTTAGTTTCATCAATCAAAACAATATCATCAACAAATAACATACACCAAGGAATATCATCTTGAACATTCTTTGTCAGCTCATCCATAACCAGTCAAACTTCCTAAGAGAAAATATATATAAATATGTTACCATGAATGGTCACATAATGAATGGGTGTTGCTCAAATTAGTAAGAAGCAACTATGACTAGAGTTTAAAAAACAAGGATCAATGCATAAAACCAAGTATAAAATGTTGAAGGTAGGGTAAAGTCAAGGCCAATGAGCCCACAAAAGCCCTACAATGTTTGAATAGGGAAATGAAAGTTTTTAGAAATATATAAAATTAGGAAGTATGGAAGTTAAGAATCACCATGAATAAGGATGCATGGGTGACCTAGGAAGCTACACGATAGTGTGCGGGTGTTGATAGAGATATTTATGAGATGTGTGAACTAATAGATACGGATTACCGATGTGTTGTTCTACCATTTGTGAACATGGTTCACTAGTAGGATGAAGGGAAAAAGGCACCTTGGGGATGGTAAGAATTTCTAGTGTTTTGATGATGGATAAGTATTGATGAGTATGTATGGATGTTTCTATAAAGGAAAAAGTGTGGTTGTTGTTGTCAAAACATGGTTTTAATTGCGTACTAGATGTGACATTGATTGTACCACAAATTCACAAGGATAGAAATCATAGTTTTACCATAAATAAATGATATGATAGGTCACCGGTAAATGGATAAATTTTCTTATAATATGTTTAAGATTGAATCCCAAGGGAAAACTTGACTAATAATTATATTGACCACTTTATTCATATTATAAGTATTATTAATCATGAAAGTTGAATTTGTTTGATTAAGCTAAATTTCAAGATAAAATGGTTGCATTAACTTTGAATATCGATGGATGGAAAAATAAAGGTGGATGATTTTCATTCCACTACATATTTCCCTCTCTCGCTACAATATCATAAGAATGAAAAAACTAACATCGAGGTTGTATATAATCCAATCCTTTGGGAATGAGGATTCTACATGGACAGACTATTGGTAGTATACCCTGAGAGTTAGTCATGTGATGATTCTGATGGCATACCTTGTAATTGGATTGAGTAATATTTAAGGAAATTCTTAATTTTATTATGTTTGCTTCAATATGAGATAATGAATGATTATAATAATGTCCTAGGAATGTATTACTAAATGGCATGATGTTGAAGGTTGATGACTTGAACATGAGATGATGTGTATGCTAATAATATACATTATTGTCTAAGTCCCTAGATGGATATTATTAAGGAAATTATTACAAAAATAAAACATTAAGACATGTATGTGTATTAGTTGATAACTATTTCTCGTTAATCGTGATATTGGATATTAAGTCAAACACATGTACATGTCAAGAACAAGTGTACTTGACATTCCCAACTTGAGTATGATACATGGAAGCAAAATCTACCAGTTAGAATCACATCTCAAAGTGATAGTACTAATTTTGGTCCTTAAACCAGAAATTACTACAGTAATTACATGATGTTTATTGTGCTTTAACACTATTCAACATGACCTTGGATAAGGGTTGCCATACAAGTAGTGCATGATTGGGTTCACTATAACATTTTGGATTACTATGCGTGGAGTATATGTGATTTGTCCCTACCGTTAGAGTATATCAAAACCACATGATGAGTGAGAGTATGAAATGTACGGACATGATCATGAAAATCAATAGAAGATATTGAGATTGCATTTATCTCAAATAGTATACTCTATATCAAGGAACAAAGAGTGAACATTAAACAGATTTAATTTCCATGCCTTAGATTCAATATGGATATCAGAGACAAATGGATTAATGAAATTAAAATAGGTCAGAACACTAGGTTGACATTGTTCTTCAACTTATCTAATGACCTAGATGGCAATGGATTCTTGCTAAATACTGATTATTCCTTGTGAAGTTGTGATATGTTTATAGATATCACTACCAATGTAATGTGGGGCCTATAAGGTCACACACATAGGACACATAGGGAATATGAGTATAATCATGGACACAAGATTAATTGGTTACTAAAAGATATAAGCAATCAATTAGATCAATGATAAACTATCTGGAAGAACACTTAGTACCTTGGAAAGTTTAACTGATCAAATGGACAAATTGGTGAATCAACTAGAATGTCTAGTTTTGGACTAAGCTAACATGATTCTAAATAGTCGACTGGACAAAGATCATACTACTCAGTCAAATTGGAAGGTCTCATCAATCAATATGACATGATCAACCCAATCAATCGATTGGACAAGATCAATAAGTCATATGATTAGTTTTACAATGTTCTAATGTAGTGAAGCTGACAGACTGACTTCCCATGAGTGGAACCTTAGTTGTTTCCACCGATGATATTTCATATATAGGTTTCTAAAACATTGCTTCCTTCCTCTCCTATTTTTAGGGAGATGACAACCAAAGTTTTTGTACACATTTTCGACACATGAACCATAGTTTTAATTACCTAGAATGGGAGACAGAGATAAGGGGATCAAGTAAGATTCTAACTATTTCCAACAAATAGGTTGCTCCTTCCCAATCATATCTTGTAGAGAGATGTGGAGTTCATGTCATATGTGTATACTATATAGAGACGTAGATGCTTTTTTATCACTTCATGAGGATGTGATTGACATCTATCTATGTGACACATATCCCCTTGTGAGAATCATCCCTAAATCTATTCTACAACAAGATATATCTCACACCCTCGTTCTGGATACACTTTTATAGACAAAAAATGAAATGTTTTTAATACTTTTGTTACATATGTCACCTTCACATTTCCAACACTGGTATTAAAGCCACATCAAAATATAGTTCATTAGAACTTAAATTGATATGATCAGATTTGTTTATGTTATTTTGTGGAGTGGTATGTAATGTGAATGATAATTTAACATGCACATCCTATTTAATTCCACATACATCGCATATCTATATTTTTTATGTGTGGGATGGAATCAATTATTCAAAAATTAGATTCTTTTTGTAGTACAAGGAAATTAAATTTTGTACATCTTTTTAGAAGTGATGCCCTATGACCCCACAAGAGGTGGTTTCTTATCAACTCTCTCCTACTGACCATGCAGTGGGATTCCCACAAAAGGGTGTTACCACTATATGGTCTGCCTTGTTGGCATGGATGTCAAAGATAATTTTTGGGGTTTATCTCATGCACACTTGTCAAGATTGTAAGGCTTCTATGAAGAGGGTACAACATAATAACAAAAAAAATCCCTTTTTACCCTAGCCATTGAATTCCCTATAGCTCTAAGATGTCATTGAATAAAAGAAATAAAAAGGGATAAACATTATTCCCATGCACAAACTAGTCATGCAACAACTAGATATGTCTTTTCTTGGTGAATAACTCAATCTTCCGGATCTAGATCCAAAACAACCACCAAGAAATCTATCTGAATCAAGAAGAGGTCTCGATTGGCCACTAAGTTCTTGCATGGTTGTCTTCTTGTGGAACAGATTCTCCAGCCTCCACACATGTGCCTCAGTCTCTACTTAGTCCATGAGGATGAGGGAGATCATGGTGCACCACCTTGGACACCAAGTCAAAGTAGAATAGGAGTTGTAGATGTGATTGTCATCTCAAAACTCCCTTTCTTCTCCTATCTTGGGTAGCAGTCCATAGGGTACCTTCCTCTCTGCAAGAGAGAAGGTTGATGGCCAACTTATCTCATAATTTGTCTCAAGTGTTGTGTCAAACCCTTCGAAACATGTACTCTTTATTCATGGGCTTGGAAAACCCTAATATTGATCCATTTTCTAATCGTGTTCCCAAAAACATTCTTAATGCTAAAAACTCTGACTGCAATTCCATCACCCCATTAGGTTACCTAATTGGGCGATCAGGGTTCTACTGGGCACTATGATCATATGATTAGGTCTATTGATCAGTTGATCAAGATAGTTGATAGGTAGATCAGGTCATTTCAGATTCGGATTTGAATTACTTACCAATTTGAGACTTTCTATGTTGCATTCTAATCGACTATTCAGTTTGGTTGATCAATCAAGCAGGTCAGTCTAGTGGCTTGATGATTTGGGAGCATTCACACTGCCTTGTAAAATTAATGACACCACTTTTGACAAAGGTTTAGTAGATCTCGGTGCGAGTATCGGCCTTATTCCATTTACTTTATGGCAAGAATTAGATCTTGGTGACTTGAAGCCCACAAGAATGGCTATTGAATTAGCTGATCACTCTATTAAATATCCAAAAGGTATAGTGGAAGATGTGCTTGTACAAATCGGGAAATTCTATATAGCTTGTGATTTTATTGTTCTTGACATGGCGGAGGTTCCTTCCAACCCTCTTCTTTTTGGGAGGCCTTTCTTGAGAACTGTCGGATGTCTTGTTGATGTCCGGGAAGGGAAGCTCACCTTACGTGTTGGGGGAGAGGCTATGGAGTTCTCTATCTATGAAGCTATGAAAGCACCCATACGTGCTGAAGAAATCTGCTTGCTTGATATTGTTGATCCTATTGAAAATGATAGTGAAGATAATGTCGATTTGATGGTTGATCTCTATGATGATGATGCAACTGAATTTAATAATTCTGAAAATTCTGGAGCACCTTCTATTTCTAAAGCAACAACTACTGTTGAAGACGCCTCACTTGTTGAAGACAAAGTTGATGAATTTATGACAAGCAAAAAGGTAGAATTAAAAGCCCTTCCACCTGGGCTAAGGTATGCATTTCTTGACCCAAATTATACATCTCATGTCATAATAAATAGTGAACTAACCAATGATCAAGAAAATAAATTGCTTGCTGAATTGCGTTTGTACAAAGATGTCATTGGTTATTCCATAGAAGATTTAAAAGGCATTCATCCTTCCATTTGTATGCACAGAATAAATATGGAAGATGATGCTAAACCAACTGTTGAACCACCTAGACGTTTAAATCAAAATATGCTTGAGGTGGTAAAGAAAGAAATTTTCAAGTTAATTGACGCCGGAATCATTTATCCAATAAGTGACAGCCCTTGGGTTAGTGCCATTCACGTGGTACCTAAGAAGGGGGGTGCAACTATCATCAAAGGAGATAATGATGAGTTAATACAAAAATGCATTGTTACAGGTTGGCGCATGTGTATTGACTATAGGTGTTTGAATAAAGCAACCCGAAAAGATCATTTCCTTTGCCTTTTATTGACTTGATGCTTGAACGTCTTGCCAAACATTCATATTTCTGTTACTTGGACGGATATTCAGGTTTTTTTCAGATTCTCATATACCCCCCCCCCCCCGACCAAGAAAAGACCACTTTCACATGCACTTATGGCACTTATTCTTATCTCCGTATGTCGTTCGGTCTTTGTAATGCTCCCGCTACTTTTCAGCGGTGCATGATGGCTATATTCTCCGATTTCATTGAAAACATAATGGAGATTTTTATGGACAATTTCAGTGTGTACGGTGATTCTTTTGATCAATGCTTATTAAATCTGTCTCTTGTCTTAGCCCGATGTAAAAAGGTTAACCTAGTACTAAACTGGGAGAAGTGCCATTTTATGGTACAATCCGATGTAGTGCTAGGCCATGTGGTATCTAACAAGGGTATTGAAGTGGACAGGGCAAAAGTCGAAGCAATTGAAAAGATGTCTACTCCATCTTCAGTAAAAGACATTCACAGCTTTCTAGGACATGCATGATTTTATAGGAGATTCATTAAAGACTTTTCAAAAATTGCAAAGCCGCTATGTTCTCTTCTTGTAAAAGATGCAGAATTTGTATTTGATGGAAATTGCCAAGCAGCGTTTTCCAAACTCAAAGAATCTCTCATTTCAACTCCAATCATCCAACCTCCAGATTGGGATTCCCCCTTTGAACTTATGTGCGATGCAAGTGATTTTGCAGTGGGAGCTATTTTGGGACAACGAAGAGACAAGAAGGTTCATGCCATCTATTATGCCAGCAAAAATCTCGATGAAGCGCAAATCAATTACACGACCACGGAGAAAGAAATGCTTACGATCATATATGCTTTCAACAAGTTCTGACAGTACTTGGTAGGATCAAAAGTGATTGTGTACACTGATCATGCTGCCATCAAGTATTTGCTGAATAAGAAGGATGCCAAACCACGTCTCATTCGCTGGATACTTCTCTTGCAAGAATTTGACCTTGAAATCCGAGATAAAAAGGGTACAGAGAATAGCATTGCTGATCACCTCTCTAGATTGACCACATAATCTGGAGATTTATTGCCAATTGAAGATCATTTGCCGATTGAAAAACTTTACGCATTATCATCCATCCAAGCACCATGGTTTGCAGACATTGCTAATTTCCTTGCTACTGGACAGCTACCTCCGGGTTTGACATATCAACAAAAGAAGAAATTCTTTCATGACGTCAAATTTTATTATTGGGATGACCCATTGCTATTCAAGCATGGAAGCGATGGGCTAATCCGGAGATGTGTTATTGAAGAGGAAATCCCAAGTATCATTGCTGATTGCCATGCCTCTCCTTATGGAGGCCATTTTGGAAGAGAAAAGACCGCTGCAAAAATTCTTCAAGTTGGTTTCTACTGGCCTACATTATTTAAAGATGTCAATCTATTCGTCAAATCTTGTGATAGGTGCCAAAGAACAGGAGGAATATCTCGCCGAGATGACATGCCACTCAACTCTATTCTAGAAGTTGAGGTGTTCGATGTATGGGGAGTAGATTACATGGGACCATTCCCATCTTCCTGCGGATATCAATATTTTCTTGTTGCATGTGAGTATGTTTCTAAATGGGTTGAAGCCATTCCAACCCAAGCACCAGATGCCAAATCTGTAGTTAAGCTTTTCCAAAAGATTATATTCCCTCGGTTTGGAGTTCCACGTGCCGTTATTTCTGATGGAGGCACACACTTTGCAAAAAAACAATTCAACAATCTTCTCTCAAAGTATGGTGTAACTCATAAAATCTCTACGCCCTATCATCCCCAAACATCCGGGCAAGTAGAGATTTCAAACGGGCAACTAAAGACTATTCTTGAAAAGACTGTCTCTAGTTCAAGGAAAGACTGGGCACTAAAGATTGATGATGCATTTTGGGCATATCGCACGGCTTTCAAAACCAGCATTGGGACTACTCCATTTAAGCTAATATATGGCAAATCATGTCACCTTCCGCTTGAATTGGAACACCGCGCTTTATGGGCAATAAAGTTCTTGAATTTCGACATGAAAAGAGCAAGAGAAAAGCGTCTATTGTAGCTACAGGAGCTCGAGGAACTTCGACTTGATGCATATGAAAATGCAAGGTTGTATAAAGAAAGAACAAAAGCTTGGCACGACAAAAGAATTCACAGGAAGGATTTCGAAGAAGGATACAAAGTATTGTTATTTAACTCCAGATTGAAGCTTTTTTCGGGAAAGTTGAAGTCTAAGTGGTCCGGCCCGTTCCAAGTACTCAAGATTTTTCCATATGGAGCTGTTGAGCTCCAAGGCAAAGATGGAACTTTCAAAGTTAATGGACAACGTTGCAAATGTTACTCATCTGCAGAAATCACATAGTGCACGGCGTGCATTTCAGAATGCACGACGTTCACTTCATTATGAAATGCAGCAGAGAATGTTCTGGAAAAAGACACGGCGTGCATTTTAAAGTTGCACGTCGTGCATCTGGTATGCGAGATCTACAGGAAACCTTCTGGAATCATGCACACCATGCACTTCAAGAATGCACGACGTGCAGTTGGAGATTTGGTGGTCCGAAATCTTTCTGGAAATGCGCACGACGTGCCTTTGAGAAACGCACGTCGTGTACCTGCTCTACGATTCTGATATTAAGTTTCTGGAAACATGCACGTCGTGCACCTCAGAAACGCACGTCGTGCACCTGGGCGATTGAAGATCTGTAATAGTTCTGGAAACGTGCACGCCGTGCACCCCCAAAATGCATGCTGTGCACTTTTAAGTGAAGTCTGGACAAAAAAGGGCCGGAGTGCAAGGCCAAACACTCTAACCCTAGAGCCCGTGCACCCCGACCCCAGAAGCTCTAACCCTAGCAACCAGCCGTGCGCCGCTCCACCGTGAGCTGTTCCGCAGCTGTGTGACGTCCTCCAGCCATGTGTTCCATGCCGTCAGTCGCTTTCTTCTCCTTCCATAGCTGCGACAGCAGCACCGCCGAGCTCCAACCTGAATCGCACGCTTCCCCATCATGCTACCGCTGACGCAGATCTGTAGCAGCAACCGCGCCGCCAGCGTCCAGCAGCCCTAACCGCGCCGTCCACTACCACCGAGCGTCCAGCAGCTCCATAATCCGCCAAGCAAGCCGCCGACGCCCGATCTGCAGTAGCTGTAGTTCTGCCCCACGCCGCCGAGAAGCCGTGCACGAACGCAGCCGATCCGCCGACGCCTTTCTAGCAACCGATGTTCCTTCGCGGTCGATCAAGCAAATCCAAAGCAACAGCAGCGCTGCCAATCGCACGGTTTGCCCAAAAGTCGGAGTTGTTTCTGTAGATTTCTGGTTTCCCCCAAATCCGCAGGTGCACGCCGTGTACTACAAAGACACACCGTGCAACTACCTGCCTGAGACAGACGTCTGATCCACTCGTGCACTCATCTGATGGCGCCAATCAAGAGGAAGGCCAGCAGCCGTCCAGGCTATCAAGTTACACCTGAAGCAGGCTCCTCCAACCTGAGACCGCAGTCTTTTGTACCTTCCACGCAGTTCAGGGTCAGGCCTGAAGAAGATGTCGATTATCAATTTCTCATTACAAGGCGTGTTCTCCCGTCAAGGTACATGTGTGAAGAAGCAGTAACCAAACTGGGCTTCAAGGATGAGGTAGTAAACCACTTAACCTTCTTGGGGCTACACCTTCTCTGCACTCGGGTATCTAAGACCTACCCCCATCTCATGCACGAGTTTCTTACTACCTTTAGGCCGAGAGTGACTCCCAACGCTTTCAAATCCCTTTTCAGAAAATTAGTTTCCGGCTGTTGGATAAACTGTTTTCCATGAATCTCGAGCAGTTTTGCACTTTACTCAAATGCAATTATGGCGGTTATACTGATTACCCTCCGGCTTTCAACAGCGATCTATTTTGGTCCGAAATCACTTCTGATACAGTGCATAAGGCACGAAATGCACGGGCTTCTAGCATCCATAACCCTATTTTCTGAGTCCTTCATCGCCTTCTTAGCACAGGACCATTTGCAAAGAATGAAACGCAGGGTGTTGTAGGGAAAATTGATCTGTTCTTTTTGTGGTGTGTGGTACAAAATGAGCGCATCAGTTCAGGTTATTACATTGTGCAAAAGCTGCTTGATACAAAGAATCAAAAGAAAAGGGAAGCGGGCGACATCATGTGTGGTAGGGTAATTAGCATCCTTGCTATACAATTGGGGTTGGATATAGGTGACTTTGAACCTGCAACGGGGAAGAATCTCATGGATATAAGCTATCTTATCTCTTGCGGTCTGATCTCCAGACATGGCAGCAGTGAGTCAAAGTTCAAAGTTTATATCACAAAGACACAGTTCATCACAATCCCTGATGCGAGCCGTAATGATATCAAGGACAAGGCAACCTGGAAAGCAGAGCTTCAGCCAGAGAATGATGAGGGAACACCTGCCAGGGGTGCCAACAGCTCTACACCAGGACCTACTCCAGGAGCACCCACCCCTCTGCCACCGTCCACGGGTACTCAGACCGAGTACAGCTGGACAACGCCGTATTTTCAGCACCTCTATACCTACATGGAGCGGCGTTTTGATCATTTAGAGACCCGCCTTGATCAGATGGGTGCGCAGCATGACACCAGGTTTGACCAATTGAGTGCACAGTACTCAACTGTGTATGACATGGTCAATAGGATGGATGCGTGGCACATCTCGCAGGGCCACTACCCAGCACCACAGGCCTTCCAGTCTCCTCTCCGCCAGCAGTAGACCACAGCTCCCGACATCCCACAGCATGAGTTTTGCGAGGACCCACAGCACCAGGATCAGCAGCAGTAGCCATGATCATCGTCCGCGACACCTATGGATATTCCTGACATCGTCAGTCAGTTCTTCCCGGAGCAGGGAGGTGGCGGATCATTTTTCTGATCTCATACATGACAGGTATCCGGTTGTCAACTCCTAAAGTTCGACTGAAGCAGTGAGGACACTGCTGATTTCAGACTGGGGGGGGGACAACCGGATGGTATTGGTATCCCAGTTTATTTGTAGTTTAGCTTTTCATGATTATTTGCTTCTTGTCATTTGCTTCTGTACTTTTGTTTTGTTTTCACTTCTTAGTTGTTGTTTCTAGTTCCTCTTTTCTGATGGCAAGTCTAATATGATATGAGTTTCATCTTTTATATGTGGAAAGAACTCCTATGCTATACTGTTCGACCTCCTTTGATGAGAAATATCAATTGAAGAACTTGTAAAAAGCATGAATTAATCAAATGAAACCTTTGGACCATCAACATATGTTTAATTCCGGTTTATGCTTCTAGCCTGAATATTCATCTTTCACATCCTTGATTGTTTAAAACATGTAATGGTTTCAGTTTTATGAGTAAATCAACTTTACAACATCATTTAGAATACGGGATGACTTCGCCAAGCTCTTAGTGCATATGCAAACATTCTTTCAATGAAAAATTTTCAAAACAGATGAATGAAATCTAGTTAATGTTGTAATTTAATTGACTCTCCCAAGTTTTGGAAAAATTTAAATAATTCTTATACCCTATTAAAGATGGCTAATCCGCCCACATATCATGCTAGCCTAGTGTAAGTCCGATCTGGCCACGATGGTTAGGTGGTATGTCTTAAAAGAGGGTAAAATACCCCAACCGACACTCCTCTTGTGCATAAGCCTACTTTAGCAGCCGAGTGTCAAAGCCCATAATCATTTGTTATTTCATTTCTGGGAAAAGGAGAGTACAAAAAAAATTGTCAGTTTTTAACTAAGATTTCATCTCTTGTTATCCTTAATAATTGAGAGTTGGAGTTGCACATCTACTGATTGTTTGGCTTGGTCATCCAAATTCTACCTAGTATTGTTTAATTGATTGATTCATTTAATTGATGCCACCCCTGCTGAACTAAAAATCTCTTTCTTGGGTGTTTAAGTTGAATTGATGGATATGAGAATAAACATGTTGATCATGGTTGGTTTGGTCTTATACACATCTTTCATTTCATTTGATTTATTCATGTTCTTGACATTTCTTCAATTATATTTCCATGCTCTTTTTGCTTGAGGACAAGCAACAGTTTAAGCTTTGGGGGATTTGTTGTGTGATTTGTATATCATCTTTTCACATGTTATCACACACAAATTTGGTTCTTTCTAGTATAATTCAGTCTCTTTCATATTAAATTAGCCATCTTTTAGTTGTTCTACGTGTCCCATAACTTGTATTGCAAAATTGCCACAAAAAGGACTAATTTCAGATGATATTTCTATAGAAATAGAAGAATGCACAACGTGCAGTTACAAACGCACGACGTGCACCTTTCCAGAAAAGACCAGTTTGCTGAAGCAGTAAAGTACACGGCGTGCACGTTTCCAAAAACTTATAGAACATAAATGCATGGCGTGCACATCGAAAAGACACGACGTGCACATGGGACACAAACTGCTGAAGAAGTTCTGCAAAGTCGCACGGCGTGCAACTCCTCAGCGCATGCCGTGCACTGATCAACCGGTTACAACTGCACTGCAGGTGCACGGCGTGCACCTGGCAATTTCAGAATTCCGAAAATTCAGAATATGATTTTAAAAGAAAGAGGGAAGCCAAGGGACAGTTACATTTGGCCATTTGGAGGTTTTCTCTCGTCCCAAAGACAGAGGAGAGGAGAGGAGGGCGATTTGGGAAGAAACTAAGGTGGTTTCTTGCACAAAGAGACCATTTCTTCTTCTCCACTTCTCCTTAGTCATCTTCAAGGTGCAGCCAGCGTTCCCAACTCCGAGCAGCTTCTTGAGAGAGGAGTAGGCCCGACTTGGAGCAGCTAAAGGAAGGGAATTTCGTCCTAAAGCTGGAATTCTTGCTCCTTGTGGTTACATCTTCAGTTCTTCTTGTCTTTTCTTCTCTAAACCATGGCTAGCATTGAGAATTCTATAGAAATTCTATTGTGCATTGTTATGGACGAGTAGATCTTTTCTTCTTGGGCATGGGAGAGTAACTCCCATGCCATAGCATGTAATGAACAATTAATTTCGTACTAAATGCATTTGCTTCTTGTTTCCTTACCTTGAGAGTGTCGGTTACTCTTTTCCTTGCATGTACTGTTGGCCACCTTATATGCATGATTTCTGCTTTCTTACTTAGTTTGAGAAGACAAGTAAGTTTGTATGGAGACGCTCTTCTTGGCAACTCTTCTTCTTCTACGAGAGTAGAGAAGAATGAGTTGAGGATCTGTTTGTGATCATAAACGAAATTTGTGCACGAGAGGGCTGTTTTAAGTTATGATCGTTACATTTACACCGGGAGGTGAAATGTAACACAACTTTTCCTTGAAACATGATCTTATGTATGTTTAAATTATTTTGTTCTCTTGATTGCTATGGCATATGAGTAAAATCCTAATGTCCAAGATTTATAAACTTTCTGAATTCGGACTTTCCTTGTAATCCTTGTTGTTTGCTTAAATCTGAATTTCTTGTAGTTCAAACCAAATCCTTATGCTTTTAGAACAAATCTTTTCTACTCTTAAAAATCGGTCTAGATTGTTGAACTCTAGTACTGTTGCGTTCATTTAAGTTAGTTCAGCTCCTTGTGTTCGACCTTAACTATACTACCTCTGTATACTTGCGGAGTTTGGTTAAGTTGAGTAAACTTTCCATTCTTTGGATTGAAACTCGTTAGTGTAAACAGCCAACAGTCTCCTTGATATTCTTTTTAGAGTCACAAAAGTTAAAAAATGCCATATATATTTGGATGGTTTGACTTAGATAGTACTCTTGAACAGTAATCTTCAATGATAGCTTGAAATGGACATGTTTCCCTCTGCAATTGGTCCTTTGTATAAGTGTAGATTGTAAGATTCGTTTTCTTAATATAACCCTTTGTGCTGAGGAATAATGTATGGGATACTTTGAAATCATTCTGATTGTTCAGCTATTATGTATTCATGTTGTTTGTTTATAATTTTTTTGGGAAATGAAAAATGCACCTAATCCATCATACTTGTGAGTGTGTTTGGATTGGATGGATTTATTACTCAATAATTAAGGAGTGGATCATGTAACAACCTCACTTTTCAGCATCCCCCAATTAAGAAGGACCTTAAAGTTGAGAGTCATTACCTAAAATTCCCAAGGATCCAGATTTTGCAAAATAATAAATTATAGCAAATAATTTTCATTATTTCAAACATCAGTTTACAAACTATAGAATGACACTCCTCTAAGAAGTTGCATGAATTTCTTACATGATAATTGTACATATGAGAATAAGTATCTATCTAATCCTCCTTTACTTATCTTTAATTTCTTCAGTGCATTTCATCTGGATCATCATATGTTGATATCTTCATGTATAACATTTCCCTACAATGGCATGAAACATTATGTGGCTCAATATATTGCCATATCATGTATGTGGGTACATGTAAAAGTGTGAAAGTACATACCAACATATAATCAGTCATTTACTTGAAAATAAGAACTTGCACTTTCTTCAAATATTTCCTACTCTCTGGCATGCATAACACTGACACACATAATTATAAGCATCATTAAATAATGGTAGTCAATAAAAACCACTTTCTAATACATTATACATTGTCCTTGAGATAGCATGGTGTCCCCTAGTAGACAGGGAATGACAATGTGCCAGTATGCTCTCAAACTCATATCCAAGCACACACTTCCTCATAATGCCATCTCTACATTTCTTGACCAAAATTGGATCATCCCGCACACAAAATCTCAAGGAGTGGAAAATTTTTGTTTTCTCCCGATACACCCAATCCTCTAGTATCTCACCATAGGACACGTACTTCACTATCTATGCAAACCATGGGTCCTTGTCCTGCATAACAAATAATTGTTCATCAAGGAACTCTTCAACATTGGGTATCTCTAAATGGTTCTCATCTACTCTTTCTAACATAGACAAATGATCAGCTACGACATTTTTTGCCCCGGGCTTATCCTTGATTTCTATATCAAAATTTGTAGAAACCAAATACACCTTATCAATCTAGGTATGGTATCTTTCTTCAGTAAAAGATACTTCATAGCCGTGTGGTCAGTCCAAACGATCACCTTGGCCCCTACTTAAATATCGACAAAACTTTTCAAAATAAAATACCACAGATAAAAGTTCTTTTTAGTGGTAGTATAATTGCTTTGGGAATCATTAAGAGTTTTCTATGAATAATATATGACAAAAAGGGATTTATCTTTGTGTTGTCCCAAAATAGCCCCTACCGCATAGTTTGATGTAACGTCCCCAGATTTTCACCTGCTCAAAACCCCATGGAGATGAGAAGACAAAATCCGAAAACGTTAATCAATTGTATCAAAGTGCATTGTGAAATCAATTTGCGCATACATGAACATCAACCATAATATACACCATAACATTCTCAACATTCAACATGTATATTACAAAAAAATGACTTATTACAACATGAATTACAATTACATATTGAAAGATGATTTGACAAGTCTATGAACATGTATGCTAATCAGGATCTACACAATAGGTACAACCTGTACAACTTGCTCACTTCATGTTCTTTAATCCTATGCTAGCTCTGAACCTAAAATATATGTGAAACAATGAATCAACACACAAGGTGTTGTGTACGTGGGTAGAAAGATACATACTAAGATGCTTGCATAATTGAAATAACTTGAGAAAGAAAGAGTAAAAGAAAACATTATTTAAAGTGATAATCAGGTAAACACATATTTTAGATGTCTTTTGATGCGTTTGTACTACTAAGTAGTGTCACACTTCATTTTTCCCTACCCCTTGGGCTATGGGGACTGAGTGATGACCTTATATTTAGAGGAGAGAGAGAGGGATGTCGCACTTCATTTTTCCCCACCCCTTGGGCTCTGGGGACCGAGTTCCGGCCTTATATTTAGAGGAAGAGAAAAGAGAGAGAGGATGCAGAGAGAGAGAGCATATATCCACTTAGTAGCTACAAACCATCTATATTCTTTGTTGTTCTTATTGACATGGCGAAGATGCTATAATCATAGTACATCCAAGCAATATTCCCAAATAAAAACAAGCAATACATCATAGCTATTGCACACAAGAAAACTAGTCATACTCTTAGATAAAGCCCACGTACCTGAGTTCAGAGATTCTTATTTATATTCTGCATCATGTACATAATCTGGTCATCACCTGATTAATAACAATTAATCATCATTAATACAAGATTCACTATATTCTTGGTATTTTAGGTCCAAATTAGGGTTTGGTCAAACCTAGATCAATATGATGTAAGAGAGGGTTTCTAGTATTTTTAGTCTAATCTATATGTCATTATTAAGGTCTGGTACGAATTTCATATTTTTCTGAGGCTTTTCCTATTTTTTTAGAATTAATATGAGGTTAAAATGATCTCATTATGCATTAATAGAAAAAGACCTATTCTTTATATTATTACTCAGATCAGAGTTTAAAGATAAACTTAAGTCATCAGTAGGGTTCTAGGAGAATTTTCTAAGAATTAATTTCATCTGGATATTTTTTATTATATTTAATGAACCCAAAATAGGAGTATTATATTCTAAATTATAAATCACCAATAATGAAGCTTCAAGAGTCTGTCCTAGTTGTGTCATAACAAAGTAAATACTTTTCTACATCCAAGGATAGTTTTGGGGCATTTATAAGCCAAAGTAGCTATTTTTAACCATTTTTCTAAGTTCCAATCTATTTTCCTGAGAAATAATAAATGAGTTTCCTTTAATAGGGCTTCGACATGCTGCTTCAGTTGGTTCAGACCCCGTTTAGGCTGGGTGGAGAGTCAACAAGGCTCGGTCTCTCTACTCTCCCTCTTTCTCGCGATCTCACGCTCGTGATTCATCCTGTTCTTCTGTGCTGCGAGCGTCTTCATTGGGAGAGGTATCTCCGGCGAGTAAATTTCCAGAGCTCCAAGACTTCTCACTTTCTACACAGTCTCTCTACTTTCTGTTCACTGGTGTTCACTCACAGGTTCCTTATGGTCTGCTCAGGATGATGATTGTGCTATGGATTTGTCCCTCGACTAGCACAACGTCGTCTGCTATGTTGAGTCTCCGATGTTATGCCTGGCTTAGATGGGGTTGTGCCCCGGATACTTGGGAGACGGTCATTCTTTCAGGAGGTTGTGGATTGGTCTATCTCCCCTCATCGCCTCATGTGAACTAGAGCACGAGCAAATGCCCACCTTCATGAGCGTCGCCACAAGGGAGGTCTACGACGAGGAAAAGGAGGGTGGTTGGAGGCAAAACTCGGGAATAGATGCGACCTTCACATTCATCATAGTGAGAGGGGCTTCTGCAGCAAAGCTCTAAGGCACAAGTTGGTCAGCATCGCCATACCCAACCCCTACTTGGTGTTACAGTAGAGACTTGTGACAGTGAGAAGGGGTTCTGCTCCCCTTGTCCTCTCTCCGTTCGGAAACACGCCAAGACGATCGCAAGTTCCCTAGGAACATAGATCTGGTGCCGATTCTCCATAGAAACTCTGATTTCTCAATCTCCCAACTCTCTCGCTCTATCAACTGGTCATGGTGGAGCTTATCAGGTCCAGGGAACCAATCACACCGGTTAGCGAGTGTCTGGGAAGGCTTGTTGACCGGTTCCTGTGGTCGGCCTCTATGGCTGGTGGTGGCGAGCTCAGGTGTATCGGGGACTCTTCCCAGTAGCGTTTAGAAACTCCCATGATATGGAGATGTCATGGCGATAGTCCTCCTCCACTTTATTGTACTCCTTGATGCCTACATGTCTCCTTCTTCTTGCTGTTGTGGCTTGGGGTTTCTATCGATTCTTTGGATGGAGAACGATGAAGGGAAAGGAGTCTCGTTCTCCCTAATTTCTATACCAGAGGGGTTGTGCGAGGGGTTGTTCAGAAGCCCCGAGTACTACAGATCTAATTCCCAACCATCATCACATGGTGATTTCAATATAGGTGTGGTCGTTCAAGAGGAGCAAGGCTTAGTCATCCTCCACTTGTTCCTAAATCGTCGGGGGTTGAAGATAAGGTGTGAACCTTTGGATCAGTTGTCTAGGGCCATGATTATCACGCCCTTAAGTGGATCTATGGCCTACAGCTTACGCAACCCAGAGCATGTATGCATGACATATCACAACCTTTCATATTTCTTAAATAATAACCAGATGACTAAGGTTTGGCAGGACATTTAAATCAAATATCAATAAATTCAAACTCTTATATCTTCTAGTAGAAACCTCTTATTCACATGAAACTTGAACCATAGGTCCCTCATAACCCAAGGCCTCATACTACTAAGTTTGAGATGTAAATTGCAACAATTGGTCATCTAACTAAATTCCTCGATTAGTCTCATAAATAAGTGTGTAAACCTCAACTATGCATCAATTATTCACCAACCTTAATGAAATAATATTAATCTCATGATCTTGATCATCATGCATTCTAGTATTCATACTTGAACCATTTGGATTGCTATATACCTCAAGGCTCATCAATTGGCCACTTGATTTCATTACGACTACCAAATGGACCTCTTGCACTCATAAGTTCCCAAGTCGGTGGATAAAAATCTATTCATTGTAATTGCAGTCAATTAGATCTAATAATCATTCATGGTCTTCAATTTCTATATGGGGTATCTAAACCCTAAAATCTAGGTTGTCACATTTGATGTGTCACACATTAATTCAAATGGTTGGCTCCAATTTGGAGCATGTACCACAAGTGTGGATACTAATTTCTCCTTCAACACCTCAAAATCCCTCAAGCATCGATCATTAAAATTGAAATCATCATCTTTCTCTAGCAGTTCAGAAAGCGGTTTGACGATCTTCAAAATATGTATTACAAATTTTCGATAAAAATTAGTGTATCCCAAGAAATTCCTGACCCCATTCATCGATAATTGTGGAAGAAGTTTAGTTAGCATCTATTCTTAACTAGATCAATTTTCATTCCTTTATTGGACACCTTATGTCCCAAAACAATCCCTTCACTCACCATCATGTCGCACTTTTCTTAGTTCAAATGAGATGATGTTCCCACACCTTTGTAAAAGCTTATGAATAACGGGAAGGTTGTTCTCAAATGATTCTCCATACATGGAAAAATCGTCCATAAAAACATCAAGACATCGCTCTCCCATTCCCAAAAATAGCGAGCATACACCTATGAAATGTATTTGATATGTTACAAAGGCCAAAAGGCATTCCACGGTAAGAAAGAGTTCCATAAGGACAAGCAAAGGTTCACCAACCTTGGTCCTTTGGTTTAATAGAATTTTGAATGCACCTAGAATACCCATCTAGAAAACAAAAATGGGAGTGGTCGGAGAGCCTCTCAAGAATATTATCAATAAAAGGAAGTGGAAAATGACCTTTTAGTGTGGTAGAACTCATAATAGATACACACACGTCATCCAGTCACTAGCCTGGTCAAAATGAACTCACTCACTATAGTCATGGTTATAGTGATCCCCCCTTTCTTAGGAACAACTTGGGTTGGGCTAACCCATTTAGAATCAGAAATAGCATAAATTGTACCTATAGATAGGAGATTCACTACGTCTTTCTTTACTAACTCAGTCATGATGGCATTGACACCCAGACGATGCTATTAGATTGGCTTCTTGCTCGATTCTTATCTTGTGTTGGCAAAAGCTAGGGAATATCCTCTTTATGTCTACAATAGACTACCCCAATGTTGCATGGTGGTTCTTTAGTACAACTAGCAATTGCTCCTCCTCTTGTGTGCTCAGTGAAGACGAGATGATGATGGGGAGTTTCTTCTCTATCTCCAAGAAAATGTACTTTAAATGTAAAGGAAGCGGCTTTAGCTCAAGCTCATGTGGACATTGCAATGACGCGATCAACAGTGGTGGAAATGGTCCCAACTCCTCAGAGTGCTTTGAGTACAAGCATGACAGTGCTTTCAGAAGAAGGATGCATTCCTCAAGTGAATGATAGAATGTGCAATCATCCACCAAATTCATGATGTGTGCGTCTAAAAGTAGTTGTGGGTATGCTTGGGTGAGAGAGGACGATGTTGCCTCTACAGTTGTTGCGTTGTCTATGCTTCCTCTTCTGAGTCATTGGGATGCTTCACTGCATTTATCAAGAATACCTACTTAGTATTCTCCATGATGTTCACTACCAATATGCCAATTTTTACCTTTGTCATGACATGAGCCATGTCCAGAAACAACTTTCCTAGGAACAAGGGTACCTCATTGTTTAATTGCTCCAACATGTGACATTGTGCCTTCTCATCAACCTTTTGTTGATAGTCGGGAAGCTTTTGTTCCAAAGTGGTCATCCTAGATGCCTAGTGTCAGTCTTCCTCTTCCCATTTTCAAAATTACATTTGTTGTAGCTTGGAATGGTCTCCCTAAGAGTATCTCATTTCCATAGTCATCATGAATTTCCATGACTACAAAACTCGCCAGAAAAATGAATTTGTCAACTTTTACTAACACATCCCCGCAGATGCCTATTGGTGTTACCACTGAATTTTTTTTCCAATTGTATGGTTAAGTTACTCTTCCTAGATTTCTTCATCTCTAATTTTCTTGAATGTTTTTAAGGGCATGAGATTTATGCTTGCCCTAGAGTCACATAAAGCTTCACCAAATTTGACTTTGCCAACGTAACATGGTATATTAAAGCAGTTTGAATCCTACCTCTTCTGTGGTAGTTTCCTCTATATCAGAGAATTAACCGACCTCCTCCTTCAATAACACCTACATCAAAATTAGATATCCTCCTTTTCTTGTTGATAATGTTCTTTGAAAATTTCCCACATGATGGAATTTGTTCTATTTCATCTACAAGAAGTATGTTGACATGAAGTTTTCTGAACGTGTCTAAAAACTTCTTGAACTATTGGTCAACCTTATTTTCCTTCAAACTGTTGGGGAATAGGATTGGAGTTACCATCTTTCTCTGGTGAGGTGGAACATAAGACTCATTCCTAACTTTAGTTGTCTCATCAGATCCCTCTATTGGTTCCTTCCCCTATGGTGTGGTGTCTAGCTCAAGAGGACCACTAGTTGATACTACTCCTGTGTCACCTGCATCATCATTGTTCTCAGGAGTTGTCTTCTGTTCTTTCAACAACACCTTGGCATCATCAAGTAACACTGCCTTCACCTGTTGGTTAGTGGACGTGATGTTTGTATTTCCTAGAAATCCTTACTAACATGTCTTCTTCAAAGATGGTACTTCTGTTGGTATTTGAGAAATCTTGTTTTCCATGTTGCAGATATGTGCCCCTTGATTCTGCAACCCCCTTTGTGTTTGGCCTATAAGTGTCTCGTTCTGACTGGCCAACTTGCCCAACATGTCTTCTATTTGGTCTATCTTACGCTAGGACCCCTATCTATCTGATACTAATGTTTTGCACTGCCCTGGTGTAGATTGGATTGTTGTGTTTGAGACGGGTCCTGATAAATATTGTTAGGATCCTTCTGTGAGAAATTAGGATCCTTCCTCCATGCATATTCATTTCTGTACCTATAGTTTTGTTGTCGTACTTACATGCATTCTTCTTCCTCTCCTTCAGATGAGGTGTCTGATTTCTTATCTAACTACCTGGCAAGGTTGTCCATGTTCTCTTTCAGGACTGTGATCTCTCTAGATTCTCCAACACTTTTAACGGTTGGGGGGTCTCTCTATTATCCCCATGAATAATTTGTGACCATTTTCCTTAAGATTTAATGATACATGAACACCTTGTTGTTGAGAAAATATACTACTCATAGACTATCAAGTGTGGTTCTTTCCCCACTTATGCAGCCCATAGTAGAATGACTTTACTTGTCTCTAGGGGTCAATCCAATGATAAGGGACTTTCCTGAGCATGTGCTGAAATCGCTCCCAGGCTTCATAATAAGACTTCTTTGCATGTTTCTTGAAGTTGTAGATATGAACAACTAGGTCATGTTTCTTCTATGGAAGGAAATACATTTCAAAGAATGCATCAATCATGCCCTCCCATGTGGATATGGATTCTGAGGGAAGGCTTAAGAACCAAGCCTTTGCCTTATCTTCCAATGAGTATGAGAATAACTTCATATATATAGCAGTCATAGGTACCTTGTCAATCTTCAGCATATCACAACTCTTCACGAAATTGTTAATGTGAAACATCAGATCATCCATGTTGTGATCATGAAATGCTTGAGATTTAATGAGTGACACGATCCCTAGGTCTATTTTGTAGTTGCCTACATTTGTTGCATGCTTTACAATTGGCATGGTATGTGTTTTGGCTGAGAAGCTTTAATCTTTTCCCAGATGGTCTGCTCCTCATATTCTGCATTGGCATCTCCCATATCTACCTTTTCTGGTTGTGTCACTTGTGGTGGTGGGGTTGGAATGAGTGTTGAAACTAAAGTGCCAAACTCAAATGCTCTATGAAGAAGCTCCTCTTTTCCTATGACCAGTAGCGTTGCTTCTTCATAATAGGTGGTCCTTATGTGAACCATGCACTAGTACCTTCCAAAAAGAAATTGTGAGAACTAGATACTAGTAGCTTTGATGAAAATTTTAGTTTGAAAAATGATGAGAAGAAAAATAAAAGTGTGGCCTAGAGTGGCCGTTCACAAGACTCATAGTGTTGGAGTTATCTTTTCCCCATCAATAGTGTCAAAAACTTGACATGCTGAAACTATATGTGAAAATGCAAGTATGTGTGTCGAGTAGTATAGGCCTATGAGGCCCGAATGTTGAACTCATAGAAACGTTACTCCAAAAACTATTACTAACTATAAGTCAATCAACTAGACCTAATGAAAGAGTGATTGGTTGATTAATTAAACTAGTTACAAGAATTAAGAATTACATTTAATGGATTCTGATCCAATTTGGATGGATTCCTTAGGATTATGATTTTACCATGGTTCACATTCCAATTCACATTATTTTATTAATATTCATTTATCCTAACCCTAGACCAAGGGACCTGTATTAAGAATTACCCACTCTTGCAGTGTAATTCACTACCTAATCTAATATAAATCCCACCCTCTTAGCAGTTTAATTATTAGTTAGGTGCTTTAGCAAAACCTCTATGTTATACCCTTCACAGCCATAAGCCCTCTCCCCAGGCACAGTCTGGGCTATGTAAGTCTAGGACTTATCCAACCCTTAATCCCTCTCTCAAAGAAATTGTTTAGGGTAAATAGATTGAATTCATATAATAGAAGCCATACTGCATCTACATAAAGATCTATAGTGATGTCATGTCACAAGCAAAGATATATCCACAAAACATAGATGAGAGTGGAAATAGATGAAAAGCTTTTGGTTTGATTCCTTCTTGGCGCACTTAAGAGCACATTGTCGATAGAATCCCTCCTCAATCTTGATCATTATCAATTTTGAAAGAAATCCCACAACTCGTACATATATTGGAACTACATATCTTAAGGTAAACACGATGTTGCTTGCATGATTTGCCCAACGTTGATAAACGCATTCGCAATTTGTAGCCAAAAATAGTGTCGGAGGGAGACTCCGGTACAAGATACAGATATAAAGTGAACTAGGGACCTATTATCCTCCCAAGTGGGGGAGGCCATCAGCAAGGATGGAGATAGTGGCTGTTGAGCAGTCGAAATAAAGGGACAGAAGACCTACCCAAGAAAGCAAAACAAGAAAAGAAAAAAGAAAAATAGAGAAAATCACAAGCAGTAAAAGCACAAAAAGGAGTGGAGAGACATCCTGATCTGGCCAGGTGAGCATCGATAGCACTTGTAGATGTGATAACCATCTAAGCAGGAGGTTGGACCTCCCCCAAAGCTTGCCACCACGCCCGATCACCAGCACCAGGGCTTGCCTCACTGACTCGGGAACAACCGAAGCCAAAGAGAGCCAGGACGGTGATCTCCGGATCTGACCAAGGGGGCTTCGACTATGTTGTAGCGCCTAGCCGGGAACGGGGTGGGAAGAGCCCAGGGGGGAGATGGGCTGGGCACGTCGGCCGTCACCCTCCCCCCACCCCGAGTGGGAGCAACGTGGTGAGTGAATCCCTATATCATCCTCCTGGTTGCTAGATGGGAGCAGCGCTACTAGACCTTCCTACCTATGTCAACTGATATAGGGCCAATTCCTCGAAGCAATTAATGGTCTAAGAAATTAACTATGGTGATCAATTATAGGCAATTCACAAAGAAATCGTAGATTT
This sequence comes from Alisma plantago-aquatica, assembly GCA_963693085.1. NCBI lineage: Eukaryota > Viridiplantae > Streptophyta > Magnoliopsida > Alismatales > Alismataceae > Alisma > Alisma plantago-aquatica. The sequence continues at coordinate 553,254,224 of OY856409.1, forward strand.
ATGTCCAGAAATTAAGAGAAATATAGATATTAAATTATAATGTCAAATACAATGCAAAAATCATGGATCCTAAGGAACTCAGGGATTAGCCTTGCATGATTTCTACCATTGCATACATGGATGGAAGAAAATAAAATAAGGAAAACATGATAGAACTAATTAAAACCCTTGGAGAAGATGATCTAGATGACTCCCTCTGACGAACATCAAGATTTGTTGCATTCTAGTTGCAGATCTGCTCTTCAAAGGTGCTCGAGTCATCCGGTATGTGGTTGTCTCCTCCTCTTTCTCGTCTCTTGTCTCCGTGCTCTCATACAACGGAATAGAATGACAATCATAGGTTTGGTCAAACTCCTCTTAGGTCATAAGAGAGTCTTTGACTATCATTAAGTCGTGATCGTCTGATTAACTTAGATCTTTAATTTCGCCTGGATGTGCAATATTGGTACCATCGAAAACAAGTAGGTCGCACCAAGATGTCTCTTCACTTCGCGTCTCCTTATCAATTTTGGTACTATCGACAAAGATGTCGATGGCACTGAGTTGATTTCTGACTTCTCAAGATCATCCTTGATAGAAAAGTTAATACCACTGACACAAAGTCAGTGGCACCAAGCTGCTTTGGTGAGGTGTCTATCCCAAAAATTAGTAACATTGATCAAGAGGTTGGTAGCACCAAAACTCCTCTACAAATATTAGCTCTTTTTCTTCATGTCAGTACCATCGACATGACTCAGAACTGCTCAAGCCTGAAATATGGAAATATTGAGCATAAGTCCAATTAAACATGATAAATCAATATAATTTAGTCAAAATAGGTAATGTTTGATGCAATATGGTTTCACATGCTAGCAATGATGAATTATGCTTAATTAATATCAAAATAATCAATTAACACACAAAAAAATGAAAATCACTTGTGAAAAGTGACTTAAATTCAATGCATCAGTTAGAGACTTCCACGTGCATCTTACGGTTTCTATATATCTTGTCCCACTAGGGTTTTCTCTAAACCAACCCTAGTCCAATATAGGGTTTACCTTGCAAGGAAAACCCCATAAAACGTTTTTATCTTTATTTTAGCATTATTTTCACATTACATGTACATTAATTGGCAGAGTATGCCTTATCCTACTTCGTCTCAAAACCCTTAACTTGAGAGAAGTATATTTTCGGGTTTATTAAGAAAAGAGGATGAGACGAGGATGAAGTGAGAGATGATAAGACTTAGAGAAAACATAATTCAAGAAAAGCCTAGGTTCTGGCCAGGCCAGTATCACATTGGCTAAGGGAGTCCTCGTATGCCAACTTAATGGTGTTGAGGAAAATATTTCCATCTTCCAAAGTCGTGACCCTTTCTAAACACCATTACCTTCAGGTTATGCCCTATTAACTTTGTTTATATATATTTTCACATATTACTTGAAATTATAAACTATTAACTATTACTCGAAAAATCAGGGGATCTGATACCAAAAGTAACGACCTCACTTTTCAGCATCCCCCAATTAAGAAAGACCTTAAAGTTGAGAGACATTATCTAAAATTCCCAAGGATTGGGATTTTACTAAATAATAAGTAATAGAAAATAATTTCTATTATTTCAAAAATTAATTTACAAACTATAGAATGATACTCCTCTAAGGAGTTACATGAATTTCTTACTTGAGGATTGTACATAGGATAAGAAGTATCTATCTAATTATCCTTTACTTAGCCTTAGTGTCTTCATTGGATTTCATCTGGATCACCATATCTTGATATCTTCATGTATAGCATTTAGCTAAAATGGCGTGAAACAAATCATGGATTAATATATTATAATATCTACGTTGGTGCATGCAGAAGTGTGCAAGTACATAACAACTTATTATCAGTCATTTACTTGTAGATAAAAACTTACACTTTCTTCACATAATCTTTCTTTATGTGATACTCATACTGGGATTATAATTGAACATATTGTAAATAAACACCGAATAGTTTGTTTAGTCAATCTTCAAGAAATCCTCAGCAAACACCAACAAACGATATTGTTGGGAGCCATAATCGTAACCATGTACCTCAATGTAGAACCATGTTGATTATGCATCCATACATCATGTACTTTAAGCATATCGTACAATCAAGTAAGCAAAGATGAATCCAAGCAATTCAACATTTACTATGCATGTATGTAAATCTTACAGTGTCATTGTTGCATTAATCATATTAAACCATGCTCGAGTCCTAATCCAAGGTTTAAGGCTTGGATAAGAAGTAAGGGCACAAACCCTAGGTCCATCGCATATTAAACATTATGTGAAATCGTAATTACTCGATCCATCGTATCCTTTCATTATGAACACTTATATCAGATTAATTTCATTAAGATTATCACAAGCTATGTTCTTTTGTTTCAAAACCCTAATCTTACACAATTATGGTTATCCACTTTAGAAATCCCAATTATTATCATTATAATCATGATCATCTTTGATTATCAACAATATCAGATTATGTCTCAAAGAAATATATTTAACATGACTAACAACCTTTTCATTCAAAACTACAGTTTATATGCTTTAATCACTCATTAATCATGTATTGGTCCTACTTTTAGAACTATGATTAGAACAAGGGCTCAAATACATTTTATTCATGTTCCTCTCATTTTCCTAATCAATTTTCATATATGGTCTGTCATGATCGGAGCTATCAAACATTTTATGTATTATTTTTAAGATAATTACCTGGGACCAATGGGGGATTGCCATGTTAGCATCATCGGATCTCATGCCTTTCCATGCGGGTCTAGCCTGGCAAATATCTAGTGGCCATCTTAGCGGCCTGCTATGACGCTTCGAGGCGGAATAGAGAACCAAAACAACGAAGTTTCCCTTATATCGCTTCGTTAACCTCACGGGTAAAGAGGTCATTTCCGTGATCTTCATCTCCTTCCTCCACTCCTCTCCTTCTCGCAAGTCAGCACCATGAGTTGGTCAATCGGAGGGTTGAATCCGTCCTTCGACGTTCCAGAAACCCAGACGATGAGTCCCTAAGCTTCGGCCAACCTTGTCTGATTCGACCAGCTACTCATGGCCCTTAGTGGTGGTCTAGGTCAACCGCCAAACAAGTCCATGATGGGTCTGTAACAGGGGACATCCGTCCATGAATAGCAGCAGGACGCGTCCCTCTACTACGTGACTAAGGGATGTGAGGCACCACTGTGGTTGCCGCTATCAATCAGGGCATCCCACCTCCCCACTGTGGTTTACCCCAGAGATCCACCAAGGTTCGTTCATGGCACCTTTAGAAGAAGACAGGAGTTTGTGGGAGGGTCTAGATAGAGATCCAGTCTCGCGGAAGGGTTCTTTTGCTTCAAGACGAGAGACCTCGACTATAAATAGATAGGGTTTGTCGAAGGGATGGTGTCGACTGCCATTGGTTGCACTTGATCACCAATACTGCAAATTTGGGGAAAACGCCATACACCGCGACAAAGGCAAAAATAAGGGATCAGTTAGTTTGCATTTGTCTCCCGAAACCAATGGAATCCTTTTCCAGAAAAATTCGTGGCTCATAGGGAAAGACATGATAATGTTTATTAGTCTTCTTCTTTAGTTGGAGGTAGGTGGTGATCTGCAAACCATTGATATCTGATCTAACGATCAAAATCAACATGACACATAGAGAGGGGTGCATCTACATATCACTTAAGTTGGGGTGCGTCTAATTGCTTTCCAAGATTTGATCTCATGCAACTGTTGCAAAGAGGCCCCTCTTCTTTCTCGATTTTCCTAGGACACTAGGAATTTCCTTTTTTATGAACCTTTGAGGGAAACTCATTAACAACTTTTCCAACTTAAATATATTTTTTAGGATTTATTGGAATAAGTTTAATAGACAAAACTTACTCCTTTAGCCTATTCCTAAATTGATTATCCACACCACACATAAATTCCTTTTTCTTTCAAATTCTAGAAATCTCTTAGTTTTCTCATTATCTTCAAGTATTCCAAAAATCTGGTCAAAAAATCCTTATTTGATGCCCACAACTTGCATTTCAAGTCAGGGTTAGGGCACTATTCCATTAATTATCTATATCACAACATATCTTAGAATACTTTTGGAAACTTGTTTATTATCTTTATTTCAACTATTTAACAAACCATAAAACCATTATTCATCATTTATGTACAAAATCTATTATTTAATAAACTTGTGCCACAAGGACCTAATTGCAAAGCAAATAGTCTCATGGGCCTCACTTGGGCCATGGGTTCAATCTATGCCACAAAGATGCCTTTATTATTCTATCAATAATACAATTAGGGAATTTACTTATCAACTAAAGCCTTATATTAAAATAATTCAAAAGTATACAATTTGAGGATATTACATATCCCCTCTGTGGTCCCACTCCTATAATTATGTTTCCCTCAACACATTGGAATTGTCCTTTTATATGAGTGTGGTCAAGGCTATGTCTCTATTTTATTATGATAGTTTTGCCAATATGATTGAGACATATGTGATATGATGATTTAAAAGACTTTTGTAACGTCTGGGCCCACTGCCCAAGGCTCTAGTAGAGTTTCAGGAATAACGACTGCCCCCACAGACCACTACTAGCCTTAACTGTGTACTTTGTCCTCACTCATGCACATGCCAGGATCAACTTCCCGAAAGGTCACCCATCCCAGTACTACTCCAAGCTGAGCACGCTTAACTATGGAGTTCTTAGTGATGGGCTCCCAAAAAAGGAGGTGCACCTTGGTGATATGGGTAGTCCAATCATTTCTTTTAAGATCATGTTATCTGAGGCCTCAAATCCTGTGATGTTACAATCTCCCCCACTTATACTCTTGACGTCCTCGTCAAGGCTCAACTATAAGGCCTCATAATCTCTTCCCCATTTCAGTGCAGACCCACAGTGGCCCATGGATACCCAACTCCCGATCACATAATACCAGTGCAAGGGTGGCTACGTCAACCATGGACAGCCCTTTCCTACATGCCTGGACCACACGACTCAAGACTGGCATGCCATGTCCATGTGGGGCCCACCTACTGGAGGGGAAATGGCTCTGATACCATTTGTAACGTCTGAGCCCACTGCCCAAGGCTCTAGTAGAGTTTCAGGAATGACGACTGCCCCCACAGACCACCACTAGCCTTAACTGTGCACTTTGTCCTCACTCATGCACATGCTAGGATCAACTTCCCGACAGGTCACCCATCCCAATACTACTCCAAGCTGAGCACGCTTAACTATGGAGTTCTTAGTGATGGGCTCTCGGAAAATGAGGTGCACTTTCGTGATATGGGTAGTCCAATCATATCTTTTAAGATCATGTTATCTGAGGCCTCAAATCCTGGCGATATGATAGGTGTGACGACCAGTGTAATATCTCTATTTTTGTATGTATAATTATATTATCATATAATCCTAAAACTCTAGCTTGAATTGTGAGTATAATCTTCCCTAACTCATGCCCTAATATGTAAATTAACTAAGTTGTGACTCAAATTAGATATAATAAGATGATGATTCAATCAAATACACATATAAACCAAATTCCACTAAAATTTGGTAGGGTTTGAACATTATATCATATTGTAAATTGTTTACACATAGTATAGCCCTAATTGGTATTTGAGTGATGTTTCTAAGTTAATAGTACAATTCAAATAATTAATATCCATAATCAGACTCAATAAAACTTAAATAAGTTAATTACGATAATAGCTTCCTCCGCAACAAATTTGAGACTTTAATCATTTTTGGATAATTTTAGATATTTAAAATCAGTCTTATTGCATGTATAAGTTCATATAATTGTGACTCTTAAAATAGAAATCTAAGTTGAAAATTCAAATTCTTCACCATCAATTGACCTAGGATAGAAAGTTTCATCAAATTCTAATAATCATTGTGTCCTCAAGTTGATTTAGAAATGAAATACCTCAAAGGCCTTTGGATAATATTATTATGAAATCCACAATATATTAGAACTATGAGGTTACTGTATTAATGTATCATGCCTTTGAGTCAGCACTTGGCTCAGATTGGACTTGTGGATCTTGGGATCCACAGTGTCAGGGTCATCCCTCCCACCTTACTTCCTTCATGTACAGGACTTTGATTCCTACTTTCTCCCTGACCAAACTCCCTGCTACCCTATATCCCCTTTAGCTTAATTGAAACATAAGAAATCTAACTAAAAATATATGCCACATGTCTCCAAATTGAGTAGTCAATGTTTCACTAGAGCTTCCTTCTCTGATAAATCTCAATGATGCCATGAATCCATTTCTTCCATGTTTCACCTACCACATTATCCCATAGAGATTGAAGAACGTTGTTTATAAATATTAGCCATTCTTGACCTTTGAAAAGGATCACCATATATCCAAAACATAGTACTTATGGTTGCCTTGGTATGATCCACTCACACAAACTAATTTGGACTACTATTTGACTCATTCATGACCATGTACACTCAAGTCTTCATATCTCCACCTGCAGTAAAGGACAACTTCACCTAGAATCCTAGAAGGTGAAGTTTTGGTTGATTAGCCCCTCCTTATCCAGTAAGTTGCATACTCCCCTTTCTCCCTTTGAAATTGTAGATAGTCCCCTAAACAATTCTTGACTTTTATCTTTTCTTTTTAGCTATAATAACCATCATGGGTTTCATTTTGTGCCATACTTTCCAACTTCATTTTCAAATGGTTTTCATCCAACAATGTGATACTCTAGATCTTCCTCCAGTCAGTCATGGCGTCGACCTGTCTTTTCTCCCACAGACATCCCTAACCCTCGAGCAAGGGGGTCTTGGGGTCGGCATGACTCATGAAGTACAATTCCTAAGTCAAAGTGGGTTGTTACTCATTGAAAACTCGTGATCAATGCCAAAGTGTTCACCTTGGTTCCCGTAAGCCCATTTCTTAGTCAGAACGGATGCCTTAGGGGGTGGTTTGTCATGTTTGCCCCTGATGGGTCATTTTTTGTCATGTCTGATCATGGGCATATCCATCCTTGTGTCGTGTTTTTTTTGTGCAATATCGCCATTTGGATAAGAGCCAGACAATGTGTCCATCTTTAAGTGGCCCAAGTCAACAAGCGCCATGCAACCTATTTTCCAATAGAAAGACATGTGTAGATTTATGGATTTTTCTTATTGGTCTGTTCTTTGAAAATTCATTGTAATTGTATAAATCGTCGAAATAATGTGAAAAAATAGTCATTGGAGAGGTTTTTGAATAAATAAGATGATTTTCAAGGTATCAAACTTTAATTTGATGTCATGGACCATGTTTTTCCTGATGACATGGAATTAGGGCTAGAACATAATAAGATAAAAGTAAATTTGAATTGTGATTGCTTTAGACATTAACCTTTTCATCACCTCAAGGAAACTTAAAGGACTTTTTATCTAATTGGTAAGTGGATCATGCACTCTGAGTATGAAGTAGGTGAATAAGGGTTTGATTTGCTTATATTTATGGTATTCAATTTTAATGATATGATTATATAATTCTCATAATTTAATTCTTAGGTGTCAGAGTATGAATCGTGTTATGGGTTTTATTATATTTTCCTCATTCATTATTGTGATCATTGTATATATATATGTCCCTTAATTAAGATTTAAGATTTTCAAGTCATTATGTTCAAGAGAAATGCTAAGTAAGATAATTGACAAATGTTGTATTATGCAAAATTTATTTTTCTTTTGGTACATGTTCAAGCTCTTGAGAGAAATTCCCTTAATCAATCTCCTGAGAACAATGTTATTGAACAAGCTCTTAAGATCCATGATATCCATCAAGCTATTAATAGTAATGCTACATTTCAAGATCTTGAGATCAATATAAACTACCACGATCTAAGAGAGCAATGTAATCAATTAGTGGCAAAGATAGAGTAATATTGATGAAAATATACAATATGAATCATATTCAATGCTTATTAATATCTTATAAAATTGTAGTCTATTTCATGTCCACATAATGCTACTCATTTCCACTTACTCTGACACAATTTCCTATTTGCTTTGCATGTTGGGGATTTGATGTCCATAGGAGAGAATATTCAAGGAGCATAGTTAAAAAGGAAATACCTCAAGGAGAAACCTACGAAAGGACTTGGTGGGTGCCAACTATACCTAGTTTAGATTTCTTTCCTTGTTTATGAGAAACATATCATGTTTAAGTGTTATACATGTTTAGATTGATTTATTTTTGAGTGATATTGGGGACTATTATCTTTATCATGTGATGGTTTATATATAAACTCTATTTTTATGAAATCAATATCATGATTGTGACATCCTCGTTGAAGTGAATGCAATTTATTCTTCTATTCTATGTTGTGTATGTTTTGATAAATGGATGTTATAATAATGTTATTAGAGTAAAAAATATAGTTGGCCACCAGGCTTTCCTAAAAATCTCATATAGTTTATGTTCCTTTTGTAGATGGCTCCCAAGTAGAACTGAATAGGGTCAAGGACCATGTAGATGGAGAGGAAAGCTCCTATAGTGTGTGGAGCGAGCATGATGCCTCTAGAGGGGCCAATACTAATGTAACCTTAGTGTTCCCCCAGTTGTGTTTGTCAACGCTCTTAGGTGGCCAACTAACTTTTTTGCTTGGATACCATTGTCGCAACACCCCACTTGTAAAAAAAAACAACATAGAGAGGAAGCATAAATGGAATTCACTTCAATGAATACACTACAATCATTATATTGATTGTATAAATAGAGGTTATATATAAACCAACACAGGATAAAGATAATAGTTCTCACTCTCTAGTCCTCAACATCATTTGCACATAAAACAAACTAAACATATATCACACATAAACATGATATGTTATTATAATCAAGGAAAGAGATTAAACTAGGCATAGTTGACACTGCTCCAGGTCCTCTCCTAGCTTTCTCCTTGAGGCGTCTTCTATGTAACTATGCTCCTTGTATCTTCTTTCCTATGGGCATTGTGTCCCTGACACGAATTTGCCATGCATAAAACGCAAGTATACGTATCAATGTAATATAGTCCTTGTGAGGCCCGAGTCGAACTCAGGGAAACATGAATTTTAGTAGACTACTACTAACTGGTTGCGATCAGCTAAACCGATTAAAAGAGTTGATTAGTTTTGAAAAAGAAAATATAAATAAAGATAAAATAAAACAAAGCAATCAATTAAATGGTTGGTTTAATCAATTAAAAATGGAATCTTTAGGATTGTGGTTTCACCGCAGGTTCTCACTGTACTAATTTCTACACAATTATCCTAATTCGTCTCCTATTCCGGGTAGTGGCTTGTAGTCAGAATTGCTCACTTTCACGATACAATTCACTACCTAAATCTAGATCGGTTCCATGGTAGTGGTAACCTATACCCTAAACTAGGTCCATGAAGACCATACTCTGGGGTTCCACCATTAACTGTACATCGCCTTGTTCAAAGGATTTATTAGTTAATGTGATTATCGTCTCTTTTCAACCATTAATTCTTCTTTCAAAGTAATTAAAGGTATTAGATTATAATTAGGGTGATCAATCATATTGATATAATGGAGAAAACGATAACATACCACGGATTTTAGAGACAAATTATGATAACTATGGTAAAAATGTCATACAACGATCACCCGGGCTACTCCCGGTCCTAAAGATAGAGGGGGTTAGCCCCGCATAGTTGAAAATGGAGAATACATAGGAGTAGAGAAGAAAAATGTGGGAAACATGGAGAAAACTCATGTAACCCCTGATACGAAGGTGCTCTTGGAGATCCTCCTCGAGAAACGTGGGTTTTGCAGTCTTTCGGCAGTAAAATCACCCGTCGGAGGTGCCCGGATTACCCAGTTGTCGGCCTTCGGCTCTCGTCTCCTCGCTCCCTCCTTCTTGGATGTCATGCAACACGATATGAGATCTCCCCTAGGGCTGGTTGTGCTCTCCTTAGGTCATAGGACCACTTTATGGCCGAAAAAGCTCAACCGTCGGATTAAAATGCTCCGTTTTAGTGCAGAAAATTGCCAGATCCCGACGCTGTCGATACCATCGACACCCAGGTCGATGGTATCGACCATGATGTTGATATTTCTTTCCAAAATCATGTTTTGGGGTTGATTCCGATGAAATGTCGATACTATCAACACCAGGGTCGATGGTATCGACTCTGGGTAGTGCAAAAGTACCTAAAAAAAATACCAAAACATATGCATAAGTCTGGGGATTATATAAAATCATATAAATATGATAAAATAAGTATAATTTGATACAAATAGAGTTTAAAGGCCAACTATAGTGAATTATGCAAATATAATCAAGAAAATGACAAATACGTGCATAAAACAGCTATAAAATAAGCATGTAAAAGTGACTCAAAACCCATGCATCAAACTCCCCTAAGCTTAAACCTTGCTCGTCCTCGAGTAACAAAACTTTGGATCTGGTTGAGATAAGTCAGCAAAAGGACATAAATACTTGAAATCTATCTGCATCATCCCCACTTTCTTTCCACAAACCGGCCCTCCTTGACCACTGAACACTAACTGCCATCCAGGCGACCAAAGACCTATGTAAAAGATGTCCGTCCCCCAATCAATGAAACACTATCAATTAAAGGAGTTAATATGATAAACTCATCTGGTCCATACTTGATGCATCTTATGATCTCCTATCTATGTTGCTCATTTCCTAACTATCATCTAAATGGAAGAAGATCTCCTGATATTAATGAATGAGGAGAATATCATGGGTGGCCTACCGATTAGAGCAACGGGTGGATGGGATAGGTGGCTGTGGAAGAGATGGAAGCACATAACAGTCAATCATGAAATACAAAAATTAATGACCTGTCATGATGCAAAATGCAAGTGAAAATGTCATAAAACTACATTTTTGGTGGAATGATGCATGCACTATCATTCCATCTCAAGGTGAGATAGAATATCTAAAAAACTACACCATGTGCTTATTCTTATTAGTATGTAAGTGGGAACATGTTCCTTTCTCCCTCTCATTCATAGTTACTTCTCAATTCTTTTTCTTTTTTTTTTCTCTTTTTTTCAATTTTTTCAATTTTTTTTCAAGCCCTTATTTTCATAGATGACAATGAATTATTTGTCAGGCTCACTTCTTGTGACATAACTTGTACATTTGAAGCATTCAGAAGGTAAGGAACAAGTTTAACACCTTTCATGTTTTCACAAGAACATACAACACATGATGTACAACTATACGCTCAAAAGATGTGAATGCACTACAAAATGACAGTTATGCAATTAAATGACACACACCTAAAGATAATGTGCATGTATGATTACTCTATCCTTTTTTTCATTTTTATGCAAAAATCTGTGAAACTGGTTGTAATGCAAGACCTATCTACATGAGATGTAATCAAAAAGTGAAAGACAATAATGTGCTACCATTTCTTATGGTGGAGTGTGAATGAGATTGTGGTGGATCAGATCACAAGACTAATTGATAGAACCTCTTGAAAATATCATATGTCCCTCTCTAAAGACTTGTGCACAGGGTAACTGAAGGATTTCTCTCTTAAACTTTAGTCTAAGGTCACATTAGCGTTTGGTCGGTTCAGGCTCAACAATCTTGTCAATCATTTTTCCTTAGACAATAAAGATAGTCATTCATGTCCCCGTGTCCTGAAGTTGACTCACCCAAGCACTTCCTCAGTTATGCAACTCAATTACTAACAAGAATAAGCTCAAAAAGTTCTCAATATGCTCATTTTTATGTGCACACAACCCAAGAGTAAAACTCCTAATTGAAACCATGCATTTATTGCTCCACAGATTACACTAGATAGATGTGGATCCTGCAAAAGCAGTAAACCTAGAAATAAAAACAACTAATATTTCAAAAACAAAAGAAACATGAATAAGTAAGTAAAAACTAAGATAGAGGGCTGTTCCAACACCCCCCTAAGCTTGAATATGACTATGGCCTCATAGTCAACATTCTCACTTAAGAGGTGGAATAGCGGTACCATTCGCTTTGAAGTGTGGTGAAGAAGGATGGTTAGATGCTCAAGTGGACCAAGTGATGCTTGCTATTTCCCTCTTTTTAGTGGCCCATTTTTGTATCTTAGTGGTTCTAAGATGTGACTTGCTTCATCCTTCTTTGCTCTACAAAAAATGGTTCGAAAAAATCTCGTTTCGACACCTTTTACGGCCTATTTTATGTAGCTGTCCTGCAGGTGTCGATACCATCGACACCAAGGTCGATGGTATCGACTCAGGCTCAGCAACTTTGGAGTATCGACGCATCTAAAAGGCTGGGAAATCAAAAGTGTCGATATTATCGACACTAGGGTCGATGGTATCGACTTTACTGTCACCAATTTTTTTGAAAATCTTCAAGAATCTTGATACTATCGACACTAAGGTCGATGGTATCGACTTTTGTTCAGTGTTTACTGACCCAAACTCAATATTATCGATAGGGGTGTCGATAGTGTCGACCTTAAAATTCTACACACTTCAAAACACGAGTTAGGGTACCGTTTTTACAAAAATTATCAAAACCTAAGCAAAAACTAAGTACATAAACATAAAAGAACATAACCAAACATAAAATGAACCTAAATTTGGGTTGCCTCCCAACAAGCACCCTTGTTCAATGTCCTAGGCTTGACATAAAGATACATTTAACCTGGGTTGTCAAGGGATGTCTCCAATGATTCATTTGGCAGTTTGAATTTAACTCTATCATCACCAATCCCAAGTGTCAAGTAACCTCGCCCAATGGCAGCGATTACATCAGCCGTAGCTTGGAACGACCTTCCCAATAGCATCTCACCTCCTTCTATCTCATGCATGTCCATGACTACAAAGTCAATAGGGAAGATGAATTTGTCGACCTTGACTAGCACGTCCTCGCATATACCTTGCGGCTTCACAATGGATCCATCCGCCAACTCAATTGTCATGGAAGTTTGTGTTGGCTTCTTCAAACCCAACTTTTAAAAAGTGGCATGTGGCATAAGATTAATGCTTGCCCCTGAGTCACACTGTGCTTGTGGAAAAATTTGGCCACCTATGGAACATGGGATGTAGAAACATCCTGGATCTTTCTGCTTCTTTGGCAGCCTTCCTTGGATTATAGAACTCACTATTTCAGCAACACACACAACGTCTGTATCTTTGATCCGCCATTTCTTGTTGATGATGTCTTTCATGAATCTTCCATATGAAGGAATTTTCTCTATAGCCTCCACCAATGGAATGTTAATGTGGAGCTTCCAGAAGATCTTAAGAAATTTCTTTAAGTGCCTTTGCTCTTTCCTCGGCTTTAGACTATCTGGGAATGGCATGCTTGGCTCCTTTATGCACTTGTGTGGTGGCACATATGGGCTATCTGTGGTCTCCTCCCCTAAGCTTGCTTCAATGTCACCCTCTGGTGTAGGCTTTGGCACGTAATTCACAGTTGGTGTGGCTTGTGGATGCTCATCCTTCTCGGTGGTAGTAGCTCCACTTCGAAGTATGGCCTTCACCTGCTCCTCTTGCCTAGGTATGGGCACGACTATGATGGGTTCTTGGTGGGATTTGTTGAATGGCTGACATCCTCCTGGTAGTCCATACAAGCTACGGGGGTATGGCACACTGGGTTTAGCCTCCGTTTCAAAATGCATATTGTCCTTTTCATAGACCTCCCCCACCGGGTGCTCTGTCTCCTTAATCACAGATATATACATCACTTGATGATGTATTTGAGAAACTTCTGCATTCCCAGTTAGTTTTTGTTGAATAATTTGCTTCATGGCAGCCACCTCAGTTGCAATTTGGGTTATGGACGTCTCTAGCATCCTCATTTGTGCACCATGGCTCTGTATCTGCTACCCAAACTGGTTCAAGTACTCACTGTGTGACTGTACTGTCGCTGGAAATTTTGTTAGTTTTAAATCTTTTGTATTTCTTACCATTTACTATCAAGGCTTCTTCTCCCTCTTCTTCACTTGACTCCTCACTTTCTTGTGTGACAGCCTTTGAGGCTTTTAGAGCTACATCCTTCTTCTTTCCTTGCTGAAGTTCACGTGCTCTTCTTTCTTCCTCTTCTAGGGTTGCTTCATGAGCTTCTAAGTTGCCAATAAGTTGCTCCATTTTCACTCGAGTGAGGTCGTTTGCTTCTTCAATGGCTGTCACCTTTGGCTTATATTTTGGAGGAAGTGAACGAAGGATCTTTGATACCTGATCTTCTTCAGGGATAGGTTTTCCTAGAGCACTTAAACCATTAACAATAGTAGAGAATTTTGCAAACATTTCACTAATTGATTCATTAGAATCCATACGAAAGTGTTCAAATTTTTGTTTAAACATGCTAATTTTGGAATTTTTGACTGGACTGTACCTTCATAGGTTATGTACAGTCTATGCCAAATATCATAGGATGTGTCACAATTAGATATTCTATTAAATTCTCCTACCGAAATAGAACAATATAAAATGCTTACAACTTTTGCATTCAATTGGGCCAGCTTTACCGTATTTGCATCCCATTCTGCAAATTGAATTTGAGGGAGCTCATATGGAGTTGACACCATTCTCCATAAGTCCCAATTGATGCCTTGGAAGTAGAACTGCATCCTTCTCTTCCAATATTGGTAGTTTGTTCCATCGAACGCTGGAGGCCTAGCAACAAGTGTCCCTTCGAGGTTGAGGTTGTTGAGCACTCCATCACCCATTTCTTCAAGACCTTGTTAGGGTTCCTTGAAGCCTGCTCTGATACCAATTGAAAAATACTAGAGGGGGGTGAATAGAGTTTTTAAATAATTTTAACAATTTATTGAACTCAAACAACCACAATTGAAATTAGAAGAAGGAGACAGGTGTTTAGAGTGGTTCCAACTTTAGCAACTACTAAAGTTGTCAGTCCATTACCCGGTTGCTTACCCAACCGGGATTTTGAAAGTATTTATTTTATTACCTTCCCAAAGATTTATACAAAATACAATACTTTCCTTTACACCCTTTGAACATCCTTCACTTGAAGTAGGTGCACCAACTTTGAGGTAGCCTTCTTGAAGTAACTCCAAGCTCCCCCTTGAAGTAGCCTTCCTCTCTAGAAGTAACCTCCCGTTGCACCAGCCTTCTGAAGTAGCTCAAAGTCACCTTCTTCACCAAGAAGAACTCCACCCTCTCCAATCAGCAGCCTCCAACCTAGGAGTAGCAAGGAGAGTACAAACGGTAATAGAGAACAAGAAAGAAAAAGGAAATTACAACTTATCCTTTGTAGCCCAAGGCTTGATTTGCCTTGATCAAGCGTATAGATCTCCTAACCAAGTGTGTGGACTTGTGATTGCAGTGGGTAGGAGATACTAGCCTATAGGACACAAATTATGAGCTAAGGAATGAAATGGCCAATTGTCACAATGCTCAAATTGCTCAAAAAACAGGTTGCTCAAAGTATGCTCAAGGATTTCTCAAGTGTAGCAAGTGTTTTTGAGTGTCCTATGGCTTGTCCTATTTATAGGAATGGCCTAAGGATGCTTAAGGACGTTCTAGACAACTTCTAGGGGTTTCTAAGTGCTTAACTAGCCGTTAGGTACAAAGTTGTTGCTTTAACAACGGCTAATTAATTAATTCTGCAGTTGCTGTCAGAGACCATCTCGGTCGAGGAATGGTCGACCGAGACACCTACTCGGTCGAACTTTTATCGACCGACAGGCACTCTAGAACAAGTGATTTTCAACGTCTTTCTCCAACTGCCAACTAACTTGTCTGTTGTGTCTAACAGCTACTTTGGATCTTTCTCGGTCGAGAAGATTGTCGACCGAGAGTGTCTCGGTCAAGGAGTTTGTCGACCGAGATTGATCCTGTTTCAATTTAGGCACTAACTATATGTATGAGTGTGCAAATGTGATCCTATTTGAATGGAATGACTTATCTAAATGTGGTGTTTAGCTAGGGAGAATCTAACGCTTGATTTACATGCAATCTAAGTACTTGTACATTATATATTTGTACAAGTTTTTACAAAGCGATTACATTGCATGAAAACATGAACATATAAGCATATGGATTTCCCTAGTTGCTTTGTCATCCACCTTAATCCTGCACACTCAAGTGGCTCGTTAGATCAATAAGAATGAAATGTTTGTCATAATCAAAACAAAGGGATTTATAGATGTCCATTTAGCCAACAAGGTTCACTTCCGGCTGGCTTGGAAGAGAAGCAGATTGTGGAGTCCTTTGCTGATTTAAAGCTTGTTGTGCTATATGATTTTCCAACATCTTGGTGTGGGTGGAAATTCCATCCACTTTTGCAGAGAGTTGCGCAATAGCATCTTTTAAAAGCTTATCATTTCCTTGGAGTTCCTCATTTTGTTGCATCTGTGTTGATATGAACTTCTCCATCATAGCTTACAAGGAAGAACTTTGGGGGTTGTTGTTGTTGCAGAAAACCCCTGTTATTGAAACCCGGTGGATTTCCTTGACGGTTAACATGTTGTTGTTGCTGCTGCCCTTGCTGGAAATTTTGGGTATTGCTTGCATTTCGGTAAGAGAAATTAGGGTGGCCTCTCCATCCTGGATTATATTGGTTGGAATAAGGGTTGTATTGTTTGTTTCCTTGCATCCGAACTGCATTAACCTGTTCAAAGTTTCCTTCCATAGCGTTAGGGGCAAAACAAGAGGAAGAAGTATGCCCTACATTACCACAAGCTTCACATGTGGCTTCAGCAGATTGAATTGGTAGAGTGGTCATCTTCTCAAATTTCTGTGTGAGAACATCTAGCTTTGCAGCAATTAGATCAACGACATCAATAGTATGCTTTCCTCCTTGCTTTTTGACTGAAGAGCTTGCTATAGAGGTGGATTTAGCTCCTCTATCTCCTCCCCATTGGCAGTGATTGAGAGATATATCTTCAATTATATCATAGGCCACTCTATAAGACTTGGTCATTAGTGCACCTCCAGCTGCGGCATCTAGAGTCAACCGAGTATTGTAGAACAGTCCATTGTAGAAGGTTTGCAGCAAGAGCCAGTTTGTCAAACCATGGTGTGGGCACAGACGTTGAAGATCCTTGAACCGTTCCCATGTATCATATAAGGTTTCTCCTTCACTTTGAGAGAAATTTGTAAGCTGGTTCCTCAAGTGAGCTGTCTTGCTTGGCGGAAAGTACTTTGCAAGAAAAGCATTAAACAATTGGTCCCAACTTCTAATAGACTTCTTGGGAAGAGACAAGAGCCACGCCTTGGCTCTATCTCTTATAGTGAAGGGAAATAAAATTAATTTGATTCCATCATTGGACACTCCATTAATCTTAAAAGTATTCAAATATTCCAGAAATTCTGCAATATGAAGACTTGGGTCTTCATTGGCTGTACCCCCGAAGCGATTTTGCTGAATCATTTGCATCATGGAAGGGGCAATTGAGAAGTTATTTGCTTCCACAGCAGGTAGGTCGATGACTCCAAAAATATTTGTGGCAACCGGCATGGCGAAATCTTTTAGAGGACGATCGTCCTCCATGGCTGAAATGGTTGGTGAAGCTACTGCAGAAGATGAAGAATATGGTGATGGTGGTGATTGTGGCGGTGATGATGGCGAAATACCTCCAAAAGGTAATTCTTCTACTCTTCTTGTTCTCCTCAAACTTGAAAGAGTTCGCTCTATTTCAAGGTCCAGCAAAGCCGATGTTTGGAGACCTCGTTGTGAACGACGCATGCAACCTGAAAAATAACAAGAAAAATTAAGAACACACTGAGAGGTATATAGAAATTCGAAAATGATGAATGATGGTCTAGTCTTGAATAAAAAATAGTACTTATTACTCCAATTAAGTTACCGTAGCTCCCAGAAACGGCGCCAAAAACTTGTTGGCTATTTACACTAACGAGTTTCAATCCAAAGAATGGAAAGTTTACTCAACTTAACCAAACTCCACAAGTATACGGAGGTAGTATAGTTAAGGTCGAACACAAGGAGCTGAACTAACTTAAATGAATGCAACAGTACTAGAGTTTAACAATCTAGACCGTTTTTTAAGAGTAGAAAAGATTTGTTCTAAAAGCATAAGGATTTGGTTTGAACTACAGGAAATTCAGATTTAAGCAAACAATAAGGATTACAAGGAAAGTCTGAATTCAGAAAGTTTATAAATCTTGGACATTAGGATTTCACTCATATGCCATAACAATCAAGAGAACAAAATAATTTAAACATACATAAGATCATGTTTCAAGGAAAAGTTGTGTTACATTTCACCTCCCGGTGTAAATGTAACGATCATAACTCAAAACAACCCTCTCATGCACGAATTTCATTTATGATCACAAACAAATCCTCAACTCATTCTTCTATACTCTCATAGAAGAAGAAGAGTTGCCAAGAAGAGCGTCTCCATACAAACTTACTTGTCTTCTCAAACTAAGCAAGAAAGCAGAAATCATGCATATAAGGTGGCCAACAGTGCATGCAAGGAAAAGAGTAATCGACACTCTCAAGGTAATGAAACAAGAAGCAAATGCATTTAGTACGAAATTACTTGTTCATTACATGCTATGGCATGGGAGTTACTCTCCCATGCCCAAGAAGAAAAGATCTACTCGTCCATAACAATTCACAACAAAATTTCTACAGAATTCTCAATGCTAGCCATGGTTTAGAGAAGAAAAGACAAGAAGAACTGAAGATGTAACCACAAGGAGCAAGAATTCCGGCTTTAGGATGAAATTCCCTTCCTTTAGCTACTCCAAGTCGGTCCTACTCCTCTCTCAAGAAGCTCTCGAAGTTGGGAACGCTGGCTGCACCTTGAAGATGACTAAGGAGAAGTGGAGAAGAAGAAATGGTCTCTTTGTGCAAGAAACCACCTTAGTTTCTTCCCAAATCGCCCTCCTCTCCTCTCCTCTGTCTTTGGGATGAGAGAAAACCTCCAAATGGCCGAACGTAACTGTCCCTTGGCTTCCCTCTTTCTTTTAAAATCGTATTCTGAATTTTCAGAATTCTGAAATTCCCAGGTGCACGCCGTACACTTCTGGGGTGCATGTCGTGCACCTATAGTGCAGTTGTAACCGGATGATCAGTGCACGGTGTGTGCTGAGGAGTTGCACACCGTGCGAGTTTGCAGAACTTCTTCAGCAGTTTGCGTCCCAGGTGCACGCCGTGTCTTTTCGATGTGCACGCCGTGCATTTGTGTTCTGTAAGTTTCTGGAAACGTGCACGCCGTGCGTTTCCATCGTGCACGCCGTGCACTTTACTGCTTCAGCGAACTGGTCTTTTCTAGAAAGGTGCACGTCGTGCGTTTGTAACTGCACGCCGTGCATTCTTCTGTTTCTATAGAAATATCATCTAAAATTAGTCCTTTTTGTGGCAATTTTGCAATACAAGTTATGGGACACGTAGAACAACTAAAAGATGGCAAATTTAATATGAAAGAGACTGAATTATACTAGAAAGAACCAAATTTGTGTGTGATAACATGTGAAAAGATGATATACAAATCACACAACAGAGACCTACCCTTCTTATACAAATCTTATTTGTGGTCTCATTCAATATCTTTTATAAAAATCTCGCATCTCTGACTTCAAGTATACCATAATTTGAAGAGGGGCCATGATAAGTGAAATCTCAATTAAGAAGTCCTTTCTAAACTTCAAACCTTCCTCCTTCTCCACCCATGGGGGCATACTTTTCCCACCGACCTACCCACTCACCCAACCTACCCATGCACTAGTACTATCTTGACCAAGTAGGGAATCTTTCTTTTTGTACACTTATTCTCTAATATATACATGATGTATCAGAACATTTACAAATGCCAAGTCTAGACAGACCTCCAAGAAAACCTCCTCCACATAATGTCCAACATGAAAATCTCATGTCCCTTACCCTATCCCACCTATTGTCCATCCTTTTCCCCAAAAAATTATACAACATACACCTATTATAAATTTTACCATGCTTCACATTAGCCACCCTACACTGTCCATGCTACCCATACGCATGCTAATGTTGTTGACCACATCATATTCACTTGCATATTGTATAGACCTAACATTTCTCCACCTACTATCTCCATCTCCCACATGACTTTAGTTCCATATCCCGAACCTTTTGACATTCTTCATGGTTTTGACTAGACTTCCATGCCTGACTACCATCAAGCTCATGCCATTATTGTTATCAGCATTAGGTCCTAGTCAAAATTCAATAGAGGTGACCTTTACATCTCATACTTTTGTGGATGACATGGAGATGGTTGTAGGTGATTTTTTTGGTGAGGAAGATGAAGAGGATGGAGATGTTGAGGATGATGATGGAGAGGATGATGATTCTAAAGATCCTTAAAGTAAAACCTAAGAGCATCCATATCCTTGTATGAATCCTCACAATGAGAAAGAAAATGAGGATTATGATCCTTCATGAGATAACTATAAATTGTGGGGGATCATGCCGATTCAATACATATACCCCTTAGTCAAACCAATGGCCTTCTACCTTTACCTTTCACCTTCCTTCACCAAGGGAGATGCTTAAAATTTAGCCATAAGAGAGAACGATATTGCAAAAAGAGAGTGGAGAGATTTACAAATGACAATTAGGGATATCTCACTTCACAACATTCTTAATTCACTCTAAAATTATAGAAGAATAATCAATATCAAGAGAGATTTGGGGCTCTAATGGAACAAGCACTCAACTATATCATAGGAGCATAGAAGATAACCTTTAGATGAAGCCCAACATGTGCTATTTATATTTTTGGGTGACTACTAGCCATTACATAAAATTATGCTAAATTGTATATTTTAGACTCTACAACGGATATATATCCAACTCTTATCTATATGTAGTTTTTAATGGCTATATGCAAATTTTAAAAGGTAATGGTTGAGTTTCCTTTTCAAGAAGCTTTATGGCAATGTTTTCTATTAGGCCATTTTTCCTAGTTACTCGAGTTCACTAATAAGAAACCAAACCGACATGATGCTCTAGAAGGGCCTAGCATAGTCCTATGAGTCGTATTTCATAGGGGAAACTCTATCAAATGATGCCTATTTTGGAAATTTCCAAATTCTCCTAAGTGTATATTAATTTGTTCCAATTATGCATACCTTACAACTTAGCTTAACTACAAGTGTAGCGCTATAAATGGTCCAGGTATACCCACATACCCACAAATCCATACCCTTTAAAACATGTTAAGGGTCTAATTTTTTGTACTCGCAGACCCGTGGACCCGCATACCCGTAGACCCATATTTAAGCGGGTATACCAATGGGTATATCTATACCCGTACCTGCTGGACCAGTATACCCGCATTACTATTTTAATGATCAATATATATCTATACATATATACACACACATATATATTCTACATACAAATAACTCTTTTGAATCCAATGGATTATAAGTCTTTCATATGATCTAATGGCCAATATCTAATATCATGAACTAAACCTAATAAAGTGAGACATATTACGCACAAAACTCCCAACAGTGGGTGACTTCTGCTATGACTTCAACTCCATCCTCATGAAAACCCTCATCTCTATCTCCCAGCCCTACTGCTCATGCCCATGTCAATGTCACTACACCCGACAACCTTAGCATTCTACACCTGCTCCTGATCGACACCGGCCACTCTATTTTTATTAATTATATATATCCTATATCTATTTCTTCTAACTATGTTATTAAGTGTTTTCATCAATATTTAAGTTAAAGGACACTGAAGGGACTAACTTTATACAAGGAACCAATATTTACATGAAACTTATTTTCCAATGCATTGTAAACCTTTTAGTTGTTCAATCATATATTATTATTTAATAGGATTAATGATGATGAGCCCACAAGCCCTATAGGTTTTTGTTAGGATTCTAGGGATCCATTTTTTTCTATGGTTATATTTATATATAGATACAAAATTCATTTTTATGTGAATTTTAAGAAGTAGAATTTTCAGTTAAACTCTTAGTTGGACTAAGATTATATCAATCCAACTTGTAGACAAACATAAACTAAAGATGGTGTAAAGATCCATTGTGCTCTTGCACGTCTCTCAGTTGAACTATCAGTTTGATTGAGTATCATCTCAATATAAATATAGTTGAACAAGAGGGTAGTCAAAATGGCCCACTTATTAATCTCTACTTGTTATATTCATGCTTTATAAATACCAATGAACTTTGGTAGAGTCATAATTTGATCAAAGCAAGCTCGGTCTAAATATTATTTCAACCGATATAATAATAAAATACACACTTTCTCATTATTTAATTTTTGACTTGAACTAATGAATATTTTAACCAAGGATGTTCCTAGACGCTCTTCTAGGCTAACCCTAACCTAATTTTGTATATGGGGATAGATTTTGTCACAGAGACACACACTTGATTGAAAACATTATGGATATATTCATTTGTGTTTTGTGCCTTATTGATTCATTAGTTCTCAAGTTAGATTCTCCTATAACAAAAGAAATCTCAACCATTTTGAGAATCTCATTCAACAATTTCTTCAAGCAATAATTGTACTCTCCTTCTTCCAATCTTGTTTGTTGTTGAACATGAATCCTATAGGTGCTTTAAGTTAAGTGAAGTGGAAAGTGATATAGAAGAAAGTTTGTGGTAATCCTCATACTGACAAATAGGAAAATAAATGGTAGTCTTCCATCAACCACATCCCAAATTGAACAACAATGTGTCCTCTTTATAGGCCAAAGAAAGGAAATAGGTGGTGTTTTCTTGTAGCTAAGATATAAGGGATAGTGCATGATTTGATCTTTAATTTTTCTATTTGATATGTAATTATATATAATATCCCCTCTAAACTAAATATATACATTTCCCCCCCAAACTTAGTGGTTGAAAATAAAATGGCCACATATCAGAAACCCTTTGTGGTTTGTAAACTACATTAAGTAGCATGTACTTGTGTCAATCCTTGTACCACCTCTTTTTTAACACGTTTGTTTATAAATTTTTTTTATTAGCATTCCTGTTATGGAGTTTGTAAATCTTATCCATTGCAATATATTCCACTCCATTGAGACTCACTTTTAATTTGGTAGCAGACTAGGTTTTCTAGGTACATTCTAATTAAGCTAGAAGAATGAATGACAGTGTTGCAAGATTTCTTAACTTAAATGGAGACCATCATGCCTCCTCCATTTTATGGACCATGCTATCTATATAGTAAAAGGATAATGTGTCTCTTATTCAAGTCATAAGTGATGACTTGCAAGATATGACTTCCAAAGAAACCAAGTCTCCCATAATGCCACTTGACAATCAAGATGTAGATATCACAAACAATATCACACTAAAACAATAAATATTCCTTACTATAAACTTTCCTTGTCTAGATTCAAAAAGATATCATCTTATGATTCTGGCATTGAGGTTTAGAGTAAATTATAGTTACCCATGAAGAAATCATTCAAGTTAAGGAATTAAAAACTATATGCTCATCCATAAATTAGATTTTTTTGGATGGAAAATAAAGAAAACATTGCTTAAATGTATTGAATGTTTCCCATTCTTATGAATGATCTAACATGTCTTGGTAAATAAGATATAGAAAAAGAATATGTGGAACAATCCTGAGATATCTCACTCCCAAGTATGAAAAAAAGGTGATGAAAATAGAAGTTCAAAATGACTACAATATTTTGAAAATTGAGGACTCGATCAAAAACCTATATACCTATAAGGTTAAGCTAAAGTAACAAGTTGATAATGAAGAAGAAGGCCATCTGAAGAAGAAGTTCCTGGCCTTGAAAGCTTCAAACTCTTCTTTTGACGAGTCTTTCAATGAAGAATCCAATCATGTAGAAGGTAAGAAGGTGTACAAGAAAGTTTGTAACAAAAGTTTGATACACTCTTCTTTCAAATGCCATGAACATGGATAAAAGTAAATCTCAAAAGTGACTGTAGAAAATTAAGAAAGAAGGTAAGAAATTCATGACACATAAATCAAAGAATAAAGACATGAATCAAAAATCACATACAACATGTGGTGGATCCAACTTTGAAGAGCATCCAAAGAAAATATGAAGACTCAAATGACTGCAATATGGTTGCCAAATGCTTTTCTAGGAAGGAGGATCCAAAATGTGAATCAAAGGTTTTAAGACTCATGAACAAGTGAGAATATATATTCTAAGAATAATAAAAAAATGAAGAAAAAGATATCAAACTAACATGTTTCATGGAAAATACAAGTGAGGAGGACTTAAATGAGGTAAACATTGATGGTCTTTCCAATTGTGAGCTCATTGATATGCTTTCCTTTACTAGGTATAAATGGATTATCTATAGGAGTAGTCATAAGTTGTCTAATTTAGTAGAAAACGTGCATGAGAAAATTGAGTACCTTACATGTGAATTTCATGATGTCAAATATGCTCCTTCTACTATTAAAGTTGTTTTCACTCTCAAGTGTAGAATTTATGATTTCAAAATAGATGATGGTTTCTTGTACATACATAATACTGGTCTTGTAGAAATGTTGCATTCTTATCAATCTCAGTATACACTATGCAACTATGAATATTATTATCATATATGTGATGAAAAGAACACTCTATCTCATAGAATAGTACTTCTTAAAACTATAATCAATGAGAGAGAACAAATCCCATAGGAACAAACTTTACAAATTCTTAGATGGGAATCATGAGTTATTAACTTACTCATAACTACCAGTAGAAAGTATTTAGAAGTGGTTTTGGATACAAACCAACGAACCTTACAAGAGAAGACTCATCAAACTATATTTTTGGCCAAGAACTCACCCAAAATACAAGATTCTTTTCTCTTTATACAACCACTCTAGCCACCATGTTTACCAATTCCGCTATAGGAAGGGTGATGCCTATAATATTGCTTGAATCTCAAAATCATACATTGCTACTTGACATAAAATTCCTTCTTAAAGTCAAAGTGGTGATCAGAACCCAAATGATGCACATCTCTATTTTTTGGAACTCTGATTTATGTTTTACTATGGTTTGCAATCCAATATTATCTATTCCATGCATGACTAAATGATCATACACATATTTGAATTTTAATTCTTGAAAATATTAATATTGGCAATACTTTAGCAAAGTAGACAATCGATCAAATTGACACTTTGGCTGAACTACCATATGTGTGATTTCTAGATATTTTAGTTCTATATTATACACTTAGATATGATGTATGGTTTTGTATTTTGTATCTAAGAATACTATTTGTCAAAATATTATTAAAAAATTTAAAATATCAAATTTATATAAATGCTTTATCCTAAACCTTAAGGATCAACAACAAGAATCAAACTTTGAACTTGAAGATTGGATGATCAATAGTGGTTTCTTCAAGCACAAGTCTG
Organism: Alisma plantago-aquatica; assembly: GCA_963693085.1. Classification (NCBI taxonomy): domain Eukaryota; kingdom Viridiplantae; phylum Streptophyta; class Magnoliopsida; order Alismatales; family Alismataceae; genus Alisma; species Alisma plantago-aquatica. The sequence continues at coordinate 553,279,574 of OY856409.1, forward strand.
GTGACAAAAAGTAGTTTAATATCATGGAGAAAAACAAAAGGAGGAGAAATAACCTTTGGCAATATTGTGAAAGACAAAGTAATATGGATTGGGAGTCTATGTTATATCCTTTCTATAAAAAGTATTTTACTTCTAAACGGATTGCATCATAATACTTTTTTTGTTAATCAATCTATGATAATGTATATGATGTTTTGTTAAAAGAGGATGCATGTAGACTTCAATTTAAAATAATAGTAATGTCATTTGAGAAGGAAGGAGTAATTGAACCTTATATATCCTTAATCCAAATTTAACCAGACCTGGAAAAGGTAGATGTTTTATAGATAATATAGAAAATTAACTTGCTCGACATAGAATGTTTGTATGAATGAACATGAACCTTATTTATAAGATAGAAATACATGAACTAGCTAGACGTCTCCTAAAGATTTCCTTTGAATAACAAAAAGAATCTCAATATTGTACAGAGGGAAAGCACACCAAAAGCTCATTCAGGTATAAAGATATTTGATCGAATTATAGATATTTAGATCTTATCCATATGGATCTTGTTAGACCAATCAAAATGCAATCTCTTAGTGTAAGGAGATATTTTTATTATGAATGCTTATTACATTTTCTTGGGTCCACTTTCTTGCTATAAAACATGATGTAATTTATTCAATCCTGAGATTTTTCACTAGAGTGAAAGGTGAGCTTGTTAGAACCATCACGAGTGACCATGGTATTTAGTATTAAAACAATTAGTTTGAAAAAATTTGACCAAGAAGTTTATGGACAAAATTTCTCATCATCTAAAACTCCTAAAAATGGTTTAGTAGAAAGGAAAAATAGATCACTATCTGAAGCTCTTGTATAGTTTTGAGAATGATGACATGCCACATAGATGGCCCTTGGCCTCAACTATGTGCTTTAACCTCACTCACAAACATCCCATGATAAAATCTCAAATTGTCACCCATCCTAGTAATACTCTGATCTCAACTACCTTAACTATAGATTACCTATTGATGGACTACCTGAAAAATAATTACAACTTGATGATATGAATATTCCAATCATTACTTTTAATATGATTTCTGATGCCTCAAATACTGAGATTTTAAGCTCCCAAATAAAGTTGGATGATCACATTGACAAGTTGGTCCCAACATACTCCCTAAGTCAATCAACTTGTTATTAACTTATGAAAATTATCCAGTTGACTTCACACCAAGTTGATACAACTAAAAATAAGTCAAAAATTGTGCACTAAGCTGGATCTATTCTAACTCAAAACCTTTTTGAAGTCTTCTTAGTAAGTGACTACCTTTTGAATATAATTAATCCAACAATTTATAATTCACTACAAAACTAGACTGATTCAAACCAACTCTAATAATTTCTAACTCATCTTATTCATCTTTGCGTATCTTGTGGTCCTAATGCATCCCTATAACTAGTCTTCAAATATGAGATTCAATCTATTTACACTGAGTTAATATTATGAGCTCCTTATGTCCACTTAAGTGAAGCATAAATTTTAGGTGATGTGTTAGTTTGGTTCAAATGAAAAATCATCGCTTGTTAAGGATATGATATTTTGTGTGGGTGATGCCACATCTTATATTTAGTGCAGATGTGCCACTTTTAATGTGACAACCACTATCACATGGCAACATTATCACACAAAACTACGCAAAAATAATCATTAACAATGGATGATCAAAAATTACTAAAAATTAAAACCTTTTTGCCAAGAGATCTACTACCAGGAAACTCTTTTTAGAAAGAATCAAACCATATTACATCATGGTTCACTTTATACATACATTGTTCCATCACCTTGTAAGGATATGAGATAACTGTTGCTTTACCAAAACATATACAAAAGCAACATTATGCATCGAGGCGTACTAGCCAAAATCTCAGATTGATCATAAAACTGTTTACACATGATCTCCCAAAGGACCTGAGAGTACAAGGACAACACATAGGACTCTATATCTACAAGACACATAACAACACACTCAACCTAAGATGTTACTGTTGTCCTTGCTACTGCTGCCCACTCTCTACTACATGATCTATTCCTCTACATGCACGTCCACCTAAAAAGTTTTGGAACCCATGCGGTGAGATCCATATCTCAGCGGGAGATATAACCCTCCTCCAATAATATTATTATCACAGATAAATATTATGAAAGAGAGCAGAAGAAACCTCTATTGAACTAAACATGTATAACTACTGATTATATGTAGGGTAGAGTAGTCTCAACATCTCATTAATTTAAATATCTACAACTGAGCAATAGATCATTTAATCAAATTTTAAAAGGAATATCAAGAACATGTATAATTGTTATAAACTACATAGTATGAAACCAGGCAAGGCTTCAACCAATGTTTCTGTATTTGATCCTTAAACAAATATGCTATACGGATGATTATATCTTTTAACAATCAATCTTATGCCCTGAAGAGATGAGGTATATACGCTCATGCTCCAACTGACCAATGCTAAGTAGCATCAGTGCCATACAAGGTCCATCGAAGAGCTGGACTCCATGACCTCTCCTTTCTCGATTAGTATGAGATTATTGGCAGTGACATTATGAGTCAAACTACAATTAGCTAGCTTGGGTATATAGGCTCATTGCTAGAGATATACAACCCGTATCTATTCCCTAATCATGGTATGGCCCGTAGCCAATCCTGATTATATCAAGGTATGGTCCATAACAAATCCTGATTGCATATTTAGTCATGACCTACAAATGCAATCTCTTCAGGGTTTGGCCCGCAACCAATCTTGTGAGTTAAGGATACAAGGAGATACCTCAACTTGCACCCCGCATATTCAATAATATGCACTCTAAGTAAAACTCATTTCACCATTTAGCAAATCCTGAAACTGAATGGATCTATGGCCTGGGAAACTACATCATTAGTTCACTTGATAGGTTAAGTAAATTAATGACTCTTTTATCATCAATCAAGTTAAAAGCATGAATTATAGGTAAATGCTACTTATAAAGGTGCAACATATTTTTCAGGAAATCTTGTATCAATTGGAACACATCTTGTTACCCTTATCCTGGGATCTCAATCTCTTAAACATATTACTGGGAGTCTCATCCCTTCAACATTATCATTATCATGATCACATGTTTTGGGTATCAAACCCTCAATTCATTATTGAATAGTGATACCTTTCACTAGGTAACAATCATCTCTAGATCATCAAACCCATATATATATCATACTTTTTGTACAAGTATATCGCATGGCTCTTAAGGCCTTATATAATTGTATTGTGCTAAATCATCATAGCTCATACCTGGACATGCTCATCATTTCATAACACCTACATGGTTATGATTTCATAGAAAATGAAATATCAAATAAATATCATGACCATGCCATAAAGAGAATCATTCAAATTGCATACCTCTCATAATTAGGGTTAGGGTTTCCCCTTGTAGCCAATTTAGGGTTTTCAAGTTCATTTTTACCAATCAAACCCTAATTCCCATCATAAGGGCTACATTATTACCATAAGTGTTCAAACATGCTTCATCAAATATCATCAATTCATTATCAACATGAAGTATTACCTTTCTCATATGAATAGTACAAGTTTCTCTCTCATCCTTACTAGGATGTTGACTTCAACATACTTATTAAATTGATTTAACTTTATTTAGGGTTTATCAACATACACTTATTAAAGTGTATCCATCTCATTACTTTATAGTGTATTAATTGATTACATTCAAGATGTATCAGCCTACACTCATCAAGGTGTATCAGCCTTCACACTAATCTTTGTGTCGGCCTAAACACATACACTTGTGTCGGCCTAGACACATGTATCGACCACTCAATCAACTAGTGTGTTGGCCACACCATCAATTAGGACATCAACCACTCTATCAACTGGAGTATCAACCTAGCTATCCCTTTGTGTATCGGCCAATGCTCACTATTGGGTATCATCCTATAGGGTTTTGGGTTGTATTGGGCGAACCCTATACAACACCTTAGTTTCTTTCACCTATAGACTTCACCACTTCTTGGTATGTTGGACAAGACCTCAAGGGATGTGTTGACCATGTTGGATCCTAGATGGGTGATTAGATGCTCTAGAGGGGGGGTGAATAGAGCTGAAACCACTTAAACAAAATTCATTAAACCTTCAAGATATATTACAAGATTATGTTGCTAAATAGGAAATATGTGTGCAACTTAAACATACATAGCAAGGGAGAGAGAGATTGAACATGCACCAATTAGACAAGCTATTTAGAGTGGTTCCACACTTCAAACTAGAAGTGTGTCAGTCCACTTTCCTAGAGAGGTCAACCTCTAGGACTTCCAAACTATTGCACTCTTATATTCATTCATAAGACATACAATGCATGACCAAACAAAAGACTTACCTATCCAAGACAAAGAGTCTTCAACCTTACCAAGGACTTACCCACTTTGCAAGAGTCTTCGGCCTTCTCCAAGGACTTACCCACTCTTGCACAAGTCTTCGACCTTACAGGAATTACCCACTCTTCTTGGATCTTCAGCTTTTAACTTCACCTTCACTCGGAGAATCTTTCACCAAGGTCTTACCCACTTGAGCTTGAGTCTTCTGCCTTCTCTAAGGTCTTACCCACTCTAGCTCCAAGCCTTCAGCCTTGATCTTCACTAAGGGACTCCTTCCCTTGTTCTTCTTCACCTCTCTTGAACAAGAGAGAGAACCTTCATCTTCATGATTGCAAATGAGAGATGGGGAGGTGGTGGAAGTGAGAGCCTCACAAGATATACAAGTAGAACTAGCTCTCTTACAAATCTCCTACTCACTCTAATCGATGTAGCAAGTGATTAAGCTTAGAGAGAGAGAGGAGTCTGTAGGAAGCACTCAACTATAGAATAGGAACCTCACAAAGAGTTTGCAATGAATGCTCAACCTTGGAATGAAGCCCAAGGGGTCCTATTTATAGTTGGGGATGCCTCTTAGCCTTTGGGAACACTTAAGAACGAAAAATACCCATTTTGTGGCTTGCAACAGATCTATTCTCACTTGTTGCAACTCCACAACGGCTAGTAGCACTTTTCTGCACTTTTCCGTACAGTGCAATCGATCGAGTTTCTATGAGTGTAACTCGACCGATCAAGTAGCAGGCAAACCGATGTTCAAATGATCAGTCGAGTTTGTCCTGAGGAAACTCGACCGACCATTTCAACAGGAAATGGCCTACTACCCAATCGGTCGAGTTCTGTGAGTGCACAACTTGACCGATGCAATCTTCAAAAAATCGACCAAGGTGGATCGGTCGAGTTTCAGGCTGGGGAAACTCGACCGACCAAGTGCATGTAATTGATTTTCAAAGTTGCATCTAAAGTGCTCTAATAGTCGATCTAAGTGTTCCTGATATTTTTCTAAGCTTAATTACAAGTCATACAATCATTACAAGTGATTTACAACATGATTCTAATGGATACACATCATATTACAAAAATGTGCACTTGTATGACTTTGACTTGTCTTTTCTCCAATTTGAGATGCGCAAGTTAGGGCATTTGGAGTGTGTCTATACCTAATATGAAATTACTCAAGTAGAGACATTAGACACCAATATGTGGAATGGTTAGTCATCATCAAAATATGGGTTTAGTCAATTTAGACGTGAATCAACATTGACCTAATTGACCTTGAGTCAAAAATCTCCCCCTTTTTGAAGATGACAAACCATTCCATAAATGTATTGAAAGCATTTAAGTAAATTCATACCTTTGGAGAAACCTAGGGGTTTCAATAGGACTAAGCTCATATGCTCCCCCTCAATTGATGAGCATGGAGTTTTCATACTCCCCCTCAATTGATGTTATTTCTCCTGCATGGTTAGCTTTCATAACATTTATAGAATACTATGTCTTCTACTCATATATGTTCTACACATATATGTCTTCTCCCCTTTACCTTCTCCCTTTACATGAATATACTTCTCTTCTTCATGTAAGACATGCCTTCTTCCTCTTTTTAAAAGAAGACACATCTTTCTCCCCCTTTGTCATTTCAAAAAGGGGGGCTATGAAGAAAGTAAGAGACATCACTTGTTAAAGAGAAAGGAGATAATCACAAATATATATAAGGAGAGTAGAAGAGCACAGATAGGGTCTTGTCCAAGCATAGAAAGAAAAGCAAGTTAACACATATACTTGAACATCCCAAAATGCAAGATAAAAGTGTTGCAGAAAAATAATAAATCGCAATTTTGACCCTCAAGATGATGGAATTTGACCAAAAACCATCGGAGCTCATGGCAAAGTGATGAGTCTTGCTCAGAAGGTTGTTTCTACATGAAAAACACTAGTCTTGCACCAAAAACTGAAACTGGAGCAAAAGCTGCATAAAATCCAAAAATACTCCAATTTCTACATGTAATGTAGATCTATGTACCCTGCATCACAATGTTATGCAAGCAACTCAAGATAGTAGATATGCAATTTAAGAAACAATCTTGAGCATGTATGAGACAAGATACAAGCATAGCATATAGATGAGCAAATATGCTAAATTATAAACAGAGTTAGAGCTGCATGTATATGAACTACTAGTAGATGATATTACAAGTTAGGACTACTAGTAGGATCTAGATAATAGCAAGAGATACCAAAAGATACACAAGATAAAGCAAGCTATGATTAGATGTAGAGATATATCCAAACAAAGAGATAAGCAATCTTAGAAGCATGAAAGGATATAACTCACTAGATATGCATCCTTACCATAAGATGATTACCCCTATGAACCTCAAGGTTGTATCAAAACAAGATATACACCTATAGAGATGTAGCAAGTTAGAGTACAATGGAAGCGATTTTAGACACAACCAAGAGATCCAAAGAGATCATCATCAAAACCTGCAAAACAACTCAAAGCAAGTAATTGCAAGATATATGTATACCAAATTAGAGCAATTTGAAAGATAGAGTTGAAAGCAAGATAGGCAATTTTGAACATGGCAATATGCATATATAACGATACCAAATGAGAGTGCCAAAGAATAAGGCTATTGGTTGAGAAAATCTAGTTGAGAGGGAAATTCTCATTCAATAAGCCAACTGTGTATTTTGTGCACAGTGTTATCGGTCGAGTTCTGTGTATTGTCAACTCGACCGATGACAGCTGTTGGAAACACTCTTGGTGCCTATCGGTCGAGTTTCAATAGGGAAAACTCGACCGACAGATCAGATGTCAAGAAGCACATATATTTCATAAAAACATATTGAGAGGCATGCTAAATATACAAACCATATCCAAACATGTCTAAGCAAGTTAGTAAAGCACTATAGAAGCATTAGAAACAGTTTTTGAGCAAGAGTGTGAAGAGAAACACAAAATACCACTTTTGACTCAAAAACCATATGTATAGTGCACACTAACTTGACAAAAACAAGTTAGGATAGGTTATAAGCAAGAGAAACATTACCTTTGTGCTTACCATTCCTTTTCCACTTTTTTTCACCCTCTACACATCTCACCTTTCTTCTTTCATGTGGATTGAGAAGTCAATTTGCAATTCAATAGCTCAAGTCAATCCATTTGCAAGTACCTACAAGAAGAAAGATGAAATGGTCCCCAATCATGTTTTTGGGTCCGGAGGGGTTAGTTTAGCAACCCAAATCCTATTTCTCTTGGGTGCTTTCCTAAAAGGACAACAATTAGAATAATGACCTAATTCATTGCAATAGTTGCATGTGCCCATAGTCTCGGAACTAGAGGATTCTCCATGGAATATTAGAGGTCCTTTATCTTTGTTGTTCCCTTGACTATTATCATACCCTAAACCATGTCTACCAATTTGTTAAGTAGTATGGTGTAGGATGTCATTAAGACTCTTTTTACCAACTAAGAATCTTTGCAAAGATGATCTCAAACTATCATTATCATGCTTAAGAGAAGCAATAGTAGAAGACAAATTATTGATATTATCTCTAGCATGTAAAAGATCATTTTCTAGGCAAAGGGCTTTAGTTAAAAAAGAATCTATATTAATATGAAGAGCAATAACATCATTCTCTCTATTAGTAGAACTAGAACAAGATTCATGCCCATTGATTTTAGCAAGCAAGGAGGCATTTTCTATTTCTAATTCATGCAAAAAAAAATCTTTGTCCTTGTTTTCATATTTAAGAACATCAATATCATGCATGAGAGAATCAATAATTAACGTATGCTCTTCATTAGAACTAGGCATGAGAGGTTGAGCTTCTAGAAATTTAATATTATCAATTAAACTAGCATTTTCAAGTTTAAGAGAGTCTACTTGGCTAAGACAATCATTTTTATCAATAAGCAAGCAAGAATTAGCATATTCAAGATCATCTAGTTCTATATGCAAATTATCAACAATTTTAGCAAGCTTTTTCTTTTTCTTTTTATAAGACTTATAAGAGGCACAAATATCATGAATAATATCAATTAAAGATTCTTTATCTAAAGAGTCTAGATTTACCTCACTTGAGTCTTCACTTGTTGACGCTATAAGGGCAAAATGGCATTCTCCTTCATCACTAGAGCTTGAGCTTGATCCTTCACATGAATCTTCACTTGAGCTTGAGTTTGAGGAGCCACTTGAGCTTGAGTGCCATTTCCCCTTCTTGTGAAGATGGGTCTTTTTGCCTTGTGGGCAATCTTCCTTGTAGTGACCCTTCTTTCCACATGTGAAGCACCGGATGGAGGATGACTTGCCTTTGTAGAGTCAACCCTTGGAGTACATGGCATCTTCTTTAGCTTGAGAGGATGGAGAGACTTGTTCCATGATAGCTTCAATTTGAGCCTTCATTTCAGCCTTCTTCATTCTCTTTAGCTCTTTCTTCTCTTGTCTTTCTACTTCCTCCCTCTTGTCAAGTGTGGCTTCATGTGCTTGTAGATTTCCAATGAGCTCTTCAATAGGAATATCCCTAAGAGACCTTGCTTCTTCAATAGAAGTCACCTTAGATTCCCACCTCTTGGGGAGAGTTCTAAAAATCTTTGAGTTGATCTCTCCACTAGACATAGGATGTCCTAGAACAGCAAGACCATTCAAGATGGTGTTGAGCCTTGAGTACATGTTGGTTATGCTCTCCTCCTTTCCCATCTTGAAGTTCTCAAGCAGCCCTTTGAGCATGTAGACTTTGCTTTCCTTCACTTGATCTGTCCCTTCATAAGTGATGCAAAGCTTTCTCCATACCTCATAGGCCATCTCACAAGAAGAAATCCGGTTGAACTTGGTGGGGGTCATGGAGGCATAGAGGATGTGCATGGCTCTGGCATTCAAGGTTGCTTTCATCAAGGCGGCTTCATCCCATTCTTCAATCTTTGTCTTTGGTAGCATGTATGGACTATTCCCCATTTGCCACATCTCAAGACTTGATACTTGTATGTAGAATTGAAGCCTTCTTCTCCAATAGAGGAAATTGCTCCCATCAAAGATTGGTAGGCTGATTCTCCCTCCTTGGTAGTCACCCATCTTCTCCTACTTGTGGAAGTATGCTTGGAGAAGACCCACTCTGATACCAATTGTTGGATCCTAGATGGGTGATTAGATGCTCTAGAGGGGGGGGTGAATAGAGCTGAAACCACTTAAACAAAATTCATTAAACCTTCAAGATATATTACAAGATTAGGTTGCTAAATAGGAAATATGTGTGCAACTTAAACATACATAGCAAGGGAGAGAGAGATTGAACATGCACCAATTAGACAAGATATTTAGAGTGGTTCCACACTTCAAACTAGAAGTGTGTCAGTCCACTTGCCTAGAGAGGTCAACCTCTAGGAATTCCAAACTATTGCACTCTTATATTCATTCATAAGACATACAATGCATGACCAAACAAAAGACTTACCTATCCAAGACAAAGAGTCTTCAACCTTACCAAGGATTTACCCACTTTGCAAGAGTCTTCGGCCTTCTCCAAGGACTTACCCACTCTTACACAAGTCTTCGACCTTGCAGGAATTACCCACTCTTCTTGGATCTTCAGCTTTTGACTTCACCTTCACTCGGAGAAGCTTTCACCAAGGTCTTACCCACTTGAGCTTGAGTCTTCTGCCTTCTCCAAGGTCTTACCCACTCTAGCTCCAAGCCTTCAGCCTTGATCTTCACTAAGGGACTCCTTCCCTTATTCTTCTTCACCTCTCTTGGACAAGAGAGAGAACCTTCATCTTCATGATTGCAAATGAGAGATGGAGAGGTGGTGGAAGTGAGAGCCTCACAAGATATACAAGTAGAACTAGCTCTCTTACAAATCTCCTACTCACTCTAATGGATGTAGCAAGTGATTAAGCTTAGAGAGAGAGGAGTCTGTAGGAAGCACTCAACTATAGAATAGGAACCTCACAAAGAGTTTGCAATGAATGCTCAACATTGGAATGAAGCCTAAGGGGTCCTATTTATAGCTGGGGATGCCTCTTAGCCTTTGGGAACACTTAAGAACGAAAACTAGCCGTTTTGTGGCTTGCAACAGATCTATTCTCACTTGTTGCAACTCCACAACGGCTAGTAGCACTTTTCTACACTTTTCCGTACAGTGGAATCAGTCGAGTTTCTATGAGTGTAACTCGACCGATCAAGTAGCAGGGAAACCGATGTTCAAAGGATCAGTCGAGTTTGTCCTAAGGAAACTCGACTGACCATTTCAACAGGAAATGGCCTACTACCCAATCGGTCGAGTTCTGTGAGTGCACAACTCGACCGATGCAATCTTCAGAAAATCGACCAAGGTGGATCGGTCGAGTTTCAGGCTGGGGAAACTCGACCGACCAAGTGCCTGTAATTGATTTTCAAAGTTGCATCTAAAGTGCTCTAATAGTCAATCTAAGTGTTCCTGATATTTTTCTAAGCTTAATTACAAGTGATACAATCATTACAAGTGATTTACAACATTATTCTAATGGATATACATCATATTACAAAAACATGCACTTGTATGACTTTGACTTGTCTTTTCTCCAATTTGAGATGCGCAAGTTAGGGCATTTGGAGTGTGTCTATACCTAATCTGAAATTACTCAAGTAGAGACATTAGACACCAATATGTGGAATGGGTAGTCATCATCAAAACATGGGGTTAGTCAATTTAGACGTGAGTCAACATTGACCTAATTGACCTTGAGTCAACAGACCATACTTTGACAAGGTGTGTCAGGCTAAGTGTGTCTCCCATCACACTTGTGTCAGACTAGATAAATATCAGCTTATGAATATATCGGATTAGGGTTAATGTTGGCCATGCCGACCTTCATATTAGAGTACAAGTATATGTTAACTTAACTATTTTCAAGGTATCGATCTATCTTATTCTTTATCCTTGGGTGACAGATTAGAAAAATGCAAGGACAATAGTCCTACATATGCAACAAATCGAAAAGGAGTTAGGAATCCATATGTATCTTTTTTCATTCATTTATTCTTGTATCAGGTTAAGGTTTCCACCAGTCTGATATCAATTTGTACATAGAGTTTTCCATAATCTTCAAGCTATAATCCTTCATCCATTATTACTCTAGTTCATGGACAAAATCCTCATATATCCACTAGAACTCATAGAACCATCATTCAAACAAGAAAAATCAAAGTAGAGAAGGAATCACCAAGTATTGCATGATAGAAGGTGAATAATAATAAAGTTTAAGTTCAAGTTATATAACCTGCCTCAAGGTAAACACAAGTGCTTCAAGCTCCAAATATCCACGTTCCCAAGGTTGAAGGTGACTTATCAAAAGTCCAAGACTGAATCAAAATACTTCCATATGAAATAAGATATCATAGTAAGGAACTTGGTGAAGAAGGAAGGGAAGGAAAGAATCATGATCCAAGAAGCATCGTCTTTCTAAGATTGAAGATGATCATGGCTTTACCTTGGACAAGTTGATCATACTTCCCCTTTCTCCTTGAGCTCCTGAGGTTATCCACTGAGCAAGAGATGGTAAAGGAGTCAAAAGATTTACTAGAAGGTAAAAAGATGGGTATATATAGTTGAGGATCATGAAAGTATGTGTAAGGTGTCATCACCATGTGCACTTCAGTGACACATGTCCATGCATGGTGACTTCATGAAACCATAATTATCTTGTAATGCAAAACTCATGAGGATAATCCATAGATAAGATATCGGCCATTGGGTATCTTGCTTGACCAATATCGATACAACTTTTAAAAGGAACATGTAAACCGATATGTTTTACCTACTTGAGGTGCTTAGCTCATTACGAACACTTTAAAAGGTTACCAAACTGATATGGGACCTCCTCTATGGCTTCCAATCCAATAGGAACTCCCATATACAATTCATAACTCGACAAAACCCCATCTAGGGTTCAAGATACTCAACATTCTTTGGTTCTTTCACCACAATGAATGCTATCATTCAACCAAGACTCAAACAAAGCACCCCCTTCTTTCTCTCTCCTCTAGATGATGCTAAGAGAGAGAAGGAACACTCTAGAAGTGATAATTTACACATAAATCCCTCATTTGGGTAAATTGCAATCTTTACCAAAGTTATCATATAAGGCACAAACAATTTGACAATAAGTTCAAAATTGAGAAATAAACTCTCCTCAAGTCTTAATTACTTTTCAAAAGATTAATACAAGGTTATAAAAGACTTACTTAGGCAAATCTTCTAGGGTTATCCAAAAATCCAAGTTAGGGGTGTTACAAGTTATCAACCCCTAACAAGGATTTTGTCCCTAAAATCTTAAGAGAAAAGAGAAGGGTACTTCCTCCTCATATCTTCCTACAACTCTCATTTCGCTTCTTCAAAGCCTTGATGATGCCAAAGAACTTTCACAAGCACTGTGCCTTTACCTTTTAACTTCTTGATTTTTTTGTCAAGAATCAACACTGGACCTTCCACATAGGATATATCTTCATCTAATTATACCTCTATAGGTTGTAATACAAGCTCTATATCAGGGTGACATTTTCTCAACATAGATACATGAAATACTGGATGCAATCTATGCAACTCAGGTGGTAGTTCCAACTTATAGGCTACCTTTCCAACACGTGCTATCACCAGATAGGGTCCCGTAAATCTAGGAGCCAACTTACCCTTCTTCCCAAATATGATAACACCTTTCCAAGGAGATACCTTGAGATACAATGTTTCCTACTTGGAATTCTAAAGGTCTACTGCAATTATCAACATATGACTTATGTCTGTACTGTGCTACCTTTAACTTGTTTTTGTATCACTTTAATCTTTTCTGTTGTCTATTGCATAAGTTCAGAACCAAGAAGTTGGTATTCTCCTGTTTCATACCAGCATAATGGAGATCTACAATACCTACCATACAATGCTTCATACAGTGCCATATCACTGCTTTTCTGATAACTGTTATTGTAGGCAAACTCTAGCAAACTCAAATTTATATCCCAGATACCTATAAAGTAAAAAACACATGCCCTAAGCAAGACTTCTAAGGTAAGTATAGTCCTTTCATATTGTCCATTTGTCCAAGGGTGAAAAACAGTACTAAACTTTAACTGCATACCCAAAGTTGTGTGTAATCGTTCCCAAAAGTGACTTGTAAACTGAGGATCTATGTTAGACATAATTGTGGATGGGACTCTCTACAATCGCACTATCTCATCTACATAAACATGTGCAAGTTTCTCAGAAGTGTATGTTGTTTTAACAGGAAGAAAATGTGTTGACTTTGTCAACCTATCAACAATCACCCAAATGGAATCATGACCTTTAGCTATTCTAGGAAAACCAACTACAAAACCCATTGTCACATGATCCCACTTCCACTGTGGTATAAGAAATGGTTGCAATGTTCCTGTAGGCTTCTGGTGCTCAACTTTAACTTATTGACACGCTGGACATCAAATAACAAACTTAGCTACATGGTTCTTCAAACTAGGCCACCAATACATATCTTTTGGATTGTGATACATCTTGGTACTTCCTGGATGCACAACATACATAGATGAATGAGCTTCTTCCATAACTATCTTCCTTAGATCATTAACATCAGGTACCATGATTCTACCATGGTAACAAACTATTTCGTCTTCTGACTCATGAAAGCCATCCCGCTTCTCACTACCATATTCTGATTTGATATGCTATATCATAGTATTAGCCTATTGTGCTTCTTTAATCTATTGACTCAGTGTAGGTTTTACTTGTATATGTGCCAAAAATCCAGCTAGTGAGGATACTTCCAGCTATACATTCATCTTTCATAAGGAAACTAGCATGTCTTACTTATGACACAACAAAGAATTCAACTATGCTTTAGATGTGAATGAAGATGAGGACTTTCTGCTTAGTGCATCTGCCACCACATTAGCCTTTCCTGGATGATAATCAATCATGCAATCATAATCTTTGATCAGTTCCATCCAGCAATGCTGTCTAATGTTTAATTCTTACTGTGAAAAGATGTACTTCAAATTCTTATGGTATGTGACAATCTAACACTTCTCCCCGTACATGTAATGCCTCCAGATTTTCAAGGCATGAATCACTACAGCTAACTCCAGATCATGTGTAGGATATTTCTCATTGTGTTTCTTAAGTTGTCGAGAGGCAAAAGAAATCACTCATTTATCCTACATTAACACACACCCAAACCATTCTTCGAGGCATCACAAAAGACAATGTATCCTTTCCCTTGCTCAGGTAAAACTAACACTGATGCACTGGTCAAAATTTCCTTCAATAACTAGAAAAAGCATTGACACTTGTCATTCCAGACAAAAGGAACATCCTTCCTAGTTAACCTAGTTAGGGGTAATGCTACAGAACTGAAGTATTTGATGTACCTCATGTAGTAACCTACCAAGCCTAGGAAACTATGAATCTCTATTGGTCTCTTAGGTTGTTCCCATTCTAGAATAGACTCCACCTTTTTAGGATCATCACAAATACCTTTAGCAGATATGATATGTCCTAGAAAAGATACTTTTGACAGCTAAAACTCACACTTACTAAACTGAGCATATAGCTTGTGTTGTCTTAACAAAGTCAATCCTTGACGAAGATGTTTTTCATGTATGTTGTTCATGTTTTTGACTATCTCGACTGTATATTAGAATTTCATCTATAAATGCCACTATAAACTAATCAAGGAATGGCCATAACACTCTATCTATCAAATCCATGAATGTTGTTGGTGCATTAGTGAGTCCAAACGACATAACTATAAACTCATAATGATCGTACCTTATCCTAAAAGCTGACTTGGGTATGTCACCCTCCTTTATCTGTAACTGATGATATCCTGACCTCAGATCTATTTTAGAAAACATCGCTGCACCACACAACTGGTCAAACAAATCATCTATCCTTGGCAGAGGATACTTGTTCTTTATTGTCACTTTGTTCAAATGTGTATAGTCTATACACATCCTCATAGATCCATCCTTTTTCTTTATAGAAAGTACTGAAGCACCCCACGATGATGTACTTGGCTGGATAAAACCTTTGTCAAGTAACTCTTATAACTATTTCTTTGATTCTACCATATCAGCTAGAGCCATCCTATAAGGTGTTTGGGATATCAGTTGCATACCAGGAACTAGATTGATCTTGAAATCAATCTCTTGAGGTGGAGGAATATTAGGAAATTCCTAAAAAAACACATCCTTAAACTCCCTGACAATTGACACTTCTGGAATACTAGGACTTTCTACCTTGGTATCCACCACATGTGCTAAGAATGCCTCACACCCATCTCATAACAATTTCTCGACTATCATTGTCGATACTAGACATGTTGGAAGAATCTTCATGTCTCCTTAAAAGATCCATGTCTCACCACCATATGTGAACATAGCTTGTTTGGAACCACAATCTAGGACTATCTTATATTTTCCCAAGGTGTCCATCCCAAGGATTATATAAAACCCATGCATCTCAAGTGGTATAAGATCCACTTAAATATTATGTTCTGAGAAAGAAAGAACACAGGGGGAACACACTTCTTATAGCATTGTGGAACCAACTAATAGAGTTTCTAATAGAAACTTATCCATTCTATGACTAACAGGCAAAAAATAGTTATGAATAATTTCACAAGTGATAAAGGAGTGTGTAGCGCCTGGGTCAATCAAAATAGATATCAAGCAAGATGAAGACATATCATAATGAAATAACTCCATCTAACCTGTCATGACTTGTGGGTTGACTACTGCTTCCGACTGATTCATAGCATAGAATCTCGTTGTTGGCTCCTGCCGACCTCGTCCTCTGTTACCTTGTGCAGATGAGCCTACTTGAGATGCCTATCCACTTCCTCGTCCTCCTACACCACTACTGAATTGTTGCCTCTAAGAGCCATGTTGTCTCTGCCTTGGTGGTTGGGTTACCTATGTATATGTTACTGGACAATCCCTCATCAGATGTCCTGTCTTCCCACACTTGTGGTAGGTTCTAGTTCTTACCGTGGCCTAGACGACCCTGTCACTGACATTGATGCCACACTATGGGCTCCAATAGGTGAAAAATTATGGCCTCTACCCTTAATTATCACCCACTACATTTGGGCACTGAACCTTTGTGGTGCTGATGGTGTAAGGAACCTTGGTTTCTTGTAGCTTCCGGACCTTTGTCTATGGAATTGGGCATGCCCTTTCCTAAAATTGGCCTCACATTTCTTAGGTACCAACCTTTCTATCATCCTAACCAATTCCACAAACATAGCAAATCTCTCCCTATTCTCTAGAGTAGCTGCAGGAGTGGATAACTCAGCTTTCAGACCCTTTTTGAAACGCTGAACCCTCTCCTAGTTTGTAGTAGCCATGTGTAGACAAAACTACAAAAGCTACTTGAACTTAGCTTCATACTCATTAATCTTCACATGACCTTGCCTAATTTATTCAATCTGTGAGATTTTCTCATCTAGGTACATCTGAGGAAGTACCTATTGGTGAACTCACATAGGAATTCTTCCCATCCGAACTCAACATTAGGCCTTTTCTCCTCTTTGATGGCCCACTAATGGCTAGCACTTCCCTTAAATAGGTACACATCATGCTTAACTTTGTCAATTTCTGGGATACTAAGGATCTTAAAAGCTTTTTCTAACTCAGTTAACAACAAATCTGCATCTGCTGGGTTAGCTGTTCCAACATATTCTATATCACCCACATGACTTAGCCGCTCGAAAGTCTTACTAGAACCCGAAGATTCTACATTGGGAACTGGTGCCCTATGTGGTGGAGCTGGTATCCTGTCTTCCATATTTGTTACTGTCATCATGAACTTCCCAAAGAGAGCATGAAAAGCATGGTTCTCCAGCATAATCTGATCCACTTGAGGATTCTCTAGAACTTTTTCTTGTCTCGCATGTTCCCTTGCTCCTCTTAATGGTGCAACAATGTTGCTCTCAGCAACATGTTCTTCATGTTCGCTAGACATCTTTAAGCTTTACTTTTCTTCTATATAAGTAGAAGTCAATATAAGATAAACCAGAGGACACTAGAATAGACTCAATGACCTTAATCCTATGTCCCTGTAGACTCAGCGAACCTATAGCTCTGATACCAAAATTTGTGATGACCACTATCAATTAGATAACATTATCGCACAAAACTATGCAGAAATAATCATTAACAACAAATTACTAAAAATCACTAAAAATTAAAACCTTTTTGCCAAGAGATCAACTACCAGGAAACTCTTTTCAAAAAGAACCAAACCATGTACACATCATGGTTCACTTTATACATACATTGTTCCATCACCTTTTAAGGATATGAGATATTAATTGCTTTACCAAAACATATACAAAATCAACATTGTGCATCGAGGCGTACTAGACAAAATTTCACATTGATCATTAAACTGTTTATGCACTATCTCCCAAAGGATCTAAGAGTACATGGACGACATCTATATCTACAAGACACATAAAACCACACTCAACATGAGATGTTACTATTGTCCTTGCTGCTGCTGCCTGCTCTCTACTACATGATCTCTTCCTCTGTGTGCACATACACCTATTAAGTTGGGGAACCCATGAGGTGAGATCCATATCTCAGTGGGAGATATAACCCTCCTCCAACAATATTATTATCACATATAAATCTTATGAAAGAGAGCACAAGAAACCTTTATTGAATTAAACATGTTTAATTTCTAATTATATGCAGGGTAGAGCGGTCTCAACATCTCATTAGTTCAAATATCTACAAGTGAGCAATAGATCATATAATCAAATTTTAAAAGGAATATGAAGCACATGTATAACTGTTATAAACTAAACAATATGAAACAATGCAATACTTGAACCAATGTTTCCATATTTGATCCTTAAACAAATACACTATATAGTTGATTATATCTTTTAACAATAAATCTTATGCCCTGAAGAGATGAGGTATACCGCTCATGCTCCAACTGACCAGTACTAAGTAGCATCAGTGCCATACAAGGTCCATGGAAGAGTCAGACTCCATGACCTCTCCTTTCTCTGTCAGTATGAGATTATTGGCAGTGACATTATAAGTTAAACAACAATTAGTTAGCCTGGGTATATATTCTCATTGCTAAAGAGATATAACCCATAGTTGTTCCCATATTAGGGTATGGCCTGTTGTCAATCCTAATTATATTAGGGTATGGTCCATAACCAATCATGATTTCATATTGATTTATGGCCTACAACCATACTCTCTTAAGGGTATGGCCTACAGACAATCCTTTGAGTTAAGGATGCAAGGATATACCTCAATTTGCACCCCACATATTCAATAATATGTGCTCCTAGTAAAACTCATTTCACCATTCAGCAAATCCTGACACTGAATGGATCTATGTCTAGGGCAACTACATCATTATTTTATTTGATAGGTTAAGTGCATTAATGCATCTTTTAGCATCAATCAAGTTACAAGCATGAATTATAGATAAATGTTGCTTAGAAAGGTCTAGCATATTTTTCAAAAAATCTTGTATCAGTTGGAACACATCTTGTTACCCTTATCTAGGGATCTCAATCCCTTAAACATATTACTGGGAGTCTCATCCCTTCAACATTATCATTGTCATGATCACATGTTTTGGGTATCAAACCCTCAGTTCATTATTGCACAGTGTCACCTTTCACTAGATAACAATCATCTCTAGATCATCAGACCCATATATATATCATACTTGTTGTACAAGTATATCACATGGATCACAAGGCCTTATATAATATGTATTATGCTAAATCATCATAGCTCATACCTGGCTATGCTCATCATTTCATAGCACCTGCATGGTTAGGATTTCATAGAAAATGCAATATAAAATAAATATCATGACCATGCCATAAAGATAATCATTTAAAAATCATCCCTCTCATAATTAGGGTTAGGGTTTCCCCTTGTAGCAGATTTAGGGTTTTCAAGTTTATTTCTATCAATCAAACCCTAATTCCCATCGTAAGAGCTATATTATTACCATAAGTGTTCACACATATTTCATCAAATATCATCAATTTATTATTAACATGAAGTATTACCTTTGTCATATGAATAGTACAAGTTTCTCTCTCATCCATACTAGGATGTTGACTTCAACATACTTATTACATTGATTCAACCTTCTTTAGGGTTTATCATCCTACACTTATTAAAGTGTATCCATCTCATTACTTTATAGTGTATTAGTTGATTACATTCAAGATGTATCAGCCTACACTCATCAAGGTGTATCAACCTTCACTCTAATCTTTGTGTTGGCCTAGACGCATTCACTTGTGTCGGCCTAGACACATGTATCGACCACTCAATCAACTAGTATGTTGACCACACCATCAATTAGGGTATCGAACACTCTATCAACTAGAGTATCAACCTAGATATCCCTTTGTGTATCGGCCAATGCTCACTATGGGGTATCAACCTCTAGGGTTTTGGGTTGTATCAGGTGAACCCTATTCAACACCTTAGTTTCTTTCACCTATTGACTTCACCACTTCTTGGTATGTCGATCAAGACCTCAAGGGATGTGTTGCCCATACTTTTACAAGGTGTATCAGGCTAACTTTGTATCCCATCACACTTGTGTCATACTATATAAATATCGGCTTATGAGTATATCAGATTAGGGTTAATGTTGGCCATGATGGCCTCCATATTAGAGTACAAGTATATGTTAGATTAACTGTTTTCAAGGTATCTATTTGTCTTATTCTTTATCCTTGGGTGACAGATTAGACAACTACAAGGACGGTAGTCCTGCATATGTAACAAACTGATAGGGAGTTAGGAATCCATATGTATCATTTTTCATTCATTTATTCTTGTATCGGGTTAGGGTTTCCAGCAAACTAATATCGGTTTGTTCATAGAGTTTTCCATCATATTCAAGCTCCAATCCTTCATCCATTATTACTATAGTTCATGGAAAACAACCTCATATATCCACTAGAACTCATAGAACCACCATTCAAATAAGAAATGTCGAAGTACAGAAGGAATCACCAAGTATTGCATGATAGAAGGTGAATAATAATAAAGTTGAGTTCAAGTTATATAACCCATCTTAAGATCAACACAAGAGCTTCAAGCTCCAAATCTCCACATTCCCATGGTTGAAGATGACTCATAAAAAGTCCAAGACTCAATCACAACACTTCCATATGAAAGAAGATATCATAGTAAGGAACTTGGTGAAGAAGGAAGGGAAGGAAAGAATCATGATCCAAGAAGCATAGTCTTTCTAAGGTTGAAGATGATCATAGATTTACCTTAGACAAGTTGCTCGGCCTTTGCCTTGCTCCTTGAGCTCCTAAGTTTGTCCATCAACCAAGATATGGTAAAGGAGTCAAAAGGTTTACTAGGAGGTAAAAAGAGGGGTATATATAGTTGAGGTTCATGAAAGAGAGTATGTGTAAGGTGTCATCACCATGTGCACTTAAGTGACACGTGTCCATGCATGGTGACTCCATGCAACCATAATTATCTCATCATGCAAAACTTGTGACGATAATCCATAGATAATATATTGTCCATTGGGTATCTTGCTTGACAAGATATCATAATCCAATATCACTTTATGTGCAAATTGATACGACTTTTGCAAGGAACATGTAAACCGATATGTTTTACCTAGTTGAGGTGCTTAGTCCATTATGAACACTTTCAGAGGTTACCAAACCGATATGGACCTCCTATATGGATTCCAAGATGATAGGCACTCCCATATACACTTCATAACTCGACACAACCCCATCTAGGGTTCAAGATACTCAACATTCTTTGGTTCTTTCACCACAATGAATGCTATCATTCAACCAAGACTCAAACAAGATGCCCCCTTCTTTTTTTTTCTCATCTAGATGATGCTAAGAGAGAGAAGGAACACTCTAGAGGTGATAATTAGCACATAAACCCCTCATTTAGGTAAATTGCAATCTTTACAAAGTTATCATATAAGGTACAAACAATTTGCAAATAAGTTCAAAATTGAGAAATAAACTCTCCTCAAGTCTTAATTACTTTTCAAAAGATTAAGACAAGGTTCTAAACAACTTACTTAGGCAAAGCTTCTAGGGTTATCCCAAAACCCAGGTCAGGGGCGTTATAAGTTATCAACCCCTAACAAGGATTTCATCCCTGAAATCTCAAGAGAAAAGAGAAGGGTACTTCCTCCTCATCTTTTCCTCCAACTCCCATGTGGCTTGTTTAATGCCATGATGATGGCAAAGGACTTTCACAAGTACTATGTCTTTCCTTTTTAACTTCTTGATTTTTCTGTCAAGAATCAACACTAGACCTTCCACATAGGATATATTTTTATCTAATTATACCTCTATAGGTTGTAGCACAAGCTCTGTATCAGGGTGACATTTTCTCAACATTGATACATGAAATACTGGATGCAATCTATGCAACTCAGGTGGTAGTTCCAACTTATAGGCTACCTTTCCAACATGTGCTATCATTGGATAGGGTCCCATAAATCTAGGAGCCAACTTACCCTTCTTCCCATATCTAAGAACACCTTTATAAGGAGAGACCTTGAGATACACTCTGTCTCCTACTTGGAATTCTAAATGTCTGTGACGATTATCAGCATATGACTTTTGTCTGTCCTATGCTTCCTTTGACTTGTTGTAGTATCACTTTAATCTTTTCTATTGTCTATTGCACTAGTTCAAGACCAAGAAGTTGGTATTCTCATGTTTCATACCAGCATAACAGAGATCTACAACGCCTTCCATACAAAGCTTCATACGGTGCCATATCAATGCTTTTCTGATAACTATTATTGTAGGCAAACTCTATCAAACTCAAATGTATATCCCAACTACCTATAAGTTGAAGAACACATGCCCTGAGCAAGTCTTCCAAGGTATGCATAGTCCTTTCATATTGTCCATCTGTCTGAGGGTGAAAAGTAGGATCAAACTTTAACTGCGTACCCAAAGCTGTGTGTAATTGTTCCCAAAAGCGACTTGTAAAGTGAGGACCTATGTCAGACACAGTTGTTTCTAGGACTCCGTGCAACCACACTATCTCATCTACATAAACATGTGTAAGTTTCTTAGCAATATAGGTTGTCTTAATAGGAGGAAAATGTGTCGACTTTGTCAACCTATCAAAAATCACCTAAATGGAATCATGACCTTTGACTATTCTAGGCAAACTAACTACAAAATCCATTGTCACATGATCCCACTTCCACTGTGGTATAGGTAATGGTTATAATGTACCTACAAGCTTATGGTGCTCAGCTTTAAGTTGTTGACACACTGGAAATCGCATAACGAACTCAGCTACATGTTTCTTCAAACCAAGTCACCAATACATATCTCTTAGATTGTGATACATCTTTGTACTTCCTGGATGCATAGAATCCATATATGAATGAGATTCTTCCATAACTATCTTCCTTATATCATTAACATTACATACCATGATTCTACCATGGTAACAAATTGTTTCATCTTCTGACTCATGAAAGCCATCCTGCTTCTCACTGTCATATTTTGATCTGATCTGCTGTATCATAGTATCGGCCTATTGTGCTTCTTTAATCGGTTGTCTTAGCATAGGTTTTACTTGCATCTATGCCAACAATCCAACTAGCAAGGATACTTCTAGCTATACATTCATCTGTCTCAAGGAAACTAGCATGTACCGCTTATGACACACAAAAGAATTCAACTGTGCTTTATTTGTGAATGAATATGGGGACTTTCTACTTAGTGCATCTGCCACCACATTAGCCTTTCCTGGTTGATAATCAATTGTGCAATCATAGTCTTTGATTAGTTCCATCTAGCAACACTGTCTCATGTTTAATTCTTACTGTGAAAATATGTACTTCAGATTCTTATGGTCTGTGAAAATCTAACACTTCTCCCCATATAGGTAATGCCTCCAGATTTTCAAGGCATGAATCACTATAGTCAACTCCAGATCGTGTGTAGGATAATTCTCCTCATCTTTCTGAAGCTAGAAATCACTCGTTTATCCTACATTAACACACATCCTAAACTATTCTTTGAGGCATCACAAAAGATAATGTATCCTTTCCCTTACTCAGGTAAAACTAACACCAGAGCACTGGTCAACTTTTCCTTCAATAACTGGAAAGAGAGTTGACACTTGTCATTCTAGACAAAAGGAACATCCTTCCTAGTTAACCTAGTTAGGGGTAATGTTACAGAACTGAAGTCTTTGATGAACCTCCTGTAGTAACCTGCCAAACCTAAGAAACTACTAATCTCTGTTGGTGTCTTAGGCTGTTCCCATTCTAGAACATACTCCACTTTTTTAGGATCAGCACAAATACCTTTATCATATATGATATGTCCTAGGAAAGATACTTCTGACAACCAAAACTCACACTTGCTAAACTTAGCATATATCTTGTGTTGTCTTAGCAAAGTTAATGCTTGACGAAGATGTTGTTCATGTTGTTGACTATCTCGAATGTATATTAGAATATCATCTATACATACCACTATAAACTGATCAAGGAATGGCCAGAACACTCTATTCATCAAATCCATGAATGCTACTGGTGCATTAATTAGTCCGAATGACATATCTATAAACTCATAATGACCATACCTTATCCTAAAAGCTGACTTGGGTATGTCATCCTCCTTTATCCATAACCGATGATTCCTGAACTCAGATCTATTTTAGAGAACACTATTGGACCACACAACTGGCCAAACAAATCATCTATTCTTACAAGAGGATACTTGTTCTTTATTTTCACTTTGTTTAACTATCTATAGTATATACATAACCTCATACATCCATCATTTTTCTTTACAAAAAGTACCAGAGCACCCCACAACGATGTACTTGGCTGGATAAAACCTTTTTCAAGTAACTCTTGTAACTATTTCTTTAATTCTACCATCTCAGCTAGATCCATCCTATAAGGTGTTTGGGCTATCAGTTGCATACTGGGAACTAGATTGATTTTGAAATTAATCTCCAGAGGTGTAGAAACATAAGGATATTCCTCTAAAAATACATCCTTAAACTCCCTAACAACTGGCACTTCTGGAATACTAGGACTTTCTACCATGGTATCCGCCACATGTGCAAAGAATGCCTCACGCCCATGTCACAATAGTCTCTCGGCTATCATTGTTGATACTATACATGTTAGAAGAATCTTACTATCTCCCTGAACGATCCATGTCTCACCACCATATGTGAAGATAGCTTGCTTGAAACCAATATAGGTCTGTCTTACAATTCGCCAAGGTGTCCATACCAAGGATTACATCAAACCCATGCATATCAAGTGGTATAAGTGATGGAGCTGGGACTTGCACTAAAAGATCACTCTTCCAATGGGAGTCCCAGAGATGCACCAAAAACCCTAGGGAGTTGATGTTCTCTCTAGGTTTACCTAGAACTGGTGCTTAGATAACAACTCCAACCCCATAAGAGTATGGAAGCCTTATCATAGTACAAATTTAGGATCGAACCCAAAAGACAACGGTCTTGTTGCAAGCAACAAGATGAAAAACGTATAGAACTTCACTTAGCTACTTACTAGTTGGCACTTATATCGAAAAGTTGGATTTTGATGGTTTTAAACTAAAACATGAAAAGTAAAGAAAGCAAGTAAATCTAAGAGTTAAACTATGATAAAGATCACTAGGGTGTGATTGGTTTTTCACCGCCACTACACATCGATCAACACATGTAAAGCAAAACTTAACCTACAAAAAGAGTTCGGTCAGTTAGTATCCTTGTAGACCTAGTCTCCTTTCGAATAACCTAGCTACGAGAAGTGCGGGAATGTTGCAACGCCAGCCATTCCTGATCAAATGGTCACATTACTTTACATCATTCCCCTCACAAAGTGTGTGCCTCGACTTACCAAGGTTGCACTTCCATACGTCAACTGATTCCATTTCATAGTATGAAAGTGCAACGGATGATAGTGAGTTTACTCCACTTCTAGAGATACACTTCTGGATACCGAAACAGATACATGGTGGATACATGCATCAAGAACCAACATGCAAACGAGTTTCGAATCTAATAGTACAAACGTAGACAACTCATACTAAAAGATAAAAGATAACACAAGTTGGAGATCAAGCAACAAGTATTCATTAATCATTTGATGTTGAACCGACAAAGATAAGAACTCTACATTACAACCTAAGGATTACATTTTACATGATATGAAAGTATGGGTAGCGGGGCTACTCCCCGCACCCTAGTGAAGAAGACTACTCCCTCATGACTAAGACCAAGAAGGAGGTGAGAAGAGAGAGAGAGATCATCATCCCCACAAGGATGGAAGAAGGTCAGCCCCTTGGAGAGAGAGAGCAACGATCCACCAGTCTTCATAGGTTGCACGATGAGGAGGTCTCCCCTTCCCACCTTCTTGACGAAGAAGGAGCAAGCAGCTTCAGGATGGAGTATGGACCTCAGACCGACAGCCCCAGGGCGGAGGATGGAAGTGGCAAGAGCTCTGGAACGATTGGGGCAGCCTTTTGACGTCTGAGATCCCCCCCCTTTTTGAGGACCCTTGGGGTCTTATTTATAGGCTTTGAGTGAAGTCCAAACGGTTTGGAGACCGTTTGGACCTCAAGACCGTTTGGACTATGAGACCGTTTGGCTTCAAACAGTCTTGAGACCGTATGAACTCCATGCGGTCTCGGGACCGTTTGTCTTCATGCGGTATTGAGACCGTTTGAACTCCATGCGGTCTCGGGACCGGTTGGCTTCATGCGGTCTCGGGACCGTTTGAACTCCATGCGGTCTCGGGACCAGTTGGCTTCATGCGGTCTGGGGACCGTTTGAACTCCACGCGGTCTCGGGACCGGTTGGCTTCATGCGGTCTCGGGACCGTTTGAACTCCATGCGGTCTTGGGACCGGTTGGCTTCATGCGGTCTCGGGACCGTTTGGCTTCATGCGGTCTCGGGACCGTTTGAACTCCATGCGGTCTCGGGACCGGTTGGCTTCATGCGGTCTTGAGACCGTTTGAACTCCATGCGGTTTCGGGACCGGTTGGCTTCATGCGGTCTTGAGACCGTTTGAACTCCATGCGGTCTCGGGACCGGTTGGCTTCATGCGGTCTTGAGACCGTTTGAACTCCATGTGGTCTCGGGACCGGTTGGCTTCATGCGGTCTTGAGACCGTTTGACTCCACTCGGTCTTGGGACCGGTTGGCTTCATGTGGTCTTGAGACCGTTTGACTCCACTCGGTCTTGAGGCTGGGTTATTCTTTTATGATTTTTTTGTGCTTTTTCTGCATATATAAAAGGAAAAAGTTAGTCTGATGGTGTATTTACAAAAGGGGTAAAATTAGGATTATGTATAGTTTAAACTTAAAAAGAGTATGGAAAACTAAGGAGAAAGACTAAGATAAACGACTAAAATAGGAGGTTATCACCCCCCTAACTTAGAGTCTAGCTTGTCCTCAAGTTAGATAGGGCTGAGACATGTAATGGCGAGGCAATTTTATTTAGGATTTCCATACTCTTGCTTCAATTCTTGACCTGAGTTCCCCTGTGGTCATATCAAGTCTTATTGCATGCCTTGATTCTTTCGGATTTCGAGAGTTGCTTGGATCTCAGGTTCTTTCCGTATCTCAAAGTTTGCATTGGGACCACCTTATTTTGTGCATGTTGTTGACTCTAATCAGCTTTATACCTCTCTAAAAAACCTACTGGAAACTAGAGAGGATATGAGGGTTGGCTAAAGGCTTTGAAGTGTAGCTCCCCCTTCAAGTGGGGGAGGGGTTGTCTATGCTTTTTAGAATCTCACTACCAGGCACGAAACATCTGCCTTTATGAGGGCAGCTGAATGTACCGGCCGGGCGAGTCCTTTATGAGCCTTTCATATACTTGGAAACTTTAGGGTTTCACTACCGGGCACGACACATCTGCCTTTGTGAGGGCAGTAGAATGTGCCGGCCGGGTGAGACCTTCGTCAGTTCTTCGTATAGATCCTTATGCATGGCACAACTCTCATAATTTTATTCGTCTCTCTGGCTTTTATTCAATAACTCACAGGCTTGGGTTTTGGGATTTTTGAGAATTTATTTTGGGCGGCCAAGCCTCTTTTATTTTGAAGAGAGGAAAGCTGTTCTTAAAGTTTTTCAACGTGCACTTATTTAGTTTGTGGTCCACTTGCAGAACTTTATGATTTGGAAGTTGCCTGATTTCCCTCTCATCCTCGAGATCTTGGCTTATTTCTGCCTTGATTTTGACCTGTGGAGAGTCAGATGAAGAATTGAAGCAAAAATATGAAATCACTAGTGGGTGGAAATTGATAAATCGCCATTCGATGTCTAAGTGCTATTTACTTATAGGGACTAACATGATTCTAGAGTTAGTTGAGGTGACTTTATTCAAAAAGGGAAGAAAAAGGGGATACCTTGCCCTTGTCTAATGTACCCCCCCAACTTATCACTCACTCTGTCCTCAGAGTGTCAAAGTGATAGAGTGAGAGGAAATTAGGACAAGGGATGCGGCTAAACTAAGTCGTGGTGTCATGGGTTGCCTCCCAAGTAGCACCTTGGTTTAACGTCGCTGGCTCGACGAAGCTGTAAGGTTGTTATGCTGTTGGCATAGCATTTCTGATGTCGATGGTTTGTCGATGCATTTTGTCTTCCTGAGTGTAATATCTTTTTAAACGGTGCCCGTTGACCGTTCGTTCTCCTCCGTTGTTGTCGATAATAATGGTAGCTCCAGTTGGGTAGATATGTTTTATAGTGAAGGGTCCGGACCATTTTGTTCTAAGTTTTCCGGGGAATAATTTGAGCTTGGAATTGAATAGGAGCACTTTGTCGCCAACGGCGATATCTTTTCTCTTAAGATGTCCATCGTGCCACAATTTTGTTTGCTCTTTATAGATTCTGGCACTGTGATATGTTGTCATTCGGAGTTCTTCTAACTCCTGTAGCTGGAGTTGTCTGTTCTCCCCTGCACTTTTAAGGTCGAAGTTTAGTTGCTTGATGGCCCACCAGGCTTTATGTTCCAGCTCGACTGGAAGATGACATGACTTCCCATACACCAAACGGAACGGAGTTGTCCCAATTGGTGTTTTGTAAGTAGTTCAGTATGCCCAGAGGGCATCAGGAAGTTTGGTGGACCAATCAATGCGGTTTTTATTCACTATTTTTTCAAGAATCGCCTTTAACTGTCTATTGGATACTTCTACCTGGCCACTAGTTTGTGGGTGGTAAGGCGTGGCGACTTTGTGATGGACTCCATATTTTCTCAGTAACGCTTCGAAACTTCGTTCCAAGAAATGGGTCCCGCCATCCGATATGACCGTTCTTGGAACTCCAAATCTCGGAAAAATAGTATCTTTGAATAATTTGATAACAGGTTTGGAGTCACTGGATGCGGTGGGTACAGCTTCGACCCACTTTGAGACGTAATCTACTGCGACCAGAATGTAAGAGAAGCCATATGATGAAGGGAAAGGTCCCATGTAGTCTACCCCCCATACATCAAACAGCTCAATTTCCTGCCACATAGTGAGGGGCATTTCATCCCTTTTTGATATGTTGCCCGAAAATTGACATTTCTCGCAGGCTTTCACGAAATCATACGAGTCTTTTGATATGGTGGGCCAGAAGAAACCAGATTGTAAAATTTTTATGGCGGTTTTCTTGGCACTCATATGCCCCCCCGTGGGTCCGGAATGGCAGTGTTCTAAGACCGGGGTTATTTCTTCTTCTGGCAGGCACCGACGAAAAAGTCCGTCGGCACAGAGGTGGAATAAGTAGGGTTCGTCCCAATGATAACGTTTTATGTCGTGAAGGAACTTCCTTTTATCCTGATATGAAGCAGACGGGTGGATAATCCCTGTGGCCAGGTAATTAACGATACCAACATACCAAGGAAAACTATGAGTGGCCTTCATAAGTTGATCATCAGGGAGAGAATCCCTGATAGGGATTTTATCTTTTTCTTCAACTTCGATCCTGCTGAGATGATCGGCCACAACATTCTCCACGCCACTTTTATCTTTGATTTCCAGGTCGAATTCTTGGAGCATCAATACCCAACGAATAAGCCTGGGTTTGGCGTCCTGTTTCTGGATCAGGTATCGGATAGCAGAATGGTCAGTGTAGACGACGACTTTAGAGCCAATCAGGTAGGAATGGAATTTTTCGAACGCGTAGATGATAGCTAGAAACTCTTTTTCCGTGGTGGTGTAGTTTTTCTGTGCTTCGTCTAGCGTTTTGGATGCGTAGTAGATGACATAGGGTTTCTTATTTATTCGTTGTCCTAAAACAGCCCCTATGGCATAATCACTTGCGTCGCACATGATTTCGAAGGGTTGCGACCAGTCTGGAGCCCTTAGAATAGGTGCGGAGATTAATGCCTCTTTGAGGGTGGAGAAACTTCGCATACATTCTTGGTCGAAAATGAAATCGACATCTTTGGTTAGGAGTTGGGTCATGGGTTTAGCTATTTTCGAGAAGTCTTTGATGAATCTTCTGTAAAACCCTGCATGACCCAGGAAAGCTCGGACTCCCCTTATGTCCTTCGGAGGTGACATCTTTGAGATAACATCGATCTTTGCTTTGTCAACCTCGATTCCCCTATCACTTACCCTATGTCCGAGGACAACACCTTCTGTTACCATGAAATGGCATTTTTCCCAGTTCAAGATAAGGTTCGTTTCCTCGCAGCGTTGCAGAACTTGTTCAAGATTGTTTAGACAGTTGTCGAAGGAGTCTCTGTAGACAGAGAAATCATCCATAAAGACTTCCATAACAGATTCAGTTAACCCGGCGAAGATAGCAGACATGCAGCGTTGGAAAGTGGCAGGAGCGTTACATAGCCCGAATGGCATTCTTCTGAAAGCATATGTCCCAAAGGGACAAGTGAAGGTGGTTTTTTCTTGGTCCTCTGGGTGTATGGGTATTTGGTAAAACCCTGAGTAACCATCAAGATAACAGAAATACTTTTGGTGGGCCAGGCGTTCTAGGACTTCATCAAGGAAAGGCAGAGGGTAGTGGTCTTTCCTTGTAGCTTTATTCAACTTCCTATAATCAATGCACATTCGCCACCCCGTTACAGTCCTAGTAGGTACTAGCTCATTTTTATCGTTGATTACTACAGTAGTGCCCCCTTTCTTTGGAACAACCTGAACTGGACTGACCCACTGAGAGTCAGAGATAGGATAGATCATGCCAGCTTTGAGTAGTTTGAGGACTTCCAGACGAACTACCTCTTTCAAGTTTGGGTTTAATTTTCTTTGATGTTCACGAGAGGGTTTAAATTCTTCAACCATAGGAAGCTTGTGCATACACAGAGCCGAGTTTATGCCTGTGAGGTCGGTTATTTTATATCCAATGATCTTTTTATGCTTCCTCAGTTTATCCAGAAGTTTGACTTCTTGGTCTTCGGTAAGGGTGGAGCTGATAATAACCGGGCATAGTTCTTCCTCATCTAGGAAAACATATTTGAGCCCTGTGGGTAAAGTCTTCAATTCAGGGGTTTTTGGTGGTTCTGCTGCTTCAATGGTAGTGATGGCTTTAAGCTCTTCAAAAGTAGCCTTTGGCGCTTCTTCTATCTTTTCTAAGTATTGGAGGCATTGCTGGACTAGTTCATTTGCAGAAAAGCCAACTTCCGGATTGATGAGAGCATTCTCAAGTTCGTCTATTGGCTCGGAGATTTCTAATTGCGACATTTGTTGAATTGCATCCAAAAGGAAAACTTCTTCTTGGATGCTGGGGCCTTTCATACTATCAAGGATGCGGAATTGAATTGCTTCTTTTCCGAGCCTAAGAATGATGGTTCCAGCTTCGACGTCGATTAGTGCTCTGGCAGTAGCTAGGAAAGGCCTGCCGAAAATGATCGGATACCTCAAGTCTTCTTTAATATCCATGATAACAAAGTCACATGGAACGTAGGCATCCCTTCCTATCCTTACTGGGATATCTTCAATGATTCCCAACGGTGCGGTAATGGTGGAGTCGGCTAGTTGAATAGTCATTGCTGTAGGCAGCAAGTCAGTGAAACCAAGACGTTGGCACATTGAGTAGGGCATAATAGATATGTTGGCCCCGAGGTCAGCCAATCCTTTCTTTGTAGATGCGTTTCCAATGCAACATTGGATTCCGAAGGAACCTGGGTCCTTCTTCTTTTTGGGTAGTTTGTTCAAGATTATGTCAGAAGTGGTTTGAGCAAGCTTGACAGTCTCTTGCTCTTTGGTGATATACTTTCGTGATAGTAAAGTTTTGAGATATTTTGCCCATGCCGGTACTTCAGTCAGAGCGTCAAGGAGTGGGATGTCAATATACAGTTTCTTCATTGCTTCCTTGAACTTCTGAAACCTGGCGTCCATTTTTGTTTCTTGTAGTCTGCTCGGATACAAGATCCTTGGTTTGAATTGCGGGACCTCGGGTTCTGCAGGCACCTGCTCTTTGTTTTTGTCCTTTGTGCCTTCGGGGGATTTCTCAATCCCTTGTTGCGAAATCTCTTTTGTCATAAAAATAGGCACATCATCATCATCCAGGGTGATCTTGGTGGGTTCAGGAAGAATGTGTCCCGACCTTGTGGTGACGGCATTCAACTGTTCATGTTTGTTTTTCCCATACTTGGAATTTGGTTCAGGCTGCCCAGTAAGAGTGCCTGCCGAAGGCTTCAACTGTGCAGCAATCTGAGCAAGCTGAGTTTCAACTGCCTTTTGTTGGGCTTGTTGGTTAGCTAACATGGTTTGCTGAGATTGTAGCATTTGTCTTATCAGAGATAGCTCGTCTTCCGGCCGTGCGGTAATGTTTTTCTGAAGACTTTGTTGTTGAGGCTGCTGAGTATGCAGCTGCGGATGAAGCGGGGGATGAGTGTATGGATAATAGGCTGATTGGTTTCTAGGGTAGTTAGCCCTAGGGAAATTTTTCCTTGGGTTCCCTTGATTTTGGTTAAATTTTTTTTGAAACCCTGGAGGCAGCCTACTATCAAATCCCCCTTGTGTCTGATGTTGCGGATTCACAGCTCCAGAAGGATTCCCGTACTGGAACCCAGGATGATTCCTTGGTTGACTAGGGTTGTAGTAAACTTGTCCAGGAATAGCGTGGATGGAGTTGACTTGTTCCGGAATCTGATCTTCGACTTGATTAGTGATGGGCTCGTATGGTTGTGGTGGTGGATGCAGATCCATCATTATGTTATACAACATTCCGCAGGAGAGGGTCGGATGGTACGAAGCATGACAGGCCTCACATGATCCTGTGACGGCCTTAACTTGTTGTACAAAAGGGGCTTTCTTTTTGTCGACCTCTCCAAGAGAAGCTTCGAGGGCTTGTTGTTTATGAACAATAGTTTGCAAGGCTTCAGCTATAGCCTTCATCTCTACAGATTCTTCAGCTTTGAAAACTTTAAGGACACTTTTTCCAGCTGACCGTCCCCAGTTGGACTGGTTTTCAGCTCCTAAGGTAACAATCTTCCAAGCGTCCTCATAGTTCTTCCTCATGAAATTTCCTCCAGATGAGGAATCTAGGAATTGTTTAATATCATCGCTTACCCCCCGATAAAAAGTTTCTATCAGTTGATTCTGTGAAATTCCATGATGAGGGCATTTGCGTAGAAGTTCCTTAAATCTTTCCCATGCCTCAGCGAGGGTTTCCCAAGGTAGCTGGGAGAAGTGATTGATTTGCCCTCTGATTTCATAGGTCAGCGAGGGTGGGAAGAACTTCTCTAGGAATTTTTCCTCTAGAGGGGCCCAAGTGGTTATAATAGGTTCTCTGTCCAATGAGTTGTACCAACTCAAGGCCCTTCCAGATAAGGTGAAATGGAACAGGTGGAGCATTATCGCATCGAAAGTGATACCGGCTTGCGGGACCAGGCACCATAATGCCTTAAACCTTTTCAAATGGTCCATGCAATCGTCTCCTGAACCCCCAGAGAAGGAGATTCCTTGCATAATCTGGATCCACTGGGTCCGGATCTCAAAGTTTGGGATGTTGATGATCGGAGGCCGGACCGGGTGGTTATCCTCGTAGTTTTTCGGGACTGCATAGTCCCTCAGTTGCTTGTTTCGTAACTCGAGCTGAGCAGCCTCAGTCTCTGCTCTTATGCGGGCTTGCTCTTCTGCTCGTATCTCCGCTTGTATTTGGGCACGGGTGTCTGCGATAAGTTGTGCCCGTTGTGCGGCGATGGCAGCATTAACTCTATCCATTATCAAAGCAGCTTGGTGCTGTTCGTCAGCCATTTGTCTAGCGCGTTGGCGATTGAGACGGATTCGGCGGTGGAAACTTCTCTCTACCTCGGAGTCAAACTCCGGATCAGGGGAGAATCCACGACTATGCGGTGATTGCATGCACGTGTTCTACCTGAGTAGAGAAAAAGAGAACACCTTTTAGATAATAGTGAAAATATGAAAGTTTCAAGAAGATATAGAGTTATGATTAAAAAAGAAAGTGTAAAATCCTAACCAACTAGAAAGGTACTAAGTGAAATAACAACGTTCCGTTGTCCCCGGAAATGGCGCCATTTTTTGATGGAGCTGGGACTTGCACTAAAAGATCACTCTTCCAATGGGAGTCCCAGAGATGCACCAAAAACCCTAGGGAGTTGATGTTCTCTCTAGGTTTACCTAGAACTGGTGCTTAGATAACAACTCCAACCCCATAAGAGTATGGAAGCCTTATCATAGTACAGATTTAGGATCGAACCCAAAAGACAACGGTCTTGTTGCAAGCAACAAGATGAAAAACGTATAGAACTTCACTTAGCTACTTACTAGTTGGCACTTATATCGAAAAGTTGGATTTTGATGGTTTTAAACTAAAACATGAAAAGTAAAGAAAGCAAGTAAATCTAAGAGTTAAACTATGATAAAGATCACTAGGGTGTGATCGGTTTTTCACCGCCACTACACATCGATCAACACATGTAAAGCAAAACTTAACCTGCAAAAAGAGTTCGGTCAGTTAGTATCCTTGTAGACCTAGTCTCCTTTCGGATAACCTAGCTACGAGAAGTGCGGGAATGTTGCAACGCCAGCCATTCCCGATCAAATGGTCACATTACTTTACATCATTCCCCTCGTAAAGTGTGTGCCTCGACTTACCAAGGTTGCACTTCCATACGTCAACTGATTCCATTTCATAGTATGAAAGTGCAACGGATGATAGTGAGTTTACTCCACTTCTTGAGATACACTTCTGGATACCGAAACAGATACATGGTGGATACATGCATCAAGAACCAACATGCAAACGAGTTTCGAATCTAATAGTACAAACGTAGACAATTCATACTAAAAGATAAAAGATAACACAAGTTGGAGATCAAGCAACAAGTATTCATTAATCGTTTGATGTTGAACCGATAAAGATAAGAACTCTACATTACAACCTAAGGATTACATTTTACATGATATGAAAGTATGGGTAGCGGGGCTACTCCCCGCACCCTAGTGAAGAAGACTACTCCCTCATGACTAAGACCAAGAAGGAGGCGAGAAGAGAGAGAGAGAGCATCATCCCGACAAGGATGGAAGAAGGTCAGCCCCTTGGAGAGAGAGAGAGCAATGATCCACCAGTCTTCATAGGTTGCACGATGAGGAGGTCTCCCCTTCCCACCTTCTTGATGAAGAAGGAGAAAGCAGCTTCAGGATGGAGTATGGACCTCAGACCGACAGCCCCAGGGCGGAGGATGGAAGTGGCAAGAGCTCTGGAACGATTGGGGCAGCCTTTTGACGTCTGAGATCCCCCCCCCTTTTTGAGGACCCTTAGGGTCTTATTTATAGGCTTTGAGTGAAGTCCAAACGGTTTGGAGACCGTTTGGACCTCAAGACCGTTTGGGGCCTCAAGACCGTTTGGACTGTGAGACCGTTTCGCTTCAAACGGTCTTGAGACCGTTTGGCTTCAAACGGTCTTGAGACCGTATGAACTCCATGCGGTCTCGGGACCGTTTGGCTTCATGCGGTCTTGAGACCGTTTGAACTCCATGCGGTCTCGGGACCGGTTGGCTTCATGCGGTCTCGGGACCGTTTGAACTCCATGCGGTCTCGGGACTGGTTGGCTTCATGCGGTCTCGGGACCGTTTGAACTCCACGCGGTCTCGGGACCGGTTGGCTTCATGCGGTCTCGGGACCGTTTGAACTCCATGCGGTCTTGGGACCGGTTGGCTTCATGCGGTCTCGGGACCGTTTGGCTTCATGCGGTCTCGGGACCGTTTGAACTCCATGCGGTCTCGGGACCGGTTGGCTTCATGCGGTCTTGAGACCGTTTGAACTCCATGCGGTTTCGGGACCGGTTGGCTTCATGCGGTCTTGAGACCGTTTGAACTCCATGCGGTCTCGGGATCGGTTGGCTTCATGTGGTCCTGAGACCGTTTGAACTCCATGCGGTCTCGGGACCGGTTGGCTTCATGCGGTCTTGAGACCGTTTGACTCCACTCGGTCTTGGGACCGGTTGGCTTCATGCGGTCTTGAGACCGTTTGACTCCACTCAGTCTTGAGGCTGGGTTATTCTTTTATGATTTTTTTGTGCTTTTTCTGCATATATAAAAGGAAAAAGTTAGTCTGATGGTGTATTTACAAAAAGGGGTAAAATTAGGATTATGTATAGTTTAAACTTAAAAAGAGTATGGAAAACTAAGGAAAAAGACTAAGATAAATGACTAAAATAGGAGGTTATCAATAAGATACACTTGAATGTTGTATTCTGAGAAAGAAAGAACATAGGGGGAACATACCTATTATAACACTGCAGAACCAACTAGCAGAGTTTCTAACAACAAGTTATCCGTTCTATGACTAACGAGCAAAAGACAATTATGAATCACTTCACAAGTAAAAAAGGAGTGTGTAGCTCATGGGTCAATCAAAACAAATATGAAGCAAGATGAAGACATATTAGAATAAAATAACTCCATCTGACCTATCATGACTCATGGGTTGACTACTGCTTCCAGCTGACTCATAACATAGAATCTCACTGTTGCCTGCTGCCGACCTCGTGCTCTGTTACCTTGTACAAATGGACCTACTTGAGATGCCTATCCATGTCCTCATCCCCCTATACCACTACTAAACTGTTTCCTCTGAGAACCTTGCTGACTTTGCCTTGGTGGTTGGGTTACCTCAATATTTCTTACTAGACAATCCCTCATCATATGTCCTATCTGCCCACACTTGTGGCGGGTTTTGGTCTCTTACTATTGCCTAGACGACCATGTCACTAACATTGATGACACACTATGGGCTCCATTAGGTGGATAATTATGACCTCTACCCTTACTTTTCATCCACTACATTTGGGCACTGAACCTTTGTAGTGCTGACGACGCAAGGAACCTTGATTTCTTGTAGCTTCCAAACTTCTATCCTTGGAATTGGGCATGTCCTTTCCTAAAATTGGGCTCACTTTTCTTTGTTACTGGCCTTTCTATCCTCCTAACTGATTCCACAAATGTATAAAATCTCTCCCTATTCTCTAGAGCAGCTGTAGGAGTGGATAACTCAGCATTTAGACCCTTTTCAAAACATTGAATCCTCTCCTGGCCTGTAATAGCCATGTGAAGACAAAACTACTAAAGCTCCATGAACTTAGCTTCATACTCATTAATCTTCATAGGCCCTTGCCTAATTTGTTCAAACAATGAGATTTTCTCATCTAGGTATGTCTGAGGAAAGTACATATTGGTAAACTCATGTAGGAATTCCTCCCATCCAACCTT
This sequence comes from Alisma plantago-aquatica, assembly GCA_963693085.1. Lineage (NCBI taxonomy): Eukaryota > Viridiplantae > Streptophyta > Magnoliopsida > Alismatales > Alismataceae > Alisma > Alisma plantago-aquatica. The sequence goes on from OY856409.1 coordinate 553,316,703, forward strand.
AACATAGGCCTTTTCTCCGCTTAGATGGCCCACCAATGGCCAACACTTCCCTTCAACAGGTACACAACATGCTTAACTTTGTCACTTTTATGGGATACTAAGGATCTTAAAAGATTTTTCTGACTCAGTGAGCCATAGATCTTCATCTACTGGGTCAGTTGTTCTAGCATATTCTATAGCTCCCATACGACATAGCTGCTCGAAAATCTTACTAGAACCTGAAGATTCTACATTGGGAACTAGTGCCCTAGGTGGTGGTGATGGTATCATGTCCGCCATATGTGTTACTGTCATCATGAACTACCCAAAGAGAGCATGAAAAGTAGGATTCTCCAGCATATTCTGATCCACTTTGGGATTCTCAGTCACTTGTTCTTCTCTCACATGTTCCCTTGACATCTTCCTGGTGCAGCAATGTTGCTCTCAAGAACATGTTCTTCGTGTTCTCCAGACATATTTAAGCTTTACTTCTTCTTCTTCTATATAACCATAAGTCACTATAAGATAAATTGAAGGACACTAGAATAGACTCAACAAACTTAATCCTATGTCCCTGTAGACTCAACGAACCTATAGCTCTAACACCAAAATTTGTGACGATCACTATCAAACCGACAACATTATCACAAAAACTACACGAAAATAATCATTAATAGTGGATTACCAAAAATCACTAAAAATTAAACCCTTTTTGCAAAGAGATCTACTACTAGGAAACTCTTATAAAAAAGAATTAAACCATATATACATCATGGTTGACTTTATACATATATTGTTGTATCACCTTGTAAGGATATGAGATAACAATTGCTTGCATATTGAGCCATGGCCTACAACCACACTCTCTTCGAGGTATGGTCCACAACCAATCCTATGAGTTAAGGATACAAAGAGATACCTCAACTTGCACCCCTCATATTCAACAGTATGCACTCTGAGCAAAACTCATTTCACCATTTAGTAAACCCTGACAGTGAATGGAGATATGGCCAGGGCAACTACATCATTAGTTCACTTGATAGGTTAAGTGCATTAATGCATCTTTTAGCATCAGTCAAGTTACAAACATGGATTATAGATAACTGCTTCTTAGAAAGGTGTAACATATTTTTCAAGAAATATTGTATCAATTGGAACACATCTTGTTACCCTTATGTGGGGATCTCAATCCCTTAAACATATTATTGGGAGTCTCACCCCTTCAACATTATCATTATCATGATCACATGTTTTGGGTATCAAACCCTCAATTCATTATTGAAAAGTTTCACCTTTCACTAGGTAACAATAATCTCTAGATCATCAGACCCATATATACATCATACTTGTTGTAAAAGTATATCACATGGCTCACAAGGCCTTATATAATCTATATTATGCTAAATCATCATAGCTCATACCTAGCTATGCTCATCATTTCATAACACCTGCATGGTTAGTATTTCATAGAAAATGCAATATTAAATAAATATCATGACAATGCCATAAAGAGAATCATTCAAATTACATCCCTCTCATAATTAGGGTTAGGGTTTCCCCTTGTAGCCGATTTAGGGTTTTCAAGTTCATTTTTATCAATCAAACCCTAATTCCCATCATAAGGGCTATATTATTAACATATGTGTTCAAGCATACTTCATCAAATACCATCAATTGATTATCAACATGATATTTTACCTTTCACCTTAGTTTCTTTCACCTATTGACTTTGCCACTTTTTGGTATGTTGTCCAAGATTCACAAGGTGTGCCAGGCTAAGTGTGTCACCCATCACACTTGTGTCAGACTAGATAAATATTGGTTAATGAGTATATCAAATTAGGGTTAATGTTGGCCATGATGGCCTCCATATTAGAGTACATGTATATGTTAACTTAACTATTTTCAAGGTATCGATCTGTCTTATTCTTTATCCTTGGGTGACAGATTCGACAACTACAAGGACAGTAGTCCTACATACGTAACAAACCCATAGGGAGTTAGGAATCCATATGTATAGTTTTTCATTCATTTATTCTTGTATCGGGTTAGGGTTTCCACCAAACCGATGTCAATTTGTCCATAGAGTTTTCCATCATCTTCAAGCTCCAATCCTTATTCCATTATTACTCTAGTTAATGGGATACAACCTCATATATCCACTATAACTGATAGAACCATCATTCAAATACTAAAAGTCAAAGTAGAGAAGGAATCACCAAGTATTGCATGATAGAAGGTGAATAATAATAAAGTTGAGTTCAAGTTATATAACCTGCCTCAAGATCAATACAAGAGCTTAAAGCTCCAAATCTCCACGTTCCCAAGGTTGAATACAACTTATCAAAAATCCAAGACTCTATCACAACACTTCCATATGAAAGAAGATATCATAGTAAGGAACTTGGTGAAGAAGGAAGGGAAGGAGAGAATCATGATCTTAGAAGCATAGTATATCTAAGGTTGAAGATGATCATAGCTTTTCCTTAGACAAGTTTCTCAGACTTCACCTTGCTCCTTGATCTCCTAAGGTCATCCACCAAGAAAGAGACGGTAAAGGAGTCGAAAGGTTTACTAGGAGGTAAAAAGAGGGGTATATATAGTTGAGGTTCATGAAAGAGAGTATGTGTAAGGTGTCATCACCATGCACACTTAAGTGAAACATGTTCATGCACGGTGAATCCATATGACCATAATTATATCATCATGCAAAACTCATGAGGATAATCCATACATAAGATATCGGCAATTGAGTATCTTTCTTGACAAGATATCGCAATCCAATATCACTTTATGTGCAAACCGATACAACTTTTGCAAGGAACATGTAAACCGATATGTTTTACCTAATTAGCTTCTTAGCCCATTATGAACAATTTCAAAGGTTACCAAACTGATATGGGACCTCCTCTATGTATTCCAAGTAGATAGGCACTCCCATATACACTTCATAACTCGACACAACCCCGTCTAGGGTTCAAGATACTCAACATTCTTTGGTTTTTTCACCACAATGAATGCTATCATTCAACCAAGACTCAAACAAGGTGCCCTCTTCTTTCTCTCTCCTCTATATGATGCTAAGAGAGAGAAGGAACACTGTAGAGGTGATAATTTGCACATAAACCCCTCATCTGGGTAAACTGCAATCTTTACCAAAGTTATCATACAAGGCACAAACAATTTGCAAATAAGTTCAAAATTGAGAAATAAACTCTTCTCAAGTCTTAATTACTTTTCAAAAGATTAAGACTAGGTTCTATACAACTTACTTAGGCAAAGATTCTAGGGTTATCCCAAAACCCAAGTCAGGTGTGTTACATTTAATGTCCCTCATAATGAATGGATAGAACCTCTCGTCTTCTAGATATAATCTTAAGAAAAACAAATCCAGTATAATAATATAGAGAAGAAATTGATTCAGAGAGGAAAACGTTATGTTTTTTCCATGTAATGGGATATATGGATTTCGATATAACATCTTTCACAAGAGCCATCCCTATATTAACATCTCGTGTGGATGGTTCCACCACAAAAAATAGAGTAAATTACACTTGGTTTGCAAAACACAAAAAAAGGTAAGTCAACAAGAAAAAATTCAATAGTTACCAAAACAAATTTACGTATTGCAAGATTAATAACCATATGTAAGAACAAATAAAGAAGGAAATTCAATTTCATTCATTTAACTTGAGATTATATAGTAGATAAAACCTAGGGGAAGCATTCTTAAACATTGATGTAGAATCATATAACACAAACCCCACCACCATATAGAATTGTTTTTCTAACACTTATTCAAGAACCCCTAAATACATGGATGAAAGTATTGTAAACTCATGTATTCATGTATGTGATATCCATAAATATATACTTAGGTTGATAAGACTTAAGAGGCATTGAAAACTTCAAAAATTAGAACAAACAAATTAGAAGATATTAGTTATTATACAAGTGAGTGGAAATGATAAACTATAAGAAATATTCTATGAAGTTGTTTTATAATTTTTCAAAAAAAAGTTTCATATATAGATCAATATTATTGTGTATATTAGCTAAGATTCATTTAATTTAGAGCTCCGAAGGCAATATCCACTTCTATAAGATACCAAATATATGAATAACAATACCATCTCATCCTCTATTTTAACCACTTTTACTTGAAACTACTTATTTTGAAACTAAAAAAATAGAACTCATTACATCAAATCACATATCACTAATTCAACAGCCATATCTTAGGGTTTGACTAATCACCTACAGATTGGGAAACAGACCCCCATCCACCATTAGAATGTCTACTGGAATAAGGAACATTGTGTCTTGTATATCATCAAGTTTGCATCCCAATTACATATGAAAAAATAAACACATGACCCACCTTCCCTTGTCATGGAATTAAGTGAGAGACTACATGGTTACCCATTTCTATCTAATAGTACAAAAAAAATGAGGAAAGCACATTGTTTAAGACAACTATGTTGGTAGTATCCCCTGATATCCACTCATATGATGACTATAATGGCACACTTTGTAATTGATTTGATTACTAATAAAGACAATTTCAATTATTATGTTTGCTTCAATATGAGATAAGGAATACATATAATAATGTCTTAAAAATGAATGACTCAATGGTGTTATTTCTTCTTGAGTTGAACATGAGATCATGTGTATGCTAAGAGTATTCATTCTTGTAACATCCCATGATTTGAGCCCTCAGATCAAATGATCTTAAATGGAATGCTTGGACTACCCATATCACCAAGATGCACCTCCTTTTAAGGGAGTCTATCTCTAAGAACACTAAAGATAAGTGTGCTTATCTTGGATTAGTACTATGATGGGTGACCAATCAGAAATTGATCTGAACTTGCTTGTGAGTAGGGACAAAGCACACAGATAAGACCGGTGGTGGTCTATGGGACCGATCATCAATCTTGAAACTCTACTAGAGCCTTAGGAAGTGGGCCCATGCATTAGAAATGGTATCAGAGCCATAACTCGTCTAGTAGGTCAGGCCCACATGGGCATGTGGTATACAAGTCTTGACTTGTGCGGTCCAAGAATGTTGAAATGGGTTGTCCATGGTGATGTATCCACCCTTGCACTAGTATTCCATGATTGGGAGCAGGTCATCCATGGGCCATTCTGGGTCTGCACTAAATTGGGAAAATATTATGAGGCCATATACTGAGCCTTGACAAGGACTTCAAGAGTCTTAGTGGGGGAGATTGTAACATCCCATGATTTGAGGCCTTAGATAAAATGATATTAAAATGAATGATTGTAATACCCATATCTCCAAGGTACACCTCCTTTTTAGGGAGTCTATCACTAAGAACTCCAAAGTTAAGCGTGTTTAGCTTGGAGTAGTACTAGGATGGTTGACCAATTGGGAAGTTGATCTTAGCTTGCATTTGAGTGAGGGAAGAGCACACAATTAAGTCTAGTGGTGGTCTATGGGACCAATAATAATTCATGAAGCTCTATTAGAGCCTTGGGAAGTGGGCCCAAGCATTACAAATCTTGTCTAGATCTGTAGTCAGATGTTATTGTGGAAACTAGGGAAAAGTAATACATTATGAATAGTATGCATTGACTGATGACTACATCTTATTAGTCATGATGCTGGATATAAAAACTCATAGGCACTTGTTATGAACAAGTGTACTGGACAAACCCAACTTGAGTATGATACATGGAAGCCATACATATAAGTTGGAAGCATATCTCTATGTGATAATGGTGATTGTGGCCCTTACACCTAAAGTCACTACAATTATCACATATTGTTCGATATACTTTTACACTACCCAAAGTGATCTTGAATAAGGATTTCCATACATGTAGTGCTTGGGTGCACTGTGATACATGTGGGTTGTTGTGAGTGATATAGATGGAAGTTGTCCCTACTATTGGAGTTATACACCAACCACTTCATGAGTGAGACAATGACATGCATGAGCATGCTCATATGACTCAACATATGATATTGAGCTCATATGTATTTCATATATTTCATTATAGACCAAGGTAGACAAATTGAACATTAAGAGGATGACAATTCCATGCCTCACATTCAATTTGGATATCAGATACAAAGGAATTATATAATTATTGTAACACTAGTCACGCTACTAGGGTAGAGTTGTTTGCCACTTCAATTACTTGGGTGGCTATGAATTCTTACTAGATACCAATAATTATTTGTGAAAATATAATGTGATTGTATATATCACTACCAATATAATTTGGAGCCTATAGGATCGCAATATGCATGGGATGCCTAGGGATGAGGAGTACAATTAGACACATGATCAATTGGTTACTAAAAGGTTTAGGTAATCAATTTGATCATTGTTGGACTGACTAGAAGCCCATGCAGATCAACTAGAAAGTCGAGTTGCCCGGTTGGACAAACAAGCTGCTCGACTAGAATGTCCAGTTCATGACCATACTGACATATTCTCAATGGTTCGACTGGATAGCCTTGATCACCTGATAAGATTAGCCAATTGTTCGACTCGCTAGTCCAATCTCCTGACTAGACTAGATCAATGGATCAACTGGTCAAATCTAGTAGGTTCTGGCTAGTCACTCGACTAGATGTCTTAGGTGTTCCACTAAAAAGTAGCCCAATTAGGCCTATAAATCAAATGGATTAAGCCAGTCAATCGATCGACTATCTATAAGAGGGATGTTGAATGACAACTGCTATCTTTTTATTTCCTAGGGTTTATTAGAAATCTTGCTTCCCTACCTTTCCTATAAATACAACATGATGAATGGAGTTTTCCTTAGACCTTTTGACCAGCTATTATTACCGACAAGAAGAGATAGAGAGAATACATTATGCAACTCTAGCACATTGTGAATGAGAAGACTTCTCTTTCCCATCGATTGTTAGAGTGCAATATTGAGTTCCTGGTCATCCATGTTGGTGATGTAGAGATGTAGATGCCTTGGTTGCTATGTTTGGAGAGCTCAATGACATCCTCCTTCGTCTATATTTTTGTGAGCACCATCTCTAGATCTACTCCACGATAAAGGTATACCTCACATCTCTCCATTCCCTGCATATTGCTGTTGATAAGACCTGCTCCTAGGAATGTAGATTGTATTAAAGTTTTGTTTCTTCGACTACATCTTCTGCATCCATGCAACCCTACAAACCATTTGCATTGTTTTTTTTATATGTATAATAAAGTCATTACATATGATTATTTATATAAAAATACAAGTATGCAACCTCATATATTACAAATTTTAGGAAACTAGGACAAAATTAATAAATTAAGGTGCCCAAAGTTGTACTCAATGCCATGAAAAAAACATGAGATAACCCTTTAAATAATAGATAAAAGAATAATATCATCATTTTCATTTCAAATCAAACATCATGAGTTATCATTATTCTTTGAAAGAATTTAATCCCTTGATTCATTCAGATAATGCAGCCTAATCACTAATCTTGATTAAGTCAACTATACAAGTAATATTTGAAATTGATTATTTAGTAAATGTAGACCTTCATGGTCCCACAATACAAACTTATCACATTCGAATTAAATAAATTCTCAATAATCCCATAAATTTATAAAACTAGGGTTTCATGAGCCCAATAATGCTAATATAAGAAAATTCATTTTAGGTTCAAATAATATTCTTGAAATAAACCACCAGATACCCATATCATGATGACCAAGTCTTCGGTCAATATTCTTTCAAAAAACTAGTAAAGCATAAGAATTTCATTAAATCGCCACCAACTACTCTATAGGTCCCAATTATAGTGAAATGAAGAGAAATGAGGGAAACAAACCTTGAATGCAAGTTGGATTTGAGTTTTTTATATGACTTGATGACTTCTACGACCTTAGGATCCAAAGTACAAATAAAAAATTTCATCATATCCTTACTTACCCAAACTATCTTTAGAAAAAGTCTATCCAACTTCTATCTATGAGAGGGTTGATTTTATAAAGAAAGTAACTTATTGACAAGTAAATTTTATATTCAAAAAGTTTCATGAAGAAAATGGCCCCCAGTTCTTATAGTAACCTATATGATCAGTTATAGGTGTTTTCTAAGTTAATTATCTACTCAATTTAATGCTTTAATTCTATGATTCACAAGTTATTTGACTTAATGAAAAGTCAACCAACTTCCCATCTCTTACAAAATTAAAAATGTTTTTAGTCAACCAACTCTTCTCTCTAGGTGGTAGCTGGTTAAATTCCCAAGAAGCCATTTGATTTTGATAGAAATTCATATTAACTCCAAATAAAGTTAACTGGCCAATTTGACAAGTTGGCCAATCTAAACCTTACAAGTAACTAGCTTGAGGGGAGGGATCGTCGACTTCCAAGATCAACTTCTTACCAAGTCTATTTGAACAAAGAACTAAAAAAATCAAGTTCAAACTCGACCAAGAAGTCAATAAAGTTCTTACTATCCGACCAAATTTTACTCTTATCCGACCAAAATCAGACAAACCACTACAAAGACAAACCAAAAATAATCTAGTCAAACCTGAAACTTTTGATTCATCGATATGATTTACGATAAATCAATCATACATGGAACAAATATCTAAACACAAAATTCATTAATTTTAGTTAATTGAATAAAAAATTAAACCCAAATTGAACACTAAAACTGAACTCATACAAAACTAGTATTTATTCCTTTCTAGCTCACTATAAAATATTCCTCAATATGGCATAGTATAGAGTTTATTTCCTATTAGCACCTTTTCAAATTGTACTAGGTCTAAATTTTGGTCACGTCTAAGTGCAGCATGTTGAATGGTTAATTTTTCATAATTGAAATTGTGCACACTACCACATAGATTATCAATTCCCATTCCTTAATATTGGTGGTTGAATCCCCTCCTTCATTGTAGTTTGTGGTGTAATAACTCCAAGTATATATTAAGATCTATAGGACATTATTAGAAACCATGATGGTTGACTAAATTTACCATGAATTCTCCTCGTTGACTTAATTTGTGTTAGTAGATGTGATAAGAAGGTAGAATGGAATGAGATATCACTTGGGTCCATCCTTGACTTCATAATGTCCATTCTGTGGAAATCTTGTTTGAGCTTACTCCTCATGGGGATATAACTTGGTCAAATTCTTGAGAGTTTGAAATATCTTATTGCTTTCAAGATGAGGCATACTATAGTGAAGATACATCCTTGATCATATCTTATACATGCATGAATCCTTGTTTTATCTCAGAAACTATCATTTTTAATTGTAACTATATTTCATGATATTAAACTAGACCAAAAAGAATAATTTTCAATCATTATATTTATATTTGGAATGATAGAAATATGATGAGATGCTCCAACATGCATGGAATGACAAAGTTTTCTTGGAAACTCAATTATATATTGTCCATTAAGGCATGGTCAAGAGATTAAAATTAACTCCTTAAAAATTTCAATGAGTCTGAATTACTAATTATCTTCACAACATTAGAGAAACATCCTCTTGATGATGGGTTGATATTATAAGCATATTATATATGCACATGTGTACCAACTCTTAAGAGAAAGAAGGATTTCTTTTGATAGAGTATTAAAGTAAGGTTGATGTGCAATATGGAACATGACATATCTTTATTCCAAAGATGTTAAATGGAAGTCTATGATAGAAAAAATGTATGAGATATAATTTGGACACTTGAAACGATCCATTCCAAGTTCTTGTAAAGAAGGAGGTGAAAATTTCCTCTATCAATTATGAAATTGTGAAAATTTATATTATATACCTCAATGTATGTCTCCAAAACAAAGGTTATGACTTGCACCGATCACCTTGATATGTACACAATAAAAACATATGAAGAGCATGTCAAATTATGATCCACTTATTCAAACTATGCATAGAGCCAAATGGATTCCATGGACATTTAGTAGGTGTTATTTGTAGCACCATAAAACCATTTATCTGATGTGGTAGGGTGATTTGTGGATGGAGGGAACCATGCAATCCTAGACCTCAATTATCAAACATATACTACCTATATGCAAGACTTTAGATCAAATTCCTATTACAGGGACTTATATTGAAGAAATCTTCTAATTGATGATTCAAGTGTGTTGTTTCTTTCTTACTTTTGAAACTAGGTGTTTTCATTTCAGATCATTACATCTTGCTTTACACACAGTTGGTTGTTGAGTTTTTGATTGGTTTCAATATTAAGCAGTCTAAGCCAGGGTTCTCGTGTATAAGGAGTCACTAGGGAGATTGTTACATGTTATATAATGCTTATGTATCATCTCACTACATTTGGTTTTCACAAACACTTGTATGGATTGGTTAAAATAACGTTGAACCACTCACTAATTCTTATTGCCGGTGAATATGGTAGACTAGGACGACCTTATCCAAATAATTCTTATTAAAATAATAATTATGTGTTTAATTCTGTTAAAATCTTGATTAAATTACTAGTTATAAAAGTTAATTTTTCATGTTTGTGTGTATTTGAGATGCTTGCTTAGGGTTTAAGGGGATGGTATGGGTGTTTTGCATGTGAAATTGTGTAGTAATGATGAAACAAAAGATATACAATAACTCTTGGATGTCATTTTGATATATTATGGTTAGTCTACAACCCTATAACAAACCTATAAAATTGATAAAGGGATTGGGGACAGGATTGGAGTTGATTTTTCAAGGTTCACAGACTTTACTCTGCGTGAGGCCAAAGGTCAGCAGACCTTTGCATAAGTTGGTTGCACTTTAGGGCATGAAACTTTTGAAGGACTATTAAACTTCTAGAGGCCAAAAAAAATTTCAAGGGTCAACCATTACCTAAAGGTCAAACCAACCTTCAAAAGTTTGATCGAGTTATTAAAGAAGAGTTTACAAAAAAAATGGACTAAATGCAATTCACTGAAGTGCCTTAAATTACTTAAATAGATCACCCAATACTAAGCACCTTAGTTCACTCATACACACTTAGATTTTATCATAGGATAGGTGAAATAGGGTTTTGTAAGGATATTTTGCCCTGAATGAGGTGGAGCTAGGGTTTTCAGTTAGAATTTTGCCAAAATTGACTAAGCAATATTTCTTACTACAGTTTGATTATAGTATAATACCTCCTTATGAATAATTTCCACTTGAATTAATCTTATAAATCTTGTTCCATTGTCCTTTCCCCTTTTCTTCCATGTATGATTGTTTAATTACATGCATAGATGGATTTGATGTTGAGTTCTAGATTTATAGGAATTTGTTTGGATCCTAGCTTCACTTTATTAAAGAGTATTTGTGAGTGGCCAAGTTTATCTTTTTAAACATGTTGTAAGCTTCAATTATAGGTGTTTGCATGAAATTCTAGCTATTTATGGAAATTTTGTGATAATGTAGAATTAATAATGAATTGTATACCTAAAAATCAAAATTCATTCTTCATGAAAATAATGGTTTACTAAATAATTTTTTTGATTTGCAATTGAACTAGACTAGGTTAGAATGAATGTTACTAATTTTACTCAAAATGCCAAAATCAAGCTATTATGTCATCTTGAACATGATATATATATATATATATATATGTCTATATATATGTCTATATATATATATATATATATATATATATATATAAAAATATACACACACTAAAATTGTATACCTACACATTAGAATTCATTTTTCATGAAAATAATGTTTTATTAGATATAATTTGTGAGTTAAAATTGAACTAGACCAAGTTAGGATGAATTTGGTTAGTTTTATTTAGAAAATGTTGAAATCAAACTATTAAGTCATTTTGAACATGTTATATATGAATGATTGATTTCTTTTATTATTCATTACTTCTTTTTATATTTATGATCTTGCATGGAAAACTTATATTGGGTTGGACTATATTGGTTTGAGTTTATCCAGCTAAAAGACAATATCGAGGAAATACACTCAACTAAGCCAAATAGATGATATAAGGGTTATGCAGATCATTTGATATTGTATTAGTGATCCGAATGTGTATATATGTACATATAAATATATCAATACTTAGTACATTTAGATGATGTTAGATGTCAATAACCTTGATAATGATGATAATAATGTAATATGAACTAAGAAAATATACATAAACCCATTATCTCTTTTTGAGGTCAAAATGAAAATTAAAAATGTAAGGCTTGAAATGAAAAAAAACATTCACTAATATAGATATCATCCAATAACTATTTTTGGTATAAAAAATCATAAATGAGTCATAACTCTAATACTATCCTTCTTATAGAATATAGGTTCACTAGTTAATTACTATATGTTTGTATATACTCTCAGATAATAATATATGAAGTAACAATAATCATTTTATTATATATTGAAATAACCTTACTCTCTTCTTACATAAGAACTTTAAGTTTTATACCAAAACAATATAATAATGAAATTGATTATCAAAATGCCACTAAACATGGAGTATGTGGAACAATAATTATTAAGTAAAAAGGTGAAGGGAAATGTGGAAGAAGTTGAGTAAAGATAAGAATTGAATTAAATCTTATTTAACTGAGTCTAAATTGATATTTAAATCGGTCTATCTAAGTTTGATGAATTCAACCTAACATGAAGGAATTGTAGGATTATTAAGATGTTAATATAACTCAGTCGAGTAACACCACACTATGAGTGGGGTGAAATATATAATTTAAAGTATGAAATAGAATAAAAATATATAATAAATTAAAAATGAATGATCTAGAATACAAAAGTATCAAATACAAAGTAGACAGAACTGTGAAGCCCAACTTTAAATGTAGTTTTTTAATTCATATAGTGTCAATGTGTTTAATGAATTGATGGGTATGCTTAATGAAACAAAACTAAATGCTTCAAATAAATTAAATTCCCATAGTGTTTTATTGAAAATCATAAGTCTGTGGTATGGGGTTATCAAGGTTCTTTAGATTGTTCACATGTTGAAATACCCCAAACCGAGTCTCATTGTAATCAAAATAGTAATGTAGTGGATTTACCTAGACTGTTATTAATAAAAGAGATGTTATATATCTTAATTATCTGATTCCTTTTACATTAAAATATTTCCAATATGTGTCAATTCTTTTTTGAAATGAGCCCTTCATGATGAATTCTATAGGTTTATTCTTAATTCGATAAATAGGAAATGTTTTAAAAAATGGATATCCATTCTTCTAGTATCATCATATAATTAAAAAGTGAAAATACTTTATAGCTAGTTCTATAAAAATGAAAAGAGTAAAGTATTATATAGAAACCCTGGTTAGGGTAAATTTAATATCAAAGATCATTTTTTATATTCAATGACGAATATAAATGTGGATATAGACTACTAACCTGAAAATTTGAGTATGATATTAGTATGATATTCATATAGGTTGATACTTTTACTCCCCTTTTTAGGATAAACTCTTGTTCATGACATATGATTCAAGTAAAATGTCATAGTGATGGCGTTTCATGTAGAATGATGAATAAGTGATAAATAAATTCATTTGTTTTATTTATATTAATTGTATAAACTATACAATTATTATGTTAATGTGATAACTTGGTCTATTGCATTCTTATTACTATTGTAATCTCTACAATGAGCCACACCATTGGGCTACTACCTCGAGTCACATTGTAATTAAAATAAGAATGTAATGGATTTACCTAAACTATTATTAATAAAAGAGACATATTATATCTTAAGTATTTGATTTCTTTTACATTAAAATATTTCCAATATGTGTCAATTTTTCTTTGAAATGACCCCTTGATGATGAATGCTATAGGTTTATTCTTAAGTTGATAAATAAGAAATGTTTTGAAAAATGGACATCCATTCTTCTAGTATCATAAGAGAATTAACAAGTGAAAATACCCTATAGTTAGTGCTATAAAGAGGGGAAGAGTAAAGTGTTATATAGAAACCATGGTTAGGGTAAATTTAATATCAAAGATTAGTTTATGACTATTTTTTGTCTGCAAAATCATATTATATTTAGTGATGAATATAAATGTGGATATAGACTACTAACCAGAAAAATTGAGTATGATATTAGTATGAGATTCATACATGTTGATACTTTTATGGCACTTTTCAAGATGAACTCTGGTGCATGAAATATGATTCAAGTAAAATGTCATAGTGATGGATTCTCATGTAGAATGGTGACTAAGTGATAGATGAATTCATTTGTTTTGTTTATATTCATTGCATCAATTATATAATTATTAAGTTAATGTGTATCAACTTGGTCTATTATATTCTTGTTACTAATTTGTAATCTCTACAAGGAGATACACTTTGTTCTACTCCCTCGAGTTACATTGTATCCAAAATAGGAATGTAGTGGATTTAACTAGACTGTTATTAATAAAAGAGATGTTATATATTGATAACCTCTCACTTTGTGATGTTATTTTATTGGTTTTCCCTTGTTTTTCATACTCTTTCTTAGATAAATTATATAGAATCATTAACTCTTTACCTTATTGCTGACACATCAATAGATTAACTTTCCTCTTCTTTATCCTTGCAGAAAAATATAAAAAAAAAGAAATTACAAGACCGTTCAAGCCCAAACGGTCCCAAGACCGCTCAAGCCCAAACGGTCCCAAGACCGTTCAAGCCCAAACGGTCCCAAGACCGTTCAAACCCAAATGGGTTCAACGTTCAAACGGGTTCAACACCCAAATGGGTTCAGCACCCAAACAGGTTCAACAATCAAACGGGTTCAGCGCCCAAACAGGTTCAGCACCCAAACGGGTTCAACGCCAAAACGGGTTCAGCACCCAAACGAGTTCAGCACCCAAACGGGTTCAGCGCCCAAATGGGTTCAGCAACCAAACGGGTTCAGCGCCAAAACGGGTTCAGCGCCCAAACGAGTTCAGCACCCAAACGGGTTCAGCGCCCAAACGGGTTCTGCGCCCAAATGAGTTCAGCACCCAAACGGGTTCAGCAACCAAACGGGTTCAAGACCGTTTGGGCTCCACTTAAACCTATAAATATGACCCAAAGGGGTCCTCAGAAGAGGAGAAGGCACAGACACCCAAAGGCTGCCTCAATCGTTCTAGAGCTCTTGCTACTTCCACCCTCCGCCCTGGGGCTGCCAGTCTAAGACCCATACCCCATCTTGAAGCTGCTTTTTCCTTCTTTGCCAAAGAAGGTAGGAAGGGAAGATCTCATCATCGTGCAACCTTTGAAGACTGGTGGATCGTTTCTCTCTCTCCAAGGGGTTGACCTTCCAATCTCCTTCATGGGGATGATGCTCTCTCTCTCTTCCTGCCTCCTTCTTTGTCCTAGTCATGAGCGAGTAGTCTCTCTCACTAGGGTGCGGGGAGTAGCCCCGCTACCCATGATTTCATAACATGTAAATGTAATCCTTAGGTTGTAATATAGAGTCCTTATCTTTGTCAGTTTGACATCAAACGATTAATGAATGCATGTTGCTTGATCTCCAACTTGTGTTATCTTTTATTTCTTAGTATGAATTGTCTACGTTTGTACTATTAGATTCGAAACTCGTTTGTATGTTGGTTCTTGGTGCATGTATTCACCATGCATCTGTTTCGGTATCTAGAAGTGTATCTCAAGAAGTGGAGTAAACTCACTATCATCCGTTGCACTTTCATACTATGAAATGGAATCAGTTGACGTATGAAAGTGCAACCTTGATAAGTCGAGGAACACACTTTGCGAGGGAAATGATGCAAAGTAATGTGACCATTTGCTTGGGAATGGATGGCGTTGCAACATTCCCGCACTTCTCGTAGTTAGTTCTCCGAAAGGAAGCTAAGTATACAAGGATACTAACTGACTGGACTCTATTTGCAGGTTAAGTTTTGCTTTACATGTGTTGATCGATGTGTAGTGGTGGTGAAAAACCGATCACACCCTAGTGATCTTTTATCATAGTTTAACTCATTAGATTTACTTGCTTTCTTTACTTTATTTGCACTTAGCTTAAAAACAACCAAATCAACCTTTTGATCTAAATACCGACTATTGAGTGATTAAGTGAAATTTCAACGTTTTCCATCTTGTTGGCAACAATAAGACCGTTGTCTCGAGGATTCGACCCTTAACTATACTACGATAAGACTTCCACGTATCTTAGCATACGTGGGTGGAGTTTTCTATCTAGTATAAGCAAGGCTAAACTTAAAGACTTACCATCTTTAGGATTTTTAGTGGTGCACACAATTCCACGTGAGTGGAAGCTCCATCAAAAATTGGCACCGTTGCCGGGGACAACGGAACGTTGTAATTTCGCTTGGTACCTTTCTAGTTGGTTAGGATTTTACACTTTTTTTAATCATAACTCTATATCTTCTTGAAACTATTATATTTTTGTCATTATCTAAAGGTGTTTCTCTCTACTCAGGTAGAAATCGTGTATGCAACCTGCGCATAACCTCAGATTCTCCCCTGATCCAGAGTTTGACTCTGAGGTAGAGAGAAGCTTCCACCGCCGCATCCGACTCAATCGCCAAAGGGCCAGGAAAATGGCTGAAGATCAACGCCAGGCTGATTTGGTAATGGAGAGGGTCAACGCCGCCATCTCCGCTCAAAGGGCACAACTCATCACTGAAACTCGTGCCCAAATCCAAGCGAAGATTCGTGCGGAAGAGCAAGCTCGCATCAGAGCTGAAACTGAGGCAGCAACCCAAGCTGCTCAGTTGGAATTAAGAAACAAACAACTGAGGGACTACGCTGTCCCAAAGAACTATGAGGATAACCACCCGGTCCGACCTCCGATCATTAATATCCCCATCTTCGAGATTCGGACCCAGTGGATCCAAATCATGCAAGGCATATCTTTCTCCGGAGGTTCTGGAGATGATTGCATGGATCATCTAAAAAGGTTTAAGGCGCTGTGCCGCCTAGTTCCACAAGCTGGTGTTGCTTATGATGCGATAATGCTTCATCTATTCCATTTCACCCTATCTAGGAGGTCCTTGAGTTGGTATAACTCACTTGACAGAGAACCAATAATAACCACCTGGGCTCCTCTTGAGGAAAAGTTCTTAGAGAAGTTCTTTCCACTCTCACTGACCTATGAAATCAGAGGGCAAATCAATCATTTCTCTCAGCTGCCTGGAGAAACCCTTGTTGAGGCATGGGAGAGGTTTAAAGAACTTTTGCGTAAATGCCCCCATCATGGAATTTCCCAGAATCAACTGATAGAAACCTTCTACCGGGGAGTAAGCGATGATATTAAACAGTTCTTAGATTCTTCTTCTGGAGGAAACTTCATGAGGAAAAATTACGAGGACGCATGGAGGATTGTTACTCTCGGAGCTGAAAACCAGTCCAACTGGGGACGGTCAGTCAGTAAAGGTGTCCTCAAGGTTTTCAAAGCTGAAGATTCAATAGATATGAAAGAAATAGCTGAAGTCCTAAAGATCATAGTTCATAAACAACAAGCTCTCGAGACTTCTCTCGGAGAGATTGATAAGAAGAAAACTCCACCAGTCCAACAAGTCAAAGCCGTCATGGGATCCTGTGAGGCTTATCATGCTTCTGACCATCCGACCCTTTCCTGCGGTATGCTATATAATGTGATGATGGATCTACATCCACCACCACAACCATATGAACCCACCATTGATCAGTCGTAAGAGCAACTACCGGAACAAGGTAACTCTATCCACTCCATCCATGGGCAAGTCTACTACAACCCTAATCAGCCAAGAAATCATCCAGGGTTTCAGTATGGAAATCCTGCTGGAACTGCAAATCCTCAACATCAAACGCAGGGAGGATCTGCTAGTAGGCTACCACCTGGGTTCCCAAACAATTTCAACCAAAATCAAGGGAACCCCAGGAGCAACTTCCCCAGGGCTAACTACCCCAGGAATCAAAATGCTTATTATCAGTATACACATCCTCCGCTCCACCCACAGCTACACACCCAGCAACCTCAGCTAACACTGCATTCACAACAATCGCAACAAGGACAACAATCGATTCCTTCGAAAAATGCTCCTGCCCAACCGGAAGATGAAATATCCTTGATCAGGCAGATGTTACAATCACAGCAAACTCTGCTTGCTAACCAGCAGGCTCAGTAGAAAGCAGTCGAAGCTCAGCTTGCTCAGATCGCCGCACAATTAAAGCCCCCAGTAGGTACGTTTGCTGGGCAGCCTGAATCGAATCCTAAGCACGAACAAAACAGACATGAGCAGTTGAATGTCGTCACCACCAGATCTGGACGCATTTTTCATGAGACTACCAAGATTGATCTTGACAATGATGACACACCGGTTCTTATGACAAGTGAAAGTCCGCAACTAGGAATGGAAAAGCCCTCAAGAAGCACAAAGGGCAAAGATAAAGTGTCCACAGAACCTGAAGTTCTGCAATATAAACCAAGAATCCCGTACCCAGGAAGACTACGAGAAACAAAGATGGACACCAGATTCCAAAAGTTCAAAGAGGCAATGAAGAAACTATACATTGATATACTATCAAGAAAATACATCACCGAGGAGCAGGAAACTGTTAAGCTTGCTCAGACCACTTCGGACATCATCTTAAACAAGATGCCCAAAAAGAAGAAGGACCCAGGTTCCTTCGGAATCCAATGTTGCATTGGCAACACATCTGCAAAAAAGGGATTAGCTGACCTTGGAGCCAGCATATCTATTATGCCTTACTCAATGTGCAAACGTCTGGGTTTCACTGAATTGCTGCCTACAGTAATGACTATCCAATTAGCTGATTCCACTATAACCGCACCTTTGGGGATCATTGAAGATATCCCGGTAAGGATAGGCAAGGATGCTTACGTACCATGCGACTTCGTTGTCATGGATATTAAAGAAGACCTGAGGTACCCAATCATTTTTGGCAGACCATTCCTCATTACTGCCAGAGCGCTGATTGACGTTGAAGCTGGAACCATCATTCTTAGGCTTGGAAAAGAAGCAATTCAATTTCGAGTCCTTAATAGTATGAAAGGGCCCAACATCCAAGAGGAGGTTTTCCTCCTTGATGCTATTCAACAAATGTCACAGTTGGAAATCTCCGAGCCAGTTGATGAACTTGAAAATGTTCTAATCAATCCAGAGGCTGAATTCTCAGCAAATGAATTAGTTCAATAGTGCCTCCAACATCTGGAAAAGTCTGAAAAAGTGCCAAAGGCCACTTTTGAAGAACTTAAAGCCGTTACTATTCTAGAAGCCACTGAGCAACCCAAGGCCCCCGAAATGAAGACCTTACCCTCAGGTCTTAAACATGCTTTTTTAGATGAGGAGAAATTATGCACTGTCATCATCAACTCTACTCTTACAGAAGATCAAGAAGAAAGGCTTCTGGAAGAGCTGAAGAGGCATAAAAAGGTCATCTGATATAAGATAACCGACCTAACAGGTATAAATCCAGCCCTGTGTATGCATAGACTTCCTATGATTGATGAATTCAAGCCCTCTAGAGAACATCAAAGAAAACTGAATCCTAATCTAAAGGAGGTAGTGCGTCTGGAGGTCCTTAAATTACTCAAAGCTGGCATGATCTATCCTATTTCTGACTCCCAGTGGGTCAGTCCCGTTCAGGTTGTTCCAAAAAAAGGAGGCACTACTGTAGTGCTAAATGACAAAAATGAACTAGTGCCTACCAGGACTGTAACTGGATGGAGAATGTGTATAGATTACAAAAAGTTGAACAAAGCCACAAGGAAAGACCACTACCCTTTACCTTTCCTTGATGAAGTCCTGGAACGCCTAGCTCATCAAAAATATTTTTGTTACCTCGACGGTTACTCCGGGTTTTACCAAATACCCATACACCCGGAGGACCAGGAAAAAACCACCTTCACATGTCCCTTTGGGACATATGCCTTTAGAAGAATGTCGTTCGGGCTATGCAACGCACCCGCCACTTTCCAACGATGTATGTCTGCTATCTTCTCTAGTTTAACAGAATCCGTCATGGAGGTATTTATGGACGATTTCTCAGTATACGGAGATTCTTACGATAATTGTTTACTCAATCTAGGAAGAGTTTTACAAAGATGTGAGGACACCAACCTGATCTTGAATTGGGAAAAATGTCACTTTATGGTGACTGAAGGTGTGGTCCTAGGACATCGAGTAAGTGAAAAAGGGATTGAAGTAGATAAAGCAAAGGTTGATGTCATCTCAAAGCTAACTCCACCTAAAGACATCAGAGGAGTCAGGGCATTCCTTGATCAAGCAGGGTTCTACAGAAGATTTATAAAAGATTTTTCAAAGATAGCAAACCCAATGACTCACATGTTGACCAAAGAAGCAGATTTTATATTTGACCAACAATGCATTAATTGCTTCACAACTCTGAAGAATGCCCTTATCTCTGCCCCTATTCTAAGAGCTCATGACTGGTCACAGCCGTTTGAAATTATGTGTGACGCTAGCAATTATGCTATAGGGGCAGTCCTTGGACAAAGGATAGACAAAAAGCCTTATGTCATATATTACGCCTCCAAGACGCTTGATGAGGCACAAAAGAACTATACTACCACCGAAAAAGAGTTCCTGGCAGTTATCTATGCTTTTGAAAAATTTTGGTCTTACCTAATAAGGTCAAAAGTCATAGTATATACTGACCATTCTGCTATACGATACTTGATCCAAAAACAAGATGCTAAACCCGACTTATCAGATGGGTATTAATGCTTCAGGAGTTTGATTTAGAGATTAAAGACAAAAGTGGGGTTGAAAATGTCGTCGCAGATCACCTCAGTCGTATTGAAGCTAAAGACACCAATAACATACCCATTCAAGACTCTTTACCGGATGATCAACTAATGAAGATTACTACTGGATTTCCTTGGTATGCTGATATTGTGAATTATTTGGCAACAGGAATCATCCATCCATCTGCATCATCCCATGACAAAAAGAAATTCCTTCATGATGCTAAGCAGTATTTCTGGGACGAGCCCTACCTATTCCGCTTATGTGCTGATGGACTTTTTCGTCGATGCATCCCAGAAACAGAAATCATCCCAGTTTTAGAGCATTGTCACTCAGGCCCTACTGGGGGGCACATGAGCTCTAAGAAAACCGCTCTTAAAATTCTTCAATCTGGTTTTTACTGGCCAACCATCGCAAAGGATGCACATGATTATGTGCGATCATGTGACAAATGCCAACTCTCTGGAGGAATAACCAAATGAAACGAAATGCCATTGAATATGTGGCAAGAAGTCGAACTCTTTGATGTTTGGGGAGTAGATTACATGGGTCCTTTCCCCCCATCTTACGGATTCACGTACATTCTAGTTGTTGTGGATTACGTTTCAAAATGGGTAGAAGCTCTACCAACCACTTCTTGTGATTCCAAACCAATCATCAAAATGTTCAAAGAAATAATATTCCCCAGATTTGGCGTTCCAAGAACAATAATATCCGATGGCGGATCTCATTTTCTTGAGCGGAGTTTCGAAGCTCTATTAAGAAAATATGGAGTCAACCATAAAGTTTCCACACCCTATCACCCACAGACTTGTGGACAAGTTGAAGTATCCAACAGGCAACTCAAAGCCATTTTGGAAAAAAACTGTTAATAGGCACCGCACAGACTGGTCTACCAGACTTCCTGATGCCCTATGGGCCTATCACACAGCTTTCAAAACACCAATTGGAACAACACCGTTTCAATTGGTGTATGGGAAGTTGTGTCATCTACCAGTCGAATTAGAGCATAAAGCTTGGTGGGCTATCAAGCAATTGAACTTTGACCTCAAAAGAGCCGGTGAATCTAGACAACTTCAATTACAAGAATTGGAAGAGCTGCGAATGACAGCATACCAAAATGCCAGAATTTACAAAGAACAAACCAAAATGTGGCATGATGGCCACATAAAAAGAAAGGATATAATCATCAGAGATAAGGTTCTCCTATTTAATTCCAGACTCAAGTTATTTCCTGGAAAACTGCGCACAAAATGGTCGAGGCCTTTCACAATCAAACATATTTACCCGACAGGAGAAGTCATTATCCTTGATGATAACGGGGGAGAAAGAATCGTCAACGGTCATAGATTAAAGAAATACTACACTCCAGCAGACAAATTGCCAAGACAAACTATAGAGATCCAAGATCCTATAATATCAGCATAGCCAGAGCAGAATTTCGTCGAGCCAACGACATTAAATCCAGGCGCTACTTGGGAGGCAACCCAAGATCTGAGTATCATCATTTTTCGTTTGTCCTTATTTTCATCTTCTTCTTTTTAGCTTTGTTTTTTCCTAAAAAATATAAAAAAATCCACATAAACAAAATAAACATAAAAATCAAAAACATCAAAACCCTAGACCTCCCCAGACGGTCTCGCACCCGTTTGGAGTTCAAACGGTCTCGCATCCGTTTGGAGTTCAAACGGTCTCGCACCCGTTTGGAGTTCAAACGGTCTCGCACCCGTTTGGAGTTCAAACGGTCTCAAACCCATTTGGAGTTCAAACAGTCTCGCACCCGTTTGGAGTTCAAACGGTCTCGCACCCGTTTGGAGTTCAAACGGTCTCACACCCGTTTGGAGTTCAAACGGTCTCACACCTGTTTGGAGTTCAAAAGGTCTCGCACCTGTTTGGAATTCAACCGATCTCGCACCCGTTTGAAGTTCAAATGATCTCGCACCCATTTTGAGTTCAAACGGTCTCAAACCCATTTGGAGTTCAAACGGTCTCACACCCGTTTGGAGTTCAAACGGTCTCGCACCCGTTTGGAGTTCAAACGGTCTCGCACCCGTTTTGAGTTCAAACGGTCTCAAACCCATTTGGAGTTCAAACGGTCTCACACCCGTTCGGAGTTCAAACGGTCTCGCACCCGTTTGGAGTTCAAACGGTCTCGCACCCATTTGGAGTTCAAACGGTCTCGCACCCGTTTGACTTCGGGAATTTGTAAGGACGCCCCCCAAATCCTATAAATAACACCCCGCACCCTCCTTTCTCTCTTCTGGAATCCCGTTTTCTCACTTTCACTGTTCCACTCCTGCTTCGCTCCTGTTCTCATCTTTCCCGTACGCCTCTGACTCCCACCGCCGTTCTTGCCTCCGACTGAAGCTTTGCGGCCATCTACACGCGGCTCTGTTCCTTTGCTCATGCATCGCTGCTTTCTTCTAGTTCTTCTTCTTCCACCGTCTCCACAGGTAGAGCAACGCCAACGTCTCCACCTTTGGCTTTCGCGGTTCTCGCTACCGCCGTCGCCGTCGCCACCGCCGAAGAGCGTACTTTGGCCTCCCTCCCGCCGTCCCTTGCCGCCTAACGGCCCGGCTCTTCGCCTTCCCGACGGTCTGCTTCAAACGGGTTCGCACCCGTTTGGACGCAGGACCGTTTGGTGCCAAACGGGTGTTCAACCCATTTGGACACAGGACCGTTTGGCCCCAAACGGTCTCCAAACCGTTTGGTGCCAAATGGGTGTTCAACCCGTTTGGAAGCAGGACCGTTTGGCCCCAAACGGTCTCCAAACCGTTTGGTGCCAAACGGGTGTTCAACCCGTTTGGATGCAGGACCGTTTGGCCCCAAACGGTCTCCAAACCGTTTTGTGCTAAACGGGTCTTCAACCCGTTTGGATTCAACCAAACCTCAATAATACTGCTCTATTCTAATAAACTTGTTTAACTACAAATTTCAGAACTCTAACTCTTATTTTTCTTGACAGAAATTTCAGAATGGCCTCACCTGCAAAGCAACCAACAGGAATTGGACAAAAGAGGAATTAATAGTTGAACGAGTGAAGCTTCAACAAATAGTTGACCACTATAAAAAGACTAGACAGGTCCCAGCAGAGGTGGACCTGATCGATGTCATGCATGATATAAAACACATCAACCACTGCTTAGATGAAGAACCTTCTGAAGAGGAAGTTGAAGAAATCTCATCTGACGAATCCTCAGAATATGAGCCTTCACCGGAGGCAGACTCCCCTACCAAGCAGTCCATGGGGAAAAGGAAGGCCCAAGCAACCACTTCAGCACCACAACCAAAGAAGAGGGCAAGGAAGCAGGTTCACCCTGCCACTGTAAGGGAACAGATCCTGGCAAGTTTCATCCCACCATCCTCCATCCAACCAACCACCACCATCACCACCACCCCTGCCACCATTATCGTTCCTATTTTCCCCCTCATCACCACCACCGCACCACCACCAGGAAATCTTTACATCCATACCCTCCCATCCATTAAACAAACTCTAAAACCGACGAAGTACGTTTTCCCAAGCATACTTATCAAGATGGGGATCTACAATAGAATCCTCACTTTGCTTGACAATTCCAATCTCTCTCGACTTTGCTTTGTCACTGAATCTTCATACGTCGAGCCTACAACGGAGTTCTTCACCTATTTCACTAAAGAAGCAGTGGATACCTTGGATAAAGCACAGGACGGTGGTGACCGTAGAATATCCACCAGAATCTTCAACAACAAAGTGGTCATAACTGAAAATATGTTGAATGAAATCTTTATAGATAACCAAGAGCAACTGAAGAAAGCCAAGGCTGTTGGCACAGACAACCCCAAGTTCAACAAACACAACTTTTGGAAATCTTTAACAGGGCTACCAGTTTATGATGCAAAAACATGTAAAGCATCAAACATTCAATCGGGTCTAGTACGCACACTTCACAAAATCCTTGCTGTCGCACTCTTCCCCAGGTCAGAAGGAGGAAATGTAATCCTATCAGACCTCTTTGTTATCTGGTCCATACTAAATGGGTTACCAGTCAACATTGGACGTCTTATAATTCAAAAACTATCAGCTTACGCCCTGGGGAAAGAAATATGCATGGGTGGTCTTCTCACATCAATTATCAAATACCTTAAGATGGATATACTTCTACCCAGATGCAAAAAAATAAAGGGCGACATCCTTACAAATGAGAAAATGTTAAAGAACTCCTTCATTATAAAAGAAAAGGATGGCAAGCTACACTACGTCTTCTGCCAAAATCATTCAAAAAACTGCTCCCACTACCAGATCTTGCTGATTATGACAAAGACAAGCTCTTATTCTTCGATGACGAGATCAAAAAACTCATGTCTTCGGTCACAATCACCGCCAAGAAAGCAACAGTGGGACATACAGAGCTT
The DNA here is from genome assembly GCA_963693085.1 of Alisma plantago-aquatica. NCBI lineage: Eukaryota > Viridiplantae > Streptophyta > Magnoliopsida > Alismatales > Alismataceae > Alisma > Alisma plantago-aquatica. The sequence goes on from OY856409.1 coordinate 553,341,771, forward strand.
AGTATAACTGCCCCGATAGCAAATCCAACAAAAATTCCTGCAAAATGACCTTCTAGAAGGCTTTTGAAGGAACAAGAGCTGTCGGGGACACCAACATCCAAACCCCACCCTGAAATAGAAACCACCCTCCCAGAGGAACAAATAATAACATCATCACTAGACTCTTTCATCATGAGTCTAAATGTTGATCTCGATACCACCACTCCACCATCCACCATCCCAACAACCACCACCCCACCATCTTCCATCCCAACAACCACCACCCCACGATCCTCCATTTTTCCTCAATCAACCACTCTCCCACCTTTTTCCACATCACCCTTCTTCCCTTCGGGCATCCCATTTTCCGTTACAATGCCAGAATTCACTTCTTTCACCTCAACTGACTTTCCATCAACATTACCGGACTCACTTTTCTCTCCGGGTATATCACCACCCTTCTCATCCACCGCCGCCCCGACACCGCTAGTGACCCCTTCCACAGTCACCACGCAATTCGCGGGACCATCAACAGTGTCCTTTCCGCATGACACTACCACCACCATTCCACCCCGACCCCAGCCACCCCACCCTTCTCTTACTGGGGTCCCTTTCACTAATGTCGGTGAGGAATTCGGACGACAATTTGACACCATCTGAAACCTCCTCACTGACCCCTCTGACATATTAAATTCCATTTTTTCTTGTGTGCAGGGTTTAACAAAGCAGGTCACCAGGATTGACGAGCATAACCGCGCCATGCCAAGCATCCTCCAAGAAATCCAGCAACGACAAGATTTAATGGCTAAGCAAGTTGATCACGTCGACAGCTACTACAAAACCTTGCCCGAGCTAGTCCTTGGAGTCCAAAGCCAGCACAAGGCGATGGCAAACCAAGTCGAGAGGATCTCAACGCAGACTTTACCTCTGCCGGAGACCCTCCGCGAGCTCAAGAAGCAACAACAAGCTTTCAACACGCGCTTGGACGACATCAACATCACCCTCACACAGCTACACAATCGCCAAGAGGAGTCCTCAAACAATGAGCTTAATCAACTAAGAGCTCAAGTAACTGACCTCACCGCACGACTCCTTTCGGCTGAAGTAAGTTATTCTGATTTAAAAGAAACCCACGACGCACTGCTCGAAACACACGAGCACGTGCAAGTGGCATACGACGAGCTTCAATCCATCCATCGTCAGTGCAAGAAGAAAGCACAAAAGAAAACAACTGATAAATCAGCGGCTGATGCAGACGAGGAAGATGAAGATTCTGATTCTTCGGCTGACTCCAACAACAGTACATCCTCAAGTGATGATTCTGATAAACCAGATGATGTTGGGGAGGGTCCCAGCCAAGGAACAGAACCCAAACAACAGCAAGATCACCATGACGGTGATAAAGATCCCAAATCCTCTGCTCACAACGAGCACGTCACAATATCTTATGGGGACCAGTTCCTAAACTATTCTGCCTTGGGATCTTTGGGGGAGGCTGCAAAATAAGTAGCTTTTGCCGAGTTCTAACAATGCATTCTGGGAGCCAGCACCAGCCTCCCTGTCTCAACATCTCAACATCTCCCTACCCCTGAACCCTTGATACCCTGTCCCCCAGATCATGAAGAACCAGAACGAGTATGTCTAGACACTGACGAAGAGCTAGATACCCCTTCCGATTCTGACAACGATGAAGATCTGCAACATTACACGAACGATCCTGTGCAGCTTTCTGCCCCCAACCCGCAAGTGTTACCTCCCCCGCCACCTCTACCTCACAAAATGCACGATTTAGACATGGCGGCCATCTCTACCCTAGACGCACAGGATATCTTCATCCTCAACACTATAATAGATGATGCCAAAGAAGGGGGGGATGTCATATACCAGAACACGAAGACTAAACGCAACTTGACACGTGAAGATTTCCGTTCCATACTTCGATTCCAGTCAACAGTGAAGATGGCAATCTTCCGTACTCTCCTTGCCAACTCTATCGATATCTACAGAAGCTCCAAGCGATAGCAACCAGTTCTCAACGCCTCACCCGCTCTGAGTTTATGCTTACTGTACAAAAGACTACATCACAAATTCATTAAGAGGTTGCACAGGGGGATCACAAGAAAAGCTAGATATATAACCGTGCCTTTTCAAGTTTATAGTCACTGGTTGCTTATGATTGTGGACACTGTCGCCCGCGATGCCAAGGTGTACAATTTCTGTGCCAGTGATCTAAGAGCCGGTATAATTAACTTCGTTGGAATTGAAGCCGGGGAGACAAGATGCATCCCTTTCCGGCTTCTTAAACTCATCTGGGCCGCATGCCCGTCTCTCCGCCAGGGTTGGAGCCAACCCTGGTTCCGGATAATCAACCCACAAGTCCAAGCTGCTGAAGGCTCCGGGGACAGCGCTTTTTACGTCATTCGACACATATTAGCGCTAAATCAACAAGTCCCCTTCACAGACCTCATCAACAAAGATTTTCACTCTCTGCGAGGGCGTTATGCCATTGAACTCATATGCGATAGACGGTTCTTTAACGATCCTACAATGGCACCAGATGACATCCCTCGCTACCTTTTTTTGGCAATCCAACGTCCGCAGAAGAAACCTTACAGACAAACTTTAGCGGAGTTGGAGAAAGAAAAACAACCAGCCACGATCCCCGAGACCAGTCAATGGGACCCTTACAACTTTGACCTGGCTCCTGACAAGGGTGTCATAGAGTTATTAACTGGGGCACCCATCAAGAGATCCCCATCACAAATGGTGCCCCTATCTTCCATTGAACCAACTTTTCCAAATTTTGATCTTGAGGCTTGCAAGACTCTCTCCGACAATGAGCTTCGGCTTATCATGTCAAGACTACATGCCGAAAAAGAGGATCTTGTCTTTCTAGATGGAGACATTTTGGTTATGGCAGATAACCTCTGAGAGACCGTACAAATCAAAGGTTCTATGTCCGTAAGTGTGATGACCGCTTATCAATACTTACTCGACCGGAATCATCACATGGTCTACATGGCGTCTGCTTACATGAAGGACGATCTCTTAGGTCTGAAGAATTTCGGAACGCCGGCGGCACTCATATCTTACCTCCAACACATAACTCTGAAATTCATCATGCTTCCTTTCCTTCATCAAGAGCACTGGATGCTACTGGCAACCAACCTGCACGAAGGAACAACAACAATTTATAACAGTTCCGACAGTCAGTATGATCCAGACCAGAACGAGTATACTACGACACCAAGGACGCCAACGGAGGAAGTAGCAAAGGAGTGTGCTGACAAACTACACGATCTCTTAAGCCAGCACACACGGGCTTATGGTAAAGAACACTTCAAACCCCCAGCCTTCAGCCACAAGTGCCCCCAGCAAATTCGCAAATCCAATGACTGTGGCTTCTACGTCCTCTTCTGGATGTACACCATCGTGTCCCTTCACAAACTAGTAGAGGACATGACAGCCGTGGATTACCACGCTCTCCGTGGAAAGTTCGCAGCCAATCTACTCAGAACTCATGGGGCAAATAAAGGACTCACAGAAGCCTAACTGCCCTTGTCAATACACTTCTCAACCTATCACTCTGACACTCTGAGGATAGAGTCAAGGATAAGTTAGGGGGGAGTACATTTGACAAGGGCGAGGTACACTTTTCCCTCTACTCTCTCTTTCTTTCATACTTTTTTCCCCTGAACAAAAATCGCTTTTCTTTTCCTTTTATCTTTACATTTAGCCTTTCTTTTTAGTATTATCCCAGTTAAAATAAATCTTGTGCATAATAAATAACACTCCTTTTTGAAAGGACATCCTCAGCTAACTTAGAATCCAATTTGTCTTCAAAAGGCAATAATAAGATTAGCATATAGGCATGTAATGGTGAATTAATAAATCACCTTCACTTTTGGTTTTTATGCTTTTGTTTCACTTCTATATCTGACTCTCCACAGGTCAATATCAAGGCAGAAATAAGTCGAGCTCTCAAGGACGAGAGGGGTATCAGGCAACTTCCGAATTAAGAAGTCTTGCAAGAGGACCACACAATAAGTGCATGTTGAAAAACTCTAAGAACAACTTTTCTCTCTTCAAATAAAAGAGGCTTGGCCGCCCAAAATAAATTCCAAAATAATCCCCAAATCCCAAGCCTATGAGTTTTTCGAATAAAATCTAGAGTGTTGAATAAAAACATGAGAGTTGTGCCATGCATAAGGACTTATAAGAAGAGCCAATAAAGGTCTCACCCGGCCGGTACATTTAGCTTCCCTCATGAAGGCAGATGTGTCGTGCCCGGTAATAAGATCCTAAGGTCTCCAAATATAAGAAAAGGCTGATAAAGAGCTCACCCGGCCGGTACATTCAGCTGCCCTCATGAAGGCAGATGTGTCGTGCCCGGTAGTGAGTCTCTACAAGCATAGATAAACCCTCTCCCACAAAAAGGGAGAGTTACACTTTAAGCCTTTAGCCAACCCTCATACCCACTCTAGTTACCGATAGGTTCTTCAGAGAGGTATAAAGCTGATTAGAGTCAACAACATGCACAAAATAAAAGTGGTCCCAATGCAAGCTACGAGATACGGAAGGAACTTGAGACCCATGCATCCCTCAAAAACCTGAAAGAGTCAAGGCAAGCAATAAGATCCGATATGATTTGAGGAGAACTCAGGTTGAGAATTGAAACAAGAGTATGGAAACCCTAACTAAATAAAATCGCCTCGCCACTGCATGCCTTAGCTCTATCTAACTTGAGGACAAGCTAGACTCTAAGTTAGGGGTGGGGGGTGATAACCTCTCACTTTGTGATGTTATTTTATTGGTTTTCCCTTGTTTTTCATACACTTTCTTAGATAAATTAGATAGAATCATTAACTCTTTACCTTATTGCTGACACATCAATAGATTAACTTTCCTCTTCTTTATCCTTGCAGAAAAATACAAAAAAAAAAGAAATTACAAGACCGGTCAAGCCCAAACGGTCCCAAGACCGCTCAAGCCCAAATGGTCCCAAGACCGTTCAAGCCCAAACGGTCCCAAGACCGTTCAAACCCAAACCGGTTCAGCACCCAAACGGATTCAACACCAAAACGGGTTCAGCGCCCAAAGGAGTTCAGCACCCAAACGGGTTCAGCGCCCAAACGGGTTCAGCAACCAAACGGGTTCAACAACCAAACGGGTTCAGCGCCAAAACGGGTTCAGCGCCCAAACGAGTTCAACACCCAAACGGGTTCAGCGCCCAAACGGGTTCAGCGCCCAAATGAGTTCAGCACCCAAACGGGTTCAGTGCCCAAACGGGTTCAACAACCAAACGGGTTCAAGACCGTTTGGGCTCCACTTAAACCTATAAATATGACCCAAAGGGGTCCTCAGAAGAGGAGAAGGCTCAGACGCCCAAAGGCTGCCTCAATCGTTCCAGAGCTCTTGCTACTTCCACCCTCCACCCTGGGGCTGCCGGTCTGAGACCCATACCCCATCTTGAAGCTGCTTTCTCCTTCTTCGCCAAAGAAGGTAGAAAGGGAAGATCTCATCATCGTGCAACCTTTGAAGACTGGTGGATCGTTGCTCTCTCTCCAAGGGGTTGACCTTCCAATCTCCTTCATGGGGATGATGCTCTCTCTCTCTCTCTTCCTGCCTCCTTCTTTGTCCTAGTCATGAGCGAGTAGTCTCTCTCACTAGGGTGCGGGGAGTAGCCCCGCTACCCATGCTTTCATAACATGTAAATGTAATCCTTAGGTTGTAATATAGAGTCCTTATCTTTGTCAGTTTGACATCAAACGATTAATGAATGCATGTTGCTTGATCTCCAACTTGTGTTATCTTTTATTTCTTAGTATGAATTGTCTACGTTTGTACTATTAGATTTGAAACTCGTTTGTATGTTGGTTCTTGGTGCATGTATTCACCATGCATCTGTTTCGGTATCTAGAAGTGTATCTCAAGAAGTGGAGTAAACTCACTATCATCCGTTGCACTTTCATACTATGAAATGGAATCAATTAATGTATGAAAGTGCAATCTTGATAAGTCGATGAACACGCTTTGTGAGGGAAATGATGCAAAGTAATGTGACCATTTGCTCGGGAATGGCTGGCGTTGCAACATTTCCGCACTTCTCGTAGTTATTTCTCCGAAAGGAAGCTAAGTCTACAAGGATACTAACTGACTGGACTCTTTTTGCAGGTTAAGTTTTTCTTTACATGTATTGATCGATGTGTAGTGGTGGTGAAAAACCGATCACACCCTAGTGATCTTTTATCATAGTTTAACTCATTAGATTTACTTGCTTTCTTTACTTTATTTGCACTTAGCTTAAAAACAACCAAATCAACCTTTTGATCTAAATACCGACTATTGAGTGATTAAGTGAAATTTCAATGTTTTCCATCTTGTTGGCAACAACAAGACCGTTGTCTCGAGGATTCGACCCTTAACTATACTACGATAAGACTTCCACGTATCTTAGCATACGTGGGTGGAGTTATCTATCTAGTATAAGCAAGGCTAAACTTAAAGACTTACCATCTTTAGGATTTTTAGTGGTGCACGCAATTCCACGTGAGTGGAAGCTCCATCATATATCTCAAGTATCTGATTCCTTTTACATTAAATATTTCCAATATGTGTCAATTTTTCTTTGAAATGGCCCCTTGATGATGAATTCTATAGGTTTATTCTTAATTTTATAAATAATAAATGTTTTGAAAAATGGATATCCATGCTTCTAGTGTCATATATCATATAATTAACAAGTGAAAAAACCCTATTGTTAGTGCTATAAAGATGAAAAGAGTAAAGTGTTATATAGAAACCCTAGTTAGGGAAAATTTAATATCTATTTTATGACTATTTTTTGTCTGTAGAATCATATTATATTTAGTGATAAATATAAATGTGTATATAGACTACTAACTAGAAAAATTGAGTATGATATTAATATGGGATTCATATATGTGGATACTTTTACGACCCTTTTCAGGATAAACTCTTGTGCATTAAATATGATTTAAGTAAAATGTCATAGTGATGGAGTTTCATGTAAAACAATGACCAGCTGATAGATAAATTCATTTTTTTATATTCATTATATCAATTATATAATTATTATGTTAATGTGATAACTTGGTCAATTACATTCTTATTACTAATTTATAATCTCTATAAGCTGAAAATCAACAAGTCATTAAAATTAAATAAATGTTTTTAGCATAATATCTTTTTGATGACAAGCAACCCCTCTCGAGAAAGGATACTATTGGACCTAACCCAGCCAAAGGTATACCCCAGAACTAGCTATGTACTTTGGGGGCACTGCAATAGGCTCAATAACATGGGGCCTTGTTGCATCCCAAGGGAAACAATCAGAGTCAAACTTGGGTCCCTTCATTGGGTATTTCTGAGCCGCATTGCTGGGCTACTCCCCCACCCCATAATATATTTGTAAGGAGTGAGAACCATAGGGGATCCACTCCCTAATAAAATTTGAAGAATAAAACATCCATTCCAAACACACTCAAAAGATATGCTGGAGAGGGTGTAAAATTTTCAAATCTTAGTTAAAGGTAATCAAAACAACCAAAGTGTAACAGCGGGATATAAAACATGACTATATTCAATTTTTTTACAAAAGTACATCATCATCTCCCAAATAGGGTTTACATAGAAGGTACAACATAAGGATCTAGTAGAAGGAAATCTAAACCATATCAAGATTGTCTCTATGTTTCAACTCCTTAAGCTAAGTCCATGTTAATTGCCATGTTCTCCTTGACCTACACATAGGGTTGGAAGCATACCCCAACAAGAGGATAAAAATAGATGACATCAACAAAAAGCTAGTATGTACATACTAAAATGAAATTGAGCAATATAATGAAATAAAGGATGTCAAATAAAAGGATTCCCATAAAAAAGAAAAGGACTACCCAAGTAGGTATCAAGAGAAATGATTTGCAATAACAGAAGAGATACTTGCCATAAAATAATAATAAAAGTGGTGTCACAAAAGCGCACACAATCTTTGGCCACAAAACTCATCACTATAATAACAACTTGCATGTATGTCAAATAAACATAGTACTAGAACAATATAAATAACAATGGTGGCCAAGCCTCGTAAACTTGAAACCTGATAGAGATTGGCACATAACCAAACTCCCCAATATAAAATGTATGGGCCAAATCTCATAAATTTGAAACTCGGGTATGGGGCAAATAACCTCCATCTAAATAATATAATAAGAGCACATAACCCAAAACCAATACAATTACACTACTCTAGGGCTACTGAGTCACATAAATGCTTAATAGAGAGGCAAGTAAAAGTGCAGTCAGATTTTCCAAAGTAGTCACCACAAATGTGACCAGCATATACTTCCACCTCATAAGTGGGCCAAAAAACATCACATGTAATCATATAGAGTTCCATCATGAAGAAAGAATAAGAAAGACCAAGAGAATGTCCAAATATGATAATAAGATCAGTAACAATATAAGGTACTTCACATGAAGCATATTTTCCAAAAGAACTTGATATTTTGTAGGCCAATATCCATAGGACCAAGAGAAAGAAGAAAGAAGTTTATTGCTCAAAAGGAATAATAGGGGACACAAAAATAATTTATTCCATAGTCCTAGAAACACTCTTCACCAGTCTAGTTGTTTCCAAGATCAACTTTGCCTAATTATAAATGATTCACATGTATTAGGGTTTTATAATATGTAAAGAAACCCTAAATCTAAACCTTTTTAGAAAACCTAGGATTTCAACTCTAAAAATCTCACCAATCAACTTATTATGTTCTCTTAATCAAGAAAACATATTTTTATATTAATTTTGGAGTTTATATGACAAAGTTACAATTTTTTTATGAATTTTATGAATATATTTCATTTCTCAAAAATCATCTTTCCAAAAAATGGAAATAAGACATTAAAACATTTTTATTAGATAGAGATCATTTTTATGATTCCAAAACATATTTATTTATAATTCTTGGAGCTTCCAATAAAAAGATATGATTTTTATGAGATTTGCTTTATTTACTAATTTATTTGTAAAATTAAATTGCAAGAAACCAATTTGCCCTTAGTCAAAAATCAAAGCTTTACGATGTGAAATGATATAAATGTACTATTTTTTCTAGCATGACAAACAACACAAATCAAATTAAATTGTGGCGATTCATAAGAATACCCATAATGAGAAAAAGAAAATAAAAGAGAATCGAGGGGCAAAAAGGGGAAAACATAAGGGATCATCCCCTTCCCTGCTACACATGCCATGGCCGAATGGGCAAGGAGAATCTTGTCTAAGAGTTTGGGAAAAAAATCGTTCATCACTCGTTCGTGAAACTAACTAGCCGATCACAATGAATAAGTGTCAAAGTTGTTTACCTGAGGTCTAATTACGCTTTGAAAAAGCAAGATATCAGGGAGAGGTTGCGCAAACTTAAATCAAGAACCACATTCGACGGTGGATGAAACGACGATGCAAGGAGAAATTAAAATTTGATAAGAGTCTTTGGGTGTGCGTTTCATATGAGGGTAGGATCCTATTTATATGAATTTAAGTTTTAAGGGGTGTGCGAGAAGTTACTTTAGAAGACTTGAGGAATAAGTTTAGACATTTCTAGAATTCTCTATTATAGGTATCGAGTATGGTATGTATGGATGTAAAATTAAATTTTCAATCCAATGCAACTCATTTTGTGAAGTTTTGTTGAGAAATGAGGGAGTTATGCCCAAAACACTAAACTTTAGTCTACAATTACTGTTCATGCGGGCGGCGATGAATGTCATTGAATACTACTTTCCAACTTTGTTCTTATCACGCATTTAATGTACAAAACTTTCTATAATTATCTGAGGGTGCAAATGAAGTCCAAATAAATATACATTTGGTAAGTTAACTAATTTTGAGATATGCAATCCGATTTTGGCATTATTCTATTTTTCGAAGACTTATAATATTTTATTCAATATTTTTAAATAACATCACTTATTTTATCCCTTGAATGAGTTAGAGGCTTATAGAAACTTTCTAAAAATATAAAACTTATCCTATAAATAATACTAAATGTGAGGAACACGCTTTTTCCATTAATTAATTTTTAACATATTATGTAATAGTTTTGTTCTTTAAACTATATTATCTCTCCTAAATTAACTAAAATATTTAAGATTGTTCAAATTAGTTGAAAAATTACCTATAGACTAATTTTTCATGTACATTTCTAATTTGAGATTTATTTTCTCTATTGGAGTCATTTAATAATTTTTTTAATATATTTGACTCTTATTCTTATTTTCTTTCCTAGTTAAAACAAAGATATTTATTATCATGAAAATAATGTGAAACTTCACCCTCAAGAAAACTAAAACGTATGAAACATGAATTGGCTATTAATTTTATCTCTTGGTATTAGTTAATATATTATTTATTATTTTTTACTACTACATATTTTCTCTCTCCTAATCTACACATGTATATTAATGATTATCCAAATTATATGAAAATTCACTCAAAGGCTATTATAAATGTGTAGATTATGAATTTAAGATTATTTTCCATTATTTGAGTCATTAAATGATTTATCTCATATTTTGAAGGAAAACCACCTTTTCTTTTCTAAATAAAATTGATATAATTATCATTACACTGAATTTCTGAAACTTGGCCTCCAAGCCATATCATATCCAAAGAAAATGAATCTAAAGTTATTCTTATCCAATTAGTCTTCCTTTGATCAACTTTATTCCATTATTCATTATTAACACTATTTCTCATATTAAATAATTCAATATCAAATTATCTTGCTTAGGGAGTTATATTTATTTCTTTTTTCATTTCTTGTTCCAAAAAAAATCATAGAAAATTCTATATCAATATTTATTATTATTATTATTATTATTATTATTATATTGTTGTTGTTGTTATTATTATTATTATTATTATTATTATTATTGTTATCATTCTTTCAATTGTGCCCCATATTTAGAAATTACAAACAAAAGGATTATATATTATATCTATCATTTATCTCATGTGGCATATTTTCTGTATCCATTATTGGTCTTATGATTAATATGAGAATATTATGTCATATTTGTTTTCATGCATATATGTTAGGTTGATTTATTCATGCATTGCATAATATGGTTAACATTAACTACCATTAGGTATATTCTCAATCTTGTTTGGCTAAGCCCAAAGAACTAAGGTCTCTAACCTCTTAACCTTGGAATAAGATCATGTTCTAGATTTCAGTATGTTACAATATTTGGATATTGCAAGATAAGTAACATGGTTTGATAATATAGTAAAATCCTATGGCTAGAGTCCTAATGAGAATTTTAAGTCACAAGTTGTTGTGCCATTACATTCTAGATCAGATAGCATCTTACAAACCAAGACAACTGTGGTGTCTTAGTGGTACTAAAAACTCTTACATCTAAGGTGGGATACTTGGACACATCCATCAGTTGTAGCTCAATGGATGCAATCCAAGTTAATAGGGAGTTAATTTAGTAACTTGGATGAGTAGAGATAATTTAATGGTTATTTATGTTATTTTATTCATTATTTTCCTATTTTATTTTATGTATTTTTTAATAAACTATATGTAACCTCAATATATTATTACTAATTATATTTTATTTGTATATTGATGACATCCTAAATGTTTGTTGTTGAGTTACTTTATAAAGAAGAAGTTTGGCTTGATAGTATCATTTTAATGGCTTCAACCTCTTTTTATAACAATTTATATATTCCTTTAGTAATTAATAGAAGAAATTTTTTCTATTTTTTTCCAAATATTTTTATCCCTAGAGTGGGGTTCTAGCCACTTATTAGGACTCTCTGAGTCTAATTCTAGTTTCCTTAATGACTTAAGGTATAATAACAACTATAGAGAGGCACATTTGAGAATGAAGTGTATGTAACATTATGGAAATGTCCATGTGTTCTCAATTACCAAAGATGGCTGTTATATCACTCAATTTCCAAAGGTGGGTGTTATATTAAGCCATTTTTTGTTTCCTGTACATGAAACTGTTGGGAAATAAGGCATCAAATATGGTAGTGGAAACATAATTTTACTTGACATATTCCCATTAGAAAGTACACCAGTTCAACAACTATGAGATTGGAAAGAAGGCTGCAAGACATATACCTAGTCCTAGAGTAAGTCCAAATACAATGTTTGGTACATCATGCTACTTCATCGAGATTCACCTTGATGGTTTTTGTCGTCCTCCTCCTGGTCTAGCACTACGAAAGGTGATTGACGACATCCTATTAGAAGCAATCAGAGCCTCCTCACCTCTAGAATAGACCACGCAGACTATTGGGAACTTCTACCATTCTAGATGAATGGACAAGAAAGATTTGTTCCTTTTAGTTGATGTGCTAGTGTCAACTTGCTCTCCCACAGTTGTCTCTCCCTTGTTGTTCCTCCCTTTAATGGGTTGAACTTGCTCGGGTTCTCTTGGTTACCACAACCAAAGAAGACAACAATTTTCAGAGCTTATTGTTGTGTCTGGAAACCCCCCAATACCCCTCTATTTATAGGAGCGCCAAGGTCAAAGTTCCCAGTCTGAGCCGGAGTCAAAAGGGATGGAATTTCACAAAATTTCACAACCTGCAAATGTTAAACCGACCGGTTCACTAGTGATCCAGTTGGTTCATACATGAGACAGTCAGTTCAACACTTGAACCAATCATTTTGCTATGTTTTCTATTTGCAATTGTTTTAGCAATCAATATTTGATTAATTCACAACATGAAGTCAACATCAATCCTTGATCCAATCTCATTGATCAACCAAATGACCAATTGACAACCTGAGCCGATCGGTTCATGCAGCCGAGCTCATTGGTTCACTCGTTGAACTAGTCATTTCTGGTTGTAGATTGCCAATGTTTTTCAAATTGAATACCTAGCACTTTAGTAGTCAATATTAATTCATGAATAAACTCCTATTCCAAGTGCATTTCTATGCATGTAACCCTATAGGTCCCAAATTACGTTGGCAGTGAATGTCCATCACTAATTTATGGCATCACAAGCAAAGATTGGCATCTAGTAACACATAATTGGTACTCAAGTAATTCAGAAAGTTGGAGAACAACATCAATCTAAAATTCGTGATTGGTGTTAGAGTGATTGTATAGTTCCTTTGTCTCAGATATCCATATTGAACACGAGACATGGAATCATCATCCTCTTTAGTGTTCAATCCATGTTCATGGAACTTGAGTAGACTGTCTGAGATATATGTGAACTCAACATCATATACTGATTACATCGGCATGGCCATTCTTTTCCTAGTCTCATTTATCAAGTGGCCCATTTATCAAACTCATGTAGGAGTGGCAAATTCCATCTACATCACTAACATTCATTCCCCATGTGTCATAATACATTTGAACATCACATTTATGACAACCCTTATTCAAGGTCATGCTTGATTATAACAAAGTACATTAAATGACATGTGATGAGTGTAGTGATTTCAGGTCTAAGAACCACAATCTCCACCATCACTATGACAAATGATTCTGACTACCATTCTATAGTTTCCATGTATCATTCCCAAGGTGGGTCTGTCCGATACACTATTTTATAGCAAGTATCTATGTGTTTGGTTTGATACCTCATGTCATGACTAATGAGATCATGTCATCAACCAACACACACTCTAGTGTTAAGTGTTATTGTTGTCTATCATCCTTCCACAATGACAACCAATTATAGACATAACAAGAATGTATATACTCTTGACATCCATATGATCCAATTGTTCAAGTCCTCAATTCAAGGACATATGTTGTTAAATAATATCATTCTTTAGACATTTATTATGTAACATCATTTCTCATAACTTAATAAAACATATTAAATTAGAAGTTTACCTTTATTATTAATCAAATTATTTACAAGTTATGCTATTACAATCATCATATAATTGGCCCTTTGGTCATACATACCAATAGACCCCCACTTGCACTTTGATCCAGTCACCCATGAATTTTGTCCCAAGTGATCTAACGTGACCATCATGCTTCTACTATGATAGTGCTTTTGTATAGGGTTCAACAATATTTCTTCCATTTGGAACTCTACAAATCTTTACATCTCCTTGTTGTATGATCTATCACATGAGATAGAGTCACCTTTTATGTGCTTGGAATACTGATGCAACCTGGGTTCCTTAGCTTGTGCAATAGCTCCATTATTGTCACAATATAGCTCAATTGCATTATTGACACTCAGAACCACCCTGAGTTCACAAATGAACTACTTGATCCATACAACTTCCTTACATTGGATGTTGCAATATACTCGACCTCTATTATAGAATCTACAATTGTCTCTTTCTTGGAACTCTTCCAGCTTACATCATTTTTGTTGAGGCAAAACACAAATCCTAAGTGTGATCAATAATCATATTTTTTAGTATGGAAACTTTCGTCAGTGTAATAGTTTTACCACCAACTCTTCCTCACCACTGTAGACAAGGAATTGATCCTTAGTTTTGATCAAGTACTTAAGGATGTTCTTCACGACAGTCTAGTGGGAATCACCAGGATCTGATGGATATCTTCTTATCATGCTCAAGGCATAAGAGACATCAGGACGGGTACATAGCATTGCGTTAATGATAGATCCAATTGCAGATGCATATACAATCCCATTCATGTATTTCCTTTCTTCACAAGATTTAGGACATTGAGCTCTAGAGATAGTAACACCATGATACATGGACATGTTACCTCTCTTTGAGTTCTCAATGTTGAACCTATTCAACACTTTGTCAGTGTATGTACTCTGACTTAGTCCAAGAACCCTTCTAGATCTATCTCTATAGATCTTGATTCCTAAAATATAGGATCCTTCACCTAAGTCCTTCATAGAGAATGTATTTCCAAGCAAAGTTTTTACCATATGTAATGTAGGGATGTCATTCCCCATCAATAGTATGTCATCCGCATACAATATGAGGTATATAATCATGCTCCCACTAACCTTCTTGTAAACACATGGTTCATCTTCATTTTGACTGAAGCTGAACTCTTTGACCGTTTCATCAAATCAAAGATTCTAGCTCCACGATGCTTGCTTCAATCCATTGATTGAACTTTGTAGCCTACACACTTTATTTGTGTCATTTGCATTTATAAAACTCTTGGGTTGTTTCATATACACATCCTCAAGAGGTTTCCCATTAAGGAATGCGGTTTTAACATCCAACTGTCAAATCTCATAGTCATGATAAGCTGGAATAACAAGCATGATCTTGATGTACTTAACCATGGAAACTACAGAAAATGTTTTGTCGTAGTAAACACATTAAACTTATTTGAAACCCTTTTCAACCAATCGACCTTTGTAAGTTTGTACATTACTATCCATGTCACTATTCTTCTTGAAGACCCGTTTGCACCCAGTGAGTTTTACCCCTTTAGGTGGATCCATCATGGTCCATACTTTTTTGGTGTACATGGATTCCATCTCAGATCTCAAGGCTTCTAGCCAGTTCTCAGGTTCTGGTCCCTTAACAAATTCTAGGTATGTAATTGGCTCATCACCAATTACCAATTCATTGCCTTGTTGAGTCACGAAATAACCAAATCTTTCCAGATTAAGGCATCTCCTACTAGATCTGTGAGGTTATTGTGTTATTTGAGGAATTTGAGATGCCACAATAGTTAGTGACTCTCTATGTTCCTCTTCTACCTCTACAGGTTTAATGCTTTCTTGTTGGCCTTGAATTTCTTTGAGTTCTACTTTTCTCCCGTTGATTACTTTGGAAATAAATTCCTTTTCTAGGAATGCAACATTCCTAGAAACAAGCACTTAGTTGTTAGTTGGGCTATACAAGTAGTTTCCCTTGGTTTCCCTAGGAAATACAACTAAATAACATTTACCTGATCTGGGGTGAAGCTTGTCAAGAAACATTTTCTTTACATAAGCTTCACACCCCCAAATACTCATAAAAAATATTTGAGACGCTTCCCAGTCTGTATCTCATATAGTGTCTTTTGAACGAATTTAGATGGTACACACTTAAGTGTAAATGCCGCGGTTTATAGAGCATAATCCCAGAAGGAAGTCAAAAGATCGGCAAAACTCATCAATAATCACACCATATCTAGAAATATATGATTCCTTCTTTCTAATACACCATTATGTTGTGGTGTTCTATGAGGAGTCCATTGTGATACAATACCATGTTCTCGTAGAAGGTCCTAAAACTCTTGACTTAAGTATTCTCCACCTCAATCAGAAAAAAGTGCCTTAATACTTATAACAAGTTGGTTATGTACTTCATTCATGAAATCCTTAAACTTTTCAAGAGTTTCTGACTTATGTTTCAACAAATAAACATGACCATACCTACCGAAGTCATTAGTGAAGGTAATTAAGTACTGATAACCACCCCTAGCATTTGTCCTAAAAGGGTCACATGCATCAGTATGTATGAGTCCTAATAGATCACTAGCCCTCTCACTGTTTCCAGTGAAGGGAGTCTTAGTCATCATGCCAAACAAATAATATTCACATGTCTCTATTGATTCTAAATCAAAAGAGTCTAGATAACCTTCTTTATGGAGTATAGATATGTGATTCTATTGATTTGCCCTAGATGACAATGCTAAAGATATGTTTTGTTTGAGTTATTGTGTTTTAGCCTTCTGGCATTTACTTTATAAACATGTGTCTTAAGATCTGATAAATAAATACTATAGGACATCGGGGCACTTCCATAAAAGATCTCATCTTTTGAAATAAAACATTGACCATTATTTATATGAAATTCATATCCATCCTTATCCATACAAGATATAGAAAAATATTTCTATTTATGGCAGGTACAAATAATAGTTTTTTTTAACTCTATTACAAGCCTCATGGGTAGAGATAAAATATAGGTTCCAAATGTAGTGGAAAAAACTTTTGATCCACTTGCAACACACAGTTCGACCTCACCTTTTAATGAAGACCCACTTCTTTTCAGATCCTACATATTTGAACATATGTAAGATCCACATCCAGTATCTAGTATCCAAGATGAAGAAGTAGATAGATTTATCTCAGTAATGTATATACCTGAAGTGGATATCTCTATCCGCTCCTTCTTTTTCTTCAGTTCCTCTAGATAGAGAAGGCAAATTCTCTTTCAATGTATAGGCTTGTGACAGTGGTGACAATTGCCTCCCTTGGTGACTCCCCTCTTTGCTTTGAGTGAAGAAGACTTGGGATTATTACTAGCTTTAGAACTCTTTTTAGCTTTTCCTTTGCCCTTGGACTTCCCTTTTTCTATGTTGATCATCATTACAAACTTGTGCTTGTATTTCTTCATTTGCGCTTCAACTGTTCTCAACATGCCAAGTAATTCTGACAACGAATTGTCAAAATTATTCACGTTGTAGTTCATGACAAACTGACTATATGGCTATAGAAGTGACTGCAACATCACATCAGTAGCCAACTCTTAGCCTAAGGAAAATCCCAGTCTCAAAAGATTCTCCACATGCCCAATAAGCTTGAGCACATGGGGACCTATTGGATCTCCTTCTTCCATGTTGCACTTAAATAACACCTTGGAGACATAATATCTCTCTTGTCTAACCTGATCATGGTACGTGTTCTTAAGATGTATAACCATCTCAATCATATCCATATTCTCATGCTATCTCTACAACTCATAGTTCATAGAGCACAATGTCATACATTTGACATCTACAACATCCTTAGAATGCTTCTTGTAAGCATCTTTGTCAGCCTTAGGCACATAGGGAGCAGGTTCATATGGATCTGGTGTTTCTAGGACATATAACTTGAGCTCTTATGTGAGAATAATTCTCAACATCCTAAACCAATCATGAAAATTATTCCCATTCAACTTGTCCTTCTCAAGGAGTAATTGAAAAGAAAATGTGTTTCTTGACATCATTTGATTCTATAAGAAAAATTTGTTGTTTCATCAAAACATTTTGATTTGATTTGATGAAATAAAATTTGACAATATTTAATTAGGCCTTTAATTAACTATATCCCACTATTTTGTTCAAATTGATAACCCTCACTTATCAATTCAGAAGATTGCATTATAAAATCTTTTAGTGAGCCAAGATCCATATTTCATCAAATTCATGAGTCAACTTTGGCTGATCACCCACAACTTGACTATTTAGGTAGGCAACTTTTCCAATTGCATCTACATGCAACTCTTGGATAAATTGTGTGCACAACTCTTTGTTGCAATCCATGTTTATACTTCTAGGTACTTAACCTTATTAAGATCACCTAGTTAAGCCTAACTCAAAAGCCAACATGATAGAATATACACCCTACTTTGGCATATCTACATATCTACCATCACACTTCCACAAGATGGATAATACACCATGCTTTGGCATAACCTATGCTTAGTCAATCAAGTTTTTCATGTGTGTTACTTATGGAAAGTATCTAAGACATAATATTATATTTTAGGGTTTATATATTTATATATACATACATATCCAATCACCACATATTTATAGTACATATCATATATATGTTATTACCACAACGAAAATATGAAATAATAAACATAAGCAATGGTTATAGCCATCCAATTGTAATTCCTTGGAGCCACAAGGAATTACTACCACCTAAGGTCTACATCATGTGTAGCAACCTTTTGTTGATGATGATCTATGTTGAATCCAGTCTGGGCCAATTGGTTCAACCTTTTGAACCGTATCTGGCCTCCTAGTCGGTCGATTGGTCTCATAGATCGATAGTCTAGCCTCCATTCCTTATGAAATGTGGACTCCTCCATCTGTTCGGTTGGGCCACCAGCCGATCAATTGGATCCTTCTATCATCAACCTCTTTAGTCCTCAATCCGATCAGTTCATCTTTTAAAATGGTTGGTTCACCAGGTGCAGAACACCCTCTTTTCCATAACAAGAAATAAAATCTATCCTAATCCTATTTTACATATTACAGTGTAGTTGGGAAACTGTGAGTTACATTCAAGGGGAGCATAGGAAGGAAAGAATTAATACTTCTACATATGGAAAGAAGAGAGAGGCTCAGTATGCAAACTGAGATATAAATAGGAGCAAGCAACCATCCAACCAAGAACAAAAGGTCTAGTATGATAGGCCATAACCACACTTCCAATAACCATCAAAATGATTTTTTAATACGATGTGTATTGCATATATATATATATACATGGATCATATGTGGGATTTAGTCAAATATTCACATTAATCATTTTAAGTATTTGTATCGTTTAAGCAATAAATAAATGATAAAAAATAAATCTGATCATATCGACTAAATCCCAAAGTATAGTAAATTGACATAGATCTAATAACACTGTTGGGAGATAAGACATCAGATATGGCAGTGGAAATAAAATTTTAGTTGCTGTATTCCCCATTGAATAGTAGATCGCATAAAAAAATATGAGATAGGAAAAAAGTTGCAAGACATATACCTGGTCCTAGATCAAGTCCAGCGACAATGCTTGGTGTAGTGTGCTCTTCATTAAATTGCACCTTGATTGTTGTCATTGTCGTCCTTCTAGTCTGGCATCATGGACAGTGGTTGACCGTCATCTTCCTAGTGGTAGGCATAGCATCCTTATCTCTAGAGTAGTCCACATGGACCACCAGGAACTCATGTCGTTCTAGATGAGCGGACACGAAGGATTTGTCCCTTCTAGTTGACGTGCTAGCGTCAACATGCTCTCCCACAAGAGAACTTGCTCGAGCTCTCTTGGTTACCACAATCAGAGAAGACAACAATTATCAGAGCTTATTGTTGTGTTTGGGAAGCCCCAAGTACCCCTCTATTTATAAGAGGGTCAAGGACATGGTTCCTAGTCTAAGCGGGAGTCAAAGGGGATGAGCTTTTAATTTTTTTTTTGCAACCCGCAAACCTCAAACCGGTTGGTTCACACATGACACTATCGATTCAACACTTGAACATGTCATTTCACTATGTCTCCTATTCACAAATTTTTGGTAATTAATATTTGATTAATGCACAACATGACGTCAACATCAATCCTTGATCTAATCTCATTGATCAACCAAATAGTCAGTTCACAACCTAAGTCGATCTGTTCATGCACCTGAGCCGATTGGTTCACTTGTTGAATTGGTCATTTCATTGCCAATATTGTTCCAATTGAATACCTAACACTTTAGTAATCATTGTTAAACATCATTCATCATTACACTCATATTCCAAGTGCATTCCTATCCGAGTGACCTCATAGGTCCCAAATTACATTGACAACGAATGTCCGTAACTAATTTATGACATCACAAGAAAAGATTGGTATCTAGAAAGACGTTATTGCTACCCAAGTAATTGAAAAAGTTGAAGAACAACTTCAACCTACAATCCATGATTGGTGTTACAGTGATTCTATAGTTCCTTTTTCTCTGATATCTAGATTGAACTCAAGGCATGAAATTGTCATCCTCTTCAATGATCAATCCATGTTCCTTGAACTTGAGTAGACTGTTTGAGATGTATGTGAACTCAACATCATATATTAATTTACATGCGCATGTACATGCTTTTCTCAGTCTCGATTATCAAGTGACCCAGATATCAAAGTCCTGTAGGAGGGATAAATCCCATTTATGCACTCACAGTCATTCCCCGTGTGTCATAATACAATTTGAACATCACCTTTACGGTAACCCTTATTCAAGGTCACATTTAATGATCACAAAGTACATCAAACAACATGTGATGAGTGTAGTTGTGGGCTCTGATCTCCAAAACACAAGATAAACATAGCAAAAGCGATTCGATTAACAGCGGAATATGAAAATCATCGGAAATTAAAACTTTTTGAGACAAGATCCTGAAATCATGAAACTCCTTTTATAAGAAACAAGGTAAACATATTACATCTCTGTTAGATCACTTCATGAGTGATTATACACATCCAGATACAAAATCTCAAGATTTAAGACCCAAAATCTCAGACCAAAAGACTCTAAGGACCTGAGAGTACAGAGACGACATAAGACTTTCTAACTACATGAATTAGCAGTCAGTATCTCCACCTGAGTTTCTGTCACGGAACCGGAATCCCAGTCCCATGAACCAAACGTATATCAAAGGTGAAATGCGGAAGCGTAAAGCTTAGCATACGTGAACAGATAACAAGATAAATGCACCAACATAATCTCAACAATCAACAAGATATATTAAGAAACATCATTATATTACATGATTTGAATTACATATTCAAGAGTCACTATGTACAAGTCTGTTCATGTATACTATATCTGGATCTTACAACAAGTACACCCAGCATAGCTCACCAAGCCCATCAACCTTCTAGCCATCTCTGAACCTAAAAACAACATACGAGAAATGGGTCAACACACGAGGTGTTGAGTATGGGGCCGAAAGATACACATATATACAAGCTTTGATAATTTTGAAAAGATTTCAAGACTAAACAAACAAGAATAAACATGTTAATTATTTAACAAATGCAAAACCATATTTTATGTCATTTCACTCCATTATATCAACAATATCAAACATGTTTAAGGCCTTTGACCAACTTCCCGTCGGAAGGGTCCGTAAGGGTGCTCAAGCTTAGCTAACCCTTTTATACGAGAGGGACCTCAAGGTCGTAACCAAGAGCCCTTTATCAACAATATTATAATGGAGTTCCATATATATATATATGTGTTCAAGTTATAAAACTGACGAGGCAAACATCGAGTAACACATAGCAATACTACATGGCAATATTTGAGAAAATAGACAAACAATCATACAATATATGTCTTTTCAAGCAAGAAAGCGGTAGTCATATAACTAGATAAGGCCCATACATGATTCAGAGATTCATAACCTAACATATCTTCACCATCTAGCCACATGACAAACCTGATTAACATCAAGATTACATATATGCATTAGATTCTCATCATTAACCCTAATTAGATGCATTTTAGGGTTTTGGCCAAGATGGGTTCCAAGTTGCTTATTGGTTCATTACATGGTATTGTACTGGTCTAGAGGTCATCATGATGGTGTGGTTCAAGTTTCATGCCATTACGACGTTCCATTCATTATATATGACCATTTCAAGGTTTAAGGCATTTACATGCACATTATAGGGCTAAAGACTCATAATAGGGCAACCAAGATCAAGTATCATCAAGGAAGAAGGGCCAAGCATAAGGGATGGGTTTAGATTAGCAACACTTGGTCATTAGAAACACATAACAAGATTAGCTGGGTGTCCAATAGAAACAATATTAGCAATCTAGGGCAAAGGCATCATTATAGTCACAACTAGTTACATGCGAGGCATCGAGTCATAAGGAAGAAAGGTTAGCATCATAAGAGCAATGTACATCATTATAGTCCAAAATGGTTGTGTATGTACAAAAAGGAATCATTTATGAGCAATAGGGAGAGTAGGACCTTCATTAGGGCTACAAAGAAATTATTGTTACTGATTTAAGGATCAGGGATAGATTGAGTAGCCAAGATCCCAATTTTTCATCATGGTCATACATTAACTATATTCCAAATGATTAACATATGCATATTTTAGAAAAGTAGGGAACAAATGGTTGAATTAGACTGTGAAACCTATTCCATTGTGTAGATCTCGTTGAGTAGACGAATTTTCATATATTATATGTGAGATTTGGCCAAAGGAATGTAAAGTTATCATCATTATACCATATTAGGAAAAATTAGGATGAATAAGGATGTCATTTATTCACCTTCCAATCGGATTGGGCCTTGGTCGCGGCTCACTGGGCCTCACGCCTGGACGGCCCTGGCCCATGAGGGTTGGCCTCTACTGGACCCGGCTTTCTCCCACACACGCGCACAGACCAGCGCTTCTCCTTCGCGCGATCCTCTGTTCCGGGGCTGGAACAGGGGACGAACAGGGGAGCTCCGCTCCTGTTCTTTGGCGCTGCGGCGGCTGCGGCCGTTCAAGATAAGGGAAACACGGCTGGTGCAGGGCGGCGCTGCCACAGCCCCGAAGCACCGAAGGTTCTTCTGGTCAGGGCACCATCTCGGCTGCTTTTCCAGACTCACAGGGAGGCACCACGGTGGGGCGAACCATATCCATGGTTGCTGCATCTGAGCAGCATAAAAGGCGAGGGGTGATGGGAAGAAGGCTTGGAGCCGAGGGGAGCATGCGGGCAAGAATCACAGAAAGATTCCGCCGGCCTAAGTATGTTGTGCGTTATCCATCTCATAGGCATAACCATGAAGAAGAAAGGGGGGTGATGGCTGGAGGCTCGAGCAAACAAGGGGAGGGAAACGAAGACAAGGGAAACTAGGGTTAGATCATAGGGTTTTATAGAACATCATGGATGCTAGGGTTTAGATCCCAGCGATCCTGAGCATCCTTTAGAGCATTTATTGCTATTCGATGCTTTCCTGAAGGGGAAAGGGGAGACGACTCCCTGGTCAAGCGCTCCCTTCCGTTTCGGGAAGGAAGACAACAAGATAAATGGGACACACGCCTGGTATTGGGCCCAATAAGCAAGGAAAGGGATATATATAAGGCTAGAACAAGGGTAAAGCATAGAAAAATCATATAAAATCGTAGCAATGTCCAAATAATTTCTAATTTGGAACATAGTTTCATAATAGGGTCAAGCACAAGTGTGCAAAATTACAAATCAAAAAGATCATGTATGATCTAGATTTTAATCAAAGGGTTCAAGGGTATAACAACACTAATATTTCATGCATATATGTGTACCATATTGAAAAAAGTGAAATCTTGACTTTGGTGGACATTATAGAGTTATTAAGTCAAAGGAGACATAAATAGTGAGGACTTAAAGTAACAAGAGTAATTATGCACAAATAGGAGAAAATCCACTTTATCACATCCTTCCCTCCTTATTAGAAATTTCACCCTCGAAATTTTGTCCAAGATCACAGACAAGAGTCAGGAGACCACTAAGTTAAGGCATCTTACCATAGTTATCATGGCACTCCCTACAATGGGATGCACACCTAGTCATCATTATTAAGGGTGTACTCATATCTATTATGACATCATCATCATATTAGGGTTTTGACATCCTTTAGTGTCCACACATTATGGTTTTTGTTCATATCTTTATATGAGACCAAGGGGTATCATCAAAATCCATTTTATCAATTCTGAAATGAATGGCTTCAAGCGAGATTATGAATCAGTGTGTAATCTTTGCAGTAGCCTTTCCCAAAATTTCTACTCAATTATGTTTTTTTTTCATTCGGGGTATGAGATTAGAAGCATTACCCCTAACTATTCAAGCTAAGATCTCTAGGCATTACTGTATCGAGTTCATGATTTCAAAACTACATCTTCATGCATGGTTCGATTTCATACTAGGTCTAGCTTATGAGTGTAACTTATTGGGCATATATCATGTTTTAAACGTAATTGATATTATTTCATGCATCAAGCATCATATGAGGGACAACATTATCATCAACGTCGAGGTTTTGTAACTTTCTCACTTGTATTAAAAAGAGCTTCAAGCCAGTCAAGCTAAGACATATATGTGTCCAACAAGACATGTTAACCACAACCTTATACGTGTAACAAAATTTCTACCCATCTTTCGAAAAACAAGGATAACCGCTAGACTCCTTTATATACAATTACTAACCCGAGCATGAGGCTCATCATGAATATCACACATCATATACATCATCTTGGGTCTTGGGACATCTCCCTCACCTATATATCAAGCATCAAATATTCAATTTCCTCTTTCTCTAGGGTTAGATATTTTCATAGGACATCTAGGGTTCAACATTTCAAGGAAACCATCCACTAGGTCACTCAACTCATATACTTAGAACTATTCTAGCTAGGGACTCATCATCATGTATTTCATCATTCATATTATTCAACATTTCAAATATTTTGGAGTTTAGGTACTCTAACCTTTTCCCGATACGGGTCAACTCATATCAACATGTCTTCCTATTCATATGTCCCATGCTAGAGGTCTTCCTTTGTATAGAGATTGAGGCCCGTGTTGGTCTCGAACCATATATCATATTTCCACACATACAAGACTAGGTACAAGCAAGCATGTCCACCCACTAGCTATGTTTAGCACATCAACCAAGTGGTATGTATCATACAAGGTGCTAGGTTTATCTAGGGTTGCATGGTCAAACTCATCCCGTATCATCAAACATACTTAACCTTCCTCAAGCATCTTGGGTCCTATAAAACATCAACATCATCATCAATATCATAATCATCATCTTAGGTTTCTAGGTTGTTTACTTGCCTAACCTATATCATGGCTCTAGACAACTCTAGAGACTATCACTATCATATAAACTCTCTCATCTAGACTTGATGTTACATCTCTTTCTTCTAGGTTGCATGGAAACTCACTGCCTTTCTGAGTGTGGTAACATTTTTCATATGTACATATAATAATACTTGAAATATGTTTTCTCCAACGTTTAAACAGGCGATGAAAACCACCATACTCCATTCGAATAAAACCAAAACCAAAACGAGTTACCACACTCATTAGGCAGTCTAGTATCATGACACCTAGAGAACTAGTAAGAACATGGTGCACACTTGTGTAGACATCCTAAGTACATGTCGTGAATCATGTCTAGGGAGGTAACTTA
The DNA here is from genome assembly GCA_963693085.1 of Alisma plantago-aquatica. Taxonomy (NCBI): domain Eukaryota; kingdom Viridiplantae; phylum Streptophyta; class Magnoliopsida; order Alismatales; family Alismataceae; genus Alisma; species Alisma plantago-aquatica. Next base: position 553,367,424 of record OY856409.1, read on the forward strand.
CACAAGTCTACACCTAGTTCTAGAATATCTAGGTTCTAACCTAAAGGCTAAGTCAACCTAGTCCACAAAGGACATATTATTAAGTTTCTAGGGTTGAGATGTAAGGTGAGTTTAATTTGTGTTTCATGTGAGCAATGTTTGGTGTAGTTATTGTTCATGCTCTGATACCATTTGTAACGACTGGGCCCACTGCCCTAGGTTCTAGTAGAGTTTCAGGAATGATGACTGGCCCCACAAACCACCACTAGCCTTAACTGCGCACTTTGTCCACACTGACGCGCAAGCCAGGACCAACTTCCCGACTGGTCACCCATCCTAGTACTACTCCAAGCTGAGCACGCTTAACTATGGAGTTCTTTAGTGATGGGCTCCCGGAAAAGGAGATGCACCTTGGTGATATGGGTAGTCCAATCATTCCTTTTAAGATCAACTTATCTGAGGCCTCAAATCCTAGGATATTACAATCTCCCCCACTTAGACTCTTGACGTCCTCATCAAGGCTCAACTATATGGCCTCATAATCTGACCCCATTTCAGTGCAGACCCACAATGGCCCATGGACATCCAGCTCCCGTCCATGGCTACCAGCGCAAGGGTGGCTCCATCTCGTCTCTACAGATAGCCCTTTCCAACTTGCCTGGACCGCACGACTCAAGACTGGCATGCCACATGCCCATGTGGGCCCCACCTACTGGAGGGGTTATGGCTCTGATACCATTTGTAAGTCTAGGGAGGTAACTTACACAAGTCTACACCTAGTTCTAGAACATCTAGGTTCTAACCTAAAGGCTAAGTCAACCTAGTCCACAAAGGACATATTATTAAGTTTCTAGGGTTGAGATGTAAGGTGAGTTTAATTTGTGTTTCATGTGAGCAATGTTTGGTGTAGTTATTGTTCATGCTCTGATACCATCTGTCACGGAACCGGAATCCCAGTCCCATGAACCAAACGTATATCAAAGGCGAAATGCAGAAGCGTAAAGCTTAGCACACATGAACAGATAACAAGATAAATGCACCAACATAATCTCAACAATCAACAAGATATATTAAGAAACATCATTATATTACATGATTTGAATTACATATTCAAGAGTCACTATGTACAAGTCTGCTCATGTATACTATATCTGGATCTTACAACAAGTACACCCAGCATAGCTCACCAAGCCCATCAACCTTCTAGCCATCTCTGAACCTAAAAACAACATACGAGAAATGGGTCAACACACGAGGTGTTGAGTATGGGGCCGAAAGATACACATATATATAAGCTTTGATAATTTTGAAAAGATTTCAAGACTAAACGAACAAGAATAAACATGTTAATTATTTAACAAATGCAAAACCATATTTTATGTCATTTCACTCCATTATATCAATAATATCAAACATGTTTAAGGCCTTTGACCAACTTCCAGTCGGAAGGGTCCTTAAGGGTGCTCAAGCTTAGCTAACCCTTTTATACGAGAGGGACCTCAAGGTCGTAACCAAGAGCCCTTTATCAACAATATTATAATGGAGTTCCATATATATATATGTGTTCAAGTTATAAAACTGACGAGGAAAACATCGAGTAACACATAGCAATACTACATGGCAATATTTGAGAAAATAGACAAACAATCATACAATATATGTCTTTTCAAGCAAGAAAGCGGTAGTCATATAACTAGATAAGGCCCATACCTGATTCAGAGATTCATAACCTAACATATCTTCACCATCTAGCCACATGCCAAACCTGATTAACATCAAGATTACATATATGCATTAGATTCTCATCATTAACCCTAATTAGATGCATTTTAGGGTTTTGGCCAAGATGGGTTCCAAGTTGCTTATTGGTTCATTACATGGTATTGTACTGGTCTAGAGGTCATCATGATGGTGTGGTTCAAGTTTCATGCCATTACGACGTTCCATTCATTATATATGACCATTTCAAGGTTTAAGGCATTTACATGCACATTATAGGGCTAAAGACTCATAATAGGGCAACCAAGATCAAGTATCATTAAGGAAGAAGGGCCAAGCATAAGGGATGGGTTTAGATTAGCAACACTTGGTCATTAGAAACACATAACAAGATTAGCTGGGTGTCCAATAGAAACAATATTAGCAATCTAGGGCAAAGGCATCATTATAGTCACAACTAGTTACATGCGAGGCATCGAGTCATAAGGAAGAAAGGTTAGCATCATAAGAGCAATGTACATCATTATAGTCCAAAATGGTTGTGTATGTACAAAAAGGAATCATTTATGAGCAATAGGGAGAGTAGGACCTTCATTAGGGCTACAAAGAAATTATTGTTACTGATTTAAGGATCAGGGATAGATTGAGTAGCCAAGATCCCAATTTTTCATCATGGTCATACATCAACTATATTCCAAATGATTAACATATGCATATTTTAGAAAAGTAGGGAACAAATGGTTGAATTAGACTGTGAAACCTATTCCATTGTGTAGATCTCGTTGAGTAGACGAATGTTCATATATTATATGTGAGATTTGGCCAAAGGAATGTAAAGTTATCATCATTATACCATATTAGGAAAAACTAGGATGAATAAGGATGTCATTTATTCACCTTCCAATCGGATTGGGCCTTGGTCGCGGCTCACTGGGCCTCACGCCTGGACGGCCCTGGCCCACGAGGGTTGGCCTCTACTGGACCCGGCTTTCTCCCACACATGCGCACAGACCAGCGCTTCTCCTTCGCGCGATCCTCTGTTCCGGGGCTGGAACAGGGGACGAACAGGGGAGCTCCGCTCCCGTTCTTTGGCGCTGCGGCGGCTGCGGCCGTTCAAGATAAGGGAAACACGGCTGGTGTAGGGCAGCGCTGCCATAGCCCCGAAGCACCGAAGGTTCTTCTGGTCAGTGCACCATCTCGGCTGCTTTTCCAGACTCACAGGGCGGCACAACGGTGGGGCGAACCATATCCATGGCTGCTGCATCTGAGCAGCATAAAAGGTGAGGGGTGATGGGAAGAAGGCTTGGAGCCGAGGGGAGCATGCGGGCAAGAATCACAAAAAGATTCCGCCGGCCTAAGTATGCTGTGCGTTATCCATCTCACAGGCATAACCATGAAGAAGAAAGGGGGGTGATGGCTGGCGGCTCGAGCAAACAAGGGGAGGGAAATGAAGACAAGGGAAACTAGGGTTAGATCATAGGGTTTTATAGAACATCATGGATGCTAGGGTTTAGATCCCAGCGATCCTGAGCATCCTTTAGAGCATTTATTGCTATTCAATGCTTTCCTGAAGGGGAAAGGGGAGACGACGACTCCCTGGTCAAGCGCTCCCTTCCGTTTCGGGAAGGAAGACAACAAGATAAATGGGCCACATGCCTGGTATTGGGCCCAATAAGCAAGGAAAGGGATATATATAAGGCTAGAACAAGGGTAAAGCATAGAAAAATCATATAAAATCGTAGCAATGTCCAAATAATTTCTAATTTGGAACATAGTTTCATAATAGGGTCAAGCACAAGTGTGAAAAATTACAAATCAAAAAGATCATGTATGATCAAGATTTTAATCAAAGGGTTCAAGGGTATAACAACACTAACATTTCATGCATATATGTGTACCATATTGAAAAAAGTGAAATCTTGACTTTGGTGGACATTATAGAGTTATTAAGTCAAAGGAGACATAAATAGTGAGGACTTAAAGTAACAAGAGTAATTATGCACAAATAGGAGAAAATCCACTTTATCACAGATTCACTGCTGCCCCTAGTGCTCTTGCTGCTGATTCTGATCACCTGCAGACTGGTTCCTTCGTCCTCGACGACCACCTAAAAAGTTGAAATCTACGAGGTGAGACAATTTTTAAATAATTGTCCCAGCGAGAGTTATAACTCTCCGCCAGAAGCTTTATTATAGTAATCAAAGAGAAACATAAGCTATAAAAGCTTTAAGGTGATCAACAGCAGATTGTTATCAATTAGAACAATGACATTTAAGGAATATGAAGAACATGTATACTAATACTTGAACAGGATATTAAATGCAAGCAATGTAATATCAATCAATGTTCTTTGTAGTTCAACCTAAGCACTTATGCTACACGGTTGATTATGTTTTACAAACATCATTATGCCCCGCGGAGATGAGGTATACCGCTCATGCTCCAACCGATCACTAGTAAGTCGCATCAGTATCATACTAGGTCATCGAAAGAGCCAGATTCTCATGACCTTCAACTACCTCAGTCAGAATAAGGTTAAACATGCAGGACATCTAGTGTCTCTGCTATTATAGCTTACCAGGGTATTCTGGTACTTCGCTATTAGAGTCACAGTGGCATTTTGCACTCTCTTCGCTATCAAAAGATTTCATATTTATCTCTCATCGATGCGGTATAAAAGATTCCTTTGGGAGAATAGTGTTACATCATCCCGGTATAAACGTATAGTGAAGGGTTGATGGATTAAGATATATCCACATCAACTCCTACACTAGGATGTAAGGATATACACATCCATATTCCCCCACATACTCTAAAGTATGTGATCCAGGAGTTCCCTTAGGAAAACCTGTTTCACCATCATTTAAACTCTGACAATGATGGATCTATGATCAGGGCTCTACATGATATGATTATACTTGATTATTAGGTACATTTCAGTATTCTTTTAGCATTATACATGTTTTCAAACATTCAAGTACTAAACATGGCTATAACAGAAGAATACTAAATGTAACAGGTATTACTCATATCAGTTATCAGATGGATATCAATTCTTAATAATCTTATCACTATGATTCAGGAACATGGTTACTTACACCCTTATATCATCATGACACTTGCTATCAAGTGACATGTCAGCATCAAGTAATCTATTAGCATAACCTTGATGTCATTCATGGCCCTTAAGGCATATCAGTTTCATATGATGCCACTTGTATCTAGGCAACATAGTTATTTTGGTTCATAAGCTATTGACATACTTTCAATGGATATGATGTCATGATCCTTACCTGGATATGATTATTTTCTTATAAGAACTTGCATGATTAAATCAATTGATAATAATCAACAATTCATAGTCAGATTAGCAGTCAATAAGACAGAATTAACCTTTCAATTCAAGGTTATACTTTTATGTCCTTACAAAGGGTAAGATTCCCTTGTTTACATCATTTAGGGTTATTCAACCCTTTCATTATGATTAGGAATAATGATTCCTCATCTCATATTTTGATCATACAATTCATGCTTAAAGGAATAACATGAGTTTAGAGTTTATTGTTCATTTCAACATATTACCATGAACTAGGGTTTATTATTCACATTACTCATGATTACCCTAGAACTAGGGTTTACTATTCACATTACATGTCATCACCCTAGAATTAGGGTTTACTATTCACATTACATGGTGAATTAATCTCATAACATCACCATGTGTGAGAAACATCATCATTAAAGCCCTCAGATAAGATTAAGATTCACCAATTATCATATTTAGGGTTTCCATGATCTCACATAAGTGGATCATACCTAATCTTGCATATTCAAGTACATTGAAGGTATTTTACTTGAGTTTTGACCATAACTGGTACTTTCTCTCTCCTATCACTAGTAGATGGTGATTACACCACTCTAGATAGGTTGGGTCAAGTCATCCTTGATTAACATAAACCAAATCATCACTATCAAGTGATTAGGGTTTGATTAGAACAAGGTATCACTCAAATTAACCCCTCAAGGGCATTTGGTAATTTACCCATTGATCATCATCATGGGTCAATTCATTGGTCACTTAGTCCCTTAATGTCTTAAGTTACCATTAGGGTTTAGATTAGATCATCATTGAACCATTTTCACCTTCAAGTGATTAAGTATATACAACCTTGAAAATCTCCAATTGGTTTAGGGTTTAACCTTCAACCTTCAACCCATTTAGGTTTTAAACGACCTTGAACTCGTTTAATCTGAAACGACCTTGAACCCATTTGAGCCTTAAACGAGTGTGGACCCACTTGACCTTAAACGAGTGTGAACCCATTTGACCTTAAACGGGTGTGAACCCATTTGACCTTAAACGGGTGTGAACCCGTTTGAGCTTAAACGGGTGTGAACCCATTTGACCTTAAACGGGTGTGAACCCGTTTGAGCTTAAACGGGTGTGAACCCATTTGAGCCTAAACGAGTGTGAACCCATTTGACCTTAAACGGGTGTGAACCCATTTGACCTTAAACGGGTGTGAACCCATTTGACCTTAAACAGGTGTGAACCCATTTGAGCTTAAATGGGTGTGAACCCATTTGACCTTAAACGGGTGTGAACCCGTTTGAGCTTAAACGGGTGTGAATCCGTTTGAGCCTAAACGAGTGTGAACCCATTTGACCTTAAACGGGTGTGAACCCATTTGACCTTAAACGGGTGTGAACCCATTTGATTTCAAACGGTTGCAACCCGTTTAGACCTATTGGTCCAAGATCGTTTAATAAAGTTGGATAAGGACCAACATAGGTATTAACACCCTTCGTCTTCAACCTTGAAACCAAGATCTGTCCTTTACGAAAAAGCTTGCAAGAGTGCAAAGAAAGATGGGGAAGAAGAAGAACTAACTATTATTTGCAAAAATAAAAGTATGCATAACAAAGCGAGGTTTAGAGTTATAAAACCCGCCTCAAATGTTGTTCCTAGAGCTCCAAGCTTCCAAGATTCAAGCCTTTAATGGCGTATTGAGCTCCAAAGGTTGGCCAAAGGTGATTCTCCAAGGAAAAGATGGAGATGATCGGCTAGAACAAGAAACCTAAGTGAATTAACCATGAAACCAACCTTATACAAGGATTTCCTCCATGAATCCAAGCTATAAGATGGTGCTCTCTTACCTTAGAACAGGTTGGTCGTTTCCCTGAGCTCCAGGGCTTTGCCTTGGTCGGTTGAGAAAGATGAGAAGTGAGGAAGTGAAGGGAATACGTTTGGTTGTTTTACAAGGAACTAGGCTTATATACCTTAGGTTGTTTTCCACTATAAGGACCTCTAAAACATAGATTTCTCATCTAATTCCCTTCTTCTTTCTAAGGCACGTCCAAGCATGATAATCTTATGCAAAGCTCATCAAAACTCAAGATCTAAGGGTAGAGAAAACCAACATGCATACTAGGATACATATATGAAGGGTCTTCTTACTCTTACTAGGCGTTTTCACTACAAAGGTCATCCTTCTTATCCAATTTATTTAATTGAAGCGCCCCTCTCATCATTTCTTCTAAAAATGATGTAAAGAGTCATAAAAGATGTTCTAGATTGTGTATTTTATAAGTTGTACCCCACATTTGGGTAAATTGCACTTTAATCCAAATTAGGATTTTTCAAGCATAAAGATCATTCCACAAGCTGCATCTTGATGCCCAAGCTTGGGAAATCCATATTACCTCATCATATCCACTCATATGATATCTCATCATCAGAGGAACATCTTAACTTGTGAAATTTGCAAGTTAAACCCCTTAACTGGATAATTTGCACATAGGTCCCTGCATAACAAAACAATACTACATTCATTGTTTTAAAATGACAGAATTGAAATTGTATGTTCCTCAGGAACTTAATTACATGCCAGAAGTTAATCACAAGTATCTTAATTACATGATTTAAGTGAAAACACCTAGGGTTAACTTATAACCCAGGTCAGAGATGTTACAAATTATCCACCCCTTACAAGGATTTCGTCCCCGAAATCGATAAGACATATTAAGAGAAAAAAGCAGGATATTTCCTTCTCATCTCATCCTCTAGTTCCCAAGTGGCTTATTCAACACCACGGTGGTTCCAGAGGACTTTCACAAGGCTTATATCTTTCTTCTTTAGCTTTCTATTCTGTTATCAAGGATTGACACTGGTCCCTCCTCATAAGTTATATCTTCATTCACTTCTACTTCCATAGGTTGTAGAACTGACTCGGTATCAGGGTGACATTTCCTTAACACAGAAATGTGAAACACAGGGTGTAACCTCTGCAACTCAGGTGGCAACTCTAGTCTATAGGCTACCTTTCCAACCCGTTCAATGATTGGATAAGGCCCCATAAATCTAGGAGCTAACTTTCCTTTCCTTCCAAAGCGAAGGACTCCTCTCCAAGGCGAGACCTTGAGATACACTCTGTCTCCAACCTGGAACTCTAACGGTCTACGACACTTATCAGCATAAGATTTCTGCCTATCCTGTGCAGTCTTAATCTGTTGTTGTATTACTTTAATCTTTTCTGTAGTCTGCTGCACAAGATCAGGACCTAACAACTGATGTTCACCAGTCTCATACCAACACAAAGGTGATCTACAACGTATACCATACAAAGCTTCATAAGGTGCCATATCAATGCTATGTTGATAGCTATTGTTGTAGGCAAACTCTATCAAGCTTAGGTGCAGATCCCAACTCCCTGTAAACTGGAGAACACATGCTCTCAATAGGTCTTCCAAGGTCTGTATAGTCCTTTCCGACTGTCCATCAGTCTGTGGATGAAAGGCTGTACTAAACCTTAACTTGGTGCCTAAAGCTCTGTGCAACTGCTCCCAAAAATAACTTGTAAACTGGGGACCTCTGTCAGAAACTATAGTGACAGGAACTCCGTGCAAACACACTATCTCTTGAACATACAACTGTGATAACTTTTCAGCAGAATAGGTTGTTTTGACAAGTAAGAAATGAGTTGTCTTTGTCAACCTATCAACTATTACCCATATGGAATCATGTCCTTTGCTTGTCCTAGGTAGGCCAACAACAAAGTCCATGGTCACATGGTCCCACTTCCACTGTGGTATGGGTAAAGGTTGCATTGTCTCTGCAGGCTTCTGGTGTTCAGCTTTAACTTGCTGACACACAGGACACCTCATCACAAACTCTGCAACATCCTTCTTCATCCCGGGCCACCAATACATATCTTTCAAGTTTCGATACATCTTGGTGCTCCCTGGATGCATAGCATACATCGAAGAATGAGCTTCTTCCAGGACTAACTTTCTCAAGTTATCCTTATCTGGCACTATCATCCTCCCATGATAGCATACTACTTGATCATCTGAGTCATGGAAACCATCTCACTTCTCATTACCATACTCTGATCTAATCTGTTGAACTGCTGCATCTACTTGTTGTGCCTCCTTAATCTGCTCTCTTAGGGTAGGTTTTATATGTATCTCAGCCAACAACCCGGCAATCCATGATACCTTCATTTGTACATTGTCTTACCTTAAGGAGATAAGCATATCTCTCCTAGGGCATACTAAAGAGTTTAATTGTGCCCTATCAGAGGATGATGTTGCTGATTTCCTACTCAAGGCATCTGCAACTACATTGGCCTTCCCTGGATGGTAATCTATCGTACAATCATAATCCTTGATTAACTCCATCCAGCGACGTTGCCTCATGTTAAGGTCATGCTGAGAAAAGATATACTTTAGGTTCTTGTGATTTGTGAAAATCTGGAATGTCTCTCCGTAAAGATAATGTCTCCAGATCTTCAAGGCATGAACCACCGCAGCTAACTCCAAATCGTGTGTCGGATAATTCTCTTCGTGTTTCTTAAGCTGTCGGGAAGCAAAAGAAATCACTTTTTTATCCTGCATCAACACGCATCCGAGTCCATTCTTGAAGGCATCACAAAAAACTATGTATCATTTGCCTTTCTCAGGTAGCACAAGTACAGGTGCACTTGTCAACCTCTCCTTTAGTAGCTGAAAAGATTGCTGGCACTTATCGCTCCAGTCAAAAGGAACTTCTTTCCGGGTTAACTTAGTCAAGGGTAAGGCTATGGAAATAAAGTTCTTAATGAACCTTCGATAATAGCCAGCCAACCCTAAGAAACTACGAATCTCCATCGGTGTCTTCGGTTGTTCCCACTGTAGAACAGACTCTACCTTTTTAGGGTCAACACGAATACCCAAAGCAGATATCACATGTCCGAGAAAAGATACTTCTGGTAGCCAAAACTCACACTTGCTAAACTTAGCATATAGCTTATGTTCCCTTAGCAAAGTTAGAGCCTGACGAAGATGATGTTCATGCTGCTGAGCATCTTTACTATAGATCAGAATGCCATCTATGAAGACAACAACGCATTGATCAAGGAAAGGTCGGAAGATTCTATTCATAAGTTCCATAAATGCAGCCGGTGCATTAGTTAGTCCAAACGACATAACTGTGAACTCATAGTGACCATACCTTATTCTGAAAGAAGACTTGGGTATGTCACTGTCCTTAATACGAAGTTGATGATATCCAGACCTCAAATCTATCTTTGAGAAAACGGTTGCACCACGCAACTAGTCAAAAAGATCATCAATCCTCGGCAGAGGGTACTTATTTTTTATCGTTACTTTGTTTAATTGTCTGTAATCAATGCACAACCGCATTGATCCGTCTTTCTTTTTAACGAAAAGGACCGGAGCACCCCAAGGTGAAGTGCTCGGTCGGATGAAACCCTTCTCAAACAACTCTTGAAGCTGCTTCTTGAGTTCTGCCATCTCAGCAGGCGCCATCCTATACGGTGTCTGGGCTATAGGTTGGGTATCTGGGATCAAATTGATCTCAAAATCAATTTCCCGAGGCGGTGGCACACCTGGGAGTTCTTCAGGAAATACATCTTCAAATTCCCTGACTACAGGAACTTCCGTAGGGTTAGGACTCTCCATGGTAATATCTACCACATGGGCCATGAATGCATAACATCATTGCCTCATCAGCTTATCGGCAACCATAGCTGACACAAGACAGGTGGGTAGAATCTTTCTCTCTCCTTGAAAGATCCATGTGTTGCTTTCATCAGCAAACACAGCCTGCTTGGATTCACAATCCAAGACAACCCGATACCTTTCCAAGGTATCCATCCCAAGGATTATATCAAATCCTTGCATCTCAAGTGGTATAAGATCCACTTGAATGTGATGATCAGAAAAGAAGAGGATGCAGGGAGAGCATACCTCTTGCAACACAGCAGACCCTCTCAACAGAGTCTCAAGAAACAAGCTATCTGCCCTATGACTGACCGTCATATTGCAGTTACGAATCACTCTTCGAGTGATAAAGGAGTGCGTAGCACCCGGGTCAATCAAAACAGATACAACACAAGATGTAGACATATCAGAATATTAAAAGTTCCATCTGACCTGCCACAACCCATGGATTAACCACTGCATCTGGTGGGTTTATAGCATAGAACCTTGCTATCGCCTGAGGTTGAGTTGGTGCTGACGATCCAGCTTGGGACGCCTGTCCACGTCCTCTAGCTGCTCCTTGAGACTGCTTTCTCTGTGATCCCTGTTGATTCTGTCTCTGAGGCTGTGTCACACTGACAGGCCTAGATCTACAGTCCTTCATCAGATGTCCCACCTTCCCACAGTTATAACAGCTTCTTTCTAGTTGTTGTGGTCTGGGTGGTCCTGTGACTGACATTGATGCTGAACTGTGAGTCTCTTGTAGTGGTAGGCTTCGTCCTCTACCTCTACTTGGGGACCACTATGTCTGAGAACTAGATCTGGGTGGTGGAGGTGTAGGTGCAGAGAATCTAGGCTTCTTAAAGTCCCTAGATGAAGAACCCTGGAACTGCGGATATCTCTTATGGGTTTGCCTTTTCTCGACTACGGATCTCTCTATCCTTCAGACTGACTCAACGAATGTAGAGAATCTCTCCCGGTTCTCTAGGGCAGACACAGGAGTAGTCAAATCAGCGTTTAAACCCTTCTCAAACCTTCTAATCCTCTCTTCTTCTATGGCAGCCATGTGCAGACAGAATCGTAGTAACTCCATGAACTTATCTTCGTACTCGCTAATGTTCATCATGCCTTGTCTCAATCTCTCAAATTGAGAGATCTTCTCGTCCAGGAATGTCTTTGGAAAGTATATGTTGACAAATCCCCGACGAAAATCTTCCCACGAGATCTCCACTCCAGGCCTCTTCTGCTCTTCCATCGTCCACCAGTGACCAGTACTTCCCTTGAGAAGATAGACAGCATGTCTAACCTTTTGAGCTTCTGGGATGATCAAGATTCTGAAGGCTTTCTCTAACTCGGTTAACCACAGATCGGCATCTGCAGGGTCAGCTGTTCCAAAGTATTCGGTTGCTCCGACACGACGAAGTCGCTCGAATGTCTTACCGATACCTTGTCCTTCAGGCTGGGCAGGTGCCCTAGGTGCAGGCATGGGCATCCTGTCGGTGATATGTGTCATGGCAGTCATAAACTGCCCGAACATGGTTTGAACAGCTGGGTTTCCCATGTCGGCTGGGTCAAACTGAGGTGGCTCTCTGGTTGGCTCAGGTACAGGTTGTTCTATCTCCGGGTTCCTTGCACCTCCTTGGGGTGCAGCGATACTACTTTCTGCCACATACTCCTCATGTGGTCCAGACATCCTTAATTATCTCCTTCTCCTGAGGAGCAGAAGACTCTATTAGATAAGAAAGAAGTACTAAGGATAGACTCGACATTCTAAGTCCTATGTCTTTGTAGACTCAGCGAACCTAGAGCTCTGATACCACTAATTGTGGGCTCTGATCTCCAAAACACAAGATAAACATAGTGGAAGCGATTCGATTAACAACGGAATACAAAAATCATCGGAAATTAAAACTTTTTGAGACAAGATCCTGAAATCATGAAACTCCTTTTATAAGAAACAAGGTAAACATATTACATCTCTGTTAGATCACTTCATGAGTGATTATACACAGCCAGATACAAAATCTCAAGATTTAAGACCCAAAATCTCAGACCAAAAGACTCCAAGGACCTGAGAGTACAGAGATGACATAAGACTTTCTAACTACATGACTTAGCAGTCAGTATCTCCACCTGAGATTTACTACTGCCCCTAGTGCTCTTGCTGCTGATTCTGATCACCTGCAGACTGGTTCCTTCGTCCTCGACGACCACCTAAAAAGTTGAAATCTATGGGGTGAGACAATTTTTAAATAATTGTCCCAGCGAGAGTTATAACTCTCCGCCAGAAGCTTTATTATAGCAATCAAAGAGCAACATAAGCTATAAAAGCTTTAAGGTGATCAGCAGCAGATTGTTATCAATTAGAACAACGACATTTAAGGAATATGAAGAACATGTATACTAATACTTGAACAGGATATTAAATGCAAGCAATGTAATATCAATCAATGTTCTTTGTAGTTCAACCTAAGCAGTTATGCTACGCGGTTGATTATGTTTTACAAACATAATTATGCCCTGCGGAGATGAGGTATACCGCTCATGCTCCAACCGATCACTAGTAAGTCGCATCGGTATCATACTAGGTCATCGAAAGAGCCGGATTCTCATGACCTTCAACTACCTCAGTCAGAATAAGGTTAAACATGCAGAACATCTAGTGTCTCTGCTATTATAGCTTACCAGGGTATTCTGGTACTTCGCTATTAGAGTCACAGTGGCATTTTGCACTCTCTTCGCTATCGAAAGATTTCATGTTTATCTCTCATCGATGCGGTATAAAAGATTCCTTTGGGAGAATAGTGTTACATCATCCCGGTATAAACGTATAGTGAAGGGTTGATGGATTAAGATATATCAACATCAACTCCTACACTAGGATGTAAGGATATACACATCCATATTCCCCCACATACTCTAAAGTATGTGATCCAGGAGTTCCCTTAGGAAAACCTGTTTCACCATCATTTAAAGTCTGACAATGATGGATCTATGATCAGGGTTCTACATGACATGATTATACTTGATTATTAGGTACATTTCAGTATTCTTTTAGCATTATACATGTTTCCAAACATTCAAGTACTAAACATGGCTATAACAGAAGAATACTAAATGTAACAGGTATTACTCATATCACTTATCAGATGGATATCAATTCTTAATAATCTTATCACTATGATTAAGGAACATGGTTACTTACACCCTTATATCATCATAACACTTGCTATCAAGTGACATGTCAGCATCAAGTCATCTATTAGCATAACCTTGATGTCATTCATGGCCCTTAAGGCATATTAGTTTCATATGATGCCACTTGTATCTAGGCAACATAGTTATTTCGGTTCATAAGCTATTGACATACTTTCAATGGATATGATGTCATGATCCTTACCTGGATATGATTATTCTCTTATAAGAACCTGCATGATTAAATCAATTGATAATAATCAACAATTCATAGTCAGATTAGCAGTCAATAAAACAGAATTAACCTTTCAATTCAAGGTTATACTTTTATGTCCTTACAAAGGGTAAGATTCCCTTGTTTACATCATTTAGGGTTATTCAACCCTTTCATTATGATTAGGAATAATGATAACTCATCTCATATTTTGATTATACAATTCATGCTTAAAGGAATAACATGAGTTTAGAGTTTATTGTTCATTTCAACATATTACCATGAACTAGGGTTTATTATTCACATTACTCATGATTACCCTAGAACTAGGGTTTACTATTCACATTACATGTCATCACCCTAGAATTAGGGTTTACTATTCACATTACATGGTGAATTAATCTCATAACATCACCATGTGTGAGAAACATCATCATTAAAGCCCTCAGATAAGATTAAGATTCACCAATTATCATATTTAGGGTTTCTATGATCTCACATAAGTGGATCATACCTAATCTTGCATATTCAAGTACATTGAAGGTATTTTACTTGAGTTTTGACCATAACTGGTACTTTCTCTCTCCTATCACTAGTAGATGGTGATTACACCACTCTAGATAGGTTGGGTCAAGTCATCCTTGATTAACATAAACCAAATCATCACTATCAAGTGATTAGGGTTTGATTAGAACAAGGTATCACTCAAATTAACCCCTCAAGGGCATTTGGTAATTTACCCATTGATCATCATCATGGGTCAATTCATTGGTCACTTAGTCCCTTAATGTCTTAAGTTACCATTAGGGTTTAGATTATATCATCATTGAACCATTTTCACCTTCAAGTGATTAAGTATATACAACCTTGAAAATCTCCAATTGGTTTAGGGTTTAACCTTCAACCTTCAACCCATTTAGGTTTTAAACGACCTTGAACTTATTTAATCTCAAACGACCTTGAACCCATTTGAGCCTTAAACGAGTGTGGACCCACTTGACCTTAAATGAGTGTGAACCCATTTGACCTTAAATGGGTGTGAACCCATTTGACCTTAAACGGGTGTGAACCCGTTTGAGCTTAAACAGGTGTGAACCCATTTGACCTTAAACGGGTGTGAACCCGTTTGAGCTTAAACGGGTGTGAACCCGTTTGAGCCTAAATGAGTGTGAACCCATTTGACCTTAAATGGATGTGAACCCATTTGACCTTAAACGGGTGTGAACCCATTTGACCTTAAACGGGTGTGAACCCATTTGAGCTTAAACGGGTGTGAACCCATTTGACCTTAAACGGGTGTGAACCCGTTTGAGCTTAAACGGGTGTGAACCCGTTTGAGCCTAAATGAGTGTGAACCCATTTGACCTTAAACGGGTGTGAACCCATTTGACCTTAAACGGGTGTGAACCCATTTGACCTTAAACGGGTGTGAACCCATTTGATTTCAAACGGTTGCAACCCGTTTAGACCTATTGGTCCAAGATCATTTAATAAAGTTGGATAAGGACCAACATAGGTATTAACGCCCTTCGTCTTCAACCTTGAAACCAAGGTTTGTCCTTTACAAAAAAGCTTGCAAGAGTGCAAAGAAAGATGGGGAAGAAAAAGAACTAACTATTATTTGCAAAAATAAAAGTATGCATAACAAAGCAAGGTTTAGAGTTATAAAACCCGCCTCAAACGTTGTTCCTAGAGCTCCAAGCTTCCAAGCTTCAAGCCTTTAATGGTGTCTTGAGCTCCATAGGTTGGCCAAAGGTGATTCTCCAAGGAAAAGATGGAGATGATCGGCTAGAACAAGAAACCTAAGTGAATTAACCATGAAACCAACCTTATACAAGGATTTCCTCCATGAATCCAAGCTAGAAGATGGTGCTCTCTTACCTTAGAACAGGTTGGTCGTTTCCCTGAGCTCCAGAGCTTTGCCTTGGGTGGTTGAGAAAGATGAGAAGTGAGGAAGTGAAGGGAATATGTTTGGTTGTTTTACAAGGAACTAGGCTTATATACCTTAGGTTGTTTTCCACTATAAGGACCTCTAAAACATAGATTTCTCATCTAATTCCCTTCTTATTTCTAAGGCACGTACAAGAATGATAATCTTATGCAAAGCTCATCAAAACTCAAGATCTAAGGGTAGAGAAAACCAACATGCATACTAGGATACATATATGAAGGGTCTTCTTACTCTTACTAGGTGTTTTCACTACAAAGGTCATCCTTCTTATCCAATTTATTTAATTGAAGCGCCCCTCTCATCATTTCTTCTCTAAATGATGTAAAGAGTCATAAAAGATGTTCTAGATTGTGTATTTTATAAGTTGCACCCCACATTTGGGTAAATTGCACTTTAATCCAAATTAGGGTTTTTCAAGCATAAAGATCATTCCACAAGCTGCATCTTGATGCCCAAGCTTGGGAAATCCATCTTACCTCATCATATCTACTCATATGATATCTCATCATCAGAGGAACATCTTAACTTGTGAAATTTGCAAGTTAAACCCCTTAACTGGATAATTTGCACATAGGTCCCTGCATAACAAAACAATACTACATTCATTGTTTTAAAAGGACAGAAATGAAATTGTATGTTCCTCAGGAACTTAATTACATGCCAGAAGTTAATCACAAGTATCTTAATTACATGATTTAAGTAAAAACACCTAGGGTTAACTTATAACCTAGGTCAGGGATGTTACAGTAGTGATTTCAGGTCTAAGAACCACAATCACCGCCATCACTATGATAGATGATTCTGACTACCATTGTATTATTTCCATGTATCACTCCCAAGGTAGGTCTATTCGATACACTATTCTCTAACAATCATCTATGTGTTTGGTTTAATATTGAATACCATGACTAATGAGATTCTATCATCAACCAACATACACTCTAGTATAGGTGTTATTGTTGTCTATCAACCTTCCACAATAACAACCGACTAGGGACATAATAAGAATGTATATACTCTTGACATCCATATGATCTCATTGTTTAGTTCCTCAAATCGAAGGTATATGTGGTTGAGTAATATCATTCTTTAGACATTTATTATGTAACATCATTATCTGATAACTAAATAAAATAAAATAAATTGGAAGATTGCCTTCATTATTAATCAAATCATTTACAACCTATACCACTACAATCATTATATGATTGGCTCTTTGGGCATACATACCAACATAAACATGGTGCAGAATGAATTTTCATTAATATTGAGATGGGTTTAGTTTCGTCAGAATCCATTTTGGTTTTGTTTATCTAATACATATTGGTTCTTATTGATATATCATGATCTCAATATCTTGTCCGTTGCGAAGATTGGTCATGATGTTTTAAATGAAAAACTACACAATTTTTCTAGTTATAGTTTTATACGTGTTTGCTTTGATTCTTTTGTTTTTAGACTATTTGGGGTTTGGTTTAAGGAAACACCTATTGGTTGGCTTCAATACTATTCCAAAAGTGATGTCTTTACATTATGGCATCAAAGTATGAAGTGTATGCGTCTATAAGGACAAAAACAATTATTTTAAGATGGACTCCTCGTTTAATAAAAAAATTTAATGGTGAGTGAAATCACTTTTTTCAGAGAGCCCATCAATACAGAACTATGTGGTTAAGCATGCTCAGTCTAGAATAGTATTAGGATGGGGGACCAGTAGGAAAATTGATCATGACTTACGTGTGAGTAAGGACAAAGCGTGCAATTAAACTAGTAGTGACATGTGGGTCCAGTCATCATTCTTAAAACTCTAATAGAGCCTTGGACAATGGGTCTGGTCTTTATAACGTGGTCCTCGAGTTACTTAAAAATATAATATAACCCAACATCCGCATGATTCTATAATGAGTCAAAATTTATCACACATTGATCTCTCATTGATTCATAATAATCTAGTGACTCAAAGGCTAATACCAAAAATAATAATTATTCACAAACCAACTTTTAGAACAAAAAATTACTGATATATCTAGATATTTTAACTATATATACATGATTTAATTTTTTCTTCCCAATCAATACACTAATCCAATATGCTAATTGACATTTCCATGTTTTTTGGTCACAAGCGACTCTTCCCACCCTCCTAGACAATAGCACTTTGAATTCTTCCAAACAAAATACATCCCAGGACAAGCTGTGTTTATATGCTGGCACAACAAAACGCCAGTAACGTAGAATTTCTTCCGGAAAGATGCTACCGACGGAACCACCTAAGTCATTTGTGAGATGGAACCCACTGGAAACTACTCAGCCATCTTGCCTCCGGCTTTGAAAATTCCATCTTATCAATAACTTGCACATACTTACTAGCAACCGATTAGTCTATAACAAAGTTAATTCAACAAATCGATCAATCGCATTATGAATATGTTCTATTATTCACAGCAGTATTGAATGTACATATATGAATTTCATTTTAATGTGTCATACTAAGTCACAAAATAAAATCAAGTAATTCATTTTAATCCTAAGTTTGTTTCACTTCGCAATTTTGTGTCACTTCTATATAGTACAATATCAATAAACGAGCAATACTCCAGTTGATGACTTTGATCTTCCGCATGATGAGTAAAAGTAAACTTATACACATGGACAAGCAGGGATAAAAGAAAATAACAGTTCAGTCTGATCAAATTCATGTATAAGGGATCGATCTGCTTACAACATTTTGCACAATTCTTATTTTATTTCTATTGTGTTGTATATCTTGACTCATTCTTTGATCTGATTCCCAGAATATAGCTATACCAACCCAGTTCTCACATTTACTGTTTTCTGCCACGTAAATAGAGACGTCTCTTACCAACAAAAATTTCAACCTTGCCCTAATTTTTCTCCATATAGTTTCTACCAATCATGTTTTATCGAAAACGTCAAGGTGTTTAGCAACCAAGGACACCTTAACAAATCTGAAAAAGTTCAGATGCGTGGTAGTGTCAATGGGAATGTTTTTCTCCATTATTGGCTGTGGCAGCAAGTCTGATAAAAATATAACTTAAACCTGCAAGAAGGCATATAATTCTACTGTTCATAGCAAGATCCTGGCCCATATGGAGTTCCCCGTCCAGGAGCATATAGAGGTGCAGCAGCAACTCCTCTTCTGTTCAGTAAACACCGAAAAGTGGCCAATCTGTCTGCCACCTTCTCTGGATCTTCTGCCAGCTTCGAGAATGGCGTCCATAGACGTTCTTCAGTTGTAGCCAGCGCAGAACAGAACCAGAAAAATAAAATGCAGACACAACCCCAGTTAGTAATTTGAATTATCAGATCAGACTGCAAACTAAACTAAACAAAAATTTGCTGCACGACAGGCATACAACTATTTCAAATTGCGTCAGTTTTTTTCATACTATATGCTTCTGTCATATGCATATGCAACATGTATATTTCAGGGTACAAACAACAAAACTCTCTTTACAGTTTTTTCTTCAGTTATCTATGCATATAACCAAACAAAAAGAATACAAGGAGATTTTATGAAAAAACATAGAATATATGCATAGAGGAAAAATATGTTAAACCAGAAAAACTTAAGAAGCTAGGCACAGATTTGTGGCTTAGCATCTTGCCACCTTATCATTTATGGTTTGGAGCTATACTTGGACATCTTTCATGAAATAGCCAGCAATGGACTTTGTCTGAGAAGTTAATTGGTTGTGAAGTTGATTGAGTTGGCCCTGTAAACCCAGTTCTTGGAGGAACATATCCCCTCCTTCCCTATTCTCCATCCATCTGGGATAGAAAAGGGGATCCTAGATCACAATCATGCTCATTTCATTCATTTTTCTCCTATTGTAATCAACTTCAACGCATCATCACCTCATTTCTCTTCAAATTTATCACAGATAGAAAACTCCTTTTTTTTTTTGCTATGGTTAGCCAACCCACTGTTCACTGTTAGGTCCAAATGAACACGAAGCTGCCCTTGCCTCCACTCTGCATATCCAAGTCAATCTTAAAGTAATTTGCGGAAGCTTTAAGTCCAAGAACTTCCTTATGCAATGTACAACCGAGATATGCACAACAAAAACAAGAACACTCCTCGCCAACTGAGCCAATAACCGCCAAGAAAGTAATTAACGAAAGAACACATTTGATGAAGAAGACTGCAAATTTTATTAAACAAACTTCAAAATATTACATGATTGCCACTCTCTCACGCTCTCTCACAATCTTGCGCTCACTATAAAATCATGTAACTCACTCTTGTTCCCTCTCCTCTTTGACTATCTTTTTGACTTCCCATTTTGGTCCATAATTTTGACACTCTTTGGCACACCTTACCGTACGGTTCTATGCCTTATTTATAGTACTCACATAGTACTAGATATGACTCTCCTAGATAATAAGGTCAAACTGTGTACTACAGTACTAGAGGATAAGACTAAGAAATTCTATGACTTCAAGCATGTAGTTTAGACTTTCCCAATATTGCAAGATAATACTTTTTTTGGTCGAAATACTTATTACCCTGAAAATAAAATAAGATACATTAACCAAACAAATCTCCCTCAGTTATCATATTCACAGCCTCAGCTCAATAACAACAAGCAGGTCACATGGCTCCATCTCCCCATTGAACAACCTATGTGCACCTCAGAGGCCGACAAAGCTTACCCCTTTTGCCCCACTATGGATGGATCATCGTCAAGACTCTGGAAGGTATCTCTAACTTTGTCTGTGGCCATACAAGCTACTCTCACTCACATCCACGACTATGCAATCCTCCCAGCACTAGCCTAGATCGTCGCCCTCCTTTTTCGAAATGCAAGATAATTGGAGTAAAGGCAACACCACCGACTCGCTAATGCCTACCTTGTTGGTATGTGTAGCGTCTTTGGATTTGAGGCCTCAGATAAAATGATCTTAGAAGGAATGATTGGACTACACATATCACTGAGGTGCATCTCCTTTTCAGGGAGTCCATCAATAAAGAACTCTATAGTTAAGCGTGTTCCGCCTAGAGTAGTACTAGGATGGGTGACCAGTTGGGAAGTTTATCCTGGCTTGCGCATGAGTAAGGACAAAGCACATAATTAAGGCTAGTGATGATAAGTGGGGCCTCTCGTCATTCCTGAAACTCTACTAAAGCCTTGGGCAGTGGGTCTAGTTGTTATAAATGGTATCAAAACCAATTCCCCTCTACTAGGTGGGGCCCACATGGACATGTAACATGCTAATTTTTGAGTCGTGCGCTCAAGGCATGTTGGAAAGGGCTACCAAGTTGATGGAGCCACCCTTGCACCAGTAGTGTCCAGGAATGTTGAAAGGGCTACTTGAGTTGATGGAGTCACCCTTGCATTGGTAGCCATGGTACGAAGCTGGGTGTGCATGGGCCATTTGGGTCTACACTGGAATGGGGAATCGATTATGAGGTCATATAGTTTGAACTTTGATGAGGACGTCAAGAGTATAAGTGAGGTAGATTTTAACATCCCAGGATTTTAGGCCTGGAATAAAATGATCTTAAAAGGAATGATTGGACTGCCCATATCACCAAGGTGCACCTCCTTTTTAAAGAGCCCATCACTAAATAACTCTGTGATTAACCGTGCTCAGCCCAGAGTAGTACTACAATGGGTGATCAATCAGAAAATTTATCCTAGTTTGCGCGTGAGTAAGGACATAGCACGCAGTTAAGGTTAGTGGTAATCTGTGGGCTCAGTCGTCATTCCTGAAACTCTAATAGAACGTTGGACAATGGGTCTAATTGTTACAATATGTATGTCCAAAGAGCCAATCATATGATGATTGTAATGGCATTATCTTGTAAATGATTTGATTAATAATAAAGACAATCTTCCAATTTATTTTATTTTATTTAGTTATAAGATAATGATGTAACATAATAAATGTCTAAAGATTAATATTACTCAATGACGTATGTCTTCAGGTTGAGGACCTAAACAATGACATCATACTGATGTCAAGAGTAGATGCATTCTTGTTATGTCCCTAGTCGGTTGTTATTGTGGAAGCTGACAACAACAATAATACATAAGACTAGAGTATGTTGGTTGATGATGAAATCTCATTAAGTCATGATATGTGATATCAAACCAAAGACATAGATACTTGATTACAATATATCAGATAGACTCACCTTGAGAGTGATACATGAAAACCATGATTGGTAGTCAGAATCATCTCTCATAGTGATGGTAATGATTGTGGTTCTTAGACCTGAAATCACTACACTCATCACATGTCATGCGATGTTTTAACATCATCCACCGTGACCTTAATAAGAGTTGTCACAAAGGTGGTGCTCAGGTGCATTCTGACATTGGGGATGATTATGAGTGATGTAGATGGGATTTGTCCTCCTACATGAGTATGATATCCTGGCCACTTGGTAAGCGAGATTGAGAAATGCATGATCATACTCATATGAGTCAATATGTGATATTGAACTTACATATATCTTAAATAGTCTGCTCTAATTAAAGGAACATAGATTGAACGTTGAAGAGGAAGATGATTCCATGCCTCAAGTTCAATCTGGATATTAGTGACAAAGGAATATGCAATCACTGTAATACCAATCACAGATTGTAGGTTGAAATTGTTCTACAATTTTCTCATTACTTAGGTAGCAATGATGTCTTGCTAGATTATCAATCATTGCTTGTAATGTCATAAATCATTTATGGAAATTCACTGCTAACGTAACTTGGAATCTATAGGGTCACACACATAGGATACACTTGAATAAAAGTTTAATCATGAATGTAATTGAAACTTGATTGCTAAAGTGTTAGGTATTTAATTTAAACCACAATAACTGAAAATTGATTAATGGACTATGAACCAACCGGTTCAAGTGTTGAATCGATCGATTCAAGTGTCAGGTCAATTTGAACCAACATTGATAATCAGATCCATGAGACAACCGGTTCAGCAAGTGAACCGATCAGCTTAGGTCTGTGAACCGACCGGTTCAGGTTGTGAACTGGCTGGTTGGTTGATCAATTCGATTGGATCAAAAATTGATGTTGATGTCATATTTTACATTGATCGAATGTTTATTGCCAATACAATTGCGATTGGGAAACATAGTGAAACGGTCGGTTCAAGAGTTGAACTAATCGACTCACATGTGAACCAATCGGTTCCGCTATGAACCAACCGGTTCAGCATTTGTATGTTCTGAAAAATTCATAAAATTTTGTCTCTTCGGCTCCCGCTCAGATTAGAACTCCTGACCCTGATCCTCCTATAAATAGAAGGGTAATCGAGGCTTTCTAGAGACACAACTATAAACTCTGACAATTGTTGTCTTCTCACAGTTGTGTTAACATGAGAACCCGAGCAAGTTCTACCCGTCAAAAGGAGGAGAAACAAGGGAGAGACAATTACAGGAACAAGTCGTCACTAGCACGCTGACTATAAGGGACAACTCCTTGTCCATTCAATTGGAATGAAAGGAGTTTCCGGTGGTCTGTGTGGACTACTACATAGGCGAGGAAGCCATTTCCGCCTGCTAGGAGGACGAAGTCAACCGCTATCCGTGATGATCAACCAGGAAGCCATTGTTGACGCCATCCAGGTGCAACTAGAAGAAATTCGCATGCAACTACAAGAGATTGTCGATGGATTTGTTCTAAGACCAGATATAGACCTTGCAACCCTCCTTCCCATTACATAGTTGTTGACACGATCTACTGTTGAAAGGGGAATATGACAGTTAAATTTTATTTCCACTACCTTATCTGATGCCATATTTCCTAATGGTGGTATCAGAGCCACGTCAGTTTACTATGTTTTGGGATTTAATTGATATTATTAGATCTTTATTTTCATCATTTATTTATTACATGCGATGTAAATATTTAAATGATTAAGGTGCATATTCGATTAAAGACCACAAACAATTCCTATATATATATTATATGATATATATGCAATTTATACGTGTTGCCTTAAAATTGTTTTGATGGTGGATGTTAGCATGGTTATGGCCAATAACCCGAAATCTATGTGATTGGTTGTGCATGTTTATTTCTATTTATATCTCGATTTGCATACCGAGCCTCTATCTGTATGAAATCTCTTATTCCTACGCTCCCGTCGAATGTAACTCGAGGTTTCTCTGTTACCATGTTTCATGTTAGGATAGTTTTAATTCTTGTTACAGAAGACGCTCTGCAGACGAGTCGCCCATTTCAAAATGTGAACCGGTCGATTGGAGAACCGAGGAGGACAGATGACAGGAGGAGCCAAACCGATCGGATGGTGACTCAACCGATTGAGTGGACGTGTCCAAACGTCATTTGGATCCAAAGCCAGATGATCAATCCGACAAACCAACCGACCGACCAAGAGGCGAACCAAACGATTTAAGAGTTGAAACGATCAATCCGGATTGGTTCGAGCACAGATCTTCATAAACAAGTTGTTGCATATGATGTAGACCTTAGTTGGTAGTAATTCCTTGTGCCTCTAAGAGATTATAATAGTATGACAATAACCATCACTTGTGTTTATGATTGCATGTTAAAATTTGTGGAATATAGCATGTTTATGATAAGCATGTGGTGATTGAATATGTATATATACATTTATAAATATAAAATCTCTCAATAAAATATTAAGTCTTAAAATACTTTCCGTAACACACATGAAAAGCTTGATCGACTACGTGTGGGCATGCCAAGCGTGGTGTGCAATCCATCTCATGGAAGTGTAATGGTAGTGATGTGGGTCTGTCAAGCAGGGTGCATTACTATCATATTCACTTTTGGGTCAGACTTAACTAGGTGATCTTAATGAGATTAAGTACCTAGAAGCATACAGATGACTATGACAATGAGTTGTGCATATCATCTATCCAAGAATTGCATAAGATATAATTGGCAAAAGTTATCTACCTTAATGATTGATTATAGACTCTGGCGTTGGTCGGGTAATAACTCAAGTTTTGGGTCTTAGCTTACTAGAAGGTTGTACGCTGCAAGTATGTGAGGGCTATCAGTTTGAAAAAAATAGTGAGAGCAATTGTAAATTAAAAGTATAATTAAACATTGTCAGATTTTATTTTAATCAAATCAAATCAAAAATATTTCGACAAATTGCAAATTTTTCTTATAGAAACAAATGGAAACACATCATTATTGTGGTCAATCCTTAAGAAGGACAAACTTAATGGGATAAATTTCCATGACAGATTTTGGACTTTGAGAAGGGTTCTCAATGATGAGCATAAGCTCTAATATCCTAGATAAACCAGTGCCAGAAGAACTTGCTCCTGATGCACGTAAGGCTGAAGTGGATATTTATTGGAAGGATACCAACGACGCCTTAGACATTATGCACCTTATGATATGCTGCATGAACTATGAGTTGTATGAGCACTGTGAAGACATAGAGATTCTTGAGATGGTAACATATCTTAAGAAAGTGAACCATAATCATGCTAAGCAAGAAAGGTATAATGTCTCTGAGGCGCTCTTTGAGTGTAAGATGACAGAAGGAGGTCCAGTAGAAACTCATGTGCTCAATATGATTGGACATGTGGAACATCTAAAGTAACTGAGATTCTCTTTGAGCCAAGAGTTGGCCACATATGTGATTCCCAGTTTATCAAGTGTTACTACTTGAATAACATGGTCACACTACTGTCAGGATTATTTGGCATGTTGATAAATGTTAAAGCACGATTGAAGAAGGACAAATGCGTGATGGTGATCAGCGGAGTGGAGCCCGAGGACGAAAGTAAGGCTAAGAAGAGTTCTGAGGCTAAGCAGAAATCTAAGTCTTCAGCTAGACCTATCAAACGGGTGGGTAGGTTGGGTTTGGGTTGGGTCGTTGTGGGTTTGGGTCTCGCGGGTGCGGGTCAAAAAGGTGCAATTCTAAACCAGTCAAAAAAAGACAAATCCAAACCGACGGAGCGGGTTGCGGGTCACTTACAGGTGCCCATATAATATGTGTTCAATATACAATTATTTTGTAAGTTGCTACTGTAACGGTAAAAGAAGGCCATATGCTAGTGTTTTTACACAGCATAACACAAAAACAACCAGCTAATAGACATTGTCACTATCACATAAAATAGTGTTATATATTTACAATCATTTCACATACATATTTTTAGGTAAAATTCTCTAATGTACAATTAAAATCCTCTAATATATGACTATGATCAATAAACTAGAGCGAGTAACTTGTACTATGACTCTAGATTAAGTTTGATAGAACAATTAGATAATGTAGTAGAGTTGAATTTATTTTCCCCAATATCTCTCTCTCATATCAAATCTTGTAGGCAAGTTTGAGTTAGTACTGAACTCCTTAACAATTAATGGTAAGTAGTTGATCATCTTATTTATTTTAAATACTAGTGTATCATTATATCTATTTTTATATAAGTAAAGTGGGTCACCCGCAGGACACCCGTGAAACCCGCTAAATAAACAGGTGGGTATGGGTTTAGGTAATTTTCATTGGGTGACAAATTTCATTACCCAAACCCGGCTTAAACGGGTCGACTCATGGATGTCCGCAAATTTTGACCTAGTTTGACGGATCTATCTTCATTGCTAAAGATAAGGACAAAAAAGTGCAAAAGCAATCTGTCCTTTGTACTTAAAGGGATTCAGGAAGATTAAGCTAGGGATAGAAATCTTCACTTCAAGTATATATGTTATTAAGATACATTTATCTACTTCTTCATCTTGGTACTAGATATCGGATGTGGATCTCACATATGTTCGAATAGGCAGGATTTGAAAAGAAGTAAGCCTTTGAGAAAGGGCGAGGTTGAACTGTGCGCCATAAATGGAGCAAGAGTTAACGTTAGTACCGTTGGAACCTATAATTTATCTTAGTCCACATGTCTTGTAATAGAGTTAATGAACTTCTATTCTATACCTGGTATAAATAGAAACATCATTTATGTATCTTGTATGGACAAGGATGGATATGAATTTAATATTAAGAACAGTCAATGTTCTATTTGAGAAGATGAGATCTTTTATGACAGTGTCCCAATGTCTTATCATTTTATTTGTTGAACCTAAATACAAATCTTTATAACATAAATACTTAAAGATTAAAACTTGAAAATTCAAATAAAACATATCTTTGGCATTATTGTCTAGGACACATCAATGAGAATCACATATCTAGACTCCATAAAGACGGTTATCTAGAGTTTCTTGATTTCAAATCAATACAGACATGTGAATCTTATTTGTTGGGTAAGATGACAAAGACTCCATTCACTGGAAATAGTGAGAGGGCTAGTGATCTATTAGGACTCATACATACTGATGTATATGTCCCTTTTAGAACAAATACTAGAGGTGGTTATCAATACTTCATTAACATACCTTTCACCTTGCTGGATGCAGCAACATGAGGTTAGACCATGGTTCTGAAAACCTCATTGTTGTTCGTTACCATCCCCTTCTTTCCTTCCAACCTCAATGGATTCACTATAATTCTTGATGCATTCCAGCCTAGAACCGCTTGGAGGCCAGGTAGGGCTTGCACACACATATAATTTGATGAAGGAAAAATTTACAATTTCTTCCCCGATTACCCTTTTGATAAATTACAAGTGGCAGTGTTTGATGTTGTTCCCAACCAGAAGATGCCAATTTAAAAATTAAAACAGTCATAGTAAAGACAAGTTTTCGGAACCTAAATGTTTATATTCGTAAGAAAAAGGAAACATGTAAGCATTTCTTTAATTTTTCTGGAAAAGTCCTGTCAAAATATCCATAGCTTCATTTCAACTTTATGAATCTGTCTTCATCTATATCTGTGAAGAAATGATCTATGATCGATATGCATAATATTGAAGATTCCCATGAGAGGGTGCTTCAGATGGAGAATTCAAGAAGTTGGTATACTTGGTATGGCAGACTCATTTCATTTGAGATCAATTGTGTGAACCAACCAGCTTATGATACAACCATGCTATTGCATGCATTTCGTTTTTAACATGAATAACTTGTAGGATTCAATGTATGATGCCTTCATTTAGTGACGCTTCCCATAACCAATTCCACCACCACATCATACCCATACTCCATCATAGCTAGAGTTTGTGCCGAATCGGGGAGAGTAAGTAATAGAGAGCCATTCGAAATGGTTGAAACTGTTTTAATAGTCATTAGATCTGACAGCAAAATGGAGCAAGGGCATAACAAAAGCAGGGGAAGCATAAATTTGTTTTGTGATGGTCTCTTCTCTTCGCGGCTTTGGCATCAATGTTCTCACATGCTTATCTCAATTGTTTCGGGGAAAATATATCACACAGTAGAATCAGGTTGATATAGGTCCATTGGACATTGCCGTGTTGAATTAGGAAATATATTGTATATTTAACTGAGTAAGGTTAACCAGAATAAATATGAATCACAATTTTAGTTTTTAGTTGTTTGTTATATTTGTAAAGAAACTTGATCTAAGAAGTCAAGTGAGCGAGGAGTTTCTAAATTCTACTTCTCCTTTAAATAGCTAGCCTCAGGGCTCAGGCCTAGGAGTTTAATAGTTATAAATTTAATTTTGGATTTGCATTGTACAACTTGGTCCTAGAGGGACATTCTCTTCTTCCTCTTCTTTCATCATCTTTGTTAACCATAGTATTTCATTTTATGTTTCCTACCAAATGTTGCATGCTCCAATATATATATATATATATATATATATATATATATATATATATATATATATATATATATATATATATATATATATATGTGTGTGTGTGTGTGTGTGTGTGTGTGTGTATATATATGTGTGTGTATATATATATATATGTGTGTGTGTGTGTGTGTGTGTGTGTATATATATGTGTATATATATACATATGTATATATATATATATATATGTATATGTATATATATGTGTGTGTATATATATATATGTATATATATATATATATAGAGAGAGAGATTGTTTTTTATTCCCGGCGGGTAACTTAAGTTAACTACCCGGCTCTAAAGACACGGTGGTATGAATTGTAATTAGATCAATTTATGAGTACCATCCCCAATTGCTCGCTGCTCGGCGTCGGGCGTCGGCATGAGCAACCACCTGTCATCGTCCCAACCTCCGGAGCACGCTCATCAGCCCAAAGCGCACCGCCGACCCAAAGCAACAGCTTGTTGATGCCGCACTGACACGGGCGGGGTCCCAAGGATGAGGATGCCCTAGAGACCACCTCCTTTCAAGAAGAAGACAGCCTAGAGGAAGACGCTGATGATCGTCTCACCCTTGGAGCGGTCCCCGACGAGGTCGGCGACATACCGCGGCGGACAACTGGGCGGCCGCCTCCGTTCCTCAAGGATGCCATGATTGGAGAGTAACAGACGGGATGGGCGCTCCGCTTTGCCTGTTTCGTCCCGTTGATGTTTTGTGCGTCGCTAGGTTAATTGCCTAATTATCGATTTCTAATTGCAGGAACAACATCAACCACCCCCGCACACACCCTCTCAAGGACTTCCGGACCTTGCAGACCCATTATAAGAGGAAGCACAGTGACGGGAAGTCGTTCGGGTGCCGGTTGTGCAGGAAGCCGTTCGCCGTGAGAGGGACACACGAGAAGAACTGCGGGAGGAGGTGGGTTTGCTCATGCGGGGACAACTTCGAGCACAAGATGTCTCTCAAGGACCACGCTAGGGTGTATGGTGGAGAGCACGCGCCGTTGGTGTCCATGGATAATGCATCTCTGCTGTTATTGAATAGCTACAGATTTCTGGGTTTGATTTGCAACATCCATTCTGTGTGTAGGGAGAAAAACTCATCAGGAATTGACTGAAAATGAATGAAATATACTCATGTTGTTTGGCTCACTGAGAATGTCAGTCCCTGCTGAGATTCATGCTGATAGCAGTGTCAGTAATGTCTATGGTTGTGAGCGGTTGTACGAGTTCTTCATCCTAGTTGTACTTAAACTATTTGTTATTTTGCCTAGATGAACTGCAAAGTTGTATATGTATTTCTGTGGAAACAACATTCCAGAATTTTGCAATGCAATATTGTAGATCCATCATATTTCAAATTGGAAAAGTATATGAAAAACAATGTGCATTCTAAGTATTTGATTGTCTATTCCTTTCTAGTTTTTTCATACAAGCATCGTGTACTGGTGGTCAATATCTTGATTGACTTCTACATGGGTAATTTCGTTCTGTTTGAAAAGGCTACATCAACTATACTAGCCATAGTTAAGAATATATTCTATTGTTTGTTCAACGCCAGGTAATTGCATTCATTGGATATAAACTAAGCCCATAGTGAAGGGGTTATCTAGACAGAAAAAGAAGAGGTTGCTGATGCGTTGGCGTTGGCTACTTATTTTAATATATTCAGATCAACTGTATTTATTTGTTCAACCTTAAAAACGTGTTTGGTCTTCATGGAGCAACATGTCATGCACATGTGACATTTCCAACGATCGAGCAACACAAAGGATCGAAAACCTGGGTACTAACAGAGGAATAAATAACATTACTAGTGTTATCGTGGTGTCGGGATACAATGATATCAAAAATTTGTGTTATTTAGATAAGTAGACTTGTAGTACTAACTTGTGAATGTAATAACGAATAGATGTTTGATGGGTTTGTTTCAAATGGATGAACTGAGAGTAACTGATAGAACACTAAGAGTAACTGAGAGAACACTAAGAGTAACTCTGATACGCACTGAGAGTAACTATGATAACACTGAGAGTAACTGCAAGAACACTGAGAGTATCTGTGACAACACTAAGGAGTAACTGAGAGAACACTAAGAGTAACTCTGATACGCACTGAGAGTAACTATGATAACACTGAGAGTAACTGCGAGAACACTGAGAGTATCTGTGACAGCACTAAGGAGTAACTGAGAGAACACTAAGAGTAATTCTGATACGCACTGAGAGTAACTATGATAACACTGAGAGTAACTGAGAGAACTCTGAGATTATCTGTGACAGCACTAAGGAGTAACTGATAGAACAGTAAGAGTAACTCTGATATGCACTGAGAGTAACTATGATAACACTGAGAGTAACTGCGAGAACACTGAGAGTATCTGTGACAGCACTAAGGAGTAACTGAGAGAACAGTAAGAGTAACTCTGATAGCACTGAGAGTAACTATGATAACACTGAGAGTAAATGCGAGAACATTGAGAGTATCTGTGACAGCACTAAGGAGTAACTGAGATAACACTAAGAGTAACTCTGATAGCACTAAGAGTAACTATGATAACACTGAGAGTAACTGCGAGAACACTGAGAGTATCTGTGATAGCACTAAGGAGTAACTGAGAGAACAGTAAGAGTAACTCTGATAGCACTGAGAGTAACTATGATAACACTGAGAGTAACTGTGAGAACACTGTGAGTATCTGTGACAGCACTAAGGAGTAACTGAGAGAACAGTAAGAGTAACTCTGATAGCATTGAGAGTAACTATGATAACACTGAGAGTAACTGCGATAAAAGAGATGAACTCGTCATCGATAAAGTAATTATAAGAACACCTAGAGTAACTGTTATACTTGTCGAGTGCACTGTCTATATACCCCCTTAAGCTTGCAATTTGTGGGGTGCCTCAGATGTCCATGCCCATGGAGTACTTGTCGGATGATGGGTTGTCTCAGGATGAGCATCGTGTGTGCTTGTTGAGACCCGTCAGTGGGTTCTAGCTACTCTTCATGCCAATAAGAACTCCTACGTTTTCTGCAGTTGTTCAAATCAATCCATTTAATCACTCGTCAAGGAAACTTTTGGACGTTGTTCTTGTATGGTTGCCAAAATATTTCTGAAAGCAACAGTTCTAATAAATATGTAAGGTTTACAATGACGTACTGAAAGCAACAGTTCTAAATATTAGAACGATGCATTAGTTTCCTCCTTTAGAACAACCAACAAAAAAATATAACAATGCTTAGTTTCATAGACAACCATCCCTAGCGTTGTATAATGTCTAAAAGTCATAAATTTTGCCATTCAACTGGGTGAAGGAGAAAATAGTGGTCTGGAAGTCTCTCCAATTGCCACGCACACTCTTGCTGCATACGTATTCTTTCTGCCAGAGCCTCAAATGTTACATCATGTCCTGGATCATAGGAGCCAACTAACATAACATCCCCTTCACCGTTCCTTGATGGTTTCACAGGATCGCTCCAAGGCCTATTGTATTGTCCTCATATGTTCATCTATCAGACGTGAAAGTAACTTATTTGATCAGGAAGCTAAACTTTACATGGATTACAGGAGACGACCATTACAATTTGTAGGATCTTGTACAAGTAGGCTCATAAATCAGATACGAAATCTAAATAGCCAATGGACTCGCAGGATGTTGTTGTAATGATGCATATACATATACAAAAATAACATGCTATCAGTATATTTCTTCTTCTCAAAAAAGGAAAACAAGGGTGACCCACCCGGTGAGGAAGTGACTTGTTTGATCAATCTAAGATCTACATAAGCAGATTGCAGGAGAACATTACAAATTCGGATACAGTAAGAGTAAGGATTACATCCACATATGTCTTCTGTTGAGAATTTATTTTCAGAACCAAACTCATTATTTAGTTACATTCCAATGCAGATATGGGATGCATATACTTTCTGTCAAACAAAATTATCCCATCTTTCTTCACGAAGGTGATGTTCTCAGAGAAGTGTCTCAAAAGGAATCTGATGACCGAGTTCATGCAAGAGTTTACGGGAATGGCCTAAATCACACCATGGTAAGACTGAACCTTCACTTATCCAGCAGGCAGCAGCTCGTGCCTTTTAATCTTGTCTTTCCCTTCGAACGCATTGATTTTACAACCTCCTCGGTAAGGAAGTTCTACTCCACATTATTCCTACTTCTTTCAGGATTTCTTCCCTTCCCAGCGTCTTGCAGATGGACTCAAACATAGCTCTGCACGAACCTCGTCAGGAACGGGAAAGGCTCAGGGAGGTGACAAGGTCGCTCAAAGAGGCTTCCGCCAACCTCTCCGTGGGTTAATTGACGTTGCGCTCGACAAGCTCGAGGGTGCCTCCGCGCCTCCTTCCCACGGGGACGGGCTCTGGGTTCGCCACTTCGCTGGTATGGTTGAAACTCTGCCCAACCTACCCTTACCCTTCCATCGTTCGGTCATGATGGCAGTCAATGAGAGTGAGACGAGGAGATGACCAGCGGCAAGCATTATGCGGAAGGAGCATCACCAAGGTCGGAATTGGGTTTTCTGCTTCCCTAATTGTAGTTCGGATGACGATGATGGTGTGGCACCAGGGACAAAATCCACTGATCTCGAATGTATTTGCGGAGATGGAGGGGCTGTTGCCGAGGATCCCCGAGGAGTACTTGCAAGTGGATTAGAGTGGACAGGAGAGGTCAAGGATCGCCGGAGAAGGAGATTTACGGGATAGTTGGATCTGGGTGCTAAGTCACGCGCGTCGGGTAGCGAAATTAAAATACCCGCACGGGCAACGAATTAACAGCCATATATATATATATATATATATATATATATATATATATATATAAGGTTACCGAGTTTGAACATGTGGCCTTTTACTACAATGGAATAGACTGCCTCTAAGTTTGCTATAATTTTTTTTTACCAAGCTGGACAAATAACCAATGAATCCAGAGAACATAGCTACTAGACACCAATAAAGGTAATGATGATGACATATATAGGTTTTCGGTCATTTTTTAAAGAAGTTTATGAAATGAGTAAGTAACAGAAGATTGGTCCCATTGTCTCTCTTAGCATCATACATATCTTGTTATCATAGTACCTTAATAACTTACATTAATACCTTTTTTACACCAAGATAAAATCTTAAAATCCAAAAACTAGACCTCATCATGTAAGAACTTGCCATTACTCATTAGAACATAAGACTAGAGAACTAACTAGTAGAGGATCAGTGGTAAAAACTAGGTTTCTTAGGTGGGAGCAAACACAATTATTCAGGACTTACCTGCAGCTGCTGCTGCACGAGGCCAGATGGTTTGCTCAAGATCTGATACATCCACTGTCTCTCCCCACATACATACTTCACCACCAATAACTAGCTTCTGATGCTTTGGATCAATGATATTGTTCAAAGGTTCATTCATATAAAATTGCTGCCAAGTTGCATCCAAGTGGTCTAAGTACCACATATCCTGGTTGCTGACAATGCACCTCAGACCTGCAGCTGTCACTTTCTGAGCAACTCCACCACCAAGCCTGTCATTATAGTAGCACAATTAGAAATGTAAATGTGCAAAGTAGATATCATTCTTGCTTTGCAGTAGTAATAAATGTACTTGAAGAAAAAAAGGAAAAAGTTTGGCATAAAACCCTGGCAGACCACTGTGATGGATCTGCCTCCATTATGGATCTGTTACTAACATGCTAGCAGCAGACCAACTAAGCTGTAGCAGATCAGCAGTGCAAGCCGACGAAGAGGATAAGGGAGGCCAAGAAGAGCCATTTTGGCAGTCTAGACCGGGACTTAAAGGGATACGAGTACCATTATTGGTGTCGGAGAGGAAAGATAGCAGAGGAGTTGCTTCAGGGCGAAGACAGGAGGGGGAAATTAGGAAAAATAAGATAGAGGATAGAATCAATATATAAGAAAAAGGAAATTACGTCTGTAATTATTTTAAATGAATTATTTATAATTGTGTCTCTTAACGTAATTTCCAAAAATCTTTTCTAGATTCGAGGTTTGAGCGAGCATTGTATCTGGTCACCTATTACTTTACAGAGCACCAGAGCAATTCCAATGTGAAAACCAGTAATTATTATACTACTAGCATGATCCTGAAACAATATTGTGCCAAATAAGGATTGTTAGTAGAAGATTAGATTGCTGTCTTTACAATTTCTGTTTGCATATTACTTAAAGAGGATTTGTAAATCTCATAATTTCTAGTTGCCAGTAAAAAGGGGAAATAGTTCTTGTTTAGCAAAAGTAAAAGGGAATTTGAGAACTAGACATACTTAAATATTTCATCTTGTCGTCTGATCGCAATTATCAAATGTCACAATGTGTAGTATTGGGGTTGTCCATTATACTTCTTGCCTACATACTGTCACAGTGTGTAGTATCCTAGTAGATTCAACATGTGAAAGAGAAGTTTCCTACATCTCTGCTGAAAAATGTATAAAAAAGCCTGATAGATAAGTATCATTGTCATAACTTATTATATTATCAATTGAATGACATAACAATTTTGACCGACAAAATTCCCTACACTAGAGTAATGCCATTTCAAATTGTTTCCTATACCTCCCTAAGTGTTTTGGTGAGTAAATTAGCTAATTGGTCCACAAAGTGAAACCAGGCAGTGAGAAGCTCAGCCTCAAGTCTATCGGATTTGATTTTACTTTCACATCTTCAAACTCAAGAATCTGCAAAAATTACATTCTTTGAGGAGAGAAGACTATATTCCAATACAGTCACTGGTCTAAATTTAGCTTAAGACTTCACCATGTCTTTATGTTCCTCAACACCCAACATTACTGCCCTTGAAAGGTCACCTACCAATAGTCACACACACTCTCCTCAACTTACTGGTAACATCCCCAATTTACAGTGTATTCTTTCTTTTAGTTTAGGTAAATGGTGACTGGTAGGGAGGACAGTGTTCTGAATTACTATTATGGTTGTTCTCCTGATGGTTATCTTCTGTTGGATCACAGTTCCGATTCTTCTAGATTTCCATTTGTCGTCTCCTTTCACGGAAATCTAAACACTCACCCTTAGACTTCTCTGATTTACTTTTACGTTATTATATAAATTCTGAAATGCTTGCATTGCTCTATTTCTCTTGATATGCCTGTTGTTACCGTTCATTAAAATTATTCAACTCTGCCTTTTAAATTAAACATAGTATTATATAGAAATCAGTTTGAATGTTAATTTTACATGCAATGTTCAAATAAAACCCAAGTGACAAACAATTTCTTGTAGCATGTTGCTACGAACTCTTTAGCCTACTCTTTTCAGAGCTAGTATATCTTTTTTTTTTCAATTAGTCATGTGAATTTCATGATCATACACCTATGCAGAAATAGTTGAACAAAAAAGGAAAGCATCAAAGGAAGGAATTACTGACTTTTGTCGTAAAAATCTGTAACAGACTACAAGGTATCATATACTAGGGCAAAACATTACTCTCTTAGGATTCCATGCAATGGGATCAAAGATTTCCCAAAGTCACTAGTGAACACCTAAGTGAAGTGCAAACAAGTGTTGAAGGTGCCAAAGAAAGAGAAAATGTAATGCATTGGAAGGTTTGTTTGCCATATCACTTCTCATAAAGGTTGCACTCTTATTCACGGTCTTATCAAAGAAAAGGAGGAGTGATGGTGATTATGTGTCAGAAAGGACATTTAACATTTGAAAGAGAGAGAACTTGCATTTTAAATAGCTAGGCTACTTTCTTCGACCGGGTTGCCTTTTCATCTTGCTAGAACAGAACTCTATATTATGCAAATGCTTTCCAAAACATGTATTAAGGAAGCAAGGGCGGAATCTTGTGGGTGACGGCTCGACCGGTGCTCAAAGGAAATAGATCAACCTCATGGTTGTCTCGAAAATGAGCTTAAGTTTCTGAAAGCTCTAAATAATGTAGGTGAACAAAAAGGCAAATTCTTTATTGCAAATTTAGACAAACAATATATTCAAGGGGTCAAGGACAGCAGTGTAGGTCAAGTGAATAATGCCCTATTTGTAGAGTAGTTGGAATGATTGTTGACAAGTATACAAGTACCTTATGGATACCTTATGTGGTGCTCACACTCAATCTTGCTTTACAAAAGATTTCTCTTTTGCAATGAACTTTATTTTAAAGGGGATAGTATATGAGAAATGTAATTAGATAACAGCGTTACTTTGGATGTGTATACCAAATTTCATCATGAATTATTACATTAGGCTTTCCATCTTTAATGAGCTTGTGAACTTAATATTGCTGGTAGTTATAGAGATACACTTTGCTTCTAGTGTTTTCATGCTTAAAAGAATAAAGCAAATAAAAGTTGGCTTAACATATATGATTAAGTGAAAATAGGCTGCGTTTAGAGATGATGATGTGAAAAAGCCAAATCTGTCTTTATGAAAAGATATCGACGTAAATGGTGGTGGACCGTTTACATTATATTCCTGATTTCACAAATCCAATCTATGAGATGTTAAGGAATTGAGACTGACAATCTGGAATTAATTGATTGAAAACGTGAAGGCATCCTTACATAGGCATTAGAGGAAACAAAAAAATGAGAAATCTATGTTCCATGTTGCGGCTAATGATATTCTGGTGATGAATGGAACAGAAGAATCACTCCTATCCATTTCATGGCACATTCATTGAGTTTCAGCCTTTCAGGTAACTAACTAATTCATTTGTAATAAATACTATTTTATTTGTAAATCATCTAAGCATGTGTATATTTTTTTATTTAGGTACTATAGCTTCAAATGAATTAGTGATGATTCAACTAGAAAAGCTTCTCATAGAGATTCTTAAATTTCAAATGAACGGAACAAGTATTATAAAGCTACTTCCCTAATGTTGAAGGGTAACACTTGGTGTTGAGTTTTTGACATTCTCAACTTTCATAGACGAATTGGAGAGACATAATTATGCTATTTTCAGAACTTTGGCAGAGCCTCCCATTCGGTGTCTAGTGAATGGAAGTAGAGCACCGAAGTTTCAACACACAGATACTAAGTTGTTAGGACTATCTTTTAGTTTGCTTGTTGCGAAAGATATTGGAGCACATATGATTCATTAATTCATCAGGAACAAACTTGCAACAAAACATGATGAAGATTTTTATGTTGTTTACAATGGCATCCATCTCTTATTGAGGAAAAAACAATTTGTGGGATGTGTGTATTGATTCATGCAACTAACTTGATGGCGAAGGTCATTTCTGGAAGAAGACGAAGCACTTGATGAATCAAATTTTAAATACTGTGTTTCTATATGGTGATGAGGAATATAAAATTGCTAACGGTTAAAGTAACTTGAAAGTTGGATGATGTAGTTTCTGAGTGTTTTGGTGGATAAAGTGAATAACATCTTGTAAAACTTTTTGGTGGATAGAATGAACATTTAAAAATTGTTATCTTACTTGTGATTTTTGTGAAGAAGACTTTACTAGAGAAAATGTATCATTGGTAGTTTTATGACATAAACAACATTAACATGTTACAATACATGAAGTATGATTGGATTATGATAGCATATTTTATTGTAACTTGATTTTACATTAATGCGAAATGACATATCTTATGAATATAACATTATGATACAGTTGACACAAAATTCAAATTTATTTTCTTTATATATATTTGAATGAAATTAGTTTTCCTTAATTTGCAAGTTTATGAACGGATATATTGGTTATTTATTAATTGAAAAATAAAAAAGTTGTTGTACCAATATCACATTTCTAACACATATGTTCAGAATCGCCACATCCCACGCTTATATCCATATCTATGTTTGTGCTTCGTAGGTCCCTGTCCTCCTTGTCATCAAGCATGCACTCAAATCTAATCAGACCATTGATCATCTTGGATGGAGAGAAACCACTATATAAGAGATGAAAATCCTTAAGAGAATTGATACTTGCAGATTTATCCATCTTCCTAATGGGAGGTCAGCAACCAAATGCATATGAGCCTATACTTTCAAGCATAGATCTAAATGTCGTCGACATTAGGCGAAATTTCGCCGATAATGTCGATGTCGACGGTCAACGACGTCGAATGCATGTAAACATCTTTATTCTATAATATCCTCGACATTTCGTCAAATATGTCGACATTTCCCCATATGTCGGCGAAGTTGGCCCAAGTCCATACAAAAATTCCACAATGTCCTCGACATTTATCGAAGTCGTCAAAGTTGGCGACATATTTCAGGGATTTTGTGGATTTGGCTGTGTGAGGTGGAAAAAGTGTTGGAGCTTGAGGTAAGATGATTTTGATGTTATCTTTTAGTATTCTAAGCTAACAGTAATAGACCGATCCTCTCTCTGCTAAATCTACCATAGATTTACACTATTTTTATGTAGTTTGTTTATTGTCACAAACTTTATATATGGAAGAACTTTGTAGTTCGGAGATGACTGTATGTAAGCGTGCATTTATCTACATATGTAAACCTGTATGGATGGCTATATGTAAACATATATTGTGTTTTTAAGCTAGATTTGATGAAATTTGTCGATTTTCATCACAAAATGGCAATTTTTAGCTTAATTTTTGTCGAAGTTGCGTCGAAACTTTGGTTGTGAAAATCCTCGACATTTCCTCGACATTTCCAAAACTTCTGTGCCCACACCTGTCGAAGTCGGCTCGAAGTCGAAGTCATGTTCCATGCTTTCAAGCATAAATCATGTGATATTGACAGTTGGATCGATGTTAATTTTTTTGGTAAAGGATATAGTAGATATCAAGGGTGAATTACCACGAGGCTTCTCATTGGTTTTTAGGACATATATGTTTTTTTTGTGCTTGTAACTTACGTCGTTGTCATGAATCCATCAAGTTTTGAATTGCATTTGTATATTGATCTAGAAGAAGAGATCTACATGGAGAAGCAACTTGCCTATATTGCTCAGGGAAGTTACAGATACTATAACTACTAAAAAAGAATTGAAATGGACTCAAACATCCATCTTGACCTTGGTTTGGAAAGTTTTCCAATGCAGTTAATATCTCTGGCGTAACAAGGGGTGCAGTAGAGCGATCTATAGCGGAAAAATCTCTAAGACGAATCATGTATTCTTGGGTCTACATGGGTAACATTGTAAAACAAGGGTGACAATGGAAATGAGATTTAGAAGTAGGTCACTTGTACATTCATTTACACACCAAGGACCTTATCAAGCTTGTATATTTATATGGAATGAAAATTAGTGGATGAACCTAAATCACCATCCTATCTCATTGAAAAAACATCAATTGGAGAAAGACGATCTTCTAGGTGCAAATTCCATTGTTGTTCCAATGAATCGAGGCACTAATTTGAAAGTTGACAATAAGACATTATACCGGTCTCAGTTAATAGAAGAGATTCAACATTAAGTGTCATAAGTAATTTTATGAACATTGGAATTCTATATAATAATCATGTTTTACTTAAGATTCAAACATTTCGACATGCTTTCGGGGGCCAGGACACCTATATTTAGACAATCTACTACAAGATATGTGATGTACTATGGGAGCTGCTACGAGAGGCTGACTAGGTTTACTTAACTAGATGTTGATAAGTTATTCATTCATTTCCATTTAATTTAGCTATTTAAGGGGCTTGTTATTTATGAGGACTTGTTTATAATTCAACTTTACTATTTTTTATTGAGTTGTATTATGATTTGGTATCAGTTAGATGATTCATTGCAATTTTCAGTCATTCAGGTTGTAGTTAGTTCGTTATAAACACCAACCTTGTTGAGGAAGATTGCTTGACTAGGAACTTTCCATTTTCAAGAATTGGTTCTGCACCAGTTGGCATCACGCACCATATACCCTAAGTTTATGGTTTGAGTTACACCATATCGACCATATTTTTCCAGAAATCACTTCTAGGATCAACCCCAACACCCATCAATGAACCAAGCCCTAGGTTATATCTCTCACTAAAGAAAAAAAACTACTCACAAATAAAGTAAGCCATCATCAACCATGTTCTTCCTATTTCTCCATGTTATTCCTCCTCCCCAAAATTCACTCTTTTCCCTCTTATATTCTTTCTCTATCATTTCTTACCCTTGTACCCTTTACCTTTCTTTTATTTCTTTTCTTTCTCTTCATAGCCCTCGAGGTGCTACTGTAGCACCACCTACGTCGTGGTGGCCACCACCCTCTCTCAAAGGGGTACCATCTTTAAACAAACTCCTTCACCCTTCTTTAGGTACTAACCGACTGCCCGAGGTCGTTTGGGGATGTCTCTTAGGCCTAGAGATCGGGTTCGGGTTGAGATAATTTCATTCCGAGTCAGACAAAAAATAGAGGACCCAAACCCGAACTGGAATCCATTTTGAGTTTGACCTGCCATACCATAACCCGGATACGTTAATTCTGAGTTAAACCCAAGATAACCAATTGACCCAAAAATGACTTATTTCTATCCATAA
Source organism: Alisma plantago-aquatica (assembly GCA_963693085.1). Lineage (NCBI taxonomy): Eukaryota > Viridiplantae > Streptophyta > Magnoliopsida > Alismatales > Alismataceae > Alisma > Alisma plantago-aquatica. The sequence continues at coordinate 553,408,629 of OY856409.1, forward strand.
CATGCTGACTCTAAAATTTTATGCTAATAAATTATGTTATGTAGTAGTATAACATGATACACATGAGTAATGAATACAATGATGGATAATATTTTATGTAATATTTCTTACATTACATCCTATATAAAAACACAAAAAATTGTTTTATTTGAAACCAACTTTAGTTTAGAAAACTTCATAAAAGAATTAAAGTCAACATCAAGGTTAAATTAAATAAATTATAGATGATAATACACGCATATAGTCAAGGAAAGGAATTTCATCAAGTTGGAAAAATTTCAATCAAAATTTAGATTTAGACACCATGAGATTTCACCAAATACCACCAAATTTCCATCAAATTTACCAGTATACCAATATAAATTATCGATTTTTGCACATGTGAGCATTTAATTGTTGTTTGATAGGGTAACTCAGGGGGGAGGAAGGGGGATTTCGACAATTGGGGCTCATACAAGCCTAATTCAAGGTATGCATTTATAATTCTCTTGTTTATGTCTCATGTATCTTAGCTAAAATGGAAGTTCATTCAGAAAAGCCTTATAATGGAAAAGATCCCCCAATCTACTTATTTATATATCTTCTTAATTGTATGTGATCATAGATCTACAATACTATCTTATAATATCCATTTGAAATATACCTTAATAATCCACTAAATATAAGTATAACTTGTAATCATTTTAGTAGTAAGCTAACTAATATACAATGTTCTTCTTATTCGTATTATTTAGCAATTAAAGGAAGCAAATATACTAGCGAAAGGAAGAAAATGTACTAGCTAACACCATAGACAAACAAATACTGTGAAAAAGTATATTTCTTGTAATTTTGTTTTTCTATTTGTTTATGAGCCACTTGCTACACATATCCCACTACATGGACATGGTCAACATGGTAACCACACTTCCTATATTATCTCATTGCCACAACATGCACCTGGAGGACATGCTTATTATGCCTTTTATATTTATCCTATTGTTGTGAATGAGCCATGTGGGAATTCACTACTGCATATTAACATCATAAGGTCATAGATGATGGCAGAGAAATACGGCGTCACGTTAGTGATGTCAACTTCCTTCACATCCTGAAATCAATTGCCAAAAATTTTATATTTGACTTTAGTGAAGAGCAAGAGAAATCCCTGGGTGAGTTTCTTTTAGATTCTAATACGAGGCATATATAGACATCGGCCTAGGTTTATAGAATTTACATGGGCTGAGAACAATATATGTTAATCACATCAAGCATTTCATTTTGGGCAACAGCTGAAAAGGGAGTTCAACCACCACATCCTCTATGCTATTTGGACTTTTTTTTTCATTAAATCAACCAAAATCTAATTAACTGATGTATTTAAGTTACTTGTAACCAGTAGATTCTGAATATCTAATAATTATTGCTATTTGCACTCAACCTTCCTTTAGACTTAGACATTCTCTTCACTCAAAGATAATATCTAAAGGACTCAATATATGATTTTTTGAAGGCTTCCTTATCACTAACTCAAGTGGCCAATTTGGCCGAAATTACATCTAAGAAGTTTGTAGGAAATTGCTCAACAAGGAAGAAAGAACTACGACTACTTCAGGCATTCAAAGCAACTTCATGCGCCGCTTTATTAGCTATTCTATGAACAAAGGAAATAGAAAAACTACAAAAACACCATGCTAATCTCTGAATATCGGCCACAATAGTTCCTATCTCATATCTTCTATGATTAATATATGATGTTATTGCATAGGTGTGTGTATTTAAGTTAATGAAATGTGCTAGAAAAATTTTGAAACGCAATTCCTACAATTTGCCACTAAAATTCTTCATCAAAATCCCCAAGATATACCCAATTTCCTTGCTTCCTACATGAACGATCCCCCCAAATACACATTCTATAATTTTATTGGATCATTTAGATGTAAAGATTACACTTGCAATTTGTTTTGTGTGATTCATTCATTTTAGCATTAAAACCGCTATGAATGCATCTATCTAAAATGTCGTCCGTATATACCACTAAATACTTATTTCCGCATTGTCAAAACAGTGTCAGTAGCAGATACCTTGTTCCTTACCTACAATCTACATCAAGTGTAAATTTTGTGTGCATTTTTTTGACGTGCAAAAATATTGTACTTGCTTTAGATATACCAAAAATGAAGTGCAACTTGATTTAAAACTTTTTTCCTATTGGATAAGACAATATAGAAATGGACTAATAATAGAGAATATTGTTGGTTAATAAACTATAGTTTTTCCATTTTTTTAGGTCAATCGGGTTCCAGGTCTAGAGCTACAAATCCAAACTCGACCCCAAAATAAACTAATGTTTGTCAGGCTTGGGTCTGAAAATTTAATATCTAACAGATCCAAAGCCGACCCCAAAATCGGGCTGGCTTGGGTTATGCGGGAGGGGTTTGATTTTGCAAGCTTCAGTTTCATCGAGTCAATGGATAGGCAAAACAAACGATCCTTACCCCCTTCACAGGTGCCAGGGAGGCCAATCGTGCTTTTTGTCCCCCAGTGTCTTTGGGACGGCTTGACCCCCACATGGCACAAGGCATTACCCTAGAGGAGCCCCATGCTCCTACTCCTATCTCCTAGGCTCCAGAGTGAACCAAGGAGATGCCATAAGCAGACATAGTCATCCCCAAGCAAGAACAATGCATAAAGGTGCACTGTACATTACTATAGAATATGAAGTATCTCAAGACCACATCCAACAACCTTAGGTGTTCCAGTTGCATTTTGTTCTCTTTGCAGAATATGAAGTATCTCAAGACCACATCCAACAACCTTAGGTGTTGTGGACCTTGTGTTGGCTGAAACATAGGTCCCTTCATACCCATAGATTTGGTACACACGGCTTTTGGGTACGTAACTCCACACTGCATAGTCGTTGCTACCCCCACTAAACACCACCATGACGCATAATGATGATAGTAATGTTGTGATCGTCGAATACAAAGGTTGAGTGGCGATGCAAGATGACGACCTTTGGTAGGCACTGCAGGATACATATGACCAACTTCACAACCTCCTAAATAAATGGAATATGTCTCATTGTGATATAATCAAAATCACAGCACCTGAAAAGCGTCACAGTCCAGCCCATCATCTGAGATTGTTCTTAGGGCACATCAATTGATTCAGACATTGAATGTCACCAAGATGAAGCACGCGATCTCCTCTTCAGACACCTACGATGACATTGCCAAACTGAGCTTCAGGAAGCACCCTAGTCTGGCACTAACTGTTGTCACTGAGCATACAATGACGATGCACATTTTGAAGCATTTCTCGCAGCCACTAGGCCTGAGCATGGCGATTATGAAGTGAAGTCGTTATTCTAGGTCATAACCCTTAGGAATTATCGGCTGATCATTCTAGTTTCAGGTTCATGTGTGTTGTGTCCTTAATCCACAACCACCATAAGGACTGGAGTTCCAAACTCCCGATCAGACTCACTATAGCTTGGGGGGGGGTGATGTAGGACACAAGCTCTCATGAGATCCTCATTAGGTGTAATTAATTAGTTGTTAACAAAAAACAGAGTTTGCAGTTAATTTCATTCAAGTAAAGCAATTTCAAGGACTTTTTAAAAATTTTAAGGACTTATTTGTAATGTCTAGGTTTTGATATTTTATTTTGAGTTTGTTACTAGAATTTGGTCATTAATTAGGCAATTAGTTACAGTTAGTCATGAAGGTTTGAACAGATTCGTTATAAACATCAAACCTAGGATATTATTTCGGTAGATTGTTGAGTGATGAATTGCCATATTCAGGATTTGGCTCCCCAATAATATCTTTATAAGCAAAAATCTAATATCTGGAAACAATGAAAAGCAGTGTGATAACATGCTCAAGCACTAAATATAAATAACAAGCAATGGCCTGCATCACATGCATAGTTATGTGGGTATATCGCCTCCTTGTTAAGCTTACATTTTTCAACATGATCCTATGAAGCTATTATAAGACAAGGAAGGATTTTTAATGTTGCCAACAATATAATAATCCATGAGTGACCAAGCACACTGACATGAGTGCCACAAAATAAATTAAAACTTGATGTGAACACTCATACTGACTATGATAGTCTAATTGGAAGAGCAATATACCTATTCACCATGCATTTACCTAGGTCACAGACGACACATGTATGCAACTAAGGCTGGAGACTATTGTTCTCTAGCTTGAGTGGGAATAGGAGTGCATAGATGTGTGTACCAGAGGACTAGTGTTATGAATCATTTTTTTTCTGTAATTGACTTCTCTACTAAACCAGAACTTGTACCGGCTCTCTCATTTCAATAAACGACCCTCCTAGACTGCTGGCATGACATTCATAGTCGATAATTATGTTTTGCAAGAAGAAGAAAAAAAATGTATGAAGTGCATACCAGTTTTGTACTATTGTCTTGGGGCTTAATTTGCTGCCAAAGTCATTGAATGGCTCCTCCCTAGTTGGGTAAATCACACTTGTCATAAAAACCAAATATAAGACTGGGTATGGCATTATAGGTAACTTACCAGTTAATAATATCATATCCATGAGATAATGCTATTTTCTGTGCCCGTAAAACAAAATACTCGTAAGCATCTGAATCTGTATACCCTCTTTTATTTAGCCTGCGGATTGTGGAAAAAAAATTGCTGATGATCAATGTTAATATATTATAAGAATGCGTAGGAGAGGACAGCAAATAATAATGCATTTAAATTAGACATTTAACCATATAAATAATAATTAAGGTATATCTATATTGTTGGGTTTTAGGGGAGACAGAGAAGGCAGTGGAAACAAAAAGAATTCTCCCCCAAACCCAGCACGAGGAAACGCGTCAACGTCTATATAATAGGAAAGGATGGTTTGTGGAATCATACCTTGTCCCAAAGCTTGCTTGGCGACAATACCTCGCGCTATGCGCGGTCTTCAACTCCGGTCTTGGACGGTGTCCGTGCAGCTCCTGGTCGCACCGGGACTGACTCCTTCTCCTCCAACCGGACTGTTGGATGACAGTTGTCCTCCTAAGCGGCAGTGACCTCCCGCCTCTGAAGTAGTCCACACGGACCACCTGGAACTCCACACTCCTTGTCCCACAAGGAAGTGGAAGCAGTCGCACCCTCCTGTTGACGTACTAGTCGCCAACACACTCTCCTACCTCCAGTTGCAACTGCAGTTGTCCTTCCCTTGCTGCACCTCTCTTTTGCGGGAAGCACTTGCTCGGGCTCTCTCTCGGTTACCAAAACCAGAGAAAACGACAACTTGCAGAGCAACTGGTTGCACTGAGCTGTTCATTGAGAAGCCCCCAATACCCCTATATATATAGGTGCGTCATGGGACAGGGTTCTCTGTCCCCGGCAATATGGGACTAAAGCAGGAGTAGAAGGGTTCGAGATTTTCCACAAAAAGCAACCAACTCGCAACCTGAACTGATCGGTTCACAAGTGAACCGGTCGGTTGGGGACCTGAACCGGTCGGTTGGAGCACCAACCGATCGGTTGGGACCCATGAGCCGATCGGTTCACTTCTGAACCGATCGGTTCGTGGTCCTGATCAGTTCCCGATTGACTTTCCTTCTTTTGTTTCTAATTGGTATAGAATACCAATCCTTGTTCCAATCAAATTGGGCAAGTGAAACGCAAGGAAAATTCTCACCGACCTGACTTTCCCAACTTGCTCGGTTGCACCAGTTGAACCGATCGGTTCAACACTTGAACCGCTCGTTTCACTCTGATCATGAGCCGATCGACTCAACACTTGAGCCGACCGGTTCAGCAACCTCAGCCGACCGGTTCAACACTTGAACCGATCGGTTGGGAGTACAGGTTGTGCAGAATCAGTCAAATGCGATTTCAATCAATCCGATACTCCAATCAATATGTCCAACACCTTGAACAATATGATATTGAGCTATCAATTGATTGAGTGTTTAATTGAACTACTAAACTCCTTTAGTAATCAATCTAAACATTGCTTGTGGACAAAACTCCTCTTCCAGGTTAAATCCTATGTGTGTGACCCTGCAGGTCCATTTCACGTTGGCAGTGAAAGTCCATAACAATTATGACTTCACAAGCAAAGAGCGGTGCCTAGTCACACATCATTGCTACCCAAGTGAAAGTAGAAAGTTGGAGAACAACTTTCATCCTACAATCCGTGAATGGTGTTACAGTGAATGTATAATTCCTTTGTCACTGATATCCCGAATGAACTCAAGGCATGGAACAGTCATCCTGTCAACGTTCATTCACTTTCTTGATCTCAGAGTAGATTGAAGGAGATATGTATGACATCAATATCACATACTGATTCACACATTCGTGCGCATGCCTATCTCAATCCTACTCATCAAGTGGCCATGGATATCAAACTCCCTCAGGAGGGACAAATCCTATATCTATCACTCACCCCTCAAAAGCCCCATGTGTCAAAGCCACCCAATCATCACCTTTATAACAACCCATGTTTCAGGACTGCGTTTGATGATGTCAAAGTGTGCCCAACGACATGTGTTGAGTGTAGTGATTTCAGGTCAAAGAATCACACTCACCACCATCACTGTGAGTACTGACTGTGACTACCATGTCATGGTTCCATGTGTCAAACTCACGGTGGGTCTGTCCGGTACACTTGTTCTCTAACAAGTACCTATGTGTTTGGTTTGATATCTCTATATCATGACTAATGAGATTCTGTCATCAACCAACACCACAATCTAGTCTTGTGTGTCATTGCTGTCTATCTACCTTCCACAATGACATCCGACTAGGGACATAACAAGAATGTACAAACTCTTAGCATCCGTATGATCTCATCGTTCAGGTCATGAACCTGAAGGCATACGTCATTGAGTACTGTCATTCTCTAGACATTCAATCTGTTCTATCACTATCTCATATGACTGAACCAGAAAGAATTGGAAGCTTGCCTTTGATGTTTATCAAATCAATCTTAATGTATCCCACCAATCATCCTATGATTGGCTCTTAGGGCATACATACCAACAAACTCCCACTTGCACTGCGAGCCAATCACTCTTGAATCATATTCATAGTGATATTCAAACATGTCCCACATGTTACTGTGCTCTAGTGCCAACATAGTGAGTAATGGCAACACCTTGCCAAAGTCAGTATAAATTGCATGTCTCGCATCTCTTCACTGTACGTCATACGTATGAGATGGAGTTGCCGTAATATGCGATCTAGTATTTCATTGCTAACCTTTAGCCACATTGCATGACCAAGGATTCCAGACTTGTCATCAATGAGTGGAATATAAGTTCATCTCATGAACTTTCAGATCCATATAGTATCCACTGTTGTTCACTAACACACAGATACTCGACATTTCCTCTTTTAAATGGTTTTATTGGAACACTTCCAATCATCAACAAACTTTCACTTTTATACATCCTATGTGTATTTTGCGATTAATTTTCTATCCTTTCGGAAGTTCGCATCAATGTAACTCTTTACATCGAACTCTTCCTTATCACCATAGAACTAGTACTTCACAAGTTCTCATGGTGTTCCAGTAACTCTTACTGGAAGTAGACAGACATCCACTCGTCATGTCCCACATACGAGTTAACAGGATGAGCACATCAAATTGTCATGTCATACATACAAGATGATGAATGCATTTTATTCTTTCCATGTCTATACATGCAAGATAATGGGATGATTACATACATGATAGATCCATATCTATTCTTAGTGTTCCCATTCTTCATAAGAATTGGACACTTGGCCTTGGGATACTAACTCCATGTAACATGGACAAGTTTTCTCCCACTGAATCTGTGCATACTGAACACTTCAGTACAGATTGCCAATGTATGCTCTCTCTTTTCAGGTCAAGAGATTTTTCGAGAACTATCTCTATAGATCTCTATTCCTATCTCATAGGAAACATCTCTATCTTCCTTAAAGATAATTTCCACTTTTGGATTTCCATTCAAGAACATTTCCATTTCACATCAATATGTGGAATGTGAACACGCTCCTACTAAATCACATATCCCTTCTTTATCTTTGACATATCAGTCAAACCTTTTGACTATATTATCAAAGTAAAGATCCAATTTTGAGTTACTTGTACTCAATCAATCACATTGATTAGTCCATTGTAACTTATAGACTTCATTTGCATTAGTGGATTCATAAACCTTATAGGTTGTGTCACGTACACATCCTTGTTTTATTCCTCATAGGAATGCGGTTTTAGTATCCATATGCCAAATGTCTTAGTCATTAAGTTGTAATCAACACGCATCATCCTTCTCAAAATGTTATCCATGTGTCTTAACATTTAAGACTTACTTGCACTTATGGATTTGATCCAATGAGTGCTACCATCAAGGTCATACCTTATGGTTCACATGGATGTCATTTAGGATGTAATGGTCATAAACCATAACTCAAAATTTTAGTTCCTCATATTCATCTAGATAGTTGACTCATCACATGAACAACTCATCATATAGATAATTGAGGTGTATCTGTTAAGGATATAAGAACTCACAACCCTTGTGATTCTTAATTTCCTTTATTAGTGTGGGGTATTCTTTTATTAAGAAGAATTCAGTTATTCGATAATCATTCTCTAACTCCTTAGAGTATGATTCCTTCTTGATTTAGACATCACCATGCCTTGATCATGAGTTCACTATGATACATTATCATAATCACTCGTAAGGATCTCAAACATTTGGTTCAAGTGTTTCATTCATTGATCTCATCAAGAATTAACACTTTACCAAATTTGCACTTCATCTATGATAATCTTGAACACTTCAAGATATTCATATTGGTATTTCTCTAAACACCATTTGAAGTATTAGCATTTGTCCCAATAGGTATGTAAATACATCACATGTATTATACCTAATAGGATAATCATTCTCTCACTACCTTTAGTGAAGATTGACTAATCATGTCCAAGATATTCATGTCTCTTACTGGTTCTCTAACCAAAAGAGTCTAGATTTATCCATCATATGGAAACTAGAAATGAATCCCTCATGATTGATGTTAATTAGATTGTTTGAGTTATCAATAACTTTAGGTATCATTTTATCTTATACATACCATGTATTACAAGATAAACAAGGCATTGCCACAAAGATCATATATTTAAGATTGAAACATCAACTTTATTAATTGCCATCATTGTCATACAATATGCAAAAATAAAGTGTTTCTATCTATTGGCAATATATGAAATAGCAGTTCTCAACTCTATTTCGTGCCCTTTAGGCTGAAATAAACTGAAAGGTACTCCTATCTATGGCAGCAACACTTGCTCCAATGATGGGTACTCCTTTCTTGGTCCTTTCACAAAGGCCATTACTTCTTTGTGGATATTGCATATCATATATGACATATCCATATCTTGGTATCATATACCTCAGATAAAGAAGCGGTTCATTTCATGATACCTTAGGTGGAGATTTCCATCCCCTCCTGCATCTTCTTTTGTTCTTCCAGATATAGAGGGCAATTCCCTCATACACCCTTTCCTCATGTGCCTTGAGGCTGAAGACGGCTTGGATCGCTGGCTAGCATCAGAACACTTCTTAGCTTTGCCCTTGCCCTTGCCCTTAAGACTTACCTTTTCTTTGATCACATCAAAGATTATGGTTTGTCTTTCTTTATCTTTGCCTCTACTATCCTCAACATGTCCAACAACTTTGTCAACGCTTGTCAAAGTCATTCATGTTGTAGTTTATCATGAACTGTATGATTTTGCAACACTTGCAGTATCATACCAATAGCCAACTCTTGGCTCAGAGAGAATCCTTCTTAGCCAGGTTTTCCACATTCCCAATCACATTGAGTGTGTGAATACCTTACTGGATCTCCTTCTGTCATGACACACTAGGACAGTGTCTTGGAGACATCACATGTCTCATGTTGTCTCTGCAACTCATAGTTCAGAAAACACAACATCAAGCACTCCTCATCAATGTCATCCTCGGTATACTTCTATAAGCATACTTTCAGCCATTGATGTGGTGGGATCGAGTTCATTTGGTTCTGGTATAACTAGGACTTAGAGCTTTTGCTCTTTGAGAACACTTCTCTTCATCCTAACTAGTCGTGGAATTATTCCCATTTAATTTGTTGGTTTCAAAGACCGATCGCAAATAAAGTGATTTGTTGATTAACCATTTATTTTAACAAAAGGAAATATATGCAATTTTAGTCCAAAACTCTTTTGACTTGTTTGATTGATTTGAAAAGTTGATGATAAAATTAGACCTTTAATTAATTATCGCTCCCACTATTTTAGTTCAAATTGATAGCCCTCACCATCAATTCAGAAGATTGCAGCGTACAACCTTCTAGTGGGCAAGATCCTGAAATCCTCTAAGTCATGAGTCAGCTAGGGCTGATCGCCCACAACTTAGATCTCTCAGGTAGGCAACTCTTGCCAATTGCATCATATGCAACTCTTGATAAGATGTCATATACAACTCTTTGCAATGATCATCTCCATGCCTCAAGGTACTAGATCCCATCTAGATCACCTTGTTAAGTCTGACCCAAAGCAAACACGATGAACATGCACCCTGCTAGGGCAGACCCACACATTCATCCTTCACGCTTCCACGAGATAGACGGTGCACCACGCTAGGGCGTGCCCACACTTGGTCGATCAAGTTTTTCACGTGTGTCGCATTTGGAAGGCATCTAAAACTTAATATTTTAATGAGGGATTTGGTTTATATACATATACATATCCAATCACCACAATACATAGTACGTATCATATACATGCTATATCCCACAGAAAACATGCACAAACGATAAAAAGCGATGATTATGGCCATCCTAATGTGATTCCTCGAGCCAAGAGGAATCACGGTCATCTAGGTCAACATCACATGCAACCTGTACAAGATGAACATCTGTGCCTTGCCATCCGAGTTGATCAACTCATCACATGAATGATCTGTACTCTCCATCCGGTCGTCTGGGTGCCACCAGCCGATCGGTTGGCTCCTCCAACCGATCGGTTCTCCTGGTCGTCGTGCATCTCGTCATGTCCGCCACCCGCTCGTCTCGCTCCTCGAACCGGTCATCAACCGATCGGTTCACTCCTTGAACCGACCGTCTGGAACGTCAACCGATCGGTTCACGCCTTGAACCGATCGTTTCAGCTGTCGTCTTGATGTCCGCCGGTCTTCGACATAACAGGAAATAAAAATCTATCCTATTTATTACATTGCTTTAAAAAGGGAAACCCCGAGTTACATTCGGGGGGAGCAAAGGTAGGAAAGAATCTCGAATTATTTCGAGTTACATTAGGAATAAGAGAGGGAAGATCGGTGCGCAGACCGAGATGCAAGCAACCACAAACAACCACACACAGATAGGGGTTTATAGGCCATAATCATGCTACACACATCCACCACAAAACTCGTTTAAGGGCGACGCGTATCGAGTGCAATAATAATACATATCATATATGTAATTTGGGATTTGTGGATTTAGGATTGGACATGCATAAAGCCGATATTATTCGCATCGTATGCAATAAACAAAGGCGGCAAACCAAAATCGATCATATCGATATTCCTAAAATATAGAGCAGTTGACGTGGCTCTGATACCACTGTTGGGTTTTAGGGGAGACAGAGAAGGCAGTGGAAACAAAAAAAATTCTCCCCCAAACCCAGCACGAGGAAATGCGTCAACGTCTATATAATAGGAAAGGATGGTTTATGGAATCATACCTTGTCCCAAGGCTTGCTTGGCAACAATACCTCGCGCTATGCGCGGTCTTCAACTCCGGTCTTGGACGGTATCCGTGCAGCTCCTGGTCGCACCGGGACTGACTCCTCCTCCTCCAACCGGACTGTCGGATGACAGTTGTCCTCCTAAGCGGCAGTGACCTCCCGCCTCTGAAGTAGTCCACACGGACCACCTGGAACTCCACACTCCTTGTCCCACAAGGAAGTGGAAGGAGTCGCACCCTCCTGTTGACGTACTAGTCGCCAATACACTCTCCTGCCTCCAGTTGCAACTGCAGTTGTCCTTCCCTTGCTGCACCTCCCTTTTGCGGGAAGCACTTGCTCGGGCTCTCTCTCGGTTACCAAAACCAGAGAGAACGACAACTTGCAGAGCAACTGGTTGCACTGAGCTGTTCATTGAGAAGCCCCCAATACCCCTATATATATAGGCGCGTCATGGGACAGGGTTCTCCGTCCCCGGCAATATGGGACTAAAGCAGGAGTAGAAGGGTTCGAGATTTTCCACAAAAAGCAACCAACTCGCAACCTGAACCGATCGGTTCACAAGTGAACCGGTCGGTTGGGGACCTGAACCGGTCGGTTGGAGCACCAACCGATCGGTTGGGACCCATGAGCCGATCGGTTCACTTCTGAACCGGTCGGTTCGTGGTCCTGATCAGTTCCCGATTGACTTTCCTTCTTTTGTTTCTAATTGGTATCGAATACCAATCCTTGTTCCAATCAAATTGGGCAAGTGAAACACAAGGAAAATTCTCACCGACCTGACTTTTCCAACTTTCTCGGTTGCACCAGTTGAACCGATCGGTTCAACACTTGAACCGCTCGTTTCACTCTGATCATGAGTCGATCGACTCAACACTTGAGCCGACTGGTTCAGCAACCTCAGCCGACCGGTTCAACACTTGAACCGATCGGTTGGGAGTACAGGTTGTGCAGAATCAGTCAAATGTGATTTCAATCAATCCGATACTCCAATCAATATGTCCAACACCTTGAACAATATGATATTGAGCTATCAATTGATTGAGTGTTTAATTGAACTACTAAACTCCTTTAGTAATCAATCTAAACATTGCTTGTGGACAAAACTCCTCTTCCAGGTTAAATCCTATGTGTGTGACCCTGCAGGTCCATTTCACGTTGGCAGTGAAAGTCCATAACACTTATGACTTCACAAGCAAAGAGCGGTGCCTAGTCACACATCATTGCTACCCAAGTGAAAGTAGAAAGTTGGAGAACAACTTTCATCCTACAATCCGTGAATGGTGTTACAGTGAATGTATAATTCCTTTGTCACTGATATCCCGAATGAACTCAAGGCATGGAACAGTCATCCTGTCAACGTTCATTCACTTTCTTGATCTCAGAGTAGATTGAAGGAGATATGTATGACATCAATATCACATACTGATTCACGCATGCGTGCGCACGCCTATCTCAATCCTACTCATCAAGTGGCCATGGATATCAAACTCCCTCAAGAGGGACAAATCCCATATATATCACTCACCCCTCAAAAGCCCCATGTGTCAAAGCCACCCAATCATCACCTTTATAACAACCCATGTTTCAGGACTGCGTTTGATGATGTCAAAGTGTGCCCAACGACATGTGTTGAGTGTAGTGATTTCAGGTCAAAGAATCACACTCACCACCATCACTGTGAGTACTGACTGTGACTACCATGTCATGGTTCCATGTGTCAAACTCACGGTGGGTCTGTCCGGTACACTTGTTCTCTAACAAGTACCTATGTGTTTGGTTTGATATCTCTATATCATGACTAATGAGATTCTGTCATCAACCAACACCACAATCTAGTCTTGTGTGTCATTGCTGTCTATCTACCTTCTACAATGACATTCGACTAGGGACATAACAAGAATGTACAAACTCTTAGCATCCGTATGATCTCATCGTTCAGGTCATGAACCTGAAGACATACGTCATTGAGTACTGTCATTCTCTAGACATTCAATCTGTTCTATCACTATCTCATATGACTGAACCAGAAAGAATTGGAAGCTTGCCTTTGATGTTTATCAAATCAATCTTAATGTATCCCACCAATCATCCTATGATTGGCTCTCAGGGCATACATACCAACATATATCCATTCATGTGATTCTCAAAATAAAAATAAGAATCTGGTGTGGAATACTTATGCTGAACCTTAGTTACATCTTACTACAAAAAGTAACATAGATAGGAGGAATGATGAGTTTTACAGCCTGACATCTTACATAACGCAATGGATTTTTTTAATATCTTTAACATTATGAATTGCCTACGAAACAAGGTTCAAATCCAGGATACAAGCTCTTTGAAGTCATTCTATATGCATACTCTAGCTGCATCAAAATTCTCACGGAATTTGTCTTGTTGATGCCATGTCTTACTGTATTTATCCCTTCAAATGTATGGAAACAATTGGCTTGGTAAAACTTTCTGATCATTAGCAAATTACAATACCCATAAAAAGAATAACTGGTTTTTTGTTGTTTTAACTCACAGATCCATAATAACTTATGCCATTACATAGTAATACATTCCAGATTCAAGGGGAAATTTCATTTATGTGTTCCTAATTAAAGCACTGATTTACTTATTTAAGAATGTAAACCCATTGCCAGAGTATCTTAGTTACATGTGTGGGTTACACATCAAAACTTTCTGAAACAAATTTTTGTAACACCCTCTAGAATAACCAAATTGGACGAAGTAGAATACATTTATGCAAAGTGTATGAAACCACATATTCATATTGTAAAGTTACATAAACCTTGAACTCCTTAACAAACTTCATAGGATCCCTTTTTAATGTTAGTTCAAAATTACTTATTATAACATTGTAGATATATACAAGAGAATTGATCTTCAACACTAAATAATAATTTTGTCTCCACTTGTATTATGTGAAGCCACAGACTTGCCAGTATCCATGTTGATAAGTTGGATTGCGTGCTATGAAGACTTATGAAGAAATCCCCAGTATTATTCCTAGAACATGGATGAACCATATGTAATTTTGATGATATAAGAGTAAATGCACTCATGTCTATGTATCTTCCATATGAAAATCTCAGTGTGATGCTACATAGAGTCGAGTCATGTCCTTGTTTTTGGTTGATATATTCAAGCAGTGTTGTTGTCAGAACCCGATTGGACCAATACGTCAGACCAGGAACTGGTAAATGTCCTAGACCGGTCAACCTCCAGACCCACCAGATATCTGGAACCAGCTGACCGGCCAGTCCAACTGGTTAACCGGCAGAAACGGTCCAGGTATTCAGAATCAGCCATGTTTTATGTAAGACGTATTTCCTGCCCAAATAAATGCGGGAAACCCAGAAACACTCCCTGACTCCCCTACTAATTAAAAGCACTTGTTTTCCGGTTACTAATATTTTTTCAATTATGTTATGTACTATCATAATTCCGCCTATGTTTAGTATATCCTATGCGAATGTATCCAGTCCCGAGCCCATATGAAGGAGGGTTGGTGATGCAGGACAAGTCTCACATCCAAATCTGAGTGCCACCTTCAGATCTGAGTGCCACATAACATATTAGGATATTTAGTTATTTTACTATGTTTTAAGGTCAATTATGCAATTGTTTCAGTTTTAGGATCTAAATGTAATATTAAGGACTTACTTATAAGTTCTTAATTAATTTTTTTTAACTCTTGTTTTAGTTTGGTCTTGAGCAAAAATAAGCCAATTAGGGCTCCCCGCATGCTATCTGTATAAGTCCATTCTTGGGGCTCTTATCCAACAGAGTTGAATTATAGATTTGATTTTTCATTTGCAACATGGGTTGCATTATGTGGTATCAGAGCCTGAGATCTAAACCATAGATCTAGATCCCAGTACCCCGGGAGAAGGCCAAAACCCTAGGTGCGGCCTAACCTACCTATCCTCCAACACCCATTGGTCTCATAAACCCTAGGTATAGGAGCCATATCCACCGTCCACCGGATCCAAACCCTAGGTCATATATGTTGATTAATCTTAAACCCTAATATTAGATTAATCCTATCTATCCATCGAATTCCGCCCCAATCCACTCATATTTAAAAAAAGAAGTGTTCATGTGTACATTGAGCCACCATTCATCATCTTCGTTGAACCCGTTCATCTTTATCTCCATAAAACCTTCTACCCTTCACCCTTTAATGAATCACCGCTCAAACCCCTCTAATCGCATGCACGCCGGCCACTACTTCACACTAATCATCCTTGCCCCCTTCACAAATCTAACACACTCCCAACCTTCCCGCACCCACTTTCCAAGGATCCATCATATCAGCCAACATGAGTGCCTTCCTAGGATCCAACCAATCAACAACCAACATTCCTCCGCCTAGCAACCTTCCCTTACCCACTTCTTGCCTTTGCAATCCTCTTCGTCCATATTACCGATCCTTCGATCCCCTTTCCAGTTTTCTCTGCCAGTCGTCACTTCCTTTTCCCGTCACGCCAAAGACACTCATCACTAGATCCACAACCCCAACTCCCCTCCAACAGTCTGTCATTTGTCCCTCTCACAACAACCATATTACTACAATCCACAAGATCAATAGCCAATAGTCCTCCACCTAGCAACCTTCATGTGCCTTCTCTAGCTCCCACACCCGCAAGGATGTCGTTTGCTCTCCCTGTACCTACAAGGACAACAATCTCCCACATGTGTTAGTCCCCAACTCCCGATACTGCCATTTACCGGATCCAACAACCCTCAGATAGAGTCACCAGGTGAGAAACCTGCAATCATCCGCAAACCAGAAACCAACAAGGCAATGACCAGAAACTACCCCTTTGAGACGTTCCGGTGCTCTATATTACTTGTACGAGATTGATGGAGGCTCCAACATGCACAACCTGATCTCGGTGACCTGCCCGAGGAACAAGCTATTTTCCCACAACGTGAATGCCCTAAAGTCGGAGTAGGAGCGCAACAAAGACAAACAAATCCCTCATATTAATCAACTCTCTCTACTCTCTCATTCTAAAAAATTCCCATCTTCCCAGAGCTTCCTCAATAGCATCCCACTTCAAGTGCCATGAAAGTTGAAAGAAATTCTCGAGAGCTCTTGCCCCCAAACCTGGTTGTGTTGATAGAAAAGTAAGGGTTTCCACACCTTGACGGGATTGTGTAAAGAAGCTACTCCCGCTACATCATTGCTCAGAAATAGTGAAAAATATGCAAGGGCAACATTTTCAACAGAGATAGGTAAAGAAGCAAGTTCAACAAAAACGGATTAGAGTGGCATCTTGGGATATTGGCTCTTTGACAAGAAAGTCTTCAGAGATAGTAGATACCATGATTAGAAGAAAAGTTAATAATGTTTGCTTGTAGAAAACTAAGTGAACATGAAAACTATGCAGAGAGATTGGAGACACATAGTAAAAAAATTGGTACACAGAATTTTACATAGAAATGACGTTGAATTTATTTTTGATAAGATGATGTTTTCAAGATCACATGGATGGGTGATAGAATTATAGTTACCAAGGTTGTTCTTGGGGGAATTGTTTTTAATATTACAAATTTTATGCCACCCCCTAACTTGGCCTCAGTGAGGAGGATAAAAAGAATTTTTGAGATTACATGCATGAGCTGATGCAACAAATACCAATAGAGGAAAAGATCATAATTGGGAGTGACTTAAATGTCCATGTGGGGAATAACAATGTCAGATATGAGACAGTTCATGGAGGTTTTGGATATCACAGCAGACAGGAATGGACGAGAAAGGATATTAGATTTGCAGTTGATTATGATATAATTTGACAAATAATCATTTTAAGAAAAAAGAATCTCATATGATTACTTTCAAGAGTGGTGCAACTGAAGCCAAATTGATAACTTCCTTATAAGGCAGTTGATCAAAAAGCATGCCAGGATTGTAAAGAGATCCATGACAAGGAACTTACCACCCAACATAGGCGATGTTAACACAAAGATCAACAAAAATAAGGATAACAGAAGCCGAGATAGAAGGATCAAGTGGTGATATCTTAAAGGAGAAAAAAAAATCGACAATTTATGATAAACTTACCAAGGAGAGAACTTGAAACTTAGAGTTTGATGTTAACTTATGTGGCAAAGTATGAGCTCTTGCATAAAAAAAATTGCCACAGTGGTTTTGGGAGAGTGCAAAGGGTGTGCCTCCACAAAAAGAGAGGAATAATGAAGTACACAAGGCTGCTAAACTCAAAAGGAAGACCTATAGGAGCTTGTTGAAATATATAGATGATATAACTTTTCAAAGATACAAACAAACAAACAAAGATGCTAAGAGATACTTTGATGAGATATATAAGAAGTTGGACACTAGAGAAGGGCAAAAAGATACATATAACATGGTTGGTATAGGACAAAGTAAGGGAAGAGACTTGAGTCAAGTAAAGTGCATCAAGAATAAAGATGGTAGAGTGTTGGTGAAGGATGATGATATAAAGAACCAATGGAGAAACTATTCCATAACTTTTCAATGGAGATATGATAAATAATGTAAGAGACTCGGGTGACATGAATGTGAGAGATGAGACTTTTACACGATGAGTTTCATTATCTGAGGTCAAGAATGCTTTAAAAAAATGAAAATGAAAAAGGCATGTGGTCCGTACGGTAATCCCATCGACGTATGGAAGAGTAACAAGATTATCATGACAAAGAAGAAGCAGGATGAGTGGAGAAATAGTGCTATAGTCCCGATCTACAAGAACAAAGCAGATGTTTAGAGCTACACAAACTAAAGAGGTATCAAATGTATCAAGTTGATGAGTCATACTATGAAGCTTTGGGAGAGGATTATTGAGCACGGGTTAAGATCGATAACATAGATTTCAGACAACCGTTTAGTTTTATGTCGGGAAGATCATCAATAGATGCAGGCTCTCTGATAAGGATGCTTATGGAGTAGAGAAAAAAAGAGATTTTCATATGGTTTTTATTGATCTAGAAAAGACCTATGATCAAGTATACATGGAAGTGTTAAGGAGGGTTTTCCATAGGTGTGTTAGTCCAATACATTAACCTAATTAAAGACATGAATGGCTCAATTGCAAGTGTTAGGATGTATGAAGGAGAGACACCAACTTTTCCTATCACTGTTGGGGTAAATAAAGGATAAACGCGGCCCATATCCATTCGTTCTTGTCATGAATGAGTTGACAAAGCATTGTGGGATGATATCCCTAGGTGCATGTTATTTGTTGTTGATGTGTAGTTGATTGATGAAAGAAAAGAAATATCGAATGATAAAGTTGAATTTAGGAGAAATGCATTAGAATCCAATGGATTTATGATCATTAGAAGCAAAACCATATACATGCATTGCAATTTTATCCAATCTAGAATTGTGAATAGTGGGGTCAAGTTGGACGGAATGGAGGTACTAATATGTGATAAGTTTTTTTTATTGAGTTCTATTATTGAAAGTGAGGGTGATGTTCAAGTTGATGTTGGCCACATGATCACGACATAATGGTTCAAGTGTAGGAGTGCAACTTTAGTAGTATAATCATCATCATCTAAGCCTCAGTCCCAGCTATGTTGGGGTCGGCTACATGGATTCTTTGTTTCCATTCAACTCTATAATGGGTCATATTTTGGTTGAGATGTAGAGATTCAAAATCTCTCTTTATAAGTTCTTTCCATGT
The DNA here is from genome assembly GCA_963693085.1 of Alisma plantago-aquatica. Lineage (NCBI taxonomy): Eukaryota > Viridiplantae > Streptophyta > Magnoliopsida > Alismatales > Alismataceae > Alisma > Alisma plantago-aquatica. The sequence continues at coordinate 553,428,068 of OY856409.1, forward strand.
TAATTTAGGCCTTCCTCTTCTTCTATTAATTGTGCTTGATTCAATAGCATTGCTTCGTATAGGCGCATTATTTGGTCTATGTTGTGCATGTCCATACCATCTAAGTCAACCCTCGCGCAACTTGTCCTCAATGCTCACCACCCCCACTTTATTCCTGATATAGTCATTTCTCAAGCAATCTTTTCTTGTCTTCCCACACATCCATCTCAGCATGCACATTTCAACAACGTTCATCTTGTTGAAACCTTGTTTCATCATAAAAAGAGTGACAAAATCCTTCTCATATTAAAAAGCAAGTTTCATAAAACGTTGTATAGCCAGCCAAGCTATATGGGAGTGAATGTTGGGTAGTAAAGAAACAAGGTCTTGACAAGATGAATGTGGCGGAAATGCGTATGTTGAGATAGATGTGTGGGAAGACAAGAAAGATTGTTTGAGGAATGACTATATCGAGAATAAAGTGGGGGTGGTGAGCATTGAGGACAAGTTGTTTGAGGACCGTGTAAGATGATATGGACATGTGCAAAGCAGAACGACAAATGCACCTATTACAAAAAATGGTTATTGAGTCCAAATTCCAATCGCAATTAAAAGAAGCAAAGGTAGACCTTAATTAACTGGGGAAGAGCTTATGAAGAAGGATTTTGAATCTTTACATCTTGAACAGAGCATGATCCATAACAGAGCTGATTGGAAAAGAAGGATCCGTGTAGCCAACCCCAACATGGTTGGGATTGAGGCTTAGATGATGATGAAGATGATGATGATGTTAATTGCTACCATATTGATTAGATACTTACCTGTGTCATCACTAAGAATGAAATTACTGCTTTTGAAATTTTTACTTTTCATGTGATGTTGTAAATTACTGATCTCAAAGTACTAATACTAAATCCCTAAAAAAATATTAATTACTAGTCCTCAACCTTAGTCATTCCTCTTTTAGAGCCATAGTATTAAATTAGGATTTTATATATTTGATATTCAGTAGTTAGCCATTCTTTTGTCTATGAAATTGTATTATTTGCATATGTAGCTTGCAATTTGACTATCATCTTGTATAACACTATTGTGTTTCATAATCTATGAAGTTATGACTTGCTACTACGGGTTCTACGACTTTTCCTTTTAGTTGTATCATAGCTAAAGGCTTGTATTTTTGTCTATGACATCAGTACTGATGCCACCCATTGGACTATCGTCAGATCAACTAACTGTGAACCAGCACTCTCAGCGGTTTGATGACCCATCTGGTCTTGACAGCATTTCTTGCAGTTATTATTCCGACCACGACACACATTTTCTCGACATATTTGTAAGGAATTATGAATCATTTCAAAAATTTCTCTATGCATAGAAAAGGTTTATTCCTGCTATAGATAAACGTAGATAAGATATAATAAGCAATATATGTGGATTGCTAACATATTTCAGCATACAAGTAAAAGTATAAAACAACATGTAATTACCATTTCTTTACATGAGGGGTGGATTGCCAACAGCCTGGAAACCAAAATATAATCAATTATTTTTTATCATAAATTTCTGTAATATTTGAAGATTACATTATCCAAAGATATAAACTAAAATGAGGATTTATTTAGATTTCGATTGTATGGAAATCTTCTAAATTTGCTCAAGTCTGTTTGGTTTGATATCAAGTGAGAAAAGCTAGTAAGCTTCCACATAAAGTTCCTTGAAAATCCAATAGCATGAAACAAGACATTATTACGTACCCCATGATAAAAAAGTCTATGTGCTTTAGTTATCCAATACAATTGTAACTACTGCGACCAACTAACATGGCCTTTAACAAAGATGTGATTGTAGCAATATAAATGTAATTGTAAGGTTGACCATGCAATTGTAATTGAGTTAAGGAAAAGTCCTAAGAAACTGTGAAGTTAAGAATTTTTTAACATAGACATAATTGACAGCGTCAATCACAGTTAATCTTGTAAATGCTAGCCAACAATGCAGTGCTTATCACTAAGTTTATTGATCTACAAGTCAAAATTTAAATGAGTTTCACAGTGGTAATGCTACAAAACAAGAAGAAAAGTTAAGACAGTTGAAAACATTGGACAAAGAAGCACCTACATAAGAACGCTAATTACAAAGACTAAGTAAAGAAAATCAAGTAATTCAACTTACTTGTATTAACCTCATCACCACCTAAATGGACAAACTTGAATTTGAAGACCTTGCTGAGATCTGAAACAAGAAAGATACCCAGAACTCAACCCTTTGTCAGTGCAAACATTGTAGAAATATCTTCAACTTCAACTGATTAAAGAGATTACAGCAACAAAGAAATATTAACATCCTCAATACAATATCTTTACGTGGTTAGTTTCCATACCCAGATCCATCTACAAAAATTTAAGCTAATCATGGATTGAAAATTGACTAATATGTCGAGGTCTAAAGATCTCGGAGATCATATATGCATTCAGGGTCAATAACCAAACTTTGGCAAAATTCTGTCCAGCTCATTTGAAATGATGCGCGTGTGTCTGAATACTGTCAAGGATGTAGGCACCGTCAAAGCAATGTTGGAATTTTAGCATCTTGATCATTTTTTTTCATTTTTTGTAACTGTTTATAACATCAATCTATACAAATCCTTACCTATCTGTTTGTTTCCATCCAGATCTAACTTATAGCTAGATAAATATAGCTTAGATCTATACTCTTCTCGCCATCCCAATCTCAGTTTTCCCTAAACATAAACTTTATTCTACATTTATGACTTAAAACCTTCACGGGGAGGCAAACTCTTACAATATTGTCTTCCTAATATTGCATATGAATAATGTATATTTTGATCTTTTCGACCTAGAGATGCATTTATTTTTGTTAAAACATGTAATGTAGGGATGTTAAAGCTAAATTGAGATTTTCAGTTAGTTGTCTTTATTAGAGAGTCAGGTTAATTTACTTAATTAAGTAATTTGTGTCTAATTGTATATAGGCCCAAGTGTGTCTTGGCCCATTAGGGTTTAGTCTAAAGTTTGTACGCTTCCCCCTTTTCCTATATCAAGGAGGGGAATTCCTCAAGTTGTTGATTACTTCCTCCACATGTTTTCCTATATAAACAATATATCTACTGTTTTTGAGGTCCACCCCAACCACTCTTGATTCTTTCGATGGTTGGTGTGAGGGGGAGACATAGAGAAGAGATGAGATGGAGGAGAGATGAAGAAAGAGAAGAGATATACATGTTTCTATCTATATGGATTTTTATGCCTCTTTTTCTTGTTCTATGGATCTTCATGCTACATATATTATATGGATCCTTCTGCTACTATGTGGAGTTCCTTTTGCTTCTATGTGGATCCTTCAATTGTTATGTGGACTATTCATGCTTGTTTATACTATGTGGAGCTTTCTGCTGCTACTATTACTGTTCATCATCTACCTCGACTGCTGCTATGAAGTTACATACTGGGACGTCATCTTGCTACTTGTGTTATGATTAGAACATTTTACTTGTTATTTTGTGCATTTGCACTATATGTTGTCTGTGCTTCCTTTGCACATTGACTTCCTATTGTGAACTGGCACTCTCTGGACTTTGTGAACCAACACTCTCTGGACTTTCATGTCTGCTACTGTGATGGATACTTTATGAAGAGGGAAGATGATGAAGATTTTTGTTGTTGAATTACATGGAGATTTGTCTACATTGCATATTGAAATTATTTATTTGTTTGCTACTTTGCACACTGGTCGTCTATCCGCCTACGTCATCGACTTTTGCTTCTTTGTGCCAGCACTCTCTAGTTTGTTCGTGCTTTGTGCACGTTGACTCTCCACTTGTCCATACTTTGTGCGCATGTTTACTTTTTATTATTGTGATCCATCACTCTCTGGTTCGTCTGTGCTTTGTATGCACATTGACTATTTCTACTTCTTGTGACCTAACACTCTCTAGGACTTGTGATCCAACACTCTCTGGCTATCATGATGATGACTGTGATGAAGATCTAGGTGTCTATCTGCTATTCTATTTTTTGCTCCAGATGCCATAATGATGATCAATAAGCCTCTATGCCTGCCTAGATATATGATGCTTCAGAGTATCTACTTGAGCGAGAGTCTTTGAGTATTTGAGGGATGAGTGTTTTATTGTAATCTTGAGGGGGAGAAATTCTTATGCCATTATGATGATCAAGAAGCCTCTATTCCTGCCTAGATATATGTTGCTTTGGAGTATCTACTTGAGGGAGAGTCTTCGAGTATTTGAGGGATGAGTGTTTTATTGTAATCTTGAGGGAGAGAAATTCTTGTAAGGGTTTGGCTTATCTTTATTTATGCTTCTTTTTTTAGTCTATCTCTCTATTTCCAAGCTGGCTTGGATTTCTCTCAAGCTTCAGCTTGAGGGGGAGTATTAGAGAGTTTGGTTAATTTACTTAAGTAATTTGTGTCTAATTGTATATGGGCTCAAGTGTGTCTTGGCCCATTAGGGTTTAGTCTAAAGTATGTACACTTCCCCCTTCTCCTATATAAAGGAGGGGGATTCCTTTTATGAAATATATCGAATAGCCTTCTTTTACAATCTCAAGGTCTTCATATTTAACTCTCACAAATTTCACATCAAAGTTCAATTGTAGTTTGTATCTAAACTTTAAACTAAAATGAAATTTCCTCAAAATTCCCACAAATTTCACTTATACACTTGCAAAGGAAACCCAAAGTCAAACCCTTGTCATGATGCCTAAATGAAATATCATTGATAAGTAAATACTGGAAATTTATGGATACTAAAGGAGACTTATACGGAAGTGTGGATCATAAAACAACGTCAAAATCTGATAGAAAAATTGGTTTATTTAATATGGAAAATACCCTAACCAAGTTGATGTATGAGTAGATTACAACTAAAACTATTCTATATTAGTTACAACTATTGAGAGATCAAAGGATTGAAAATATTGCATATATCAATTAAGACTTACAACATTAATTACGAATAAACATAATAATCTCTACACCAAAACATGACATTAGTTAAGTGTAGCAAAGGAGATTTAGAACATTGTATAATAGTAGCAAAGAACTAGGAACAATAACTAGTAGCCTAAAACCCAAAACTATAAATCACTTTACACGTGCAGGCGTACACACAATTATAATTTCTTATTTGACAACTTAAGACTAGGACTGTGTCATAAGTCATACACTTTAGATTGACATAAAAATGGAATCAAAATATAATGTGATATTATTATGCATAAAGTCAATAGTCGGCAAAAAGAAGGCATTCAGTGGGACATAATATTTTTTGTGTGGGTGTTTGAGGGGGATGTTGAGTACAATAACGACTGTAACGAACGGAGCACTTATATGGACATGCTTAAATACTTGTTTATAATTAAAGTATTCTTCAATGCTTAGTGCACCTGCTTTCATTAAATTATAAGAATACAACATGGTTTTCAAACCCGGCCCGACTAGGGTGCTTAGTGGACCCACTGGCAGGGTGAGGCAGAAACCCATTTTGGCCAAGACCCTCCTTTGATTCGTTGACCCAACCGGTTTAACCACTGACCTGATGACCCGACTTCAGGTTATAGACCCGACCGGATTTTGCTTTGTTGGTTTCAATTCTCCCCTCCCTAATTGGTCATGTAACTAATTTTAATTCCCTTCCACTCAACTTATATATTCCATATATTAAATGTTTAACAAGCTATCTAAAACTTTATATGAGCATTTTGCAAAACCATTTTTTTCTCTTGTTTATAGATGGATGCTTTATTTGGTCTGTTTAATGTTTCAAGTGTGTCATCTCAAGCTTGATTGCTTTATAACGTAAAGTTTGGCATATGAGTGCATCCATCTCACCTCTACCAATAAATAGTCCTCTCCTCATGCATGAATCTGGAGCACACAACTCATGACTAGGGTTCGACGTGTCTATGTGAGCCTCACACTAGAGTTAAGTCAACATTGTGTATGTAACCTCATGTCTAGAAATGATAATTGGCCCAACAAACCAATCAATGCATCATTTGCTAGTATTTTCCTCGACTACAAACACTTGGTACAGACTTCTTAGGTAAGCCACTCATGAAGAATCTCTCCAAGCCAAATCATGTGGAGCCTTAGAGATTTTAGTATTGGTTCACGAAAAGGAATGTGCGCCTTATTGGTATGGTAGTGACAACCAATTCCCTTTGGCCAATTTTATTGAAGACCTCATTATACAAATCCAGAAATGTTACAATTACTCCCTCTGGGACCCATAAATGAAGGTGTCAACATATAAATTAAAGTATTGCAACTAAAGGAGTTGGGATCCTTGATGACTTGTGATCCATTGAAACTATTAACAAACACTACACTAGACCAGAAGAATCATCATTGTGTTGGCAATATATGTGCAAAATGTGACATGGCAATGTAGCATGTTATGCAACAAACAACATGACGCTAGACATCATATGCATTGCATCATATGACCATGGGATATCACGTGCATTACATGGCATGATCACGAGGTATAACATGCAATATGTGATATGATCATGGCACATAACCTTAGGATCCATAGATGACATTGCACAGGGGCAACCTATAGGAGTACACCAGTCAACAATGGACACATATACTATAGTTTTGAACTATAACCTGTTGTAGTAATGAAATCCTTGACAAGCATTATTAGACTATAATGACATTGTCACACACATCGACAGTTTCAAACAAGTATGCTAGATTAGGAATGTACACATGATGACTAAGATTCTATTCATGGCATGGACTAACCGAGCTTCTGCCTGAGATGCAAGAGCAAGGATGTTTATTGCAATAAAGAGGCACATTTAAGGCAGTAAAACCATAGAACATATGCACACACCAATGTACATCATCTCTTTCTAATTATCTTAACTAAACATCTTACACATAGTGAATTGTCAACACTCTTGATAATCAACCAGTCACATGAAATGAAAACTACGTTAATTACAATTACCAATAGCCATTAACCAATCAATATCAGTCAACATGAAATGAAAACTTCGTTAATTACAATTACCAATAGCCATTAACCAATCATGTATAATAAAAGCTACATTGACTATAAAAGCCATTGATGATTACGAAAAAATCATCTAACAAGAAATTATATCAAAATATTAGTGAAATGATGCTCCACAATCATTTAAATGTAAAGTTACAACTAGATATCATGATTAGATTCACAAGCCTCCCATGTGTCCACTAGATTTCTTTATATAGCCATACACTAGATATTTGGTTTTCTCTTTCATTTTTTATATCTTGCATATGCAACCTAGATTGAAATGATTACATATTTGCATGTATTTCATCAGAAAATTGGTTATTTTTAAAAACATTGGGCCATACCCATACGACTCAGTTGTGAACCTACACCTAATCCTTTATAATATACAGTAGCTTGAACTCATCCTTTGCTAGTCTTAGTAGTGGTTTCTGTAAATTCTGTAGACTACTTTTCTCACATGGGCAGGGTGAGATGAAGGAAATTACTTGGACTTCCCCTCGTGATTATAGGGGGCATGATTATAATTATGTGTTGGCCATCAATCTGCTTCAGTCGACGAGCATCCCCACTAGATCATGGGACAAGCTTTCTTTCAAACTTAGAGCTGCCCTTTTTTGTTCAATTTGACTACAGCAGTATATAGAAAGAATGTATGTATGCTTACTTATTTTAGGAACTTTACTTTTCATACACTGAACATCTAAAAATCGCATTTATTGATAATTTCATCTTATCTTTGATTCAAATAGATATTAGTGTGATATTTAATATAACTATCCATTTACTTTACTTTTACTCAAATAATTTGTAAACACATTACAAAACAATATGTAGGCTTTTCACGAAGTACCAAGATACTTTATTTTTACTTAAATAATATGTAAACATTTCAAAATATAATGTGTCTGCTTTCCACTAAGTACACAGCTCATTGAGCAACCAGCGCACCTTTAAAGAATATTATGTGGACATGCTAAGGTTAGATTAATGTATAGTGACCTAATAGGAATGGACACGGTCACGGGAAACATCATGGACACAGACACAAGCATGAGACACAACTATTTTGAACGATTTGGAAACAGACAATGCGATGGACACTACTTACACCCTTGTACATATAAATAACATGGAATTGATACAAACAGAACCCATCCATTCAAAGCTATAAACTGAGGAATAACATTGGGTTATAATTAACAAACACATAAGAAGGATAAATCAGACCCAAAGTTCGTTTATCATATGACTGCAAATTTCATAATATGAAAAATGATAAAACAGATAGTATGTATATATTATGAAAAAGAAAATTAGTTTACAAAGCAACTTTGGTCTATTCAACTGCCAATGCTAGATGCTAGAAACTGATCAATATCCATAAACGACCCTGTAGATTCCTTACAAACAGAAACACTTTATACCAGAAAAAAAGAGAACCTCGGAACCAAGCCCCCATACAAAACTACTTATTCCCCAAAAACTTTCTCCCTAGATTCTAACCTTGGACACCGAGACCTGAGCCCTTTTTTTAAGCAAAACGGAACATAATTACATTGTTCCAATTTGCATTGATGCAGTCAAACATAGCCAATTGTAAACAACATTTCAAACTAACCATCATGTTTAATTATGTATAACAATGTTGTGCTTGTGTTGCAACTTATGAAATCATCCAAATTCAATGAGAGCACATAAAATAGAGATTCATATGTAAGAAATGGTAACTCATCACGTGAAATAAGAAATGCATCAAATCAAGATGAAGCTCATTTGAGAGAAAAATAAGTAACAAAGCTATAAGCTGGTGGCAGGAAGGGAGAAATTAAAGAGAACCTATTGGTCATCTTAGTGTGGGTGGCAATCGTTCGGTGCATATGGAGAGAAAGAAACAGATATGAATTTGCAAGCTTTTTTCCTTAGCGTTAGCGGTCAATTATTAGATGAGTCACTTTCAGCATATTGCATTAGCCGAGGTGTTGGGGAGGGATGACTATTCTTCGGTACACTCAACGCGATCCTTGTGATACCTTTCCTTTTATTAGTGAAGTTGCAACCTTGGTAAAATCCATATTTTATTTTATAAAAAAGATATAGAACACGGGGGGGAATTAGTATGCTGAGATGGATGTGTGGGAAGACAAGAAAAGATCATTTCAGGAATGACTATATCAGGAAAAAAATGGGGATGGTGAGCCTCGAGGACAAGTTGCGTGAAGGCCATCTAAGATGGTACGGATATGTGTAGTGCAGAGTGACAAGTGCACCTATTCAAATCAAGGTTATTGAGTCAAGCTCAATTAAAAGAAGCAGAGGCAAACCTAAATTAACTTGGGAAGAGCTTACAAAAGAGAGTATCTTTACATCTTGATCAGAGTATGGCCCGTAACAGAGTTGATTGAAAAAGAAGGATCCATGGAGCTGACGCCAACATGGTTGGGATTGAGGCTTAGATGATGATGATAATAAAGAATGTGCTAATAATATAGAGTAGTTACCAGAAAGAATTCCATCTATCACTTCGAATGTAAACTCCTTGCTAACATCAAGCGGTTTTTGACAGTTAATATCTGGCCAAAGAGAAGGATAGCCATTACCCCTGCAAATTGAATTCAGCCGCTTAAAAAATGAGATAATGATAAGTTACATTAAAAATTTACTTAGGAAAGGGGCAGTCTTTGGTCAGAAAGAAGATGAAGTTATTACATATGATATCAATAATAACATTCAGATAAGATTAATTCAGTAAGCTTATTCGTCTACGACTTAATATTTTTTTTCCTTGAGGGAATACTCTATATTAAGGATTAACAAGCATCAAAGAGTATTGAAGTAACAGAGGTCTAGACAATCTGATCCACGTGCAGGGGTCAGGCTCAGACATTGTGTCACTCAACTGTATGCTTCACAGATGGGGTTCACAAGCTAGAATATCGAACAGATATTCACAAGAGGATTTTGATAAACAATTTCGATCTATTTTTCTTGAACACAAATAGGAGTGACTGTGGACTTATAGTCTTAGTTGTTATCTATAGTTAGAAATCATATGTAAACTGTCCTTATGTAATATCGGTGAAGGTAGAAGCGGTGAGCCACCATGACTGTGCATGACCAGGCATGTCGATTTCAGCCAGCACGTTTACTCCGCGTCTTTGAGCATAGCTGCAAACATAGAGTCAAGAAAACATTATATACCAAAAAATTAGATACAGGAGGATGCATATGTAATATCTGAAGGCACAAATAATCATTCCAGTAAACATCTATATATATATATATATATATATATATATATATATATATCTTCTAGTACTTCAATTCTTCAGTGGTGCATGTATAATTACTGTGTATCTATCATCATCTAATGAAAAATGGGGATATAGATGGGTCAATACGAGTGCATGGGTCGACATACGGTGACCATGGGCGGGTAGTCTCAACAATTAATACTTTCCTATGTGTGGAAAAAAACTGCAGTTTGACCTTTCTGAGTACGAGGCATTTCTTTTCTTCTTCTTTTCCGACATGGTTATTAAATTTCACAAGAAGCTAGCTATGAGGTTTTTCTGGCACTGTTGCTGTCCCCAGTATATCAATGACGTAAATAAGGTAATTTGTTAAAAAATCAAATGTAGTCATAAGGAATGTCTGTACAAGAATAAAATACATGCCAAACGGAGTGTACACTTGTAAATACTTTGTGTCTACCCAACTTGAAGGAGAAAGGATGGGGCTACTTACTGAACGATTTCAAGGGCATCAGCCATTGTATATCTCTCAGCTGTAGAGTAAGCTCCATTCCATAATTTTGGATATGATGGTATCTCTAGGGGAAACGATTGTTCATCTACAATATGCCAGTGTAGAACATTCTGCAAAGAACATGACGATCAGTTGAAAAATAGTTGGCAAGAAAGAGGAGGGAGGATCAGTAGTTGTACACGAAAATTTGGAATAGGTGATGGAGTCATATTACACCAACCAAGCGGGGGGGGGGGGGGGGGGGGGGGGGGGAATGGTCTATTCATACTTCGTTGGATTGCTATTTTACACATTACACATACGATAAAATGTGTACAATTGCACAAGTAAGAGGCAATTGTTATGCTGTGTTAGTGACGAAGGCAAAACTTATTCATATGGTGTGACAAGCATGCTAGAACCCAATTCATGGCGTGGGACTTAATCAAACACGTGTCCAATGCAAACATAGAAAGCGTAGAAATCAACATTGCCCCTCAAAGTAGAGCATAAAGATTACACATGCCTATCTTGGAAACTAAAGTAGAAAACTAGGGGGGTTTACAGAATGGACAGGAGGGGAGTGTCATACTTTAGACAAGTGACTGAGACCAGATGTGTAGATGGAGGCAGATACTGAGGTATAGTTTCTTTAGTGACCAGGGTTGTTTTTGTAGAGTCACAAGCTTGGTCTACTTTAGCCTTGAGTAGCAGTTTTCTGTAGCCCTTTTCTGATGGTTTGCCCATGGGGGATGGGATGAATTAACTCCCCCTAATTAACCCACGAAAAAGTATAAAACTAGGCAAAATTAACTCCTTCGCTAGTATCAACAATCTGATAAGAGGACATAACAAAGGGCAGACATAGAAATCTGTCTTTTAAGTACTCACAAATATTAAAAATGTTAACAAAGGGCAGATAGATTTCTATGTCTGCCCTTTGCTACGTTCTCTTATCAGATTGTTGATACATCTACCAAAGGACTTAACTCTGCCTAGTTTTCTACTCTCTTTTTTTTTTTTTTTTTTTTTGGGGGGGGGGGGGGGGGGGGGGTTAATTCATCCCATCCCCCATGGGCAAACCATCAGAAAAAGGCTACAAAAAATTGCTACACAAGACAAAAGTAGACCAAGCTTGTGACTCTACAAAAACAACCCTGGTCTGTATAGAAATATTTTTATGCACTGAGTGACATCTGCCTAGCATGTGGCTCACTTATGTTTTTTTTTCTATAGTCTACAAAGAAATTATACCTCAGTAACTGTCTCTATCTCTACAAAGAAAGTATGACACTCCGCTACTATCCATTATGTAAACCCCCCTAACTGGAGGAGGCATCTCTACCATACTTCCCTAAGTTGATCAACTGTCTTTTAAGTACTCACAGATATTAAAAATATGCAGATCTTCATGTGCTGTGTTCTCTCATGCTAGAATGGATCATTAGCCATGTCAATGACATCTGTATTGTCAGAACAACGCCTAGCAAATTCCTTTTGTAGCAGGCATAGCTCTACATTTATAGACGGACCCATAGAGCTCGACGCACACTTAGTGGCATGGCATGATCCATCTTCAATGCTTAATCGGGTTATAATAGTTTGCTTTTTACCGAGTCAACTAACCAAGTTTCTTCCAACAGAACTTCAGTAGCCAGGCCCTGAAGTAGATTTCAGGTCATCTCGACATATGACCCAATCGGCATCATTGTATACCTCAACCAGATGATATAATGAAAAAATAAGAATACTTTCTACGGGCAGCCTTTGAGATATAGAAGTATGCAATTAACAATCTTTGAATAGTATGTTCTAGGGACATGCATGTATTGGTTAACAAGGCTAAGAACATAGGCAGCATCATAAAGTAACAGTCCAACAATCCCTTATTATTGTTCCTATTTAGGTGATGTCCAATATTTTCTTGAAGGTGATGGTTGTAGCCGGATAACGCCCAAGCATTCTCATTTCCTTCAAAATATCTAACACAAAATTCTGTTGGAAAGATAGATTCCTACGGTAGAATAGCAACTATCATAGTTCAAAAATGCTAAAGCATGCTCAGATCTTAAATCTCAAACTCTTTAAACAGTTTCTACTCTTTAACAACTGAATTTGTGCATAGCCTCGAGTCTATCCGAACCACAAACTAAGAAATTCCTTCAGATCATTTAGTGATTTTCTCAAGCAGTATGATTTTCCTATTGTTTTATCTGTCTAAAACATGTGTAGGATTTATATGTATACTTCCCTATTATTACTGCATAGATAAGAATTCTTGTTATCAAGCTGATGAGATCCCAACTAAAATTTGCAGCACATGAAAGTACACGTAGTATAATCATCTTTACAACATGTGCAAAAGTAACCTCATAGTCGAACTTTATAGGTCTAAGTGAAACATCTTCCCACCGAGCTTTGTACTTGCCCATTTTACCTTTTGAAGAATGCATCAAGGTTGTAAGAATTATTGTTGTTTAGTTTATTACGTTATATGGACCTAATTGTCTTGGCCCATTAGGGTTTAGTTTGCTTTCCATGTACTTGCCTCCTCTCCTAAATATAGGAGGGGAGTTTGTCATCTATCTGTAAGAAACATCTCATTATCTTCCCATCCTATTTCCACATGGTATCAGAGCATAGATCCTATGCCTAACCCTAGAGAGGAAATGAGAGTGCCTCCAACTGTGTGTGTCTGTTGTCTCTTCTTGGCTTGGCCATTCGTCAAGCATCATCTTGACCTCCATGGTTGTCTTCTCCCTTCTCCTTCTTACATGAAAAAATTCATCGTCCCCAAGCTACTGACGTAGTGACTACAACAATGACAGTCGTGTTGGATCCCTCCCACATGATTCCTATTTGAACCTCGACGCACCTTTCTTCGCCATCTTGATTTTCGTTTAATCTCAGACTGATGTGTGCTCGTTGGTGTCGATTTTTATATCACGCCTTACAACAATCCTCCCCGAAACCATAGTTGTCGTTAATCTATCCTATTCTCCCTCTATTGCTCGTCCCCGTTGCATGCGACCCGACTTGCCAAAGTCCCAAACAAAGATCCTATATGTATGCTTCGTGTGGCCATGCTTTGGAGTGGTGGTGGATTCCTTTCACGACTTTGCGGTCATCAAAAATGGCAGTATCACACGCCATCTGATTTTGCGCACTTGATTATTTGTTTCCCCAGTCAGCTTCTTGGCGTCTATGGTGGTGGGCTTTTCGTTCTCCTTTGTACCATAATTGCATGAAGCATCAACATTGTAGTACCATTTGAATGACTCTCGTTCAATTGGAAAGGTCGGAAGCTAATAATCAGCGTGGATCAGGATGAAGCCATAGCAGATGTAGACTTGGATCAGGCTGACTATACTAGACAAGTAGAGCTATTACCGCCAATAACCCAGCGACAATCCCTTAGTTGCTTTCCGTGACCATTTGTACTCGAATGCTAAATCTTTATCAACGTTACTCCCCCTAAGAGTACACGCCAGCCATTGAATAGTACAAAAGCATCAACGACCGGATGGAAGGACAATACCAATCCAATGAAATTCGAATCAACTAGATTCTATATAATTTAGTATCAGGATCAGCAAAGATCGCTGCTTGAGTCTTCTTTTTCATGTTGAAATTAAACTCCTGTTTAATGCCGCCACTATTGCTTCTTATCTTGCCTGTTTTCAAACACATTCAAGATCGTGATGAGACACAGATCTGCACTGATGTGCCTTTTTGGGTCACACATATATCCAATTATTTTTTCGGTTAGATCTGTCTAATTGGATCATGCAACAGATTGACTAGCATTATCAGTTATATTGGTGGCCTCCATGCTAGTTTATAACGCACCAAAAAAATTAAAAAGCACTAGATTAATTTTTTCTACCTCTCCATGTTGTTCTCCTAACCCACATGGTTCAGTGTCTTTGTCTGAATTAGGGATCTTCTATGTTGCATATCACAAACACATCTAGTCTTGTATTTTATTTTTCCTACCATGCTTATTTACCGGTAGTTCTTGTCCTTCCTACCGTGCCTTTATATCGGTAGTGTTTTATTTATGTGCTGCCCTTTGTATATCTATTCCTTTTTTAATGTTCATGTCTTTCCATCCCAACTACTCTCATGATCCTTTTCATGGTTGGCGTGGGGGGGGGGGGGGGGGGGGAATAGAGTAAGATGAGTAGAGGGAACAGATGAGATGGACGAGAGAAGATGAAGAGAAGAAGTCATGTCATCTGACCATGTTGTCAAGTTTCTGCATATTCATCCTTCTTGTTGACACCTACTATAGCGCATGTTCCTATAGTAGCGTGTCTAGGACACGTGCCCACCTGCTATGGAGCAATATTTCTATAGCAGTGCTCGTATCCCAAATACTGCATATTATTTCGGTGTTGGTGCTTCTTCTGCAAAACTACTTCAACAATAATAGTGAGTCAAATGATTTCTACGCATATTCTCATAATCTACTGCATTGGATTCTCGTTAAAGATTCTGATGTTCATTCATGATCCCTCTTATGGCCTGACAATTATCAAATTTCAAGGGGGAGTCTATTCTGCTATTATTGCTTTTGCATCAGTGTACTTTCATTAGGAGAAGAAGACCGCTTACCACCTGCTACATGCTATTTGTTTTGGGGTAAGTGTTAGAGTCAGGAAAGAAATGTTCGATTTTGACGTTGTTTCGGTGGCCAGACATCAATTCACCAAGACTTTAACAGAAAATTCAACAATTGTGTTCCTAACGTTTTGACGGCAAAATTAACGAATGAATTTATGAGATTTTACCAGAATTATCTACTAGTGCAGATCTACTCAAATATGCAATAATATTTCATATAGGATATTGTGGGGGTGGGGTCTCATTTGTGAGTGAAGTACCCTCAAATGTTTCGATAGGGATTTCAATGGAGAATTTTGATGTAAGTTTTCAATGGTGAAATCAATGAATTAAGTCATTATGGTTTGCAAGAATAATATATAGATGTAAAGACCCAAAAATTTACAAAATTTATGCTTTAGGTAGTCCATAACTCCATATTGTACATTAAAAAGAAAAAAAAATCGATGGTCAGTGCGTTTCGATAGTGCATTTCGATATCTGATGGCCATTGGTATGGAAATAATTGCCAACATTTCAACAATTTGACCAAAATTTAAAACTATTGTTAGAGTGCTTCACTTTTTGTTTTGCAATATTCAAGGGGAGACCATTTCTTGTCAGGGGAGTTCAATTTCTGTATGATCAATTTTATCTTTTTCATGTATTACCAACCTAGACGTGTTTCATTCATACTCCAGCTTGAGGGGGAGTGTAAGAATTATTGTTATTTAGTTTATTATGTTATATGGATCTAATTTTCTTGGTCCATTAGGGTTAAGTTTGCTTCCCTTGTACTTGCCTACTCTCCTATATAGAAGGGGAGTTTTCCATCGATCTATGAGAAACATCTCATTATCCTCCCATCTTATTTTCCAAGGTATACACCAAATTGCAACATAAAATTTTATTTTCAATAGGGCGAGGTACAAGCTAAGATCCTAATTCTTTTTGGCTAGTCACTTCATCTTCTAATTGTCATCTTCTACTTGGGATCCTAAGTAGCTCCCTTTCAGTGAATAGAAATAAAACATTAATTAGGATGTTACAAAAAGCCTTGATTGATGTTTTCTTCTGATGTAGGGTGACGTTCAACAACTAATGTACACAGGAGCAAAAGATCTAATATGGAGGATATGGGCCTAGAGGAGCTCGTCTAAAGGCCTATAGCCCAATATGGAGTGCTATAGGTAAACAACTATATGTTGAAGGATTAGGGATAGCTAAGGTAACTAGGGTTGTGGCAATCAAGGGGGCTCGTAATGAAGGCCAATTAATTGGCCTATAGGTAGCACCAAGGCAATGAGTCATAAGACGACATCAGCTGGATGTCACACGACGTGTTGAGAGGGTTGCTTCAAGAGGGGAAACATCTCAAAGGGACAAGGCTTGTTGAAATACACACAAAAAAGGAAAGAAAGAAGGGTCAATGGCTAGTGGGTTTGTCTATAAGGGGTTAGGGTACGAATACCTCTCTGATACCATGTAGAGTTACACAAGTAGAGGGTAATCATTGCATTTTGTTATTGACAAAGGGCAGATTTATTTAAGTGGCGATGAGAAGCATACCAAAACCCACGTACATAGTGTGGGACTACATACAACACACGTAAAGTGTTCACATAGACACTTTCAGAACTCAACAAGATTTCAAACACAAACTATATTTTTCTTATGATGACATAGCTGCTTATTACAATGCTCTTTGTTATTTTGATAACTTAGCAGGCGTTTCCATTCTCAGTAAATGCCTGTGGTGAAAACTCGCCCATTTCAGTTCTTATCTAATATCCTATCGAGTTAATAAAGTATTAATTTTCACATGATTGTCAAATTTTCAACGAATATATTCATTTTTATTGGGGGAAACATACCAAATAGCAGGTCGGTCTACAAAGCAGAAATTCTATGGAAATTTGGTATGTTGGCTGACAAATTGTTCAAATGGATACAACTTTTCCAAAACTACCAACACTTAATTACCATTGATTAATTATTATCTATTGAAATATGATAATTGCAGTGCTATATTTTCCTTTTATTTGATAATTATGCATCTTTTAGTATCGATAGCCAATGCATCCGGACAACCTACATATTGTATAAGGCTTCATGCGCCAGTACAGACGGTTGTTAATCCCAACTTATCTCATTATTATACAAAAGTTATAGGTTGAAATTGTCCTTTTATGTAAAAAGGACTGTTTAAAATCTCACCTCTAATTTTTCATCAAAAAAAAAAGTTCACATCTAATTTCCAAAGAATTTCATGTCTAAGTTGCCAAAAGTCCCATCAACAGACTGAGATTTTTGGATATTCTGTCAGATTTTCAATTTCCATTGGAGGTGGAATGATGTCAAAAGCAGCAAGTTGGATCTTTTGTTATGATTTCATGCCATGGAACATCAACCACAAATGTGGTAAGGAAAAAAAGACTCTTTGTCTGTTTATAAGCTGCTTATCTATGTGTCAAAAGAGGCATTATCACCTCCAGGCCACGTCACTACACTCCCTTCAAATGCAGTATTAGCAGGATGCTAAAGAGATTTTACTTCATTAGTGATTTTTGTTGCAAATTCCAGCTGTTTCACGTTTAACTGTCATATTATACCTGAGAGGGTCACGGAAACATCTAATTTCATCCCATATTTCTCTTACTCACGTCCCTTCTAATACTTCTATCCGTGTGTTGAAATGGCACATTGGTGACACAAGCACCACGGAAAAGTCCAATAAAGGTGAAGATGTGTTCCTACTCTTACACATAATTATTGGCACAAAATTTTGAAGGGATACTATAAATTAGTGCTTGATCCAAGTTGTAAGTTTTGCAACATAAAATAAAAAGATTTATACAACTTATCAGCAGAAAGTAAAAACAAACAAAAAATATATATATGGGTTGTCAACTTGTCATATATCCAAACTTTCAAAACCTGCTATCATACGAAAACTCATCAGTTTCGTACCATGAGACATGATATTTTTCACGACTCTTTTATAAGAACATGACTTGCTATAAACCTAGCAGCCAGTATAAAACCTGATGTAACATTAGAGAGGAAAAGTTAGGTAGGCTGGCAGTCATTCTACTACTTTAGCTAACAGTGGAGCAGAAAAATATATCTAACAAAGGGTCATTACAGGAATCAGAAGGGAGTTTTACTAAATGTATGTCAATAAAGTGCCTACCAATTTAGCATAAGCCATTCCATCAATGACATTCTTTATCATCGATATGGGTTGATAATGCCTTGATGTGTCTGCATGGCACAGCATCACAATGTTAGCATGTCTATTTTGAACTCAAGAAAATAGAAATAAGGGTAAATTAGATGGGAAATAAGTGATTACACCACATGGATCCAGAATATAGATTATTAATGGTGATGTATCGTTTTTCTATATAGGTATATGTTCATCAACGTGGATTATAATCTTAGAAGTTACTCAAATTAGGTGCTCGGTTTTTCTTTGTTGCTGAATGAAGTGTGCCTCTCCCTCTTTTAATATGTTTGGAACAACACAAAGTCCAAGATTCTAAACAAACACACATACTTACAAAAAGAACAACAGATATAAGAAGCACTCAAGTGATTTTGCTATTCTCTTACCAATAAGTAATCCTCGATAAGAAAATCTTGGCTGATCAGAGATGTACCATGGGGCCTGTAGAACTTCAACTGTCCTTCTAGTTAAATCAAAATGACAAAGTTGGCTAAAAGTCTGCAAAGACGAAAGGCATGTATTTCAATTACACTAACTAATATGGAAACAGAAAATAGTTACTCAATATACTTGCAGCCCATAAAGTGCTCCATAGACTGTTTTTGCCTGCATGAAGTTATACAAGTTAGTGAGTGACAAAGATGGTCGAATAAGTGGATTTTCTAGGAACAAAGTAGAATTAGAATAATGATTTTGTAATCATTCCAATAACATGCTCTGAGTAGGAAATATTTCCTTTACGCAGTCTAAGTTACAGTTTTTCCCTTCCATAATATTGAAATTGCTAAACCTGCTCATATGGTATCAGCACTAAGTAGACATCTATTTCTGGCATCATATTATCCAATATGAATCATGTTACAGTAACGAATTCATGAACAATCATGATGACAACAACAGAGAGGATTTTGCTTCACATTTTTTAGCCAATAGACGTTAAATAAAGGTGGGAAAGTCTTATTGCTTAAAAGTATCCCACATTGTAGGGTCTAGTAATGAGCAATATTGTCCAATTTCTGCTTGATGGTTGATACTAGATATTGTGAAGTACTAATAAATTTTCTCAAAGCAGAAAGCACATAACTCATGACTAGAATAGAAGTGACCATAACTGTTTTAGTTGAAAGAATAGACTTGTACTAATGCAGGTAAGCTTCATGACTTACTTGAGATGACATTCCCCAGTTCTAGCCTCTAAGATAGTATCTTACTGACCAGAACATGATACTAATATAGTTGACTATCCAGGTTCTATGAAAAGGAAATTCTTTTTAGATTTTTTTGTATTCTTTAAGTCAAATTTCTTGTGATAATATTATTCTTATCTAGTGCGACAATTTAAGTACTCTTTCGCAATCAACATATTCTATTCAACAGAAGATGACGGAAACATTACCTCAATGGTTGCATATGATTGACCAGCGGATACTGGGACGGACAATTTGTAAGACTCGTCAGTTCCAAAATTTAGCTGCAACATTTAAAAAAATCGTAGTGTATTCAGCAATAGGGGCAACAAAAAAGGAATCCATCCATAGAGGTGTTAGTCAGTTGTCAAGGAATACTCAAACTACAAGTTTGAATGTAAAACACTCTAGGCATTATATGGATTGGAGGAGCAGATGCCTGTTAGTACGTAAGCCATTTACGGTTTGCATTAAATAGTCATATTGCCTAATTGTGAAAATGCTATTGAGAAACATCATCTGGATGAATTTACAAAACCATCTAAGCTCATCCCGTTCAGCTACAATAAGGATTGCTGTTTACTACACGGAATAATATAAAATAAAAGACGTATACAGAATGGTACGGAAACGGATAAAAAATGAGCTGTATAGATGCAAACAAACATTAAGTTTGGTACTAAATGATTCGTTAATACCCGAATCTCAGTATCTTCGAAGAGAACCGCATGCATACCGTATCATCCGCGGAAAGAACCAGCACGCGGAGACCAGCAAGTAAGCGACAACCTTTTGCCTCGCCGCCGTCGACAGTGTGCTCCATCTTAATGGCGTCAAGCAATCTAGAGAACCCATCTTTGAGTATACCAGAGGCGTCTGAGTACCCGCTTCCCTCTGTGCTCAGCGCGAAAGCCTTTCCGAGGCAGAGCGTATGAGACCCACTGTTCACGGACGCCGGCATTGGCCAGAGGTTGATGCCATCGGCAGAGACACAGCTAGCCACAAGAAGCCCGGCGAAGAAGACGGTCAGGTGCAGACAGCGAGGAGCCACAGGCATTTTGGGTGAGGATGCTGAGTCTCGACTGGAGAACTCAAGTAGATGAGATCCTTATGTGCCCGGAGATGGAACTGGCCAAAAATGCAGGCGGAAAGAAGCGAGTTCTGGCAATGGCGGCAGAATGGAAGCCAACAGGGGGTATTTATGGAGGAGGAGGAACGGGCCGTCAGCTAAACGAAAGAGTAAGGTTAGACGGGATTAAACAATGTAATCCCACGCTAGCAGTAAGATAACAACGAAAGAGACTCAGATCGGATTTGGGGGGTAGGGGTGGAATCCTACATTGGAATGAAACGGGTCCTGCAAGTCAGATAAGGAACAAGTTGTTCGCCAGTGGAACGGCAGTGCCGGACCGTCGACGGTAAAGAAATGGTTTTGACGAACAGGGGAGGTGAAGAAAGGAACAAGCGCAATGAGATATGTGGAGTGGTTAGGAAAATGGAAAGACAAACCGAAATGCGAAGAGTGTATTATTAATGGTGTGAGGAGCAGGGGCAGTGAAATAATGGAGTCAGTCGAGTATGGTAAGCTGCAGACGAAGGTGGGCAAGAAATAAAAAACAGTAAGGTACGTGGAGCCAAGGAAAAGGAGGGGACGGGAAGTGTTGTGATCGGGTTCGCAGTAAGGACAACGACAAAAGAATATTTTCACGGGACCTCATAATCCGACGGTAAGTAAATTTACCCCCGCCGGAGGCATTGAGCTGGCGTTTGTCTCACTGTTGAGCTCCATTCCACGGCGAGCTCCTGTTTCCGCACTCGTTTGCGGCGCTCCCCTCGTGACGTGATGGTTAGGTGTAGGTGGTCGCTGTTAATGGCGCCAGGTTCCGCTGCTTCAGAGCAGGGGCGCTTCAGAGTTTTTCCCACAAGTCCCCTGCAGTCTGCCATAATTAATGTATACTGTTTCTGGTTGCATATCCTATTCGAAAATGCTGTGTGGACGGGATCCGGCCTTGACGCGTCCCTCACGCGGGTTGGAAAGAGGTTTTCCTTCTTGGGCTTGGAGTAGTTTCCCAGCCGAGCCCCGCTTTATTTTATTTATTTATTTATTTATCACTGTAAGTATAAAAATAAAAATAATGAATAACTTTTAATCTATAATGAATCTTTTGATGAAATAAAAATCATTGGACTCATTACGAAAAATCCAATTAACAAGAAAAAAAATAATATGCACGACTATTTTACAAATAGTGTGTGCATTATATTAAGATTATGTAAATTTATTATGTATGCACAACATCTAAAAAGTAGGCACATTCACACTATAATTGACACATTCGCACCGTAATTGTGTATTTTTCTACAAATACTAGGTGCATTATGTTAAGATTTGTGCTAATTTGCTATTTATGCACATACTCTATATAAGATTTGTGATAATTGATATTTATGTACAACATCTAAGATGTATGTGTATTAACACTACAATTGAGTGCATTCAATCAAAAGTGGATGCATTGAAGGCACTAGTAGGTGTTGACTCAAGGTCAATTAGGTCAATGTTGACTCACGTCTAAATTGACTAAACCCTTGTTTTGATGATGACTAACCATTCCACATATTGGTGTCTAATGCTTCTACATTGAGTGATTTCAGATTAGGTTTAGACACACTCCAAATGCCCTAACTTGCGCATATCAAATTGGAGAAAAGACAAGTCAAAATAGCTACAAGTGTGCAATTTGGGATCTCTATGTAAATGACCTTAGAATTGCTTTGTAATCACTTGTAATGATTGTATGACTTGTAATTAAGCTTAGAAAAATTATTGGGACACAAAAATCCATCATTTTTATAGTCAAACGAAAATTCCAAAATACCCATAACAGGGATTTTGTCGGCCGAATTCCAAACTCGGCCGATCCATATATTCTGGGATTTTTGTTGGAATCGGCTGAGTTACACCGTTCGGTCGAGTTCTAGCTAGGAAACTCGGCCGATCCACTGATCGGTCCAAGTCTGGAAATGGACCGATCGGTCGAGTTTCTCAAAGGAAACTCGGCCGACAGTCTAGCTTTCAGCCTTGTCTTTTAGTGGTTCGGCCGAGTTACCTTTATATAAACTCGGCCGATCAGACTGTACGAAAAAGTGCAGAAAAGTGATTCTAGCCGTTGTGGAGTTGCAACAAGTGAAAATAGATCCGTTGCAAGCCACAAAACGGCTAGTTTTCGTTCACAAGTGTTCCCAAAGGCTAAGAGGCATCCCCAGCTATAAATAGGACCCCTTGGGCTTCATTCCAAGGTTGAGCATTCCATGCAAACTCTTTGAGAGGTTCCTATTCTATAGTTGAGTGCTTCCTACAGCCTCCTCTCTCTCTCTAAGCTTAATCACTTGCTACATCCATTAGAGTGAGTAGGAAATCTGTAAGAGAGCTAGTCATATTTGTATATCTTGTGAAGCTCTCACTTCCACCACCTCCCCATCTTCCATTTCAATCATGAAGATGAAGGTTCTCACTCTTGTCCAAGAGAGGTGAAGAAGAACAAGGGAAGGAGTCCCTTGGTGAAGATCAAGGCTGAAGACTTGGAGCTAGAGTGGGTAAGTCCTTGGAGAAGGCAGAAGACTCAAGCTCAAGTGGGTAAGTCCTTGGTGGAAGCTTCTCCGAGTGAAGGTGAAGTCAAAGGCGGAAGATCCAAGAAGAGTGGGTAATTCCTGCAAGGCCGAAGACTTGTGCAAGAGTGGGTAAGTCCTTGGAGAAGGCCGAAGACTCTTGCAAAGTGGGTAAGTCCTTGGTAAGGTTGAAGACTCTTTGTATTGGATAGGTAAGTCCTTTGTTGGTCATGTATTGTAAGTCTTATAAGTGAATATAAGAGTGCAATTGTTGGAAGTCCTAGAGGTTGACCTCTCTAGGCAAGTGGACTGACACACTTCTAGTTTGAAGTGTGGAACCACTCTAAATAGCTTGTCTAATTGGTGCATGTTCAATCTCTCTTGTCCTTGCTATGCATGATTTAGTTGCACTCAAATTACCTATTTAGCAACCTTATCTTGTCATATAATTTGAAGGTTTAATGAATTTTGTTTAAGTGCTTTCAGCTCTATTCACCCCCCCCCTCTAGAGCATCTAAGTCACCCATCTAGGATCCAACAGTAGGTACATTCAATCAAAAGTGGGCACATTCAGTCAAAAGTTGTGCATTCATGACAATACAAATATGTGCATTTACCAGATAAGTAGGCGCATTTGCCATACAAGTAGGCGCATTTGTCATAAGTGAGCACATTCAATCAAAAGTTATGCATTCATGACAATACAAGTAGGCACATTTACCAGATAAGTAGGCACATTTGCCATACAAGTAGGTGCATTTTTCATAAGTGGGCACATTCAATTAAAAGTTGTGCATTCATTACAATATAAGTAGCCACATTTACCAGATAAATAGACTCATTTGCCACACAAGTAGGCGCACGACATACAAGTAGGCGCATTTGTCATAAATGGGTGCATTCAATCAAAAGGTATGCATTCATGACAATACAAGTAGGTGCATTTACCAGATAAATATGCGCATTTACAGAGATTTGTCATAAGTGGCTGCATTCAATCAAAAGTTGTGCATTCATAACAATACAAGTAGGCGCATTTACTAGATTACTAGGCACATTTGCCACACAAGTAAGCACATTTTTCATAAAAGTAGGCGCATTTGCCATAAGTGGACGCATTCAATCAAAAGTTGTGCATTCATGACAATACAAATATGTGCATTTACCATATAAGTAGCCGCATTTGCCATACAAGTAGGCACATTTTCCATAAGTGAGTGCATTCAATCAAAAGTTATGCATTCATGACAATACAAGTAGGCACATTTACCAGATAAGTATGCGCATTTGCCATACAAGTAGGTGCATTTGTCATAAGTGGGCACATTCCATCAAAAGTTGTACATTCATTACAATATAAGTGTGGGCTCCAATCTCTAAACCACGAATTAATCCCGAGTTAAACATGTGCGGAAGCAATCGGTAAACAGCGGAAGACAAAAATCACGGGAAATTAAAACTTTTCGAGACAAGAGCCTGAAACCACAAACCTTTTCCATAGAAAAAGGATTTAACTGTTTACATCACTGACAATTACTTCTTGAGTAATTTTTATACAACATGATACAAAAATTCTCAAGAGTTCATACTCCAAAACACTCCAGGACCTGAGAGTACAGAGGACACATAGGACTTGACTCTAACTACACCATGAAGCAGGCTAGATCTCCACCTGAGATATTTACTGCTCCTGATGCTGCTGTTGCTGGGATTGGTCACATGTGTTCTTGTTCCTCCGTCTTCGACGACCACCTAAAAAGTAGAAGTCTACGGGGTGAGACAATTATACATAATTGCCCCAGCGAGAGTTATAACTCTCCACTAGGCTTTATAAGCAAAGCAAGGAATAACTAAAGCAATAAGAGCCTTCAAGATATTCACTAGCAGTTCTGATGATAAGCAAGAGTTCAATCAATATTAAAATATGAGAACATCTATGCTATTCAAGGTAACAGCAATCAAATAACTCGTAGATAACTCTACAGATATACTACGCTGTTGATTATGTTTTTCAAACATTATTGTTATGCCCTGTGGAGATGAGGCTTACCACTCATACTCCAACTGATCGCTAAGAAGTCACATCAGTATCATACATAGGTCATTAAAAGAGCCGGATTCTTATGACCTCATCTTCCTCAGTCAGTTAGAGGATCGAATATTAGATATCTGGCGGGATATCTTTTGTTATAGCTCTCCAGGGTAAACTGGACCTTCGCTATTTTAGAGTTACAGTGGCGTTCTGTACTCTCTTCGTCATCGGAAGATTTCTTGTTTATCTTTTATCGATGCGGTATTTGTGTCTTTAAGGGAGTGTAGAGATACATCTCACCTTTAGGACTTTATGGTGGGGTCTGATGGACTACTAGAATCTACATCATCCTCTCACCCTTTCTTTTATAGTGAAGGTATGACAGACTACAAGAATCTACATCAAATACCTACACTAGGATGTAAGGTTCTACACATCCATGTACCCCACATACTCAAAAGTATGTGATCCAGGAGTTCCCTTAGGAAAACCTATTTCACCATCATTTAGACTCTGACAATGATGGATCTATGATCAGGGCTCTACATTTCACTTGATTAGTTAGGTACATTCAGTATTCTTATCATCATACAATAACACAGCTATATATGAGAATACTAAAATGTAGCAGGCCTAACTTATCACCATCATCAGTTATTTCATCTCAAGTCTTCTGTCAAGCATGACCTTGATAACATTTATGGCTCTTACAGCCCATAATTCACAAAAGATGTCACTTATCAGTGCATCAAGATGATTCATTATTCATAAAGCTTAAGACATGCTTTCAATGAATATAACATGGCATTCCATACCTGGGTGTGACCATCATCTCATAATAACCTGTATGGTTAATTCAACAGATAATAGTAAACAATTCAACAATTAGGGTTTACTATTCATCTTTCATGTTATCACCCTAAAATTAGGGTTTACTATTCACTCCATGGTGAATTGTACTCATTACATCATCATGTAAGAGAAACATCATCACTAAGGCTCTTAATTAAGATTAAGATCCATTAGATATCAAAATTAGGGTTTCCATGACCTCACATAGGTGGGTCATTCCCTAATCATGCACATTCATGTGTAATTGAAGTATCTTACTAGAGTTTCCTCCTAAAAAGGGTACTTTCTCTCTCTAGGATACTTTCTCTCTCTAGAAATACTTTCTCTCTCCTCTCACTAGTAGATGGTGACAACACCACTCTAGATCAGGTTGAGATAAGTCTCCATTGACTAACATGATCCAAAACATCAACATCATGTGATTAGGGTTTGATTAGAACAAGGTTTTACCCCTTTAGACCCCTCAAGGGTATTTTGGTAATTTGCCACATGATTACCATCATGGGTTAACTCACTAATCACATAGTCCCTTAATAACCTAGGTTACCATTAGGGTTTAGATTGGATCATCATTGAGCTAATTACACCATCAAATGGTTAAGTACAAACCATCACCAATCTCCAAACGGTTTCAACCTTCAAACGGTTTCAACCACCCAAACGGTCTTGAGACCGTTTGGAGGTGAAGACCGTTTGGAAGGGTTGACTTCCAAACCGTTTGGAGCTTCAATCGGTTTGAAACCGTTTGATCAAAATTACTTGAGATCGATTGGACCAAACGATCCTGAGGTCGTTTGAGCCCAAACGGTCTTGAGACCGTTTGGTCTCAAACGGTCTTGAGACCGTTTGGATCCAAACGGTCTTGAGACTGTTTGGTCCAAAAAGGGCTCAAACCGTTTGGACCTCCAAAGTGGTTCAAAGGTTACCAATGTTCATGGATATGTGTGTTGAAGTCCTCAAATGGTCAAAGCTATGCTAACCACTTATAAATTGAGTCAGTTAGGGTTAGCCTTAACCACTTAGACATCCAATTGACCCTCAATTGCAAGCCAATTAGGGTTCAATCCTCCTCAATTAGGGTTTCAATTCGATTGGTCATCAATGTTCAACAATGTGAATCAATTCAAGGTTGAACCTATCAATTGACCTCCAATTGGGCTCAAACTTGGCCCAAACGGTCTTGAGGTCGTTTGGACATCATCCAAACGGTCTTGAGACCGTTTGCCCAAAGTTTGACCAAAGTCCAAGTCGTTTTGACTAAAGTTGAAGTCCAAATAGATCAAAATCAGCAACTTTCATCAATTTCATCAATTTCCTACAATTGGACCCTCAAACCATTAGATTAACTCAACCCTAGACCTTCAAACGGTATTGGGTTGTGTCCAAACGGTCTTAGGACCGTTTGGAGGAATCCCCAAACGGTCTTGAGACCGTTTGGGTCCTTCAACCCAAAACTCAACAAGATCTATATGTCAAATCAGCACTCTTTCACCCGATTAGGGTTTCATGTTGAACTGCCTTCAACTCTCAATTGGTTAAGAATTAGACTTTGATTCTTTGCAGAGATGAAATTCAATCTGTTAGGAACAGACCCTCAAACGGTCGTCCCTTGGTCAACTCTTTCAAACGGTCTTGAGACCGTTTCAATCCAAATGGTCTTGCAAGACCGTTTGAGAGCAAACGGTTTGAAACCGTTTGAACCCAAACGGTTTGCAACCGTTTGGACCAAAAGGGTCCAAGGTCGTTTGAAAAAGTAACATAGGGAATCACGCCCCTCATCTTCAACCTCTAGCAAGGTCGGTTTCCCCACTGTTTTGCTTGCAAACGTGCAAGGAAGAAGGGAGGTAGAAGAAGATTTTTACCAAGTAAATTGCAAGAATTAAGCATACATATAAAGCATGAGTTTAGAGTTATAAAACCCGCCTAAAGGTTGATCTTAGAGCTCCAAGCCTTCAAGCTCCAAGCTTTAATGGCGTCCTTGAGCTTCCACAACTTGGTCAGAGGTGAATTCTCCAAGGAAACGTTGCTTTGGTCGGCTAGAACAAGAAGACTAAGTAAGCTAACCATAAAACCAACCTTAGAAAGTGAATTCCTCCATGAATTCGAGCTAGAAGGTGGGGTTTTCTTACCTTGAACAGGTTGGTCGTCCCCCCCTGAACTCCAGAGCTACCCTTGGTCGTTTGAGCAAGAAAGGAAGAGAAGTGAAGGAAAGAAAATTCGTTCACTTAATTGCAAGGGAAAATGGCTTATATACTTTAGCCTCTTTTACACCCTAAGGACCTCACAAGATTGGAAATCACATCTAGGTCCCTCCTTGATCAAAGGCACGACCAAACCTATCTATACTTATGCAAATCTCATGAAATTTCAAGATCTATGGGTAAAGGAATCCAACCTTCAACTAGGGTACATACATGAAAGGGTTTCATACCCATTTTAGGTGATTTCTATCACAAAGATCATTTTTCTCATCTGATTATTAAATGATGTATCCCTTTCATCATTTCTACTCTAAATGATGAAAAGAGTCATAAAAAGATGTTCTAGATATTAAGAATTTCAACTTAGACCCCTCAATTTGGGTAAATTGCACTTTACCCCAAATTAGGGTTTCTAAGCATGGTAATTGCTTCCACAGCTGCACCTTGGTGCTCAAGCTTGGGAAATCCCTCAAACTTTACCATAACCATTCTCATGATGTCTCAACATCAAAGGAACACCTTATCTTGTGAATTTTGCAAGTTCAACCCTTAAACTGGGTAATTTGCACATAGGTCCCTGCATACAACACAATGCTACAACTTTATACAAAAAGGAGCAAAATTGAAAGTAAATGTTCCTGAGGAACTTAATTACATGCCAGGGAGTGTTCACAAGTATATTAATTACATATTTAGGCAAAACTTCCAGGGTTAGGTCATAACCCAGGTCAGGGGTGTTACAAATTCTTTACCCCTTCAAAAGGATTTCGTCCCCGAAATCGATAAAGCATATTATAAGAAAAGAGCAGGATATTTTCTTCTCATTTCATCTTCTAGTTCCCAAGTGGCTTCTTCAACACCACGATGGTTCCAGAGGACTTTTACAAGGCTTATATCCTTCTTCTTTAACTTTTTAGTTCTGTTATCGAGGATTGACACTGGTCCCTCCTCATACGTTATATCTTCATTCAATTCCACTTCCATAGGTTGTAGAACTGACTCGGTATCTGGATGACATTTCCTCAACATGGAAATGTGAAACACAGGGTGCAACTTCTGCAACTCCTGAGGTAACTCTAGTTTATAGGCCACCTTTCCAACTCTTTCAATAATTGGATAAGGTCCCATAAATCTAGGAGTTAACTTTCCTTTCTTCCCAAAACGAAGGACTCCTTTCCAAGGTGAGACTTTGAGATATACTCTGTCTCCAACCTGAAACTCTAGGGGTCTACGACGTTTATCGGCATATGATTTCTGTCTATCTTGTGCAGTCTTAAGCTGTTGTTGTATAACTTTAATCTTTTCTGTAGTTTGCTGCACAAGTTCGGGGCCTAACAACTGGTGCTCACCAGTTTCATACCAACACAAGGGTGATCTACAACGTCTACCATACAAGGCTTCATATGGTGTCATATCAATGCTATGTTGATAGCTATTGTTATAGGCAAACTCTATCAAGCTTAGATGTAGATCCCAACTCCCGGTAAACTGGAGAACACATGCTCTCAACAGATCTTCTAAGGTCTGTATAGTTCTTTCTGACTGTCCATCAGTCTGGGGATGAAAGGTTGTACTAAACCTTAGCTTGGTGCCTAGGGCTCTGTGTAACTGTTCCCAAAAGCGACTTGTAAACTGGGGACCTCTGTCAGAAACTATAGTGACAGGAACTCCGTGCAACCGCACTATCTCTTGAACATATATCTGGGATAACCTTTCAGCAGAATAGGTTGTTTTGACAGGTAGGAAATGCGTTGTCTTTGTCAACCTATCAACAACTACCCAAATGGAATCATGTCCTTTGTTTGTCCTAGGTAAGCCAACAACAAAGTCCATGGTCACATGGTCCCACTTCCACTGTGGTATGGGTAAGGGTTGCATTGTTCCTGCAGGTCTCTGGTGTTCAGCCTTGACCTGCTGACACACATGACACCTCAGAACAAACTCAGCTACATCCTTCTTCATCCCAGGCCACCAATACATATCCTTCAAGTTTCGATACATCTTGGTGCTCCCTGGATGCATAGCATACATCGAAGAATGAGCTTCTTCCAGGACTAACTTCCTCAGGTTATCCACATATGGTACTATCATCCTTCCATGATAGCATGCCACCTGGTCATCTGACTCATGAAAACCTTCTCGTTTCTCATCACCAAACTCAGATCTAATCTTCTGTACAAAAACATCTACTTGTTGTGCCTCCTTTATCTGCTCTCTTAAGGTAGGTTTAATCTGCATCTCAGCTAACAGACCAGCTAACAATGATGCCTTCAACTGCACATTGTCTTGCCTTAAAGAGATAAGCATATCTCTTCTAGAGCATACTAAGGAACTTAGTTGTGCCCTATCCATGGTTGATGTTGTTGATTTCCTACTCAAGGCATCAGCAACCACATTGGCTTTGCCCGGATGGTAATCAATTGTACAATCGTAGTCCTTGATTAACTCCATCCAGCGACGTTGCCTCATATTAAGCTCATGCTGAGTGAAGATGTACTTAAGGTTCTTGTGGTCTGTGAAAATCTGAAAAGTCTCTCCGTAGAGATAATGTCTCCAGATTTTCAAGGCATGGACCACAGCAGCTAACTCTAGATCGTGTGTTGGATAATTCTCCTCGTGTTTCTTAAGCTGTCGGGAAGCAAAAGAAATCACTTGTTTATCCTGCATCAACACACATCCAAGTCCATTCTTGGAGGCATCACAAAAGATTATATATTCCTTTCCTTGGTCAGGTAACACAAGCACAGGTGCACTTGTTAACCTCTCCTTCAACAGCTGAAAAGACTGTTGACACTTATCACTCCAAGAAAAAGGAACATCCTTTCGGGTTAACTTGGTCAAAGGTAAGGCTATAGAACTGAAATTCTTAATAAACCTTCTATAATAACCGGCTAACCCCAAGAAACTTCTAATCTCCGTCGGTGTCTTCGGTTGTTCCCACTGCAGAATAGACTCTATCTTTGCAGGGTCAACACGAATTCCCGAGGCAGATACCACATGTCCAAGGAAGGATACTTCAGATAACCAAAACTCACACTTTCTAAACTTAGCGTATAGCTTATGTTCCCTTAGCAAGGTCAAAGTCTGGCGAAGGTGCTGCTCATGATGCTGAGCATCCTTACTATAAATCAGTATGTCATCTATGAAGACGACAACACACTGATCAAGAAAAGGTCGAAAGACTCTATTCATGAGTTCCATGAATGCAGCCGGTGCATTGGTTAGTCCAAACGACATAACCGTGAACTCATAGTGACCATATCTTGTCCTAAAGGCAGACTTAGATATGTCACTGTCCTTAATGCGGAGTTGATGATATCCAGACCTTAAGTCTATCTTAGAAAATACTGTTGCACCACGCAACTGGTCGAAAAGATCATCAATCCTCGGCAAAGGATACTTATTCTTTATCGTTACTTTATTGAGTTGTCTATAATCAATGCACAACCGCATCGATCCATCTTTCTTTTTAACAAACAAAACCGGAGCACCCCAAGGTGAGGTACTCGGTCGGATGAAACCCTTCTCAAGTAATTCTTGAAGCTGTTTCTTGAGTTCTGCCATATCAGCAGGCGCCATCCTATACGGAGTCTGGGCTATGGGTTTCGTATCTGGGACCAAATTGATCTCAAAATCAATTTCCCGGGGTGGTGGTATACCAGGAAGTTCTTCGGGAAACACATCCTCGAATTCCCTGACTATCGGAACTTCAGCAGGGTTGGATCTCTCCTTGGTAACATCTACCACATGGGCTAAGAATGCGTAGCATCCTTGCCTCATCAACTTATCAGCAACCATAGCTGATACAAGACAGGTGGGCAAAATCTTTCTTTCACCTTGAAAGATCCATGTGTTGCTTTCATCAGCAAACACAGCCAGCTTGGACTCACAATCCAAGACAACTCGATACCTTTCCAAGGTATCCATCCCTAGGATTATATCAAATCCTTGCATATCAAGTGGTATAAGATCCACTTGAATGCGATGTTTAGAAAAGAAGAGTACGCAAGGAGAGCATACTTCATGCATAACAACAGACCCACTCAACGGAGTCTCCAACAACAACTTATCTGCCCTATGACTAGTTATCATATTGCAGTTACGAATCACTCTTCGAGCGATGAAAGAGTGCGTAGCACCCGGGTCAATTAAAACAGATACTACACAAGATTTAGACATATCAGAATATAAAAGTTCCATCTGACCTGTCACTACTTGTGGATTGACCACTGCCTCTGGTGGGTTCATAGCATAGAACCTCGTCGTAGCCTGTTGTTGAGGTGGTGCTGATGATCCAGCTTGAGACGCTTGCCCGCGTCCTCGACCTGTTCCTTGAGATTGTCCTCCCTGTGATCCCTGTTGTCCTTGTCTCGGAGGCTGTGTCACACTGACAGGCCTAGATCGGCAGTCCTTCATCAAATGTCCCACTTTGCCACAGTTGTAGCAGCTTCTTCCTTGTGGTCTTTGTGGTCCAGTGGCGGACATTGATGCAGAACTCTGTGTCTCCCGAGGTGGTTGTCCTCTTCCTCTACCTCTACTAGGAGACCACTGTGTCTGAGAACTAGATCTAGATGGTGGAGGGTTAGGTGCAGAGGATCTAGACTTCTTAAAGTCCATAGATGAAGAACCCTGGAACTGTGGATACCTTTTCTGTGTTTGCCTCTTCTCAACCACAGATCTCTCTATCCTTCGGACTGACTCAACGAAGGTAGAGAATCTCTCTCGGTTCTCTAAGGCAGACACTGGGGTAGACATGTCAGCATTCAACCCCTTCTCAAATCTCCTGATTCTCTCTTCATCCGTAGCAGCCATGTGCGGACAAAACCGCAACAACTCCATAAACTTAGCTTCGTACTCGCTAATGTTCATCATACCCTGCCTTAGTTTCTCAAACTGAGAGATCTTCTCATCCAGGAAGGTCTTTGGAAAATATCTATTGATAAATTCCCGACGAAAGTCTTCCCACGAGATCTCTATTCCAGGTCTCTTCTGCTCTTCCATGGTCCACCAGTGACCAGCACTTCCTTTGAGAAGATAGACAGCATGTCTAACCTTCTCAGCTTCAGGGATGTTGAGGATCCTGAAAGCCTTCTCCAGCTCTGTCAACCACAGATCAGCATCTGCGGGGTCAGCAGTCCCATGGTACTCGGTAGCTCCGACACGACGTAGTCGCTCGAACGTCTTCCCGATACCTTGCCCCTCAGGCTGGACAGGTGCCCTAGGTGCAGGCATAGGCAACCTGTCGGTTATATGTGTCATGGCAGTCATGAACTGCCCAAACATTGTCTGGACTGCTGGGTTACCTATGTCAGCTGGGCCAAACTGGGGTGGCTCTCTGGGTTGTTCTGGTACAGGCTGTTCCACCTCTGGTACTCCTGCACCGCCTTGAGGTGCACTGGCACTACTTTCTTCCACATTCTCATCATGTGGCTCTGACATCTTAAGTATCTTCTTCTCCTGAGGAGTAGAAGATTCTATTAGATAAGGAAGGAATACTAAAGATAGACTCGACTTCCTAAGTCCTATGCCTCTGTAGACTCAGCGAACCTAGAGCTCTGATACCACTTAATTGTGGTCTCCGATCTCTAAACCACGAATTAATCCCGAGTTAAACATGTGTGGAAGCAATCGGTAAACAGCGGAAGACAAAAATCACGGGAAATTAAAACTTTTCGAGACAAGAGCCTGAAACCACAAACCTTTTCCATAGAAAAAGGATTTAATTGTTTACATCACTGATAATTACTTCTTGAGTAATTTTTATACAACATGATACAAAAATTCTCAAGAGTTCATACTCCAAAACACTCCAGGACCTGAGAGTACAGAGGACACATAGGACTTGACTCTAACTACACCATGAAGCAGGCAAGATCTCCACCTGAGATATTTACTGCTCCTGATGCTGCTGTTGCTGGGATTGGTCACCTGTGTTCTTGTTCCTCCGTCTTCGATGACCACCTAAAAAGTAGAAGTCTACGGGGTGAGACAATTATACATAATTGCCCCAGCGAGAGTTATAACTCTCCACTAGGCTTTATAAGCAAAGCAAGGAATAACTAAAGCAATAAGAGCCTTCAAGATATTCACTAGAAGTTCTGATGATAAGCAAGAGTTCAATCAATATTAAAATATGAGAACATCTATGCTATTCAAGGTAACATCAATCAAATAACTCGTAGATAACTCTACAGATATACTACGCTGTTGATTATGTTTTCAAACATTATTGTTATGCCCTGTGGAGATGAGGCTTACCACTCATACTCCAACTGATCGCTAAGAAGTCACATCAGTATCATACATAGGTCATTAAAAGAGCCGGATTCTTATGACCTCATCTTCCTCAGTCAGTTAGAGGATCGAATATTAGATATCTGGCGGGATATCTTTTGTTATAGCTCTCCAGGGTAAACTGGACCTTCGCTATTTTAGAGTTACAGTGGCGTTCTGTACTCTCTTCGTCATCGGAAGATTTCTTGTTTATATTTTATCGATGCGGTATTTGTGTCTTTAAGGGAGTGTAGAGATACATCTCACCTTTAGGACTTTATGGTGGGGTCTGATGGACTACTAGAATCTACATCATCCTCTCACCCTTTCTTTTATAGTGAAGGTATGACGGACTACAAGAATCTACATCAAATACCTACACTAGGATGTAAGGTTCTACACATCCATGTACCCCACATACTCAAAAGTATGTGATCCAGGAGTTCCCTTAGGAAAACCTGTTTCACCATCATTTAGACTCTGACAATGATGGATCTATGATCAGGGCTCTACATTTCACTTGATTAGTTAGGTACATTCAGTATTCTTATCATCATACAATAACACAACTATATATGAGAATACTAAAATGTAGCAGGCCTAACTTATCACCATCATCAGTTATTTCATCTCAAGTCTTCTGTCAAGCATGACCTTGATAACATTTATGGCTCTTACAGCCCATAATTCACAAAAGATGTCACTTATCAGTGCATCAAGATGATTCATTATTCATAAAGCTTAAGACATGCTTTCAATGAATATAACATGGCATTCCATACCTGGGTGTGACCATCATCTCATAATAACCTGTATGGTTAATTCAACAGATAATAGTAAACAATTCAACAATTAGGGTTTACTATTCATCTTTCATGTTATCACCCTAAAATTAGGGTTTACTATTCACTCCATGGTGAATTGTACTCATTACATCATCATGTAAGAGAAACATCATCACTAAGGCTCTTAATTAAGATTAAGATCCATTAGATATCAAAATTAGGGTTTCCATGACCTCACATAGGTGGGTCATTCCCTAATCATGCACATTCATGTGTAATTGAAGTATCTTACTAGAGTTTCCTCCTAAAAAGGGTACTTTCTCTCTCTAGGATACTTTCTCTCTCTAGAAATACTTTCTCTCTCCTCTCACTAGTAGATGGTGACAACACCACTCTAGATCAGGTTGAGATAAGTCTCCATTGACTAACATGATCCAAAACATCAACATCATGTGATTAGGGTTTGATTAGAACAAGGTTTTACCCCTTTAGACCCCTCAAGGGTATTTTGGTAATTTGCCACATGATTACCATCATGGGTTAACTCACTAATCACATAGTCCCTTAATAACCTAGGTTACCATTAGGGTTTAGATTGGATCATCATTGAGCTAATTACACCATCAAATGGTTAAGTACAAACCATCACCAATCTCCAAACGGTTTCAACCTTCAAACGGTTTCAACCACCCAAACGATCTTGAGACCGTTTGGATCCAAACGGTCTTGAGACCGTTTGGAGGTGAAGACCGTTTGGAAGGGTTGACTTCCAAACCGTTTGGAGCTTCAATCGGTTTGAAACCGTTTGATCAAAATTACTTGAGATCGATTGGACCAAACGATCCTGAGGTCGTTTGAGCCCAAACGGTCTTGAGACCGTTTGGCCCCAAACGGTCTTGAGACCGTTTGGTCTCAAACGGTCTGGAGACCGTTTGGATCCAAACGGTCTTGAGACCATTTGGTCCAAAAAGGGCTCAAACCGTTTGGACCTCCAAAGTGGTTCAAAGGTTACCAATGTTCATGGATATGTGTGTTGAAGTCCTCAAATGGTCAAAGCTATGCTAACCACTTATAAATTGAGTCAGTTAGGGTTAGCCTTAACCACTTAGACATCCAATTGACCCTCAATTGCAAGCCAATTAGGTTTCAATCCTCCTCAATTAGGGTTTCAATTCGATTGGTCATCAATGTTCAACAATGTGAATCAATTCAAGGTTGAACCTATCAATTGACCTCCAATTGGGCTCAAACTTGGCCCAAACGGTCTTGAGGTCGTTTGGACATCATCCAAACGGTCTTGAGACCGTTTGCCCAAAGTTTGACCAAAGTCCAAGTCGTTTTGACTAAAGTTGAAGTCCAAATAGGTCAAAATCAGCAACTTTCATCAATTTCATCAATTTCCTACAATTGGACCCTCAAACCATTAGATTAACTCAACCCTAGACCTTCAAACGGTCTTGGGTTGTGCCCAAACGGTTTTAGGACCGTTTGGAGGAATCCCCAAATGGTCTTGAGATCGTTTGGGTCCTTCAACCCAAAACTCAACAAGATCTATATGTCAAATCAACACTCTTTCACCCGATTAGGGTTTCATGTTGAAGTGCCTTCAACTCTCAATTGGTTAAGAATTAGACTTTGATTCTTTGCAGAGATGAAATTCAATCTGTTAGGAACAGACCCTCAAACGGTCGTCCCTTGGTCAACTCTTTCAAATGGTCTTGAGACCGTTTCAATCCAAACGGTCTTGTAAGACCGTTTGAGAGCAAACGGTTTGAAACCGTTTGAACCCAAACGGTTTGCAACCGTTTGGACCAAAAGGGTCCAAGGTCGTTTGAAAAAGTAACATAGGGAATCACGCCCCTCATCTTCAACCTCTAGCAAGGTCGGTTTCCCCACTGTTTTGCTTGCAAACGTGCAAGGAAGAAGGGAGGTAGAAGAAGATTTTTACCAAGTAAATTGCAAGAATTAAGCATACATATAAAGCATGAGTTTAGAGTTATAAAACCCGCCTAAAGGTTGATCTTAGAGCTCCAAGCCTTCAAGCTCCAAGCTTTAATGGCGTCCTTGAGCTTCCACAACTTGGTCAGAGGTGAATTCTCCAAGGAAACGTTGCTTTGGTCGGCTAGAACAAGAAGACTAAGTAAGCTAACCATAAAACCAACCTTAGAAAGTGAATTCCTCCATGAATTCGAGCTAGAAGGTGGGGTTTTCTTACCTTGAATAGGTTGGTCGTCCCCCCCTGAACTCCAGAGCTACCCTTGGTCGTTTGAGCATGAAAGGAAGAGAAGTGAAGGAAAGAAAATTCGTTCACTTAATTGCAAGGGAAAAGGGCTTATATACTTTAGCCTCTTTTACACCCTAAGGACCTCACAAGATTGGAAATCACATCTAGGTCCCTCCTTGCTCAAAGGCACGACCAAACCTATCTATACTTATGCAAATCTCATGAAATTTCAAGATCTAGGGGTAAAGGAATCCAACCTTCAACTAGGGTACATACATGAAAGGGTTTCATACCCATTTTAGGTGATTTCTATCACAAAGATCATTTTTCTCATCTGATTATTAAATGATGTATCCCTTTCATCATTTCTACTCTAAATGATGACAAGAGTCATAAAACGATGTTCTAGATATTAAGAATTTCAACTTAGACCCCTCAATTTGGGTAAATTGCACTTTACCCCAAATTAGGGTTTCTAAGCATGGGAATTGCTTCCACAGCTGCACCTTGGTGCTCAAGCTTGGGAAATCCCTCAAACTTTACCATAACCATTCTCATGATGTCTCAACATCAAAGGAACACCTTATCTTGTGAATTTTGCAAGTTCAACCCTTAAACTGGGTAATTTGCACATAGGTCCCTGCATACAACACAATGCTACAACTTTATACAAAAAGGAGCAAAATTTAAAGTAAATGTTCCTGAGGAACTTAATTACATGCCAGGGAGTGTTCACAAGTATATTAATTACATATTTAGGCAAAACTTCCAGGGTTAGGTCATAACCCAGGTCAGGGGTGTTACAATAAGTAGGCACATTTACTAGATAAATAGACTCATTTGCCACACAAG
Source organism: Alisma plantago-aquatica (assembly GCA_963693085.1). Lineage (NCBI taxonomy): Eukaryota > Viridiplantae > Streptophyta > Magnoliopsida > Alismatales > Alismataceae > Alisma > Alisma plantago-aquatica. Next base: position 553,466,697 of record OY856409.1, read on the forward strand.
TAGGCACACGACATACAAGTAGGCGCATTTGTTATAAGTGGGTGCATTCAATCAAAAGTTATGCATTCATGACAATACAAGTAGGTGCATTTACCAGATAAATAGGCGCATTTACAGATAAGTAGGCGCATTTGTCATAAGTAGCTACATTCAATCAAAAGTTGTGCATTCATGACAATACAAGTAGGCACATTTACTAGATAAGTAGGAGCATTTGCCACACAAGTAAGTACATTTGTCATACAAGTAGGCGCATTTGCCATAAGTGGATGCATTCAATCAAAAGTTATGCATTTATGACAATACAAGTAGGTGCATTTACCATATAAGTAGGCACATTTGCCATACAAGTAGGCACATTTGCCATAAGTGGGCACATTCAATCAAAAGTTATGCATTCATGACAATTCAAGTAGGCACATTTACCAGATAATTAGGCGCATTTTCCAGACAAGTATGCACATTTGCCATATAAGTAGACACATTTGTCATAAGTGGGTGCATTCAATAAAAAAGTATGCATTCATGAAAATATAAGTAGGCACATTTATCAGATAAGTAAGCACATTTGTCATACAAGTAGGCGCATTTTCCAGAAGTGGGTGTATTCAATCAAAAGGTGTGCATTCATAACAATACTAGTAGGTGCATTTGTCAGATAAGTAGGCACATTTACCATATAAGTAGGTGCATTTGTCATAAGTGGGCGCATTCAATAAAAAGTTATACATTCATGACAATACAAGTAGGCGCATTTAGTAGATAAATCGATGTATTTGTCATACAAGTAGACGCATTTGTCATAAGTAGGCGCATTCAATCAAAAGTTGTGCATTCATGACAATACAAGTAGGCACATTTACCAGATAAGTAGACGCATTTTCCACACAAGTAGGCGCATTTTCCATAAGTGGGCGTATTTGCCACACAAGTAGGCGCATTTGCCATAAAAGTAGGCATATTATGTTAAGATTTGTGCTACAAGTAGGCGAATGGTTATTCATTTAGGAGCATGTATCACATAATTAGGTGCATTTGTCATATCAGTAAATGATGATGATGATGGTGATGAGCATGCAAAATATGTTTTTGTGTTTATTTCAATATTAGGCGTATTAACATCATATTGGGTGTACGTTTGTTATGATGTGTTTACCTAAAAATTTGGCGCATTAACACCATATTGGACACATTACCTATCTCATTTTATTATTATTTTTTACTTTTCTCCTCTCTTATTTTAATTACTCATTAATTTTCTCTCTTTTTTCTTTTAAGAATATATCAATATTGGTCTTGTTGGAATGTAGGCTTTATAAAGATTCTAATGCATTTTATTTCATAAAAAAATTCATTATAGTTTAAAAGGTATTAGCAAAACAAACAAAAAATTGACACGCCTGGCAGGTGGGGACCGGAACAACATGTGGGGACCGGGGGTAGGTGGGTAGGTAGTATTCCCCCTACGTCTACAACGCGTAGGTGGAATGGGGCGTCTCCAAAATTAAGTCCTATCCTAATCCTTGATGTTCACAACAACAAAAAATGGGGTAAGATGTTCCATAAATGGAGTATGACGTCATTGTTGTGGTATTATTCTTTTCATTATAATTACAAATACAAACAAGCACGGGCGTGGTTGTATCCGACTTAGACTCAGACCCTACTTCAAGCTTTAAAAACTCAATTTTCAAGTAGGATCGAGTTTGGTCGGGTCAGGACCGGTCGGATTGTAGTATTTCTGTCAAGTCCAAATATAAATTATCTTATATTCTATTGATACTGGGATTTCCTGGTGCTCATTAATTTAAACATATGAAATTAGTCGATAACACCACAAAAAATATAGGTTGCCACATACAATGAATTTATTATATGTGAAGTTAAATGAATCCTTTGAGCTGTGATAATATCGACATGAATAATATAGCACTTTATATTTTTGTTGTTTTAATTAGACTATCGATAAATAATATATAGTAATTTGGAAATAATGGGGTGTGAAAAAATATTACTTTTTTAGTAAAAATCATCGATGTAGGAAATGTTCACGCAAATAATATAGAGATATATAGTGACATCTTCAGGATGCTTCATCTATATACATGATATGTTTTTATAATAAGCCATTGGATATCCATCTTTGGGGCATAACGTTGGTTCGTTATGAATGAAAAAAATGCTAATGAGTTAGAAAGGTAAAAAAACAACCACAAAAATGGAGGGGGAAATAAGGACTAAAAGATCTAGAGTCTTTTCTTTTGGGGCGGGGCACTTAAAAATAATCGTGATTAACCCAAATGTTAAACAATAGTATGGCAAGAAAGAGTTTTAAGCATGTTATTTTTATCACCCTGGAACTCATTGTCTATCTCAATATTTGCTTCAACAAAGTTGCCTAGTAGGGAGCTAGTATGGGCATGTTATGCCAGCAAGAAGAAACATTGTGACTTAGCTAAAAGGAATGATCGAGCATTTGTAACCAAAGCAAGCAAGTACAATAATCATGAGGTTGATACATAATCATTATAAATAATGTGATAAATATGGTTAGAAATTTAGTACAAGATATCAATAATCTATCTATTCCTATCTTTCCAAATATTACAGTGCCATGTAACAAAGAGAAAATACAAGTCACACCGAGAGTATTGAACTTTTGATTTGAGGGCATGACCATTGTTCTAGTTGGATAAAGAAGTGATTAGGGATATGGTTGATAGCTTTAGTAAATAAACTGCCAAGCTCTATAAATTAGGAAGTTGACCCTTTACTTATTGCGGAGAGATGACAAGCGTGTGAAAACCATTTCACCTTTAGTTGATAAACCCGAGCTTATTAATTAATCATGTTTCTATTGTTTATAATTTTTTTAATCAAAATCCCAATATTTTTTCAAATGAATGTTCAATTACTATTGATGCATAATATATATTTAATCGATAAAAATAAATGGAAACCAAAAAATCAAGGAGTTGGTTTTGATGGAAGTTGAGTTTGAAGAGTTATGGAGATTTAAGTGATATAAGATAAGAAAATTGATTGTATATTTTTTATCTTATCAAAAATTGCATTAGTAGTAAAGATGTCCTATGGAAGCATTTAAACTATTTATTATGGATCATAGGGGTGGGCGGGTATATATTGAGGGTTTTATGTGAACCCTAGTCAAAGATTTGTCCTCAAAATTTGATAAGTCACTCGTTCCTTTGAGAGACCATTCCAACCTAAATGAGAGTTGACCCACAATCTGAAGAAATTAGCCATAATTCATTTAGGATCTGACTTGAAAGTTTAGTTACATTTGTTAAAGTGTGAGAGCTCGTTACACTAAATGAGATTTCTCAAAATATAAAACATAATTGATCACTAATTAATCACATACCCAAAAATATGGGTAAATTAAAATTGATTTCAACATCAACTCCCACTCAGAAATGAATAACTTTTAATCTATAATGAATCTTTTGATGAAATAAAAATCATTGGACTCATTACAAAAAATCCAATCTAATAAGATTAATATTGGTATATTTTGAAAAAAAATAATATGCACGCTATTTTACAAATAGTGTGTGCATTATATTAAGATTATGCTAATTTATTAATATTGCACAACATCTAAAAAGTAGCCACATTCACACTATAATTGACACATTCGCACCGTAATTGTGTATTTTTTTACAAATACTAGGTGCATTATGTTAAGATTTGTGCTAATTTACTATTTATGCACATACTCTATATAAGATTTGTGATAATTGATATTTATGTGCAACATCTAAGATGTATGTGTATTAACACTACAATTGGGTGCATTCAATCAAAAGTGGATGCATTGAAGGCACTAGTAGGTGCATTCAATCAAAAGTGGGCACATTCAGTCAAAAGTTGTGCATTCATGACAATACAAATATGTGCATTTACCAGATAAGTATGCGCATTTTCCATACAAGTAGGCGCATTTGTCATAAGTTAGCGCATTCAATCAAAAGTTATGCATTCATGACAATACAAGTAGGCACATTTACCAGATAAGTAGGCGCATTTGCCATACAAGTAGGTGCATTTGTCATAAGTGGGCACATTCAATTAAAAGTTGTGCATTCATTATAATATAATTAGCCACATTTACCAGATAAATAGACTCATTTGCCACACAAGTAGGTGCACGACATATAAGTAGGCGCATTTTTCATAAGTGGGTGCATTCAATCAAAAGTTATACATTCATGACAATACAAGTAGGTGCATTTACTAGATAAATAGGTGCATTTACAGATAAGTAGGCGCATTTGTCATAAGTGGCTGCATTCAATCAAAAGTTGTGCATTCATGACAATACAAGTAGGCGCATTTACTAGATAAGTAGGCGCATTTGCCACACAAGTAAGCACATTTTTCATACAAGTAGGCACATTTGCCATAAGTGGACGCATTCAATCAAAAGTTGTGCATTCATGACAATACAAATATGCGCATTTACCATATAAGTAGGTGCATTTTCCATACAAGTAGGTGCATTTTCCATAAGTGAGTGCATTCAATCAAAAGTTATGCATTCATGACAATACAAGTAGGCACATTTACCAGATAAGTAGGCGAATTTGCCATACAAGTAGGTGCATTTGTCATAACTGGGAACATTCCATCAAAAGTTGTGCATTCATTACAATATAAGTAGGCGCATTTACCAGATAAATAGACTCATTTTCCACACAAGTAGGCGCACGACATACAAGTAGGCGCATTTGTCATAAGTGGGTGCATTCAATCAAAAGTTATGCATTCATGACAATATAAGTAGGTGCATTTACCAGATAAATAGGCACATTTACAGATAAGTAGGCGCATTTGTCATAAGTGGCTGCATTCAATCAAAAGTTGTGCATTCATGACAATACAAGTAGGCACATTTACTAGATAAGTAGGAGCATTTGCCACACAAGTAAGCACATTTTTCATACAAGTAGGTGCATTTGCCATAAGTGGATGCATTCAATCAAAAGTTATGCATTTATGACAATACAAGTAGGTGCATTTACCATATAAGTAGGCACATTTGCCATACAAGTAGGCGCATTTGCCATAAGTGGGCACATTCAATCAAAAGTTGTGCATTCATGACAATTCAAGTAGGCGCATTTACCAGATAATTAGGCGCATTTACCAGACAAGTAGGCACATTTGCCATATAAGTAGACGCATTTGTCATAAGTGGGCACATTCAATAAAAAAGTATGCATTCATGAAAATACAAGTAGGCGCATTTATCAGATAAGTAAGCGCATTTGTCATACAAGTAGGCGCATTTGCCATAAGTGGGTGTATTCAATCAAAAGGTGTGCATTCATAACAATACTAGTAGGCGCATTTGTCAGATAAGTAGGCACATTTGCCATATAAATAGGCGCATTTTTCATAAGTGGGCGCATTCAATAAAAATGTATACATTCATGACAGTACAAGTATGCGCATTTAGTAGATAAATAGATGTATTTGTCATACAAGTAGACACATTTGTCATAAGTAGGTGCATTCAATCAAAAGTTGTGCATTCATGACAATACAAGTAGGCACATTTACCAGATAAGTAGATGCATTTTCCACACAAGTAGGCGCATTTGCCATAAGTGGGCATATTTGCCACACAAGTAGGCGCATTTGCCATAAAAGTAGGCATATTATGTTAAGATTTGTGCTACAAGTAGGCGAATGGTTATTCATTTAGGAGCATGTATCACATAATTAGGTGCATTTGTCATATCAGTAAATGATGATGATGATGATGGTGATGAGCATGCAAAATATGTTTTTGTGTTTATTTCAATATTAGGCGTATTAACATCATATTGGGTGTACGTTTGTTATGATGTGTTTACCTAAAAATTTGACGCATTAACACCATATTGGGCACATTACCTATCTCATTTTATTATTATTTTTTTACTTTCCTCCTCTCTTCTTTTAATTCCTCATTATTTTTTTCTCTTTTTCTTTTAAGAATATATCAATATTGGTCTTGTTGGAATGTAGGCTTTATAAAGATTCTAATGCATTTTATTTCATCAAAAACTCATTATAGTTTAAAAGGTATTTGCAAAATAAACAAAAAATTGACACGCCTGGCAGGTGGGGACCGGGACAACATGTGCGGACCGGGGGTAGGTGGGTAGGTAGTATTCCCCCTACGTCTACAACGCGTAGGTGGAATGGGGTGTCTCCAAAATTAAGTCCTATCCTAATCCTTGATGTTCACAACAACAAAAAAATGGGGTGAGATGTTCCATAAATGGAGTATGACGTCATTGTTGTGGTATTATTCTTTTCATTATAATTACAAATACAAACAAGCACGGGCGTGGTTGTGTCCGACTTAGACCCAGACCCTACTTCAAGCTTTAAAAACTTAATTTTCAAGTAGGATCGGGTTTGGTCGGGTCAGGACCGGTCGGATTGTAGTATTTCTGTCAAGTCCAAATATAAATTATCTTATATCCTATTGATACTGGGATTTCCTGGTGCTCATTAATTTAAACATATGAAATTAGTCGATAACACCACAAAAAATATAGGTTACCACATACAATGAATTTATTATATGTGAAGTTGAATGAATCCTTTGAGCCACGATAATATCGACATGAATAATATAACACTTTATATTTTTGTTGTTTTAATTAGACTATCGATAAATAATATATAGTAATTTGGAAATAATGGGGTGTGAAAAAATATTACTTTTTTAGTAAAAAGCATCTATGTAGGAAATGTTCACGCAAATAATATAGACATATATAGTGACATCTTCAAGATGCTTCATCCATATACATGATATGTTTTTATAATAAGCCATTGGATATCCATCTTTGGGGCATAACGTTGGTTCGTTATGAATGAAAAAATTGCTAATGAATTAGAAAGGTAAAAAACAACCACAAAAATGGAGGGGGAAATAAGGACTAAAAGATCTAGAGTCTTTTCTTTTGGGGCGGGGCGCTTAAAAATAACCTTGATTAACCCAAATGTTAAACAATAGTATGGCAAGAAAGAGTTTTAAGCATGTTATTTTTATCACCCTGGAACTCATTGTCTATCTCAATATTTGCTTCAACAAAGTTGCCTAGTAGGGAGCTAGTATGGGCATGTTATGCCAGTAAGAAGAAACATTGTGACTTAGCTAAAAGGAATGATCGAGCATTTGTAACCAAAGCAAGCAAGTACAATAATCATGAGGTTGATACATAATCATTATAAATAATGTGATAAATATGGTTAGAAATTCAGTACAAGATATCAATAATCTGTCTATTCCTATCTTTCCAAATATTACAGTGCCATGTAACAAAGAGAAAATACAAGTCACACCGAGAGTATTGAAGTTTTGATTTGAGGGCATGACCACTGTTCTAGTTGGATAAAGAAGTGATTAGGGATATGGTTGATAGGTTTAGTAAATAAACTGCCAAGCTCTATAAATTAGGAAGTTGACCCTTTACTTATTGTGGAGAGATGACAAGCGTGTGAAAACCATTTCACCTTTAGTTGATAAACCTGAGCTTATTAATTAATCATGTTTCTATTGTTTACAATTTTTTTAATCAAAATCCCAATATTTTTTCAAATGAATGTTCAATTACTATTGATGCATAATATATATTTAATCAATAAAAATAAATGGAAACCCACAAATCAAGGAGTTGGTTTTGATGAAAGTTGGGTTTGAAGAGTTATGGAGATTTAAGTGATATAAGATAAGAAAATTGATTGTATATTTTTGATCTTATCAAAAATTACATTAGTAGTAAAGATGTCCTGTGGAAGCATTTAAACTATTTATTATGGATCATAGGGGTGGGCGGGTATATATTGAGGGTTTTATGTGAACCCTAGTCAAAGATTTGTCCTCAAAATTTGATAAGTCACTCGTTCCTTTGAGAGACCATTCCAACCTAAATGAGAGTTGACCCACAATCTGAAGAAATTAGCCATAATTCATTTAGGGTCTGACTTGAATGTTTAGTTCCATTTGTTAAAGTGTGAGAACTCGTTACACTAAATGAGATTTCTCAAAACATAAAACACAATTGATCACTAATTAATCACATACCTAAAAATATGGGTAAATTAAAATTGATTTCAACATCAACTCCCACTCAAAAATGTTTTCATAAGAGGCCATCATCTTTCTTGTATCCACACTATGCCAAGAATTTGATACAAATTGTTTTATCACCTTATCCACAACATATATACACAGGATAACAATATTCATATGTGCCACACAAACAAGCATTTACATGCTTACAAAAGTCCTATTCGTTTGAAACACCATATACAAACTTTCCCTTCCAGCACCTTACAGGGACGACTATAGGACACACTAGACATCTAATCAACTTTCTCAAAGAATCATTATTGTAGTTCCTCTTTACTTCATGGTTCTGTTGCCATCATTGCCGATTACCTAAAAAGATGTGGTGAACCACAAGGGTGAGACCCATGTCCCAACAAGAGATATAACCTCCAACAATGCTTATTGATTATAACATTTTAAATAGTAGTTGACTGGGAAATTGGAGTATTTAATAATCAATTTAATAGGTTGAACATTTTAAGTATGCTAAAATGATTAAGCAAATAATCTTAGCAACAAATATAACCATCAATGCATGTATAGATAACAAATAAATCCATTTCTCTAGATAGATATCTACTCAAATATCATCAAATTGCATCTAATAACAATCATTATCATTAATCTAACTATCATCATATTCCTTGCTAACAACACAAGCAATCTAGTAGCATAAGCATCCCTGACATCATGAATATGTCTAGTAACATAACATGGATATCAATATTGGCATCTCAAATAAAGGGAATAGATCTATATCATAAGTAGAACTAACATCATAACACAATTAACTGCATAGGCATGATTAGTAGTTTAAGCATTTATAATTACATAGGAAAGGCTAGCAATATTAAACATAGCTAGCAACATCATCTTAACCATCAGTGTCAGTATATTTGACAATGTAAGCATGTTTACAACATGAGTATAACTACAACATAAGCATATCTATTATCTCTTATTGTACTATACATGATCTCAATGAAAAGAAAGCAAACAAGGGTTATCATACAATATGAAGCCTTATGTATAACCCTAAACATATATGCTAGATGGATGTCTTACATCTTTTATTACGCCATGGGGAGTTTGAGTTGTACCACTCAAAGTCCAACTGACCACCGCTTGGTCGTAATCAGTTCCATATAGGATCTAGGAAGAGTCGGACTCTAAGATCTTCTCTATACTCAGTCAGTACGAGTCTTCACGTAGTGACATAGTCAAACTACAAAACATCGACATATAGTCTTGTAACTAGCCCACCTTGGTACAAGTCATGGCACTAGCATCCAGGGTATTCAAATCCAATCACTAAGGTACAACTGCAGTTGTCCTCTAATCACATCATGTTATAATCCCTGAGACCTGACCAAAGTCATTCCCAAAAAGTGGGCTTGGTATGACTGCATCCGTCCTCCCGAAACACTTGGTGTCAGGATGCCAAGCACCCCGCATACTTAATAGTATGCGCTCTGAGTTTCCCTTAGGAATACTCATTTCACCATCTAGCAAGTTCTGACACTGAAGATGGTTCTATGGCATCAGGCACTACATGATTAGAGTTTCACTTGATTAGTTATCTCCAATTGGGTGAATTAAGGTTGCATCAAACAAGTGGACATACAAACCCTAATTCACTTCTAGAAAGCATATAAATATCACAACTTTAAAGGATATAAAACGTGTGAAACATAATTTCTCATCTCATCATCACATGGTACTATTCACTTGCCATTCATGTGACCACACTAGTCATCATACTATCACAAGATATAAATTCTTTTCACAATATCATAGGGTATCAACCCTTGTCAACATAAGAGGATTACACCTAATTCAGGGCTCAACCATGCCCAAAGGTCATTAAGACCATCATACTATTCCCTGCAAGATCATCATTATCATTTCATGCCTTATAGCAAAGATCAATAACATCACTTACATATAATACACCAGATCAACACAATATTGCATTAATGAGCTAGGAGATATTCATAAACCATCATAGAAGGATTACATTAACATTAAGAGTATTCCTTTATCACATCAACATGCAAGGAATCTAGATATGATTAACCCTCATCATATTCATAATACACATGTTTAGCATAAGAAAGTATCAACCATGTGGCTATGATAACCACCAATTAGCATATTAAGGTTATGATCATATTAAGGAGGTTATTTCACCATCATGCCATCATATAAGAAGGTTAAACATGAATACTCATCTTTATCTATTTGCATTAGAGTTAGGTTCAACAAGATAAATTATATTAATGTTACTAATCAGCACTCATACCCAAACCCTAACTCACGACATCCCCACTGGATCATGGATGCATAAGGTAAAGCATCACCATCACATTCCATATTATTTTCAAGTATGAACCCACATATAAATCAAGGTGTAACCATCGAGTTATATCATACTAGGGTTTCAACAATAATAAGAGAGTACTCTATGATTGTATTAGTCATTCAAGGACTATTCATACCCAAGTACCATCATTTAGTTATATTAAATCTAGGTATAACAAGCTATACCTCATTAGGGTTACCCATTAATTCATTATGGTGATTATCAATCATAATCATACGAGGGTAAGGGTCAAACTACAAGTTTAAGGTATTGAACCATCAAATTATCATCATTAGAATCATAACATTACATTATAGGCTTCACCCAAAACAATGGGAATATTGAGGCATCGACTTCAAACCATTAAATGTTGAAAAGGTAAAACCATTGGTCATTTACATAAGTAAACATCTTAAAAAAACCACCTATGAAGTCATTGATTTTTTATTTAGAAAGAGTCACCATCTAACCCTAGACATCCCTTGATTAACAGCATAAAAAGTTTCATTAAGAGTAGGGTAAAACCCACAAGCGATTGTTTATTTAAAACAAGATGTTAGTAAATGAGATTCTTAAGTTGATATCATAAAGGAAAACATTTAAATCACTTTATTAGGACCAACATATTACATTTAGGTATCATTCCAATTTATTAGATGAAGAAACATTAGATCTTAACCATTAGGTCAAGTTCATATATTAAAATCATCCATTGGAGTATAGGTATGACCATTGCATCAAATGACCCAAGAAACCATTAGTTTAATGCTTAATTGATGCTACAACGACATGCTTAACTCACCATAGGTTTTAGAGACCTGATCCACCATCAGTAGTAACCATTAAGAAACCATAGGCTGTTAGATCAGCACTATATTCATTAATCACCATCGAATATCAAACTAATATCACCATTGATTGATAGCATCATTAGGGTACTTAATTGTTAATCACTAAGCTTCTAATTAGGCCAACACCTGACCTAAGGGGTGAACATCAGTTGACACCCTTGGTCACCACCATTAGTTTTCATGAAGACAACACCATCGGTTGTTGCAATGGTACCACCATTGAGTCATGTGTTTATAGAAGAAATCAACTTTAAACCCTAAAATTGACCATTGGTTGATAGGTGTTTAGCACCATCAGTTGTCAAACCAACCTGATCCAAGTCATATTATACCTTAGGAATAACATACACATGATCACAGGTTCATCTAGAACTGAAATCAGAACTGGGAACATTATAAAAATCAAACCAAGTCAAGCATAGCTTTTTAGTGCACAGATCATCATTTAAAAGTAAGAACATGAGCTAGCAAGCATATGGTAAGTAATAAACGTGGAGCAAGTTATAAAACTTGCATCTAATTAGAAGATAAACTCCCAAACATAAGAAAACGCGAGAAGGTAGGGTAGGAAATCTAAGAATAAGCTGTGAACTCGTCCATCTAGCACCTTTCTTCATCAAATGAGCAAACCCTAAGCATAAGGAGCAAGAAAGGTAGGGTTTTAGAGCTTTAGAGCAATTTCTACCATGGAAAAGTAAGGTTCTGATTTGGATAAAGGTAGGAGGAAGGATAACAAAGAAATAAGCAGAGGAAAGAAGGGGATTCTTACTCTTTTAGGTCAAGATCACTAGAAGGAAACTTTTTAAACCCTAAAAGGAAGTCAATTGCAACCCTAGATGCTTTTTCCCCAAGAAGATCCCCATTTTCTTCTTCCTTGGACAGGAACTTCACAGCAGCACAGAGGGAGAATGAAGTTCATAGAAGGATGGAATTGGTGGAGAGAAAATGGTTCGTTTTGGTGCTTAGGGATAAGTACATAAAACTTTAAGATAAAGAAAAAGAAAAAGAAAAAGTTGAAGTTCTAGTACTTTCCAAGTGTCCATGGCCTTAAACTCTTAAGAATATACAATCACACATACATGCATCTGCCCCAAATATCATAGAGACCTGCTTATCCATCGTTTCTTGAATTTCCAAGCAAAACAAATAAATCATTAGTTGATAGCTCCTAAAGGTAGCTCATCCATAAAGGGGTAAACTCTAAAATACCCTTAGAGAAAACACCTTCAAACCAAGGTTTAAAAAGGATCCACATGGCTCAAAAAGATCAAGAATGATAAGATAATATCCAAAGAACATAATGAAAGTGATAAATTGCAAAGAAAACCTCTCAATTGGATAAATTGTAGAAAAGTCCAAAATGTACATAAAATTGCATAACTTGCTCAAACAGTGTCCAAACTGGACCAAATTTGAAACTTAAGATTGTATTATGATTTCAAAGAACATCACAAGGTTATATTAGGGTTATAATAATTAAATTATGATAATTAAGCTTGTTCAACACTTTAAGCAAGGTTAGGGGTCTCACATAAAGGTTGATCCAATCTTTGTAGAAAGGGCCCACTTGTTCTCTGTAAAAGTTGATCAACCTCTTCACATTTGGTTGTATAGTGGAAATATAAGTCTTAGTGTATAAGCACTTGAATCCCATAAGTAGGTTATAAACATCAAGTAGATCTTAACCCACAATCTCCAATTGTAAGACCTATAGAAAACCCTTTGAGGTAATAATAAAATTTTGAGCAAATATATCATCCTAAAGCTAAAACTACATCCATTATTTAGTTACTTGACTAATTTAGATTTTTTTACCTAAAATTTTATTTGTATTTAGATTATTATAGATCTTGAGGTACTTAGGAATGTCACCTCTAACCTTGGATCCAAATAACCTCAATGTCTATTATGATTCTTCCATTTTTTTGTACTTTGAGTGTTTTGAATTATGTGGTTCTTTGGGTAAAGAAATGAAGAATATCTCAAATTCCTTGAATGGATGTTGTAGGAAAATCATCACCAGGGTTTGGACCCTAAAATGAGTGAACCAAGTCCATTTATGTAATAATATATGAATTTTAACCCTAATCAACATTCTGAAGCATACTCTATCCCTAAATTCCCTAATTCTATGTTTTAGGTGGATTTTGAAATTTGAGGATATCAAATAAGGGAGATTTTTAGTATGAGTATCATGAGGTTATATCAACTTGAAATGATATACCTTACACATATATGACTTGATTTATTTCTTTGAAGCTTTCATTGCCAATTTATGTGAACTGCTAGTATTTTCTAGATGAAGGTGGAACCACCCCCAAGGAAGAGTCATTTTGGTGACCTCATGTAAACCCATAGCCCCCTTGGTTGCTTGCACACAAGAGGAGTCAATTGAAGTCACACAGTGGGTCAACCAGTGTGACAATTTGTTTTGAGGCACACAATAAGGGATTCAAACTTGTTCATTGGGGAGCTCATTTGTACATTGTGTGAGAAACTACCTCAACTGCCAATTCTTACCATTCTATAGGCATACCTAGTATACTACTTTTTATATGTGAAGTAAATAAAAAAACATATTGGTGACCAAGAATGATACTTTACTTTGTAAAAGATAAAGGTTATGCAATTTTTATGAATCCATTCACTTCATGCATCTTCTTGGTTGAATGTTGAATTCCATGTATAACAATGAAGTTAATACAATAATGTGCTTATATAAAAAATGATGCTTTCTCCACATGAATATGAATTAGGATAATTATTTTATATATTATGGAAATAATGTATGAACACATTTGAACATTGTTGTTATGGGATGAAATGATCCCCGAATCCCATAGAAAGAGGGCCTTGACCTAATCATAGAAATTTCATTTCAAATTAATCTAGCTACCTATATTTGGTTTTCATTATAAAAGTGAACAATATGACATAATGTTTATCAAAATTGAGATCTAATAATAGTTAAGTGTTGTGAACAATGTGAAGTTATCCTATAACTCATACCGGGGGAGTGAAACAAGTAGCCTTGTAGTGTTCTGTTGCATCTCATAAATTCAAGCACCGCCCCTAATAATCAACCTAAACATGATTATTAAATCTGACCCTATGGTTAATGAAGCATTAACTCCCAAACCTCAACTAAAATGACTAACTAAATAGGCAATTTCAGGAAACATCATCTGAATAAGGTGAATAAAACTTGTACTCATTCATCTTTTAATGTTTTGAGGATACCATGTAAGTTATCTACAATTTCATCAAAAGAGGTACATATCAAGTTATTTGAATTGTATACAAGAGAATATTTAGTTAGATATACATTCCTTCACCAAAACACACTGACATTGTCCCAAAACCCTCAATACATGAACAACTACACAACTACGCAAACCTCTAAATTTCACCTGGCTATGAAGTTACATAGTTCTACGTTCATAATGAGGAGCAAATGACTCATCTTATAGACCTAAAAGTGTGTCCGTTTGTTGATTGTATAATGTCTAATTTAGAAATAATATGATTACAAAAAATATAGAAATTTAATCTCCCTTTCTTTTGATAAGGCATATATAAATCAAAATATTCTTTAATATAGGAAAATATAAACTTTCATTATACATATTATATGGAAACAAGAATAACAGTAACATGCAATGTATAGGTCAAACAACTTTTCCATTTCACTTATTTTCTCTAAAACTACTTGACTTGTACCTAGTCAAGTAGCAGTTGTCATGGTTTTCTCACGTGTAATACTCATCGTCCATGCCACATTGTGTACAATACATGTCTAGGTAGGCTCCTACAAAATCTCTACCATATCATTCTCACACCTTGTTACAAGGTTGGGTAGAACCTCATCACATATCACATGTCATGTAGGACATATATCATCTTACAAAAGTCAAATGTCACAACTTGAATCAGGGTCTCTATCCACTAATCCTTTGTTATCAGTCTCAGATAATAGAGTTGGGGCCTCACGCCTACATACGTGGGTCTCCTAACCCTTTAGAGATTAGTCCTCATGATCTAATCTCCTCTAGGTTAGTGTCTTTATGGATATAATCCATCACAAGAATAGACTTATTCACCCTTCCCATCAAGGACATACGAGAAGGTTCACAATGTTCAACACCTAACTATATTATATTAGGTTTTCTACTTATTGTTATAAACGTCTTGCTCATATTAAAGGAATTGTTTCATACAATTCACAACTAGTTTGTGTGGATTGCTAAGTGTCGGAAGAATTAGGGTTTATTGAAAAAGCAATATATATATATATATATATATATATATATATATATATATATATATATATATATATATATATATATACACACATAGAGAGAGAGTTAGGCTAGAATACACTTGAGTGTTTAAAAGGATAAAATGAGTGATAAGATTTAAACGTATTAATTTATATAATAAAAGTCTACAAAAAAATAAAATAATGCTACATTCATATTCTATATGGTAAAATAGGCCTTTGGTTCAATTTTCACTCAATTTGGGAAAATATTTGATGAAAAGGTGAATGTAGGAGAGATAAAGTGTATAGAACCTTCAAATAATTAATTAAAACAACAAAACTTAAAAAAATTAATTAATGGTAAATTTGTGTCCAACACACTAAATATGACTTGTGGGTGAAGTTTCATTAATTTTGGAGAATCCTAGAGACATTAATGAATGAGGAAAGAGAAAATAAGATTTGCTTAATTAATAAATCAAAAGTCATGGAAAGGAAAATATAATTGTATATTCGGATTCTACAAACTCGAGTTAGCTCAGGTGTCAAATTTCATTTAATTTGGAGTTCGTTTAGACCCTCAAATAAGGAAAGAGAAAAGATTAAATAATTGAATGTTGCACTTTAGTTTGAGTCTAATTTGGTAACTAAATTAAATGTCACGATTCGGCGCTCGTTGCAAGAAGTTCGATCAAGATCTAATGGTAGTTGTATCATCTCCTAGCTTTTTCCTGAAACGGGAAACATGTTGGCATCTTTGATTTTTGTTTTGTAGATTTCTCCTTCGTTACTCCATCTTTTTATGTTATTTCTTTTCCATTGTGTTCTATATAAATTTATGCACATATCGGTACCTTACTCGTCATCTGTAGGTGTGAATATAAGAAATGTGTAATTCCTTCTTTGAGCTTCTCAAAGCTCCTATCCTTGGAGGCCCTCATACTCCAACTTCTATATAAATAGCATACCAAATAGTTCCCTCGCATCACATGCAAACATTCCCTCAAGTCAATTTTCTTCGAGTTTAACTCCTTGCTACCTCTAGACCCATCTTCTCTGTCAGGATTGCGGCTCCTTTCCCGAACGCCTTGGTTCATCAGAGTGCAATCAGTTTTCAGGTAGGCAATGTCAGCCCTTGTTCTTCATATTCTACCTTTCGGTTTCACAAACAATCGACAAATGTGGTTTTCCCCAATTTTTGTCGAGGTTGTTGCTACTTGACCTTGCGGCCATGGCGCATGAAAGGCCAGGAAAGGGATGAACCCCTACCAATTTCCGATACCGCCCTCACTGCTTCTTTCTTTTCTTTTTCCAACCAGGGGCATTTTTACATCCTTTCATATCCATTTGGTTTTCTTAGTCCTGAGCCTCATTGGCCACTGACCAGATGAAATAACCGTCAGTGATTGGTCCAACTAAGTAGACCCAAGCCCTCTCTCGCGAAGATGTTAATTTCTTACATGGATTTTCTTGATTTTTGATTGGTCCATATTAGGAAAATCATAACTTTTGATTTGCTCGTCAAAAAATTATAAAAAAATATGTTTTGGAATCGTAAAAATATCCTCTATCTAATAAAAATACTATTAGAGCCTGATTTTAATGTTTGTCAAAGGATTATTTTTGTAGAAAGAAATATATGTATAAAATTTATAATAATTATAACTTAATCATATAAACTCCAAATTGGACAAAAAGATATGTATTCTTAATCAGGAGAATCAAACTAATAAATTGGTGAAGTTTTCAAAGTCTAATTCCAATTTAATTATAATGGTGATATTTTTAGGTTTTAATATACTCATGAATTAATGGTTTACATCTAATATGATATTAGGTGAAGATAAAGTCTAATTGGATCTATGGTGTGGATCCTAACCTGATATACACAAGTATGTTACATTCTCTTATGAGTCATATTGGACAATTAGTTATTCCTCTATCTCTCTCTCTTACACTTGATGGTGACATATTATTTAGATGTCACATATTTGCTTATAGTTGTATCAATTATTTCCTAATCTTGAAATTGGACTTGACCACTATGATAATTGTTACTTGGATCCTATCCTTGTATCTTATGGTTATTTCATTCAGTTTGTATCTTGTTGGTGTTGATAATCAATATTTAATAGAAACCTAGTTTTCCATTTGTTGACTTTGAATGTACATTTGACTATGCCTATACTTCTTTTTGACGACTTTGGAATTTGGGCACATTTATAGTATTGTGACTAAATCTCTGATTGCCACTCTATTTTTAATGCATGTTTGGTTTGGGTAATTTGTTTGTTTGCTCATTGGGAGATGTATCCCGATTGTGTGTAATACCAACAGAGGGTGTATATGGTGATTCCTGTCCCTAGGTAATTGTGTTGTGATGCCATTACTCCCCCAAAGATTATGGTGGTGATGCCATAATATATGGTTATGGTGGTGATTCCATATACCCCAAATTGTTATTATGTGGATTATTGTTTAGTTTGCCCACATGCATAATTCTTATTAGTAATTGTTGTTCTCTTCTTGATATTTTAAAGGCAAGATTTGATTAATGTGAACTTTATTGTTTTCTTCATATATTCTCTTTTATGTTACTATATGAAGAATTCCTTTTTACATCCAATTGGATGCCTCTTCCTTATTCTATGGGAAGCCTTGAAATTTATTGTCCTTATTTCCTTTATATTGTCTAATCCCTATTATATCCACATACCAGCTTTAATAGCTGAAAATTTTTATCTATTTCTTCTTTTCGGGGTATGCTTCCAACCCCTAGGTAATGAGAAAGGAGAATATGTCCAAAGTTGAACAGGACTATCCAGGAGTTACCTTATCAAGCATATAGAGGTATATTGAGATAGCCTGATGACCCTCTGCTTAATAGTTCCTTTTTTTTCCTTCTATGGACACCTTGTATGGTGAAGAACATTCATAGACACTCAATTGTAATAGTTAGATGTATTTCTATTCTGCTTCTACATTATTGGTTTTATGATACATCCATGTGGAATGAATTGGTTGTCATCCCTTTTGTGAAAACTTTTATGGTGGTTTTTTTATAAGGGATGTTGCCTTTTTATTTTAGTAGGGAGTGTATCCCCTCTAGGTCCCACTCCTTACAACATGGTATCAGAGCCAAGGTAGTCATTTTATCTAACTATTTCAATTTATCTCCCATAGATTGTTTGCCTTTTTCCATAGGTTGCTTATACCCTACCCCTTGCCTTGTGCAGGCACATACATATGGCTGGTGAAAAGTCATCTGCTGACAACCTAGAAGGTTTTGTGACACCCCAGAACCCTAAGTTTGGGATGCCCATGATGGATCCTCCTTTCACTCCTTCAACATCTAAAAATCCAGTGACATCTGATGGTCAACCTGTAGTGAACCAACATATCCCACAATCTACAAGTTTGGGCCTCTCTCTCGAGCAAGAGTTGACTCTCCTTCGGTAATTGCTTTCCTCAACCCTTGTAGAAAAGGCTAACCCTGTCCCTACTCTTGAGAATCCCAAGGAGTATAATCTCACGAAATTCATGAAGATGCACCCCACATCTTTAATGGTGAGAATGAAGTCAACATGGTGGATAAGGCAGCTGATTGGATTCTTACTTCTGAAAGGAATTTTGATGGCATGGCTTGTCTTGAGCACCGAAAGGTTCTCTTTGCTATCTACGTGCTCAATGGGCCAGCTCGCCATTAGTGGAATAGCTTGGCTAAGACTTGTGATGTTTCTACTATGCCATGAAGTTAGTTTCTAGCCTTATTTAGAGAGAAGTATAAATCCTCAACAACACTAAGGAAGAAGGAGTCTAAGTTCTATCATTTACATTATAATTCCATGACTATAGTAGAGTACGTGCAGAAGTTTATATATTTGGAGTGTTATGCCATAGGTCTGACTGATGAGCGACATGCTAGTCTCTTCATGGATGGGCTATGTTTTAGCGTTGGATGTATGTTGATTCCTCATCTGCCCTTGGCCTATCCCCAATTGGTGGATAAGGCCCTCTCTATAGAAGCTTACCCTGGTTATCAAGAAAAGATAAATCATAAGAGGAAGACACCTGGTGAAGACACAAAGAATAATAGATGTTCCAAGTGCCATAAGAAGCATTTTTGTGGAAATTGTCCTCCTAAACCTGAAGGTCCTATCATATGCCACCATTGTGGAGATCATGGTCATATCAAACCTTGTTGCCCTCAACTTCATGGAGGACAGGTACTAGTATGACGTAGGTAACAACCACAGTGGAGAAGGATCTAATGATAATGGTAACCTTTAAGCTTACATTAACCTAATCATGCTTTCCTTTTTTCTTGGTTCTTAATAAAGTGTAAGTGATGTTAGTTGGTAATGTTTTTCCTATGCTCTAGATTTATCTTGGTATCTCTAGTTAGTTTGACTTGGTAGGTCAAACCCTTTAAGGGGTGGAGGGATAGTAGTAGTGCCTTGATAGATCATGGATGATTAGATTTCGATGACAAAACCCTCTTTAAGGGGTGGAGTGTTGTAACGAACTAAAACTTGGACATATTCTCTTTTTGGCCCTTTTTCAAGATTTTCCTTTCTTCTATATCCTTTTTGTCCTTGATGTTTATTTTTTAGAAATATTAGTGGTTTGGAATATAATTGAACACTAATTATGTCAATATAAGGTCATATGCATAAATATTGTAGTGGTTGTTTCAATGAGAGACTAAAATGCAATTAATCACTTAAGAGAGATAATAATGAATAAAATTATACTAGAAGTTTCTATGGCCTTTTGGTATAATAAAAAGAAAAGGGAGTCCTAAGAATATGAAAAGGTGACAATAAATGAATTAATTAGACAATTAGTGGAAATATGAAGTAAATTGCCTAAAAATCATAAAAGGAAAACTCAAGAGATAATTCTAAACCCAAATTCTTTTTCTTGGGGTAAGAGTTTACTTTAGTGACAAGTTTCACAATTTTGGGAAATTTATAATTATCTTTGTATTAATTGGAATTGGAAAATATGAGTTTTTCTCTAAATTATTATATAAATTATTAAATGACTTCAAAAGTGGAAAAAAACCTCAAATTCATAATCTATATGTCAAAATGAGTCTATGTGTGAATTTTCATCTAATTTGGACAATCTTAAATATTTTATTTTATTTAGGAGAGAGAAAATAATTTAAATATCAAAAATATTAAATAATATGGTGAAAAATTAATTAATGTCAAAATTACATTCCTCACATTTAGTATTGCTTATAAGTCAAGTTTCATATTTTAAGAAAATCTCTAGATGCCTTTAATGCATTAAAATGATAAAACGAGTGATAAGATTTAAACGTATTAAATAAAATAATTAAAGTCTTCAAAAAAATTCTAAATTCATATTCTACATACTAAAATAGGCCTTTGGTTCATTTTTCACTCAATTTGGGAAAGTATTTGATGAAAAGGGGAATTTAGGAGAGACAAAGTGTGTAGAACCTTCAAATCATTAATTAAAATAATAAAAAACTTCAAAAAATAATTAATGACAAATTCATGTCCAACACACTTAATATGAGTTGTGACTAGAGTTTCACTAATTTTAGAGAATCCTAGAGGCATTAATGCATAAGGAATGAGAAAATAAGATTTGCTTAATTAATAAATCAAAAGTCTTCAAAAGGCAAATTTAATTATATATGTGGATTCTACATACTCAAATTAGTTTCGATGTCAAATTTCATTTACTTTGGAGTTCGTTTAGACCCTCAAATAAGGAAAGAGAAAAGATTAAATAATTGAATATTGCACTTTAGTCTGAGTCTGATTTGGCAACGAAATTAAATGTCACGATTTCACGTTTGTTGTAAGGTGTTCGATCAAGATCTAACAACGATTGTATTGTCTCCTAGCTTGTGCCCGAAACGGGAAACATGGTGGCATCTTTAATTTTTGTTTCACAGATTTCTCCTTTGTTACTCCATCTTTTTATGTGATTTCTTCGCCATTGTGTTCTATATAGATTTCCGCCCACATCGGTACCTTACTCATCATCTGTAGGTATGAATACAAGAAACACCTAATTCCTTCTATGAGCTTCTCAAAGCTCCTATCCTCGGAGGCCCTAATACCCCAACTCCTATATAAATAGCATACCAAATAGTTCTCTCGCATCACACACAAATATTATCTCAAGTCAATTTTCTTCGAGTTTAACTCCTTGCTGCCTCCAAACCCATCTTCTTCGTCAGGTATGCGGTTCCCTTCCCGAACACCCTGGTTTGTCAGAGTGCAATTAGTTTTTAGGTAGGCAATGTCAGCCCTTGCTCTTCATACTCTGCCTTTCGGTTTCACAAACAATCGACAGAACATGGTTCCCCAATTTTATTCGAGGTTGCTGCTACGTGAACTTGCAGTCATGGAGCACGAGAGGCCAGGAAAGGGATGAACCCCTGTCAAATTCTGATACCACCGTCGCTGCTTCTTTCTTTTCTTTTTCTATCCAGGGGCATTTCTATCCTTTTGTATCCATTTGGTTTTCTTAGTTGCAAGCCCTGTTGGCCACTGACAGGATGAAATGATAGTCAGTTATTGGGCCAACTAAGCAGACCCAAGCCCTCTCTCACGAATATGTTAATTGCTTACATGGATTTTCTTGATTTTCTGATTGGTCCGTATTAGAAAAATCACAACTTTTGATTTTCTTGTCCAAAAATTATAAAAAAATGTTTTAGAATTGGAAAAATATTCTATTATCTAATAAAAATACTTTCACAGCCTGATTTCAATGTTTGTTGAAGGGTTATTTTTGTAGAAAGAAATACATGTATAAAATTCATAAAATTATAACTTAATCATATAAATTCCACATTTGAAAAAAAGGTATGTTTTCTTAATAAGAAGAATCTAGCTAATAGATTGGTGAATTTTTAGAGTATAATTCCAATTTAATAAAATGGTGATATTTTTAGGTTTTAATATACTCATTAATTAATGGTTTACATCTAATATGATATTAGGTGAAGATAAACTTTGATTGGATCTATGGTGTGGATCCTAACCTGATATACACATCAGTGAGGTATGTTTCATCCTCTTATGAGTTATATTGGACAATTAGTTATTCCTCTCTCTCTCTTGGAGACTTGATGGTGACATATTATTTAGATGTCACATATTTGCTTATAGTTGTAGCAATTGTTTCCTAATCTTGAAATTGGACTTGTACACTATGATAATTGTTACTTGGATCATATCCTTGTATCTTATGGTTATATCATTTAGTTTGTATTTTGTTGGTGTCGATAATATATATTTAATGGAAACTCCAATTTTCCATGTGTTGACCTTGAATGTACATTTGACTATGCCTATACTCCTTTTTTACAACTTTGGAAATTGGACACCTTTATTGTAATGTGACTGAATCTCTACTTGCCTCTCTATTTATAATGCATGTTTGGTTTGGGTAATTTGTTTGTTTTCACATTGGGAAATGTATCTCGATTGTGTGTAATACCAACAGAGGGTCCAAATGGTGATTCCTATCCCTGGGTAATTGTGTTGTGATGTCATTACTCCCATAAAGATTATGGTGGTGATGCCATATACCCCAAATTGTTATTATGTGGATTATTTTTTAGTTTACCCACATGCATAATTGTTATTAATAATTTTTGTTCTCTTCTTGATATTTTAAAGGTAAGTTTTGATTAATATGAGCTTTATTGTTTTCTTCATATATTCTCTTTTATGTTACTATATGAAGAATTCCTTTTTATATCCAATCAGATGCTTCTTCGTTATTCTATGGGAAACCTTGAGATTTGTTGTCCCTATTTCCTTTATATTGTCCAATCCCTATTATATGCACATACCGGCTATGATAGCTAACAATTTCTATCTTTTTCTTCTTTTCAGGGTATGCTTCCAACCCCTAGGTAGTGAGAATGGAGAATCTATCCAAAGTTGACCAAGGCTATGTAGGAGTTACCTTATCTAGTATTTGGAGGTAGCTTGAGATAGTGTAATGACCCTCTGCTTAATATTTCCTTTTGTTTCCTTCTATGCACACCCTGTGTGATGCTCAATTGTAATAGTTAGATATATTTCTTTTCTGCTGCTACATTATTGGTTTTATTATACATCCATGTGGAATGAATTGGTTGTCATCCCTTTTGCGAAAAATGTATGATGATTTTTGTTATAAGGTATGTTTCCTTTTTATTTTAGTAGGGAGTGGATCCCCTCTGGGTCCCACCCCTTACATATGAAGCCTCTACCTAATGGGCTAAAATTTGTCTTGTTAGATGATAGGGAAGTTGACCATCATAGTGAATTCAGATCTCATGGATAAGCAAGAACACAAGTTGTTGACATAATTGAGGAAGAGGCAGAAGGCATTAGGCTACTGGATGACAAATCTTACTGGAGCAAGTCAAGCCATATGCATGCACATAATTAATATGGTTGACAACTACAAGCCCTCCATCGAGTCTCAACACAAGTTGAATCCTATTCTAAAGGAGTTCATGCATAAGGAGGTGATAAAGTTATTTTTTTTTTAGGGATCATATACCCCATCTCAGACTCACCATGGGTGAAAATATGCAAGTAGTGTCAAAGAAGGGAGATACTACTATAATTTTAAACAAGATTAAGAGCTTATTCCCACCCGCACTATGATCGAGTGGTGTAGTGCATAGACTACAACAAGCTCAATAATGCAACATGGAAGGACCATTTCCCACTTCCCTTCCTTGATCAAGTCCTAGAGAGACTTGCATACCATGAGTTCTTTTGTTACTTGGACGAATACTCTAGTTTCTACCATATTCCCATTCATCCAAGTGATCAACAGAAGACTACCTTTACGTGTCCCTTTGGAACATATGAATTCCGTCAAATGCCCTATAGACTACGCAATGCACCCGCCACATTTCAGTGTTGCATGTCCATCATCTTCTCCGGCCTCACTGAGACAATAGTGGAAATCTTCATGGATGACTTCTCAATCTATGGATTTGCTTTTAAATCAATCCTACACAATCTTTCCCTTATTCTAGGACACTATAAAGAAGCACATCTGATACTTAAGTAGGAAAAATGCCACTTCATGGTGAAGGAGGGCATTGTTTTGGGCCACCGTATTAGCTCCAGAGGCATTGAGGTCGACAAAGCAAAGATTGAAGTGATTGCTAAGTTGTCTCCTTCTACTACTGTCAATGAAATCGAGCATTCCTAGGGCATGTCAGATTCTATAGGAGGTTTATTTGTGACTTGGTAAGATCACCAAGTATCTAACAAACCTTATCCTAAGATGTGAAATTCATCTCTCATTCTGAATGCATGAAGAGATTCAACACTCTGAAGGAAACCCTAATCTCTACTCCCATCCTTTGGGCCACTAGTCTCTTCCTTTCAAAATCAAGTGTGACACAAGTGACTATGTCGTAGGGGCAGTTCTACAGCAATGTGTTGATAAGAAACATCATGTTATTTACTATGCAAGAAAGATGCTTGACAACACATAGAAGAATTGTGCAACCATTAAGAAGGAGATCCTCTCTATTATCTATGCTTTTGACAAGTTCTGATCCTACCTGATTGGCTTGTAAGTGGTTGTCTACACTAATCATGTTTCCATAAAGTACCTAATGTCAAAGAAAGACGTGAAACCTATATTGATTAGATGAATCCTACTACTTCAGGAGTTTGATCTGGAAATCAAATATAAGAAGGGGACTAAAAATGTCATTGTTGATCATCTTAGCACATTGCATATCCATGATGGTGACATGGTCCCTATCAAAGACTCCTTACTTGATGAACACTTACTAAAAATATCCACATTCTTGTCGTGGTATGCAGATTTTCTCAATTATCTAGTTGTTGGAGTCCTCCATCCAGACTGCATGAGGAATGATAAGAAGAAGTTCATGTATGATGTTATCCATTACTATTGGATGAGCCTTACTTTTTTCGACTATGCTCATATGGCCTTTACCATTGGTGTATCTCTGAAGAAGAATATCCTCTTATCTTGGACCAATGTTACTCTAGCCCAACTGAGGGCCACATGAGCTCCAAAAAGACTACTTTCAAGGTCCTTCAATGTGGGTTCTTTTGGCCTTGAATGATCAAGGATTCTCATCACTTTGTAAGGTTCTGTGACAAATGCCAATGTTCTAGTAATATTTGTAGGAGGGATGAGAGTCCTATCAATCTATGACAAGAAGTGCAACATTTGGGGTGTGGACTACATGGGTCCATTCCCCTCCTCCTATGGCTTCTCCTACATCCTAGTATCTTTTGATTTTGTCTCTAAATGGGTTGAATCCATCCCCACAAAGTCTATTGATTCCAATCCCGTGAATAAACTATTCAAGGACATCATCTTTCAATGTATTAGAGTCCCCCACGCTATAATTACTAATGGGGTATCACACTTTTTTTAACACAACTTTGAAGCTCTTCTCTATAGGTATAATGTTTTTAATCGAGTGGCTATTCCATATCATCCACATACAAGTGGCCAAGTGAAGGTGTCCAACCATCAAATTAAAGATATTATAGAAAATACATTTAGCAGGATAAGGAAAGATTGGGCCAACAAGCTATATAACACATTGTGGGCATATAGGACTGCATATAAGACTACCCTAGGCACTACACATTTCTACCTCAGCTATGGGAAGTCTTGTCATCTACTAGTAGAGCTTGAACACAAAGCTCAATGGGCCATCAAGGAGCTCAACTTCAACCTCTATGTAGTGAAAGAAAACAATCCACATCAATTGCAAGAGCTCGAAGAGTTACGACTGACTATGCATGAGAATGCACACATATACAAGGACCGTACATATCTGTGGCATGATGGCCACCTGAAGAGGAAAGATATGTAAGTCGGGGACCAAGTATTACTACACAACTCTTGTCTCCTCCTATTTCCTGGAAAGCTCAAGACCCGATGGTCAGGTTCGTTCATTATCAAGCACGTCTTTCCTCATGGAGCTACTATAATTTGGAGTGAGAAGCCAATGATCAAATGTTATCTCACCATTGTTGATATGCATGCCAACCTACCACTCATACTTATCCCTCCAACATATTATAATTCAGCTTTTAGGCATCAAGTAGTCGATGTTAAACAAAGGATCTTCTCGAGAGGCACCTTGGTTATTATCTTCATTGCTAGTTGTTTTTTTCTCACATTGAATTTAGTTAGTTAGCGCATCTCATGAAAAGATCATAAGTTCTAACAATGTTAATTGTAGGTGAAGAACTTTTGCAAAAATGATAGCAACCACAGTTCAAGGACCGAATGACATAGTTCTTCCCCTCCATCTTGAATTTATTGTTTGCTTAGGGTTGCATAAATATCAATGTTTGGGGTGGAGGGTGGGTGGTACTTATCTACTCTCTATCAACACCTATATATTTGGAACTTATGATCTTATTATTGAATTCATCCATTGCATTTAGCTTAAACTTTTTTTCAAAAAAATTTCTAGAGTAATCAAAGCCATTATCTGATCGTATTAGATTCAAATTTTCTATTTGCATCCTTGTATATAATTATCATTTAACTCCCCTTACTCAAAGAAAAACATCACAATGACCAATTTTTGGAACAACCAATGACTACAAATCACCCTATGTAGCCTAGGAACCCAAACATTGTGTTTCCCTAAAAAAGATGGCAAGTTTTAAGGACCTCAGAGGGTTAAACACATCATTCTTCTAACTGACTAGTGAAACAAATTCATGGAATCATCATTTGTTTTCCTTTTCAGATCACTATATGAGCAATGTGGACTAGGAGAACAACTCGGTGCACAAAATTGTAAATCAAGTTGCATACCCTCTTCTACACTTCTTCTTCGATTTTCTTACCTTCCATCCATCAAAAAGAAAATAAAACGGCATAAAAGTGTCAAACTCCAAGTTATGGGTGGCACACACCTTCCATATATATCCAATTCTTCCACAACCCTCTCTATGTAATGGGGCATACCACCAAAAGGAAAAGATGTCGATGTGCACAAAACAAAATAAAAATGCTACAATATATGTATTTACACAGGTAAAAGCAATCTTGAGTCTAATAGATGAGAGATTTGCATCTTCCTTCTGCAACCCCCTTCTCTCCATTTTCTACCCAGAGACACAATGATTATCTCACTTTTTGATATGCTATTTACTCATCCCAGTGTCAGATAGTTTGCATACTTATTGTTCTCTGGGATTCTCTAAATTTTGATGAAAACTCTTATATGTGACTGGAATTGGGAATAGTAGTAAGGAAGTGTTTTTGGGAGTCAAAATTAAAAATGAAGGCATGGATATATGTGTTTTGTGGTTTCAGGAAGTTGGGCTGCTTGGCCATATCAGGTGGTAGGGAAATGAGAATGATGTGAAGGTGAGGAAATCACATGGGTTGAAAGTATTCATTTGGTGGCTATTTTAGATTTTGTGTTACTCGAGGATGAACAACATTTAAGTTCAGGGTTGTTTGATGAATGAATCGTTCATCCTAGTTTTAGTTGTATTTACAACCTAGCTTTGCATTCATTCCCATCATTTAATTTAGAACTAGCTTGCATGTAGGTTTCCTTAACTTTATGGTAATTTGTAAGGTTTTGATCTGAATTCTTGGTTTCTATGGCAGGCCTGAGCTTCAATGCATGGTGGGACTGTAGAATATTATGGTCCCGCTAACCAACAAGAGAGGTCCAAAAAACTTTTGCATAAGAGTATCATACTTTCCATGATCAAATTCTTCATTGATTGTTGAAAGCATCATACCACATCACACTTGACAAGACATCAGTTTCTTTTGTTCTACCCTGTCATCAAAAGATGCACCACTGATGCAAACCATTGGCCTTACGCCAATATCCCCCCTGAGTGGGTATCATCTGGTAAACCATCAGATCACATCACCCCTTCCCAATCATTGGTATAACCATTCCATTTGTCTATCAGTTGACAACCAATGCCTACTTTGTGATGGTTGTTGCATGTTAGTGCCTTCTGATGGTTGCCTAAAATTTCACCTACCCATGGTTGCCCAGTGTGTGTCTTCTGAAGGAGCTTCATATGCCTCCTTTCGATGTCCATTCTACTATCATCTTCTAATGGTAGTCTAGCAACCAACAACCAACAACCAAAGGATTCTCTGTACTACCTTCCAAAGGTTGTTATGCATCCAATAATTGATGGCCATTCTACTTGCCATCAGATGGTCATTCTATGACCATTTGTCTACTGATGGCTCTACTAAAACATTGCAAACTCCTTGCCTACTGAAGGAGTTACTCCAAACAAACATACCTTCTATCTTCCTCTATGGCGGCCAATACTTCACTCCATGGTGACTGGGAGGGTTCAAACCCCTACCCTATGCCTATAAATAGAAGACCAAAACCTACAAGAAAGGCATCTGCCATTACGCTGCCAGGATGTCACTTTCACTCCACTCCTTTGATCTCCAGGAGTCATCAACCTTCACCATCAGTTGACAAACATCAACCAAGGAACCTTCCACCTTCATCACCGTACATGTTTCTAAGGATCAGATCTTGAAAGAGGCTTGTTCATAGTGCCTCCTTCCATCGATAGATGACCTCCACCATCATCTACCTGATCTCTTTTGCCACAAAAGTCCTAGCACCTGAAGAAGGAAGAACGAGGCACCATTTCCACCTCTGACAAACGTCCAAGGGTGGTCTTTTTGCTGCGTCATCCACCATTGGTCTCCAACACAAAGACAAGCTTCCGCACACCACAAATTTGCCTTCATTTTCTATTGTGATACTGGCTTTCTTCCTCTCTTATTCTATTGTTTGTTTTGTAGCTGCCATGATCATTTAGTCCTCTTGCTAGGGTACCAGGAGTATCCATGCTGCCTGATTTTTCTTTCCTTACTGAATCTACTATTATATGGACCAATATACACTTCAAATCAATCATTTTTATGCGTATATTCTTATCTTATCATTAAGTTTATATGTGAATAAGATCTCAGATGTTGAGAGCATTGAGCCCAGGATATAGGATACCAATTGATTCATGTTAAACCCTTGATGATATATTCATATAGATGTTTTCTGGGGTGATAGATATATGATTTCTTGGTAAGATGACATATAGCTTAGATTTATGTCCGTGTGGGTTTAATCCTAATGCGGAAATGGGGATTTCTCTAGCCTCAACATATGTATTTCTATGGTTAATGTGATGCAGTAATTGAGTGAATGATAGGTAGTGGTGGTGAAACCCATTCCACCCTAGTGTTCCCATCCATTGATTCATCAACAGTTAATTTCAGCCTTTACTATTTGCAACTTTAGTTTAATAACCAAATCCAAATCTTGTGTTAAATACAAGTTCTTGTTCAACTAGCTTGTTAGTTGATTCTTAAATATGTTGTCCTTTGGGTTTGATCCTAATCTATACTACAATAAGACTCGTCCTCTTGTGGTGTGGTGGTTAGTGTACTTATTTAGGTAAACTCTAAAGATTTCACCCGTAGTGAATTTTCCAATGCAGTAAAAATCACGTCAGCAACCGACCTAGATTTGGGGACTTTTTTACCCAACCTTCAACTTTAGATGTTTTTTTGGTTCTTTTTACTCATTTCTAGGACAACAAACACATGATTTTAATGGTTTTGTTCTGATTTTAGAGTGCATGTGAATGGAGAGTGACATAATGAGGAATAACAATTGAAATGTGGAAAAGTATTGATGAGAAATCATAATGGTTAAAAAAATTGATGATTTGTGGAATTTTTCTTTGAATTGGACTACTAAAACACCCACTACAGCCATGGCACTTTGTAACAGTCATGGTGGAAGTGTCATTTTTACAATAGATTGCATAAGGGGCACAACCATCACAACAAACATGGTGATTAGTATGAAAATGTGGCAAGCTAATCACCATGACCGTACAAGCTAGCATGGACGTGGCCCCCCAACATAGGCATAACAACGGTGAACCCACAATTAAATGAAAGACACCAACATAACCCCCATTTGTTTCTCACACACATAGAATGGATGTGGAGCATGAAGGCGGCCAAACGATGATGTTTCGGCCTTCCTCGAGCTCTGATTCTTCATCCTCAAGCCCAAATAAAGCCCCAATAAACTTTGACAACCTTTCCCCTACCTCCATATCTCGATTCACATCCATTTCCAGCTCCAAATCACCATCTCCATCTCCATCACCAACTGGATTCTGTGCCAGCTCTCTGGAAGGACAAAAACCTTACTCCACCTATAATTCTCAACTAAAAGTGAAAGCAATTAGCAAGAAACTCAAGTAGGGAACTAACATCATCATTTCCTACCATTGTCGCTAAAAAAGGATTCCTTTACATCACAATTTACATCTCTCTCTCCTCCACTGCCAAATTCCATTTCTAGCTCTCATGGCAGAACAACCCACTCAACATCCAAGAGTCAATCCCATCTTCATTCATCCTCTAGCCACCATACGCTAGATCTAGATTATATTAGGGAGGGATATGCGTTGGCATCTAATGATATTGACACATTGGTAGAGTATATCGTAGAGTAGGCGACGACTTGGGCGTGACATGGCAAAGTGATGAATGTATATTCATCATGAAATTCAATTATCACTTCAGGACCAATTCAACTTTATACATACTATTTCACTCAATATGAATCATAATGTGCAAAACTATTTAGTTGATTCAATTATCAAGGTTTTAACTAAACATCATTCATTTAATGCAGGTTTTGACAAAGCTGAACAAGTAGTCAAGGTCCACCTTCATCCCTGGCTCCGATCAAGATATCTAACCAAGCAATTCCACCCATTCGGTCTCAAGACCATTTGAGCCCATGCGGTCTCAAGACCATTTGAGCCCATGCGGTCTCAAGACCATTTGAGCCCATGCGGTCTCATGACCGTTTTGAGCAGCAGAGACCGATTGGAGGCATCACTCAGCCGCAAGGAATCGAGCAGTGCATGAACTCAAGGTCGTGAAGCAGAGTCCTAACCACGGCCGTGGTGATCCAAAACGGTCGTGGTCTTCTGCCATCACCACGACCGTGCGATGTGGCCATGACCGTGGTAGACCTGAGCTTTCACTCGCCACGACCGTGGTTGATGAGCCATGACCGTGGCACCCTACCTGCATCGACCCTCCATCACTCGCCACGCCCGTGCGAGGCAACACGACCGTGTGACAGCTACCTCACCATGACCGTGGTGTCACCCACGGCCGTGGCACAATTCCATCAGAGCTCGATTTCACACCCACCACACCCGTGCAAGGCGACACGACTGTGGGACAGCATCTTTACTACGACAGTGGTGCCTAACCACGACCGTGGTGCGTCGTCTCAACCTCCGACCAGCACACATTTGCATATCCTGAGCAAGGTCGTTTGGGGGTGATTCGCAGACCAAATGGGGTCACCCCGAGGCCGCCGCACCTACAGAAGAAGGTTGAAGATCATTTGATAGATTGGACGGCTACTGGATCGATTTACCAACAAACTGTCTGCTGCTCGTTTGCAGAGTGTTGACCGAAGCAAGACCGTTTGCTTGATTCTGATCTCAGACCATTTGGACGCGGCTTGGAAACTGTTTAGATTAAGCAAGCAATCGAGACTGAATGGCTGCTGCCTGAAGACCGTTTGCTACTGCTGACCGTTTGCCCCCTTTTTACAAGACTGTTTGGAGGAGAGCAAATGGTCTGTGAGATCGTTTGATCTCATGCGGTTTCCAAACCATTTGCTCAAGACCATTTGGTCTTATGTGGTTTCCAAATCGTTTGCCTCTGTCCAGGATCGTTTGCCCAAACCGTTTGGAGCAAACCGCATGAAAAAGTCAAAGCACCAAAGACCGTTTGGAGAAGATTTTTTTAGCCAGACCGTTTTCCCATAATAGCAGTAGACCGTTTGGTCTCTTTTAATCCAAGACCGTTTGAGGTCATTCCTATGCCTATAAATAGGACCCCAAAGGTCCTCACTTGGACATCGGTTCCGGGATGCCAACAGGATGCTTGTATACAGATTTGATCTGAAACCAGTCCAGTCCACGCCAGTTTCATTTCACCTACTGCCTGTGTTGCAACCAAGGAGGCTGAGGAGAGAAGAAAGACGGAGCAAGGGAGACTGTCAGGTCTATCTTGGAAGCTCTTGTTTGCATCTAGATCTGCTCTGACACGACGTAGGAGACCATATCTACTTCACTGAGCTGCGACTACCTCCTGCACCGGGTCCATGGCAGATTTCTCTCTCTTTCTCATTCTTCTTGTTTCTCGCATCATGAGTGAGTAGTACCTTTTCGCTGGGGTGCGGGGACTAGCCCCGCTGCCCATGCAAACATGTCATATTATTAACCGTCCATGGAAATGTATATAACTTTTCATTTCATTATTAATAGTTATGTTCGTAGTTTGATTAATTTCTTGCTTTCATCCTTGTTCTTCCTATGTTATGAGAATATCTTTATGTAGGATTGAATGTCATTTAACAGGTTGACTCCCAAATTAGAAATAGAATGTGATTCCTTGAGGTCGTAAGTGTATGATCCGTGAGGGGACGAGCCATCTAGCCTTCGGTGATGCTTCTGTGTACCTAACGCCTGTATAGGGGGTTCACAACCTTAGTTGGATTTTGTATCTTCTTGTTAATCATAGATGTTTTCTCATATATAAATCGGCTTCTTGCTTATCGATTAACACGGTTGACTCCCAAGCTAGAAATAGAATGGGGTTCCTTGGGTCGTAAGTGTATGATCCATGAGGGAACGAGCCATCTAGCCTTCGGTGACACTTCTGTGTGCCTAACGCCTATATAGGGGGCCCAAAACCTTAGTTGGATGTTGTATCTTCGGAGTTGTAAGTATGTGATCTGGATGGTGATGAGAAATCTGATGCCAAAGGTGATGCTTACGCATACCTAATGCTCATATGGGGGGGGGGGTTCGCAGCAGCTCTTCTTGGATAGTTATATCTTGCCTGGATGTTTGATGTTTGGATGTACTTGCATGAGCAGTGGTGGTGAAACCCGATACCATCCCAGTGATTCCATATCATTGATCTTAATCTAACTTTAATTCAGTCTTTAATTTCCCGCAATTAGTTTAATTAACCTCAAATCAACCAATCGTTTTAAATATTAGCCTTAACTCAAAATAGACTAGACTGACAAAGATTCTTAAAAACGTTGTCCTTTGGGTTTGATCCTTAACTATACTGCGATAAGACTCGTCCGCTTTCCGGTGGTATTATTACACTTTGGTTTGGGTAAAAACTCAGGGATATCAACCCCGAGTGAGTTTGTTAGTGCGTTCAAATTACTACATCATAAAGCTGTAGAAATTCTATCTTCTTTGCATGTCGAACCACCACACATGACAGTCGGTCACTCCACCTCATCCACTGTTCCACAAATGGAATTGTAGATCCAATTTAGAAGGAAATTATCTCTTGATGAGGAGGATGAGTATATGGAGGATGTGAAACTCAAGTAGGACCAGTTGAAGAAAGTGGGCATCCAATCATTGAAGCCACTTTGTCTGTAGTGCTTGACACAAAGGGTGGTTGCTACCCACTATGCTTTCCAAACTACAATGGAGGCATTGGGAGTCTATTCATATTTTGAAGACATCATGAAGCCCATTGGGCTATTTGAAGTGACAACCATTGTCCAATAGACATATGTTGATCTCACATGCCAAATCTTTGCCACTCTGGAGAAGGTTGTGTACAATAGGGAAGAGGCCCTCCACTTTAGATTTGGGAATGGTACCCACATCCTTATTGCTTACATGCTCAAAAGAATTTTTTATCCCAAACCCTAAGTAGAAGCACTACTTGATGAAGGGAGGACCGAGAAATATTCAAATGTTAATTGTGTGTCTATGTGGAAGAGGTTAACTGGGAACAATAACTTTGTGGAAGGGAAATCAAAGACAAGCTTAATCCATAAACCCTTCATAAGGTATACTCAAAAGGATTTTGCTAGTACAATCTTTTCCTGATATGAAAATCATGGGAGCTAGACAAGGAAGGATTTATTTGTGTTGGGCTTGATGATTATAGGCAATCATGTTAACCTAGGGGCATTAATGATTGATCACATGAAAACAATTCCCTCCCAGAATAAGAATGCATATGTAATGGGGGGTATTGTAACCTCTATTGCACTTTTCCTAGATGTTGACATGGTAAGCTTCACTAAGATAGATGGGGGCAAGCATGTGGACTTGTAGTACCTTATCCCTCCACCATGATTTCAATAGTCGATGAAAAAAATCATATACCAGGTCAACCCACCCTACACATGCATTACACTTGAGCTACCCACCATGCTTCACCTCTCCTAGAGGATTTTGGCCCATCCCCATATTTTCTAGATAATTTGAGGAGATGAGAGTAGGTTCAACCTATCATTGTCTAGAAAGAGCAACCCATAGTTTTGCATGAAGGAATGGGGAAAACAAATGTAGATGAGAAATAGAGGATGGCGGAAGAGAGATAGGTGCACAAAGTGAGGAGAAGAGTGGTAGAGGAATCACCACAACAACATACCATAGTGAACACCTATGACATGTCTACCATGTAGGAACAACTAGAGGGAATCTAAAGGACACATGGTTGGATCAATAGGAGATGCATCACCAAATCAACCTCGTGTACTACTATCAACATGCACATGTGTAGAGGAACCCCTTGTGGGGGAGGATTTTTTAGTAGTATTGTCCAGATATCAGGAGACATACCCACCTCCATAGGAGGACTATTGCTGGGGTTATTACCACCATCTGTCATCATATGGGGGACCATCACAAGAGCCACCAAATATGCAAATACTTTTACCCTATCACTCCTAGACTTTATTTTCATACTAAGGACAACATGATTCAAAAAGTTTGGTATGGTAGGGCGGTACACCCTCATTTCACTCACGATCCTAATACCATGTCAGTTACTGCTTATTTGGATATGCTTGCAATCTAGATTATATTTGTACTTGCTTTTCATACATGCATGCATACAGTTCATTTTCTTGTATTTTTGCATGTTTTTCCAACATTGCTGTTCTTTTTTTCCATTCCATGTCATGAATTTGATTTCATGTAGGTTTTGTAATCTATTACATGATTATTTATAATTTTTTATTTGTCATGTACGACTTTCTAGTGTAGGTTCGGATGTGATTTAGGGCAATTTGGCACCACTTTAGCCAATTTTGCCCAAACTTGAATTTTTTTTGTCTAAAAGCATGTTTTAACCCAATATCTACATTTTGAATTGAAAGTATTGACCTTTCACAAATGCATGTCATATTCTCATGGTCCATTGTTAAATAGTATAAATTTTGACTTTCTACATGTGAATAGCCTCTTGCATGCTTGCGAAATGTTTGGTTTAATTGTGATCTAAGAAAGTCACAAATGCTTAGGGTTTATCTAAATCATGATATAAATGTGATTTTTGTATTTTCACATTCATGTGTTGTGTCATTAATTGATTAAGAATATTGGAGTAATCTTCATGCAAAATATCTCATGTTGAAACCCACACTGGTGATTCCTCTTTTGATTCATTTTCCTTTCACCACTTCTTACCTATCCACCTCAATAAAGGATGCCAAAATCCTCATATTATCCTTGGTCACCATCCAAAAGTTTGGGGTGGCCATATCTCTATCCCCTCTGCTTCACTCTTACCAGAATACACCCTAACTACACCAAGGGAAAAGAAAAACAAGAAGAAAATGCATAAAGAAAATAATAGACACTCCTATATAATATCATATAACTAAAAAAAGAAGTGTGCTCCTATGTAATAGAACTTCAATATCTTACCACAACCCCTCCTTCCATTTTCATGCCCATCGAGCTAGAAAACATAAAACTTAGATCATTTCACCCTTTTAATAAGCTATGTGGGTCACCCTGAGTGGTGTGAGAAATGAGATTGAATGCATGAAGATAAAACAACACTACTAGTCATATTTGATCGTTGCCATCATGAAATGGTTTACTCAAAGATATATGAGAGACATATGGATTGATTGTGTATTTTAGCCATATATTGGAAGTTTGCAGGTTCATTACTTTGATCACAATTAGATTGTGAAAGAGGAGATAAATTAATGAAATACATGTATTTAGTCATATTGAGCCCATCTAGTCAATATGCTTGTACTGAATGCATGTGCCATTTCTTCCTTGTTGAAAAATTAAAGAGAGATTGAGCCGGATCATACTTGAGTACACGTATGTCTTATGTTTTGGGTGGTGATTCAGCCCTCATTTAGGGCTTCATATTGTGCCATTTTACTCTCAAATCACGTCTAAACATGTTAGAATGCATATTACTACTCTCAATAAATGGTTTATTGTCAAATGCACTTATGGAGGTTCTTTACATGTTTTTCAGGTACCTGAACCATGCTTTGGATGGAAGGAATATGAGGTTGGAGATCCTAGGGTTTCTTCACCCCCTTAGAGGATCCTAAGGAGAGTCCAAGAACTACCCAAACTAAACCCTAGTGGCCAAGGGTTGAGATAAAGAAAATAAATCCATGGATTGTGAGTTTGAAGATCAAAGTGCAAAGAAAAACCACAAATCGACATAATTGTTGTGATACATATGTCAAAATCCCAATGATATCATAGGATTGAAGCATCTCCAAGCAAGTCTAGCAACACAGTCGTGTTGGCCAACACATCCGTACCCAAAAGACTCTAGTAGTGTCTTGCCAGCCAGAACCATCGTTCTGCCTAGATGTCAGCATGTCTGTTCTAGGGAAAATGACCCATGTCCAAGTCCCCCACCACGGTCGTGCCACCCCATACTCACCACAAACGTTGGCCCATCACAATCGTGCTACTGACCTTTAAAACCTCAATTTTTCCTTACATTTTTCCTCAACCACCATGACCGTTTCCTCCTAGCATGACCTTCCACCACTGCACCACCACCAACAAACCCTAGTACATTTTCTGACTAAATTCCCCATTATGACCCCATTTAACCATGTAACCCCTAGAACCCTATACAAGCCTTGAAGGTGGTTGTAGGTCTAGGGTTGGATCCCTTGAGCATTCATTTCACCTCCCTATCACATATCTACCTCTATCCACTCCCATTTCATCACCTTCCACCCTAAAACCCTAATTTTTAGGGTTTTGTCCACTATCCATTCCATTTCCATGCCATTGCACCTTGAAGGAGGGAAGTTTTCAAGATTGCAGATCTATAGAAGAATATTTCAACCTCTACACCAAGCTCCATGGATTCTTGTATCTCCTACTTTTCCATTTTGTATTTTCCATTGTCATGAGTAGATAAGCTTTTCTAGGTGGGATGTTTGGGGTTAAAATGTGAATTTATTACCACATTGGGGGAAAGTAATGTGCAAACTCTATAAATTAGTTTTCAAATGATTTTCTTCTATTTTATCTCATTTTCCATGGATGACATTGTGGTTTATGATTAAAATCACCTAGGTTTTAGGGGAAATGACATATATATATGTAGCTATTTTGGGATTTGCTCTCAGGTCCAACTAGTGGATCCCTAGATAGCTACCCATTTTCTTGCATGTATGGACATGGCAAGAATAGAATGCATTCATCATCTTATATGTACGACAAGACAATATGATGTGCTCATCCTGATAACTCGTATGTGGGACATGAAGAGTGGATGTATGTCTACTTCCAGTAAGGGTTACTGGAATACCATAAGAACTTGATAAGTACTTGTGAAGTACTAGTTCTATGGAGATAAGGAAGAGTTCGATGTAAAGAGATACATTGATGTGAACTTCCAAAAGGACAGAAAATTAATCGCAAAATATACATAGGATGTATAAAAGTGAAAGTTTGTTGATAATTGGAAATGTTCCAATAAAACCATTTAAAAAGGAAATGCCGAGTATCTATGTGTTAGAAGAACATCAGTAGATACTATATGGATCTGGAAGTTCATGAGATGAACTTATATATATTCCACTCATTGATGACAAGTATGGAATCCTTGATCATGCAATGTGGCTAAATGTTAGCAAAGGAATACTAGATCGCATATTGCGGCAACTCCATCTCATACGTGTGACGTACAACGAAAAGATGAGAGACATGCAATTTATACTGACTTTGGCAAGGTGTTGCCATTACTCACTATGATCGTACTGGAGCACAGTAACATGTGGGACATGTTTGAAGATCACTATGAATATGATTCAATGGTGATTGGCTCACAGTGCAAGTGGGAGTCTGTTGGTATGTATGCCCTGAGAGCCAATCATGGGATGATTGGTGGGATACATTAAGATTGATTTGATAAACATCAAAGGCAAGCTTCCAATTCTTTCTAGTTCAATCATATGAGATAGTGATAGAACAGATTGAATGTCTAGAGAATGACAATACTCAATGACATATGCCTTCAGGTTGAGGACCTAAACGATGAGATCATACAGATGCTAAGAGTTTGTACATTCTTGTTATGTCCCTAGTCGGATGTCATTGTGGAAGGTAGATAGACAGCAATGCCACATAAGACTAGATTGTGGTGTTGGTTGATGACGGAATCTCATTAGTCATGATATAGTGATATCAAACCAAACACATAGGTACTTGTTAGAGAACAAGTGTACCGGACAGACCCACCGTGAGTTTTACACATGGAACCATGACATGGTAGTCACAGTCAGTACTCACAGTGATGGTGGTGAGTGTGATTCTTTGACCTGAAATCACTGCACTCAACACATGTCGTTGGGCACACTTTGACATCATCAAACGTAGTCCTGAAACATGGGTTGTTATAAAGGTGATGATTGGGTGGCTTTGACACATGGGGCTTTTGAGGGGTGAGTGATAGAAATGGGATTTGTCCCTCCTGAGGGAGTTTGATATCCATGGCCACTTGATGAGTAGGATTGAGAAAGGCGTGCACACATGTGTGAATCAATATGTGATATTGATGTCATATATATCTCTTCCAATCTACTCTGAGATCAAGAAAGTGAATGAACGTTGACAGGATGACTGTTCCATGCCTTGAGTTCATTCGGGATATCAGTGACAAAGGAATTATACATTCACTGTAACACCATTCACAGATTGTAGGATGAAAGTTGTTCTCTAATTTTCTACTTTCACTTGGGTAGCACTGATGTGTGACTAGGCACCGCTCTTTGCTTGTGAAGTCATAAGTGTTATGGACTTTCACTGCCAACGTGAAATGGACCTGTAGGGTCACACACAAAGGATTTAACCTAGAAGAGGAGTTTTGTCCACAAGTAATGTTTAGATTGATTACTAAAGGAGTTTAGTAGTTCAATTAAACACTCAATTGATTGATAGCTCTATATCATAATGTTCAAGGTGTTGGACATGTTGATTGGAGTATCGGATTGATTGAAATCGCAATTGACTGATTCTGCACAACCTGCATTCCCAACCGATCGGCTCAAATGTTGAACCGGTCGGATGAGGTTGCTGAACCGGTCGGCTCAAGTGTTGAGCCTATCGACTCAATCCCAGGGTGAACCGATTGCTTCAAGTGTTGAAATGGTCGATTCAACTGGTGCAACCGAGCAACTTGGGAAAATAGGATTGGTGAGAATTTTCCTTGCGTTTCACTTGCCCAATTTGATTGGAACAAGGATTGGTATTCGATACCAATTAGAAACAAAAGAAGGAAAGTCAATCGGGAACCGACCAGGACCACCAACCGAACGGTTCACTTGTGAACCGATCGGTTCAAGGGTCCCAACCGATCAGTTGAGGTGTCAACCGACCGGTTCAGGTCCCCAACCGACCGGTTCAGGTTGTGAGTTGATTGCTTTTTTTGGAAAATCTCAAACCCTTCTACTCCTGCTTTTAGTCCCGCATTGCCCGGGATAGAGAACCCTTTCCCATGACCCTCCTATATATATAGGGGTATTGGGGGCTTCTCAAAGTACAACTCAGTGCAACCAGTTGCTCTGCAAAGTTATCGTTCTCTCTGGTTTTGGTAATCGAGAGAGAGCCCGAGCAAGTGCTTCCCGCAAAAGGGAGGTGCAGCAAGGGAAGGACAACTGTAGTTGCAACTGGAGGCAGGAGAGTGTGTTGGTGACTAGTACGTCAATAGGAGGGTGCGACTCCTTCCACTTCCTTGTGGGACAAGGAGTGTGGAGTTCTAGGTGGTCCGTGTGGACTACTACAGAGGCGGGAGGTCACTGCCGCTCAGGAGGACAACTGTCATCCGACAGTCCGGTAAGAGGAGTCGTCAGTCCCGGTGCGACCAGGAGCTGCACAGACACCGTCAAAGACCGGAGTTGAAGACCGCGCAAGGCGCGAGGTATTGTCGCCGAGCAAGCCTCGGGACAAGGTATGATTCCACAAACCATCCTTTCCTATTATATAGACGTTGACGCGTTTCCTCGTGCAGGGTTTGGGGGAGAATTTTTTTTTGTTTCCGCTGCCTTCACTACCACCCCTAAAACCCAACAGTGGTATCAGATCCACGTCAACTATTCTATATTTTAGGAATATCGATATGATCGATTTTGGTTTGTCGCCTTTATTTATTGCATACGATGCGAATGATATTGGCTTTATGCATGTCCAATCCTAAATCCACAAATCCCAATTACATATATGATATGTATTATTAATGCACTCGATACGCGTCGCCCTTAAACGAGTTTTGTGGTGGATGTATAGTGTGGTTATGGCCAATAAACCCTATCTATGTATGGTTGTGTGTGGTTGCTTGCATCTCGGTCTGTGCACCGATCTTCCCTCTCCTTTTTCTGATGTAACTCGAAATAATTCAAGATTCTTTCCTACCTTTTCTCCCCCCGAATGTAACTCGGGGTTTCTCCTTTTATGCAATGTAATAATAGAATAGATTTTATTTCCTGTTATGTTGAAGACCGACGGACATCCAGACGATAGCTGAAACGATCAGTTCAAGGCGTGAACCGATCGGTTGACGTTCCAGACGATCGGTTCAAGGAGTGAACTGATTGGTTGATGATCGGTTCGAGGAGCGAGACGAGCGGGTGGCAGCCATGATGAGATGCACGATGACTAGGCAAACCGATTGGTTGGAGGAGCCAACCGATCAGCTGGTGGCACCCAAACGACCGGCCAGAGAGAGCAGATCATTCATATGATGAGTTGATCAACTCGGAAGGCAAAGCACAGATGTTCATCTTGTATAGGTTGCATGTGATGTAGACCTAGATGGCCGTGATTCCTCTTGGCTCGAGGAATCACATTAGGATGGCCATAATCATCACTTTTTATCATTTGTGCATGTTTTCTGTGGGATATAGCATGTATATGATACATACTATGTATTGTGGTGCTTGGATATGTATATGTATATAAAAACCAAATCTCTCATTAAAATATTAAGTTTGAGATGCCTTCCAAATGCGACACATGTGAAAAGCTTGATCGACCAAGTGTGGGCACGCCCTAGCGTGGTGCACCGTCTATCTCGTGGAAGCGTGAAGGATGAATGTGTGGGTCTGCCCTAGCAGGGTGCAAATTCATCGTGTTTGCTTTGGGTCGGACTTAACAAGGTGATCTAGATGGGATCTAGTACCTTGAGGCATGGAGATGATCATGTCAAGGAGTTGCATATGACATCTTATCAAGAGTTGCATATGATGCAATTGGCAAGAGTTGCCTACCTGAGAGATCTATGTTGTGGGTGACAGCCCTAGTTGGTCCATGGCTTAGAGGATTTCAGGATCTTGCCCACTAGAAGGTTGTACGCTGCAATCTTCTGAATTGATGGTGAGGGCTATCAATTTGAAGTAAAATAGTGGGAGCGATAATTAATTAAAGGCCTAATTATATCGTCAAATTTTCAAATCAATCAAATAAGTCAAAAAATGAGTTTTTGGACTAAAATTGCATAGTTCCTTTTGTAGTACAAATTATGACAAACAACAATCACTTCTCATTGAGATCGGTCCTTGAAAAGGACAAGCTAAATGGGACAAACTTCCACGACTGGTATCGGACATTGAGAATTGTTCTCACTCAAGAGCGTAAGCTCTATGTCCTGGATACTCCAATTCCAGAGGAACTCGCTCCTAATGCACCAAAGGCAAAAAGGGATGCTTACAAGAAGCATGCTGATGATGCCATTGATGCAAAGTGCTTGATGTTATGTTCAATGAAACATGAGTTGCAAAGACAACATGAGAACATGGGTGTCATAGAGATGATTCAGCATCTTAGGAACATGTATGAGGATCAGGCACGACAAGAGAGATACAATGTTTCTAGGGTGCTGTTCAAGTGCGTCATGAAAGAAGGAGATCCAGTTGGTCCTCACACACTCAAGATGATTGGGTATGTGGAGAACCTATAGAGACTAGGATTTCCACTGAGCCAAGAGTTGGCTACTGACGTAATACTGCAATCGTTGCCAAAATCTTACAGTCAGTTTGTGATGAACTACAACATGAACAACTTTGATAGGCCACTGTCAGAGTTGTTGGGCATGTTGAGGACAGCCGAGATACAGATGAAGAAGGACAAGCCTAAGCCTGTGATGGTGATCACAAGCAAGAAAGGCAAGTCCAAGCACAAGGGTAAGGGAAAAGCTAAGAAAGGTTCTGAAGCTAGCCAGGAGTCCAAGCCATCTTCAGCTCTCAAGGCCAAGGGAGGCGTGACCAAGAAAGGAAATTTCCACCATTGTCAAAAGCTGGGACATTGGAAAAGGAATTGTCCTCTCTATCTGGAAGAACAAAAGAAGAAGGAGGCGACTGAAGCCTCTACTTAAAGGTGTCATGAAAGTAAACTTGTAACACTTTTTGAGGTATATGATACCAAGATGTAAAGTGTAAAGCACTCATAATTGGGGCAAGTGTTGCCGCCATAGATAGGAGTACTTTAGTTTATTTTCAGCCTATAAGGCATGTAATACAGTTATGAACTGTTATTTCATATTTGCCAATAGATAGAAACACTTTATTTTGCATATTGTATGACAATGATGGCAATCAATAAAGTTGATTTTTCAATCTTTTAAAGATATGATCTTTGTGGCAATGCCTTGTTTATCTTGTGGTATTTGATATGCATGAGATAAAATGATACCTAAAGGTTATAGATAACTCAAACAATCAAATTAGCATCAATCATGAGAAATTCACTTCTAGTGTCCATGTGATGGATAAATCTAGACTCTTTTGGTTAGAGAACCAATAAGAGAATGAATATCTTAGACATGATTAATCAATCTTCACTAAAGGTAGTGGGAGAATGATTATCCTATTAGGTATAATACATGTGATGTATTTACATACCTATTGGAACAAATGCTAATACTTCTAATGGTGTTTAAAGAAATACCAATATGAATGTCTTGAAGTGTTCAAGATTATCATGAATGAAGTATAAATTTGGTAAAGTGTTAATTCTTGATGAGATCAATGAATGAAATACTTGGACCAAATGTTTGATATCCTTATAAGTGATTATGATAGTGTATCATAATGAACTCATGATTAAGGCATGGTGATGTCTAAATCTAGAAGGAATCATACTCTAAGGAGTTAGAGAATGATTATCAAATAACTGAATTCTTCTTAATAAAAGAATACCCCACACTAATAAAAGAAACTAAGAATCACAAGGGTTGTAAGTTCTTATATCCTTAACAGATACACCTCAATTATCTATGTGATGAGTTGTTCATGTGATGAGTCAACTATCTAGATGAATATGAGGAATCGAATTTTGAGTTATGGTTTATGGCCATTACATCCTAAATGACATCCATGTCAACCATAAGGTATGACCTTGATGGTAGCACTCATTGGATGAAATCCATAAGTGCAAATGAGTCTTAAGTGTTAAGACACATGGATAACATTTTGAGAAGGATGATTCTTGTTGATTGCAACTTAATGACTAAGACATTTGGCATATGGATACTAAAATTGCATTCCTATGAGGAATAAAACAAGGATGTGTACGTGACACAACCTATAAGGTTTATGAATCCACTAATGCAAATGAAGTCTATAAGTTACAATGGACTAATCAATGTGATTAATTTAGTACAAGCAACTCAGAATTGGATCTTTACTTTGATGATATAGTCAAAGGGTTTGACTGATATGTCAAAGATAAAAAAGGGATCTGTGATTTAGTGGGAACATATTCACATTCCACATGTTGATGTGAAATGGAAATGTTCTAAAATGGAAATCCAAAAGTGGAAATCATCTTTAGGGAAGATAGAGATGTTTCCTATGTGATAGGAATAGAGATCTATAGAGAGTTCTCGAAAAATCTCTTGACCTAAAAAGAGAGAGCATACATTGGCAATATGTACTGAAATGT
Organism: Alisma plantago-aquatica; assembly: GCA_963693085.1. Lineage (NCBI taxonomy): Eukaryota > Viridiplantae > Streptophyta > Magnoliopsida > Alismatales > Alismataceae > Alisma > Alisma plantago-aquatica. The sequence goes on from OY856409.1 coordinate 553,511,656, forward strand.
TCAGTATGCACAGATTCAGTGGGAGAAAACTTGTCCATGCTACATGGAGTTGGTATCCCAAGGCCAAGTGTCCAATTATTATGAAGAATGGGTACACTAAGAATAGATATGGATCTATCATGTATGTAATCATCCCATTATCTTGCATGTATGGACATGGCAAGAATAGAATGCATTCATCATCTTGTATGTACGACATGACAATATGATGTGCTCATCCTGATAACTCGTATGTGGGACATGACGAGTGGATGTCTGTCTACTTCCAGTAAGGGTTACTGGAATACCATAAGAACTTGATAAGTACTTGTGAAGTAATAGTTCTATGGAGATAAGGAAGAGTTCGATGTAAAGAGTTACATTGATGCGAACTTCTGAAAGGATAGAAAATTAATCACAAAATATACATAGGATGTATAAAAGTGAAAGTTTGTTGATAATTGGAAATGTTCCAATAAAACCATTTAAAAAGGAAATGCCGAGTATCTATGTGTTAGAAGAACAGCAGTAGATACTATATGGATCTGGAAGTTCATGAGATGAACTTATAGATATTCCACTCATTGATGACAAGTATGGAATCCTTGATCATGCAATGTGGCTAAATGTTAGCAAAGGAATACTAGATCGCATATTGTGGCAACTCCATCTCATACGTGTGATGTACAGTGAAAAGATGAGAGACATGCAATTTATACTGACTTTGGCAAGGTGTTGCCATTACTCACTATGATCGTACTAGAGCATAGTAACATATGGGACATGTTTGAAGATCACTATGAATATGATTCAATGGTGATTGGCTCGCAGTGCAAGTGGGAGTCTGTTGGTATGTATGCCCTGAGAGCCAATCATGGGATGATTGGTGGGATACATTAAGATTGATTTGATAAACATCAAAGGCAAGCTTCCAATTCTTTCTGGTTCAATCATATGAGACAGTGATAGAACAGATTGAATGTCTAGAGAATGACAGTACTCAATGACGTATGCCTTCAGGTTGAGGACCTGAACGATGAGATCATATAGATGCTAAGAGTTTGTACATTCTTGGTATGTCCCTAGTCGGATGTCATTGTGGAAGGTAGATAGACAACAATGACACATAAGACTAGATTGTGGTGTTGGTTGATGACAGAATCTCATTAGTCATGATATAGTGATATCAAACCAAACACATAGGTACTTGTTAGAGAACAAGTGTACCGGACAGACCCACTACAAGTTTGACACATGGAACCATGACATGGTAGTCACAGTCAGTACTCACAGTGATGGTGGTGAGTGTGATTCTTTGACCTGAAATCACTGCACTCAACACATGTCGTTGGGCACACTTTGACATCATCAAACGCAGTCCTGAAACATGGGTTGTTATAAATGTGATGATTGGGTGGCTTTGACACATGGGGCTTTTGAGGGGTGAGTGATAGATATAGGATTTGTCCCTTCTGAGGGAGTTTGATATCCATGGCCACTTGATGAGTAGGATTGAGAAAGGTGTGCACGCATGTGTGAATAAATATGTGATATTGATGTCATATATATCTCTTCCAATCTACTCTGAGATCAAGAAAGTGAATGAACGTTGACAGGATGACTGTTCCATGCCTCGAGTTCATTCAGGATATCAGTGACAAAGGAATTATACATTCACTGTAACACCATTCACGGATTGTAGGATGAAAGTTGTTCTCTAACTTTCTACTTTCACTTGGGTAGCACTGATGTGTGACTAGGCACCGCTCTTTGCTTGTGAAGTCATAAGTGTTAAGGACTTTCACTGCCAACGTGAAATGGACCTGCAGGGTCACACACAAAGGATTTAACCTGGAAGAGGAGTTTTGTCCACAAGCAATGTTTAGATTGATTACTAAAGGAGTTTAGTAGTTCAATTAAACACTGAATTGATTGATAGCTCAATATCATAATGTTCAAGGTGTTGGACATGTTGATTGGAGTATCAGATTGATTGAAATCGCAATTGACTGATTCTGCACAACCTGCATTCCCAACCGATCGGCTCAAATGTTGAACCGGTCGGCTGAGGTTGCTGAACCGGTTGGCTCAAGTGTTGAGCCAATCGACTCAATCCCAGGGTGAACTGATTGCTTCAAGTGTTGACACGATCGATTCAACTGGTGCAACCGAGCAACTTGGGAAAATAGGATTGGTGAGAATTTTCCTTGCATTTCACTTGCCCAATTTGATTGGAACATGGATTGGTATTCGATACCAATTAGAAACAAAAGAAGGAAAGTCAATCGGGAACCGACCAGGACCACCAACCGACCGGTTCAAGGGTCCCAACCGATCGGTTGAGGTGTCAACCGACCGGTTCAGGTCCCCAACTGACCGGTTCACTTGTGAACCGATCGGTTCAGGTTGCGAGTTGATTGCTTTTTGTGGAAAATCTCGAACTCTTCTACTCCTGCTTTTAGTCCCGCATTGCCCGGGATTGAGAACCCTGTCCCATGACCCTCCTATATATAGGGGTATTGGGGGCTTCTCAAAGTACAACTCAGTGCAACTAGTTGCTCTGCAAAGTTGTCGTTCTCTCTGGTTTTGGTAACTGAGAGAGAGCCCGAGCAAGTGCTTCCCGCAAAAGGGAGGTGCAGTAAGGGAAGGACAACTGCAGTTGCAACTGGAGGCAGGAGAGTGTGTTGGCGACTAGTACGTCAACAGGAGGGTGCGAATCCTTCCACTTCCTTATGGGACAAGGAGTGTGGAGTTCTAGGTGGTCCGTGTGGACTACTACAGAGGCGAGAGGTCACTGCCGCTCAGGAGGACAACTGTCATCCGACAGTTCGGTAGGAGGAGGAGTCGTCAGTCCCGGTGCGACCAGGAGCTGCACAGACACCGTCGAAGACCGAAGTTGAAGACCACGCAAGGTGCGAGGTATTGTCGCCGAGCAAGCCTCGGGACAAGGTATGATTCCACAAACCATCCTTTCCTATTATATAGACGTTGACGCGTTTCCTCGTGCTGGGTTTGGGGGAGAAATTTTTTTTTGTTTCCGCTGCCTTCACTGCCTCCCCTAAAACCCAACATTAACTAGTGCTAGCTTAGTTAGTATTTTCTTTTTCTCAACTTGTTGCTTGCCTTGTTCATGGTGGTTAGGTCTTATTAGGCTAATACATGTCAAATTGTGATTGCTTATCCTACTCTTAGATAATTAGTAGCTAATCTAGTCCCTTGCTTACTCTAGTTGGCTAATTTCTAGTGTAGTGCTTCTCTTGCCTAATTTATCTACTTTCCACCTTTAGGTTGATAGTTAGAATTCCTTTGTTAGCTTAGTGTTAATGTTAATCTTGCCTTTCTTGTCTTAGTGTAATTTCCCTCTTTTCTTACTTAGCTCCCTTTCTTTCCTAATTAGACCTAAATTTTCAAGGCTAAAGTAGGTGTTACTTCTTCCTTTTTCTTAACTGCTTGCTTGACCCATTAGTATAATCATAAAACTGAAGGTAAACCCTTTAACCATAGACTATGTAGTAGGAACCTAACCTACTAAACTAAGCTCTAGTGCCCCCTTTCTCCCTTGGGTTCGACTCCAAACTGCCATTCTCTATGCTACTCTTGAGTTCGTGTGCTTGTGTATTCGTTAAGAGTGTGTCCAAACTGGATTATCAATTTTCAAAAGACTCAGTAGAGTGCCTAAGGAGCATCTAATCAAGTCAATTGATTGGGTGCCATACGGACACACTACCCATCACCAAGGGTATCTGTGAAAAATTCTATCAATCTGACAAGTTTACTGATACCAAAGTGGAACAACTTATAGATAATGAGTGACTTGGAGGATTGAAATATTGGTTGAGATCTTATCTTTTGAATACCAAACTATAGTTTAGAATATTTACCTATACATAAAGGGTGCATATTCACAATATTGGTGCCCAACTAATAGTGACATCTTCACAGTGAAGTGGCATATCATTTAGCCACTAATTGTTATCTACAAGACTAGATGGGCTAAATCTCTACCCCCCTAATATATGGGATTTAATTTGGAAGCTGAGAGCCTAAAAAAGCTTCACCCCTTTCACTTGGAACCTACGCTCAGACCACCTTGAAACAAACAAAAGACTCCTCTAATAACATATAACCATTGATAGTGATTGTAATATAGGTGATGATGCCTTGGAATCCACATGGCATGCATGTCCTCTTTAATTTCTACTATGCAAAGTGTACATGACTCAAACACTTCCTTCTGATTGCTCATTCAAGATATGCCTAGACAAAACATGATAAGCACGATATCTTGGATATGGAACCACCTAGAGATAAAAGATGTTACCATGTTTATCACCCACTGCCTGAAAGCTTGGAAATTTTAGAATGAAGACCAATTTACCAATGTGCAATCTAATCTAATATTTATTGATAAAGGCCTTACATAGTGGGTGTTAGACTATGTAGAAATTAGTAGTAGATTCAAGAAGAGAGATCAATAGTGTAACCAATATACAACTCCCCACCTATGGGGTTCCTAAAAATTAACATCAACACATATCTAATGAGGGGGAATGGACAAGTTTTAGCGTTGTATTTAGAGGTGACAAAGGTGTGATCAAGGCTACAATGGAGAGAACAATCCATGAGAAACATATGTATTTCACATATGAAATCTATGTTATATACCTCTCCCTACGTACTACTAAAAATAAGGGAATGAGCCACAATTGGGTGGAATCTAATGCTCTAAACATCATAAATAGAATCCACTTAAAAGTTGATGAGTTGGCTTGGTCACTCAAGTTTTTAACCACATAGAGGTTTTAAGAAAGGAGTTTGTGGATGTCAAATTCAGCTGGGTAGCCAGGGAGGAACATTTTATAGCTCATAATCTTGATACTATGTGGCTTGTATACGATGATGATGTCTTTATCCTTAATGATTTCCCTAATGTAATCAGACGGGATCCCTATAATACTTTCATCTAAGAAATGAAAGAATAAAATTTATCAAAAGAAACCCTAAAAATCACATCTTTATTTCATTGAAAGTAGATGATGATATCCATGACATTTGATAGAGAGCATTTTTTTGACTATGAATCATATTCTAGTTCACTTTAATAACATGCACATTATTCTAAGATAATTTTGTTAGTGATTCATCGTATTGAAATTTAATTAGGGAACAAGGCCAAATGGATGATGTGCCATCACATATGGGTTTGTGAAAATTCTCATGACAAGGACAACCAGGTCAACACATGACTTTCACAAGTGCATGAAAAAAGGAAGTAAAAAGGGGGGCAATTTTTACTTCACATAACATGACCACTAGGGAATGTCAGAAGGACATTCATATAACTCTACATTTGCAATTGTTCTCAAAGAATAACTCATGAGAATACAACCATGTCTAGGAGTAGATTTTTTGTTGGACTTCAATGAGATGGGGAGATCAAAAAACCAAAGAAAAGCTAAGTAGATATTATCAAGGCTAGTTTGAGACAAACTTGTGATCTCATAGAGTCCAAAATGACTGAACAACAATACTGCTTGATAGAGAATGACAAAATATTGTTCATACATTTATCATGAAATAAGGTAAAATGAAGCGAGAGCAGGCTTAACCAGACCAAAATGGACTCGTTGGTGTTGATTCTGAGTTAGTATAGTTGTCAGAAGGCTCTAGTCATGACACTTTGGCAAGAAGAAGCTACTTGAGTTGGGAAGATCAACTCATTAAATATTAGCAGAAAGGGATGAGTGGGACTTATACGATATGATGCTAGGAAAGTCTTGAACTGAGGAATTAGGTTTTGGAAACTAAAATTGATCTACATAAGATGTGATGGCAGAAAATACTAAAAAATCCATAGGCGACAACACATGAGGTTTACGATGCAATTGGAAATGGAGGAGGGAAATCAAGAGTTGGTGGTGGTTTCTTGGTGTATATATAGGGATGCTAATTGGTGTCAAGAGTTATACATGACAATGGAGGCAAGGTTGATAGACATCAAATTAGGATTTTTTTAGGTTACAAGGGGAGACATTTTAGGTCTTGTCAAAAACAAGAAGTATAAATGAATTTAATGGAGAAAGAATCATGGATAACATTTGAGATATTAGGGAGAGAAAGATTAAAGAAGAAGTTATGAACAAAAAATCTCTATACATGAGGAATTCATAGAGTTGAAGAAGACCCAAGATCCATCCTACCATGCCCAAATTCAGCCTGGGTTGTCGCATCTGGGCCGTAAGAGAGGAGGAAATAAAAAAGAGGCATGCAATAGATAATATCCAAAAAAATATGAAATCAAAAATATTAAATGATTCAAATATATAATTTATTGAGAGTATCAATACTTTTCTTTCCTAATTTATTTGAGGGATCAAAAAGGGTTCAATTAGTATAAAGTTTGACATTAAGGCTGATTTTGGTAGGTAAAATCCAATTCTTTTTAGTTTGTTTATTCTTTTAAGATCATTTACCTAATTTTTAATACATTTGAGTTTAATACTATTATTTCCACGTTATTCTAATTGATTTGTTCCTCTAATAATTTCATAATTAGTTTGTGTTGGCTTTATATTCCCATGAAACATTTTCTTTAAAGCCTATTTCAAATTATCAACATGAATTTATTGAAGTTACCAATCAAAGCCATCTACTATGTGGATATAAGTGGAAAAAGGGATATAATAATGATCGTAACATACACTTTACAAAATATATATTAACCTATTTTTGTTCAACCCTTTCTTCCAAATCACTATAAATCATGACTCCAATGTGTACTAGGGTCTAAGAAAGATAGAGTATTGTATATGTGGGATTGCCTAAATATATATTTTGATAGGTTAGTAATATTAAGTGAAAATTAAATTACTTTTTTACCCCTATGTGACTATTATTGATGTTGGTGCTAAATAGGTTGATCGATCTCTCTATAGGCTGACCAATTGCTATTCATGACCATCAACCCTATTCGGTCAGTACCAACCTTCTTAAACATACATTGACCTGAGGCTTGATTTGAGACCTATAAGCTTTTGGGTTGATGCTAACTAGGCCTATATAAGGTAGACCGACCCTTCCCCTCTACCTACCAATTATTTATGTTGAACTTGATTCTAACCCTATCAGATGGCATTTGGAACCATTCCTCTTCCCTAGCCCTAGCGAGGTTAGGCTTTCCTTTTCAATGATAGTTGGGTTGGGGGGGTTGTAGCCACTGCAAAGTGGCACCCTACTCCCCCTCGGTCTCTTCTCACTCGACGTAGGCAGGTGTTCTTCTCTGGGAGGTGTGGTCTCTTTCTCCTCTGGCTTTCGAGCATCGATCAGTGGAGACATTTTATTCTAGACTTTTGGGTCTAGATCTTGGGCGTCACAGAGGCTTTTCGACTCTTGGGATGCGTTCTAGTTGCTAAGCTTACTTGGTGGTCAGTGTGTGGTGTCTTTGGAGGCAACAATCTTCTTCCTTCTTATTGTTGAGCCCGACTACGACGAGTTTCCTAGCCCTTTCTCCTTTACTTGTTCTTTTAGATTATGTTGTCTTTTTGTCATGTTTTGTCTCTCTTGTTGTTAATCGACGCCTCTTTCTCTCCTCATAGTAGGTTACTTTTTCTTAGTTAATTTTTTTGCATAGTTGTATGGAGGCAAGTGCAGGGGCAATATCCTTTTGGAACACTAGTTTGGTGTAGTTACTTTACCACAGATACATGCTCAAGTTGAAGGTATCCCTCATGGAAAGTTGCATTAGACAACAAAATAGAAGAGGGGTTTGTGCATCATTGTTCTTATCAGATTTTGATATGAGCTTTTGTGGCGGGTTGTATCTATTCTTGACCATTGTGTGGTTTGTAAGTTTGTCTTCCTCTTCATGTAGATGTCATATGGCTCCGTAATGAAATTAGTCTGTTTATAAAAAAACACCACCAAGACTTGATCAGGATAAATCTAACCTAGGTTGATGTCAACCCAAGATGGACTAAAACTACTCAAAATGTATCTCCATGTGTTTGAGTTAGTTCCCACCAAAATGAAATGATGTTCTGAGTTACATTAATTTTCCTTAACATGTTCTTGGCAATTCCACCAACTCTAAAACATTATTCAAATGAATGTACAACAGTATTCTTCAAATTAGTTAGATAAATTACTATTTAATAGTTCAAAAAAGAAGAAGCCTACAACTACCTAATTCAAACACCAAGTAATATTCCATTCTTATTACCACTCAATATACACTACACGACTGAATTAGTATTTCCGAATAATTACAATATATTAATAATCGTTTCAAATAAACTATATCATGCATGTTAAGTAGTCTAGTTGGAAATCTTGAAAATAACAAATGAATTGAGTTAGGTTTCACAATCCATTAGATACCATATAGACTTGGACATGATTATAACAATCTATCATATAGTAATAATTTCATCCCAACATTCTTGAAAGAGGAAAAGATAATAATTATACATCTTGGAATCCAACTACCACTTTTCTTCTTTCATTATGTGATTCCTCTAGGAAGCTTCACTAGAGGAATCTCTCTTTGTAACCCTTTGTATTTTACGAGCAAGAATCTAGATTGCCCCTACATACAAAACATCATCTTAAAGATGAGTTGGTTCCTTGTCTAAGATCTTATACAACCAGGGTAACACTTTCTCAACATGAAAAATGTGAAACACATAATGCAAATAAGACATATTAGGTACAAGCCCCAACATGTGAGAAATTGGGCCAACACTTTTGAGGATAGGATAGATTCACATGATAGGATTGATTCACATGTATCCTATAATATATTTTTGTGTTTCACAAACCTCAAGACACCCTTCTAAGGTGAAACCTTTCTACAAACATCATAATTAACATGCATCTTTAGATAATTTATTCCATCGATCAACATAACTATTCTACTTGTCTAAGGGCCACTTTCAACTAATGCAATATAACTTTGTTCTTATATGTTGTTTTGTTAATGATTACATGACCTTAAAGTTGTTTCTTTCTGACCTTTAACCAATCAATAATGGACCTACATGTCTTTTTCTTATGTTGAGGGACCCCTCCCAAGTAGGGCCACATTGGAAGCACCCCAACAGAGTAAACCCCACGACCCCATGACCAGACACGTGGTGGTAAGTCATCCTTATGCCACATCAAGTAGTGTGAACAATTACTACAATATATGGATCCATGCTGAAGCTAGATATATAGTTTGTATTTTAGGATCACTTTATAATATTGAGGTATTAATACAAAATTCCTTTAAAATATAGGACACCATCCATTAACATGCCTTGAAGTGCTTATATGATCCTTTGTGACTAGCCATACCTATAAGGGTGAAGAATCACATCCCTTGTCCTAGAATATGATGTGAACTTGGGGTCTCTATATGACACGATAGATGTATAAACATTGTGTCATTGGACTATATTATCCACATAGATTGTAGGGTATCTTTGGTGGATCAAAGATAGATTTAACTGGTAGGAAATGGCATGATTTGGTTAACATGTCCACAATTAGTCATATTGAGTCAAATTCAGGACATGTTCTTAGTAAGATACTAAGAAAGGCCATCTTGATGTGATCCCACTTCTATTCATGTGTAGGGAGCGGATGAAACATCCTCTTTGGACTAAAGTGTTTAGCATTCACTCTCTATCACACACCACATGTAACATTGCAATGTACTCAACAAACTCTTTCTTCATACATAGACACCGATACATCTCCTTTGGGTTCTTGTACATCTTAGAATTTCTTTGATTCATATCTTATATTGAAGAATGATGGTCTTCTACATTGTATTTATTCATATAGTTACTAGTATTACCACACATCCTATTCAACAAATACAAAAAACTCTCTTATGAAATTAAATTTTCTATCTCTTCTCTTAAGTCATCTCAATCTTGATTTATGTGATAGGCTATAATACTAAGGTTTTACAAATTATTATGGAAGGGGACCGTATAATTTCCAACATAACAAAATGAGAGAAACTGATATATGATGTTCATACCAACATAACAAAATAAATGGGTAGATCACGTGTAACTTAACATCATTTAAATAAACTACATTCTTATATTAGGGATCCATATATGATATGATTCCCACGAGTATGAGTCCTTGGTGTAGGTCTGATCATGGGACTGATCAATATGGTATTTCTCATCCTCATAAGATTCATCCTGATATGGATACTGATATGTAGTCATATATTCAACTATCCAAACATAGCTCAGTGTAAGTTTACTCCTAGGACTGGTATCGTTTTACTTCTTGTCTTGTTAAGGTTTGTATTGATATGTATCCTCATGTATGAACATTTAGTACTCAACCATTCATGAATATAGACAAATACATTAATGTACGTGGTAGGAGTTTACTGTTATAATGATGACTATAATAGGTTCAAAGTAGACAAAAGGGAATAAATGACATAACTAACAATAAAAATTACAATAGGCCAATTATTAATTTAGTTTTAGACACCTACATTATGTAACATTTTCCCTATGTATGATAATTGGTGTATCCTCTGTAGTACCAAAGTACGTCTATGTGTCGAAGTACCCTTTATGAAGAATCATGATTTTATGGCTCAAACATCCTCCATGTACATACATGCCTATATGATAGTAAATTGTTTATATCCATTACAATGTATCTTGAGAAATCCATAACTCCTACGTTCATAATAAGTACACACATAGTCTCTTTAAGCATACACATTATATCTTTAATATTCCATTCATATACTTGAACATGAAAATGATCCTTTTTATTCGACACCATTACTGACCGGCCTAAATCACACATCCAAAATGGAGAGGATCTAGAGTAGTTGGACTTTTAAGATTATAACTCGACACTCAAGCCCCCACAACTATTATACGGGGTCCAATATAGTAATCAGGGTCGAACCACAGGGACAAGGTCGGTAGGTGTTAAGCACGCATGGTCACACACTCATACACTTCGAGTGAACAGATGGGTTCAAAAGGTTGTTCCCTAAGGAATGACTGTACTCTAGTCAAAACAAAGAAAGTTAAATGAAAGAAAATAAAAACAAGAGAAAGACAATTATGAGTGGTAGGAAACAAAGATAAGGGAGGAAACTCAGATCGGGTTTCACCTACTAAGATCTCTCACCAACATGCAAACTCACACCCCTTTGTATACTCCTATCAAGATTACACGCAGTCATAAGATTGTCTATTCCCTCCTCTCTCGAGATAAGGATAGATCTAGGATCTAAGGTAGCCTCTCTCTCATGATAACCACCCAACAACCACAAAACAAACCATTTGACCGTAAGCTTTAGCATTCCAACATTCTCATGCATTCATACTACTCCATAACACTAGATAAAGAAGATGCTACTCTTTCGAGATACCAACAATCAAACATCACAAGATGGTAGCTAAGCATGCAAGTGAAGCATTAAGAACTAGCATATAGAGATAATCTTGATATGAGTATATATATATATATATATATATATATATATATATATATATATATTCAAAGGGAAGCAAGAATGTACATGTTAGGAGAGCCTTAGTGGCTACTCCCAACCCAAGTTAAATGTTTAGCCACACATGTTAACAGGCAGCATAATAGTGTTACAAAATGATAGATACATCACAACCATAAGGAGGGGGGAAGTACAACATAATGGAGATGATAGATATAGATGGAGAGAGAAGATGGTGATACACTAATATACTCCTTAGAATCTAGATCTAGAGTGGGTGATGTGGAGGCTTCTCCTTCTTTCGAAGAAGGGGGCGGTCCGTCTTCTCTCCCCTCCAACTTCCGTCTTTAGAGATCCCAAACTGATTGTGTAGATGTGGGTGGCTATTAAATTTGGCAGCACTTCGTGGTCCTTGATGATCTAATGATATGACAAGTCAAGGTGGGTGGCCTATTTATAGGTGATGCCCACTGACTTAACCATTTGGGCCGCAGTCGCGGTAGGAGCTTGGTCGAGGTAGGGCCTCAATCACTACTAGGGTGTAAGCCACGGTCGAGGCATGAATGCAAGCTATGATCAAGGCATGGATGCAAGCCAAGGTCGAGGCATGAGTACAAGACACAGTTGAGGCATGACCTCGATCGCGGCTTGATCTCAGTTGAGTCTCCCACCACGATTGTGGTGTGCGAGTCATAAGCCGCGACCGAAGGGAAGCACCATGGTCGTGGGGCGTAGAGATGGTGATGAGGGGCTTTGACCGCAGTGGGGGTCCTTAGTGGTCGATGAGACCGCAGTCGAAGTGCTAGTCACGACTATGTCTTGGTATGACCCTGCAAAGGTGAAAGAGGTGTGCAATTGAGATTTTTTTCATAAAGTACTAAAATAAGTAGAAAAAGTCTACAAAAGGTATGTTAGGAGAAGCATAAAACATATGCAAAAAGTGCATAAAATGAGATGTTATCAACTGTCCCAAACTTAGGATCGAGCCTGTCCTTAGGCTAAGGGTAGGCCCAAAATCATAGAGGGATGAGCAAAGTGTGACAAAATTTTGCAAAAACTTTAACATTACTGAGTTATCTCATTCTTACAACCGAACTCTTGTGGTATGTTCATTCAATCCTAAAATCCTATTTCTCCCCCTTCATAACTAGAGTTGCACGACTTCAAATTCTTGCCACTTTCCTTTAGTAAAGGTCTGTCCACCTCAATGACTAATCCCTTTCTATGTTAGGTTGCTAGCCATACTGGTACAACATCTCCTTAAGGGGTAGCTTTTACACCCTTCCTTTATTTTTAGTCGACCCTATGCTGGTGTGCTCAGGTAAGTTTTAGGCTTTAAGTCATTTCCTATTCTCCTAAATTTCCTCACCCACAAGCTGTCTTAAGGACAGTGTTGCCCCAAGGTCTCCTGTCGTTAAGTCAAGTGGTTGTGTGAGGGTCATTTAGGATTGTAGGTGGACGAATTTGTCTTCAAGATTCCACTTACGGGCACGACATATATGCATTCATGAGTGCAGAAATACACCAACCATGTGGAACCCTTTGACATATTTTAGGCACAACTCTCATTATATATATATATACTTTTCTTTTTGGATTTTCATATCTCCTCGCAGGTTTGGGTGAGGGGGTTTTTATATGGTCTTCTGGGTGGCCAAGCCTCTTTTCATCCCAAAGTGGGGATAATCAAACTCGAAAGGGGTAGCTATTTTCTTCTCGAGGGAGGTGAGGATTTTCTGACTGGAACTGTCAGGTTAGGGTGGTTGGTCAGGAGTATGACTCGGTGAAGTCCTCCAGTTTCTAGGGGTTGCATAATCTTAGGATTATTACACACATAACATTTTACTATAAGAATGAGATAAAACTATATTGTTATGCTTCTCGTTTTATTGTTATATATGTTAGTTGCTTGTTTATTCCTCTCTAGAAATAGTAGCACTACAACCTTTGGTAGGGGAACTGACAAATCTAAGAGGCAACTAAGCAAAACTGTGACTTATTTCAAAATTTTCTTAAAATATAAATTTCAGCAAAATCAGTTTGGCAGGAACGAGAATATGTACAGGTAATTTTTTTTGAAAATTTGGGTTGAAATTGTACCTCTTACGTCCGTTTATGACTCCTCCCCCAAACTTATCATTCACCCCAACTCGAGGTGTTAAAATTGGAGTTAGATGTATAAACGAGCTTTCTTTACTTCTGCTAATTGGTTTTGGTGGTTCACTTTGACTCGAGGAGCATGCTAGCGTACACTCCACGTAGTGGGTGGTATTGCTCATATTGCATACCCTCCACATTTATGTTCATCATAGCTAGGGCCATCATTCGGGCCAAACAATAGAAGCCACAGTCATTTGACAGAGGAACCTACTAAGGGCTTCTATGGAAGAACAATGTCTTCTTAAAGTTTTTTCCTTCTTTATGCTTGTACCCTTTTTCGTGACTCTTGAGCATCCCTACAATTGCCTCGACGCATTTGACTGCCTTTTCTTCTATAGGTGTCTTTGCAGTAGTCATGTTCGTTCTTTTGTTGAGTGCCAAGGTTGCATCTGAGCTGTTGTAAAGTACTACAATCCTTGTTATAACACTGAATACTAACAAAGTCCAATGACTATCATGTAGAATAGGAAGGAATATGTAATATGGTAAAGATGTCGCCAGGCATTGTTGCATGTGTTCCTTTTCTCCCGACCTTTTATCTTTCAGGATATCAGCTACCATAAGGAAGTTGGCCATGTGTACGTTCATCATGTTGTCATTTAGCAGATATTGGTAAGCCGACATGGTGCTGACTTAGAGGTACCCTCCTATTTTCAACATATCCTAGAGGTCGTCCTTCAGTACAGATGCCATCCCTTTTAAAGATTGCCTCTGTCGGTGTGTTGTCTTCCTTCAAAGATTTAATTATTGAATGTAGGGAATCTAGTAGTAGGCTCTCGCAGCTCCACTTGTCGAAATCTTTGAAGGTTGGCACTATTTTCCTAGTTGGCCCGTCTGTTTTAATCTTCGGCAGATCATCTTCCTCTATTTGTCCTTCTTCTGGGTGGTTTTCTAGAGGTTGTTCGTTCTTATTTTCTGCCACAAGAGGTTGCTCTGGCTCATTTTCAGGTTTTCTTTCTGCTTTGTTGGGTATGTCGACTACCCATCCCTCCTTCCAAGTAGCCGCTCTAGCAGATTCTATAGGATCGATATATAGGGTCTTAAGTTCCTCTCTCCATGTTTTCTTTTTAGGGAGAGGGATTTCTTGGTGAAACTGTCGTGGTACTGTGTCTAAAGGCATCGCCGGGTCGTTAAAGAAGCAGCGATCGTATATAACCTACATTACATAGATACCACACAACCCATGTAGATCTTCCATGAAGAGGTCTTCTAGCAGGACTCCCTTATTGATGGCTTCCATCATTTGGAGAACTATAAAGGCGCAGTCCCATGTTCCAGCCTTTTCTTGGGGGATCCTTTTACAGATGGAGAATTGTTTCCACATTCCCTTATACAAGTTGTCTGTCATTTGTATAGCTCATTGCAGACGCAGTGGCACCTTTAAGATACCCCTTACTTCCATGTTTTTGTAGACCAGGGAGGTGTTGTCCAATTCATCTATGCAACAGTTGAACACCGTTGTCCGTCTCTCGTATAAGTTGACGACAATCAATGCCCAGTGTTTTACAGTCCTTATGAGCAGAACCACAAATTTCATTTCTACCCTTCTCACTACATGATGTAGCTCTATCACATCAGTAGCTTTATCATTGTTATCAAATAGAAGCCTTGTTAGATGTGTGGTGCCGTTAAATACTGGTTGCACTTTGTCAGGATGTAAGAACTCTTCAAGCTGAGTTGCACACAGTACTTTGAATAGCTTCTTATGTACACGTGCTCGTTTTAGAAAATCCCTCTAAAGTGATCTATGTTAAGTGACTTTCCCTTGTTATGATAGATAATATCAGTTCTGGGAAGGTTGTCATCTAGTATGTCTTCCAGGATATGGACATCTCTGCATGTGATTCTTGATGATGTGGTCATGTCCATACCTACCATCTTGTCGGTTAGAGGAGGAGCCACACCTAATTATACTTCATTGACTGACGTGCTCCACTTTCTGACTAGCTCATTTGTGAAGAAAGAGGTGAGCGCACCTTCTTCATCTTCTGAGGCGTCATCTCCTACATCCTACATTGTTGTGGGCGGTACTTCTGTGGTTGGAGGCTGAACCCTTGTTTCCATCAGTGTTTGGGTTGTTACCTTGTCTTCATTTTTCGTGGATATCTTGGTAGTTACATCTTTTATTGGCTGATTAGATTCTAATGATTTCTCTAGTTCTGCAACACTGAACACGACTAATGTTGCGACCATTTTCCCATCATAAAAGGAATCATCCAGTTTGTACTGCTTTGTATCTTTGAGGAAGTCATTGCATATATCCATCCTGAATGTCAGTTCATCTAAGAATTCATTTAGATCTCTTATTTTTCTTGACGTGAGATCTTATGTCGCAATGCTTTTGACTCTGGAAATAGTGACTTGTTTGGGGTCTTCTGACACAACCTTATCTTCTTCTGGGCTTCTATTTAAGTCGAATGCCCTTGATAACACATTTCTTTTCTTTGTTTCATTATCCTGACGAGTTTCTGACTGTGGCGGTGCTTCCTTTGCCTGTGGTTCTACCCTTGGGGAGGTCTTCACATTTGCACTTTCATCTTTTGAGGCTGCTCCTGCACTGGTTCCTCCCACATCATCATCGTCTTTGTCTGGGCTCGTGAAGCTCAAGGAAGCATGAGATGTGGAAGGGTTCGTTAGACAATTTGTCTTCTTTCTCTACCACCAACCATCTATTTCTTAGCATTCAACATCCAGCTTTCGGTGTTCTTCATCTAGGCTCTGATGTTCCTTCTTTAGGTCGTCTAACGCTTCCTCATACCCTTTATGCATTAGCTCTTTGTCTGCTCTCATGGCATCTCACTCCTTCCTAAGGTCCACCATCTCCTCGGTTAGAGTCTTTAGAGCTCCCATCAACACGTTTTGTGTATT
Source organism: Alisma plantago-aquatica (assembly GCA_963693085.1). Taxonomy (NCBI): domain Eukaryota; kingdom Viridiplantae; phylum Streptophyta; class Magnoliopsida; order Alismatales; family Alismataceae; genus Alisma; species Alisma plantago-aquatica. The sequence goes on from OY856409.1 coordinate 553,528,151, forward strand.
GATTACCCCTTGCATGAACTGGGGGAGTGCCTTAGTTCTCTCTTTTAAACTTTGTACCTACATAGTTAGTGTACACAGGCTAAAGGTAATATTTAAATTAAGTTCAGAAGTCTACTGCATGTGTTTCCACATGGCATCAAACTTATTTCCTAGTACATCACCGAACGTTTGTGGGTGGTGTTGTTGCTTCTCTACTGGTGTTTTGGATGTTATGGCCTCCTTTAGTCATGGAGCCGGATTGCTTCTCGTTGGGTTAGCGTGCATCGCCAGACTAGAAGTGCTCGCCTCTGGTTTCCCTGACACTTATAGGATCACTTCTGGTATCACGGAGTTAGGTACAACATCAGGGTCTTTGCATGCTTGGTTGGTTTCTTGCTCAATCTCAACATGTTGTTCCCTCATTGTGGCTTCAAGACATGCCTGGTCACCTCCTTCTATGATTTCCACTTCAGGCTGGCATCCTTCACTCACTACCATCTCAGTTGGAATGTGTGGTGAGAGTGGGTTCGGGGTGATGGGCTTGTCTGATGTTTTTTTCTTCTTCTTTTTCTTTGTTATTTCCAGCTTCTTTCTTTCCTCTGACTTCTTCATCTCTATTTCTAGATTTTTATCTCTCGCTTCCTTCTCCCCAACTGTAGATGATTGGTCTATGGTAGTGTGGATGGCCTTGAGTACATCTCATTAACGTCTTCTTGGGTGGGCTGCAGCTTGTGGGCATCATAATATGCCATTTCTGGGAGGGGGAGGAGTGTTTTGGAGCAGCTTTGTTTGTAAAAGAGTTTGTTTCCTTTCTGCGCCAAGATCCCCGTATTGATGAGGAATTTTATATCATCTTTGTATGTCCCTTGGTTTTCTTATACTTCATCAACAAGTCTGCATCCATGAACTAGTATGCTATTTTTATAATCTGACTTCCCATGCAGAACACCTTTGTTTGTTTTGCCTCCCCTCCTACTGTAGTTGACAACCTTTCGATCAGATTCCTTCCTATATTCACAAGATTCTTATTTAGCATTGACCATATTATGAATAGGTCTCCCGTAGTTACACTGTCAGTTTTTTTATCTTGTAAAGATAGTGTTGGCTATTATTTTCTGCACCACCTTGATAAAGCAACAGGTGATGAGAGTCGCCTTCAAGTTCTTTGAATTGTGCTCTTGTTCTCCGGTCAGCTTCTCCCACATTCTGTGACTGTTGTACCTGACGATGTCTTTTTCTCCTGGCACAGAAGAGCAGGCATGCGCTTCTTCAGTTGTCCTAGTGAATATTATGTTAAGCATAGCCTCCGCAATCATGTGAGACTTTCCTCCTAGTCTCACATCTAGTTTTAATTCGTTGCCATCCTTCTTGCGTTCGTTGTCACTGACAATGAACTTCTCTAATGATGACATGAACTCTACCATCAATTGTGTTAGGGAGGGTGCTTCTGAGGTGCATAGGGTGCACATATTTGCACCTTCCAGGAAACTGATTACCCTGTCATAGACTCCTATCTTCTTGAAGTCCTTGATGTCCAAGTATCTTGTCGGCTTGAACCCCTTTGTCTGTAGTATCTAGTCAAACTGCGATTGGTGTGTTGGATCTCTTGGCATAAATGTTGGCCTCTACTGGTTGAGGGACATCTGCTCTATCTCTTCGACTTCCCTAGGGGCTGCTTCTTTCTCCTGCCCTTTTAACTTTTCTACGGCCGTCACCTTCCTCTTTTTCCCACTTTTCACTCCCTTGGCTTCAGATTTTCTCTTCTCAATCTTCCTTAGCTCAATCTCAGGGGGCTGGTACTCAGAAGTTTCTGTCTATGATGTCTCTGGGGACTCCTTGAACTCTTTTGACATTTTGTAGGCCAGAATGCAGTCATACTTCTTCTTCATTAGTTGTAATTGAAGCATTTTCATTGGGGAGAGGTTTGGGTTATCCTTCAATGTGTTTTTTATCTTCTCTAAGATTTCTTCTACTCCCTTCAATGAGGTTGCCTTCTTCATTAACGTGTCTTCAGTCAAAGTCGACATTCTGAAAGTTTCAACATTATGGTGTTGTTAGCATAATTGTATTAGCTTTTAATTCATCATTATTTATTGTTTATTTAATTTATTTATAAGGCTCAAAGTGTTTTGATCGTGGCTTTAAACAGAAGGTTGTGCCATGGTCAAGGAAGGTGTCACGAATGCGATATCTAACAAGCAAAAGGGGTAAGTCGTGACCGCAGAAAAGAGGCACTGCGACCATGACAGGAGATAAGTAATGAAGGCAGTGCCATGACCACGATAGAGAAATACCGCGACTGCGGCAGGTGATGCGGCCGCAGTCGTCGTTTGACCGATCTTCACGCAAAGGAGTGTCATGACTGCGGCCAAGGATATAGTTCCATGACCACGGTAAAAGAAGTACCTACTCGACTGAAATCATGGTGGTTGAGGTCCAGGTCCCCGCTCAAGGGTCGATCGACCAAAAGCCAAAGCTTTGGGATAGCGCGAGTAGAATCACAACGTTAAACCTAATACTAGGTAAAAAAATGCCAGAGAAATCATGAGTCTGAGGGAAAACATTGGCGAGCTTCGTCAAACCAAGAAGGTAGGGTCGTGGCGGTCGCCGCAACACCCCACAAGTTGATAGGACGTTGTATGCTCAAAAAAGGCAAAGAAACTTAAGAAAAACGAGGAGTCGCAAAGACATCGGTCGAGGGAAGGCATCTAACGAGTACCTCGGTTAGGTTAACGACTCCAAATAGTGGTGAAAGAGGCAGTTGTGGAGGAGCGTTGCTGTGGTGAAGGTGTGAATCCATTGGTGAGGGTCTAAATCGAGCTCATTCATTGTTTTTTGCACTCACATCTTAGAGTATAGTTCAATCATACATGAATCTCAAAGAGCTAGAAGCGAAAGAAGAACCCTGATGTCGGATTTTTTAGTTATATATACCCTTGGGTCACCGTGACCGTGGCAGAATGATCACCGTGACCGCGGTCTAGTTCTTTTTTCACACTCACCGCGACCGCATCCTAGTGCGCAAAGAGAAGGTATCGCGACCACGGCAGATGCCGCGACCGCGGTCCTTCCAAGCCAAGTTAACAAAAATCAACTAAAGCAAGAACTTGTACTTCCCAACAAAGCCTTTTTGGTAGAGAGATATTAATATACATACTACATTTATACCCCTACTAGGTACGAAAACCTAAAATATTGAAAGATGAGAGGAACATAGCTTATAAACTAAAGTACGAGATAAGGAAAACATGAATTAAAGAAGGTAGCAAAAACTTGGTTTGCCTCCCAAGAAGTGCTTGCTTAAAGTCTTTAGCTTGACTTTCTCTATCATCTGTCTTCATTTTCCTTCAGCTGGTGCTGTCATTTCCTCATTCATTCCACCTTTTGCTGGGTTGGTTTCCCCCAAACTGAGTTATGTCCTTCTTAAAAAAGCTTCATCTTCATAATATCTTTTCACCCTCTGCCCATTCACTTTAAAGGTTCCTGTCTTGTCTCCAACTATCTCCATCACCCCCTGATGGGTATATTTTTATGATAGAAAAAGGGCCTGACCACCTTGTTCTTGGCTTTCTAGGGAATAACCTTATACTTGAGTTGAATAAGAGGACCTTGTCTCCTTCATGAACATCTTTGTTCTTAATAAGGGCGTCATGCCATAATTTTGTGCGCTGCTTATAAATCTTTGCATTCTCATAAGCATGATTCTCAACTCTTCAAGCTCCTAGAGTTGAAGGAATCTTCTCTGTCAGCCTTATCGAGACCCATGTTCAAAAATTTGATAGCCCATAAGGCTTTGTGCTTGAGTTTGATAGGTAGATTTCAGGACTTCCCATAAATTAACCTATAGGGTGTCATCCCTATAGGTATCTTATATGCTATGCGTAAGCCAAAGTGCATCATCAAGTTTCATGGACCAATCCTTCCTTGTACGACTAATAATTTTCTCTAATATCTATTTAATCTACCTGTTTGATACTTTGACCTACCCTGACATTTGGGGGTGATATGGCGTTTCAACCTTATGTTTCACCCCATACTTTCTCAACAGAGCTTCAAACCGCCTTTCATCAAAGTGTAACCCTTCATCGCTTATAATAGTGTGCGGTACTCTGAAGTGTGGACAGATAGTTTTTCTCGAATAGCTTAATGACTGCCTTGGAGTCATAGGTATGGGTGGAAACAGCCTCAACCCACTTGGAGACATAGTCGATAGCAACAAGTATATACTATTTCCCTCTTGATGACAGAAAAGGTCCCATGTAATCGATCCCCCATACATCAATGATTTTGACTTCCACTTAATCTGCCATTGGCATCTCATTCCTTCTGCTGATGTTTCCTGTAAGCTGACATTCCTTGCATGTTTTAACAAACGACGCAACATCCTTGAAAAGAGTTGGCCAGTAAAATCCTAATTGCAAAACTTTTGCAGCTATCCTTTCTCCTCTGTGGTGTCCCTCGTATGGTTATGAGTGGCATTCCTTAAGGATTAAGGGTACTTCTTCTTCTGGTATGCATCGACGATATAAGTTTTTAGAGTACCTTTTGAACAACTGTGGGTCATCCCAATAGTAATTTTTTAGCTCAGAGAATAACTTCTTCTTCTGATTATATGTCATTTCTAGTGGAAGTTGTCTACAAGCTAGATAATTACAAATGTCTGTGAACCAAGGTAGTCTCTACTCTTTCGATTGAGCCATCAAGAGAGCTTCATCAACATAGTTGTCGTTCACTGGCAATTGATTTTCTTCATCAAGAATTATCCTCGACAGGTGGTCCACAACCACATTTTCTTTTCCCTTTTTGTCAATGATCTCGTGGTCAAATTCTTACAGTAACAAAGTCCACGCAAAAGTCTCAATTTTGTGTCCTTTTTCTGCATAAGGTATTTTATTGCCCCATGATCAGTGTACACTTTTACCTTTGATCCTACTAGGTACGATCTGAACTTATCAAAAGCAAACATGATATCCAACATCTCCTTCTCAGTTGTACTGTAGTTTACTTGGGCTTCATCCAAGGTTCTGCTTGCATAGCAAATCACATGGTGTTTCTTGTCTTTCTTTTGTCCAAGGACTACCCCGATGGTAAAATCACTGACATCACACATGATTTTGAAGGTAGATCCCAATATGATGCTTGTAGAATTGGTGCTATTGTTAATGCCCTTTTAAGGGTATTGAAGGCATCTAGACATTCACTGGTGAATTCAAACTCATCATCTTTAATCAGGAGATTTGAAAGTGGTTTGGTGATGTTAGAGAAATCTTTTATAAATCTTCTATAATATCCTGTATGTCCTAAGCAACTTTGTACTCCTGTGACTAAATTTGGTGGTGGGAGTTTAGATATGGCTTCAATCTTACTTAAGTCCACTTCAATTTCCTTCTTGGAAACTTTATGGCCTGGGAAGATACCATCTTGGACCATGAAGTGGCATTTCTTCCAATTCTAGAGAAGGTGTTTTCTTCACAGCGCTGCAACACTAAAGATGGTTTCTTAGGCATGCTTCAAAATTTATTCCATATATAGAGAAGTCATCCATGAAGACTTCTACTATGTCTTCCAGAAAGTCTAAAAACATATATATCATACAACGCTGGAAATTTGTTGGTGTGTTACACAAGCTGAACGACATCCTTCTGAAGGCATAAGTGCCATAGATGCAGGTGAACGTTGTCTTTTCTTGATCATCGGGATGAATTGGTACTTTATAAATCTTGAATACCCATCCAAAAAATAGAAGTAGTCATGGTGAGCTAGTCTTTCTAGGACTTGGTCTATAAATGGCAGAGGGAAGTGATCCTTTTTGGTGACAATATTTAGCTTGTGATAGTCAATGCACATATGCCATCCGGTTACTGTCCTCATTGCCACTTCACCTCTATCTTCTCCATGTATCACTACCATTCCACCCTTCTTAGGCACCACACGGATGGGGCTAACCCAGTTATTGTCACTTATCAGTAGATGATCCTAACATCTCGTAGCTTTATAACTTGCTTCTTTACGACTTCCTTTAGCATTTGGTTTAACTTCCTCTGTGGTTGAGCTAAAGGCTTAGTTGTTTCTTTGAGATGATTCTGTGCATGCACAGGGCCGGGTTGAGGCCTCTGATGTCTTCTATAGAATACCTTATATCTTTTCTATGCAGCATGAGCTTCTTTAACAACTTCTCCAGCTGGTCATCTGTTAATTTGGCATTAACGATCAGTGGATTCCTATCTTCTTTGTCTAGGAATTAATATTTTAGCCCCTATGGAAGTGGTTTCAATTCTGGTTTTGGATTTGGTGCTCTCTTCTCCTCAGGTGTTTGCTCAATCTAAGCGTACTTCACAGTCTCAAATATCTCGTCATTAAATTCCTCTTCGGATTGATTCAGGTAGTCCAAGATCTCTACAACCTCTCAGCCTTCCATTGTAGGGTCCTGACTATTCAAGGCTCGCATGAGGGGATCGACAATTGCCTTATCCTCTTGTACCTCTTCACAATATAGATAGTAGCTATCCATGAAGTAGACTGACTCAGAGAGAGAAGGTCCCCTCATGGCGTCGTATACCCACAAATTGAGGTGATCATCCCCCACTCGCAAGGTGATGACTCCTTCTGCTACATCTATTAAGGCTCTCCCAATTGCGAGGAAGGGCCTCCAAAATATCATTGGGAATTTAATCATGTCTATCACTACTATATCACACAGTATGAAGAATCGCCTGACCCATATCAGAACAGCTTCAACTATCCCTACAGGTCTTGTAAAGGTGTGGTCGGCCAACTCATTTCTCATCCCTATCTTCACCATGTCCATTAGACCAAGCCTTTATGCTAGAGTCAAGGGCATTAGACTAATTCTCACTCCCAAATTGGCCAACCCCTTTCTCTCCACATTGTCTCCGATGCAGAAGGGTATATTGAATGCCCCGAGGTCCCTCTTCTTAGATGGTAACTCAGCTTGAACAAAGGAGTTTGACATTTTCACCAATTGAACAGTCTCGATGTGGTCTCCTATCCTTCTCTTCATGATCAGGTCATTAAAGAATTTTGCATATGTCAACATTTCTTCAATTACGTCGAGAAAGGGTACAAACAATTGTAGCTTCTTTACGACTTCTATAAACTTTTCATACCTCTTCTTCAAGTATGCCTTAATCAGTTTGTAGGGGAAAGGAACTCTTAGGGCATAGGGGTTTCTCTTTGAAAGGACTTCTCCTATAGGATCCGAGTTCTTTTCCTCTTCTTCCTTATTCTTTTCGTGGTTCCCTTCTTCTCTGCCACTTACAACTTGTTCTTTCCCTTTGGATTCTTCCATTGCTTTCTCATTCTTAGATTGTTGATTAGCACGACTTCCTCCTTCTTTAGTGTTGTTAGTGCTAGGATATTCCAACATTCTTCCAGATCAGAGAGTGACCATTTTTGTAGTCTCAGTGTTTGATGGGATCTTCCCCGAAGGGGTTTTCACGAGTTCAGCTAGTTGTGTAAGTTGTTGATCAATCTACCTTTGGTGAGTTTGCATGTCCGCCATTTGAGTTTGCATGGTAGTTAGCACTCCTGAATTGGTGATAGCACTTTGAGCAAGCTGGTCGTTCACTGAAGCTTGCCTTTATGCAAAGTCGAATAGTTGAGCAATCATGTCAGTCTGGTAGTTGTCTTTGGCTTGGCTCAGCCCTTGGCCTTGTCCTTGGCCTTGTCGAATCACATTTTTATTCTGACTTTGGTAGTTTCTCTTATTCGTATGATTGTTAGTAGTCCTAGTGTATCGAGTCGGACCTCCCTTCTTCTCAAATCCTGGAGGAGGTTTAGAAAAAGTACTCAGTTGGTGCATGTTTTTTGTCGCTTCCTTGTTACCATAGTTAAACCCATACTGATCTTGTTGTTTGAAATTAACATAGGAGACATTCTTTGTTTCTTCTTCACTTTCACTTTCTTCATCCTCCTTTGGTCAGGTATAGACACAGTTGTCAATTTCATGTCGTCCTTCTCCACAGGTAACACATTTCATGGCTTTCTTCGTGTGTTTCTTTCCTTTGCCCCCAATGTCTTTTAACTGTTTGACATCGATGGCGATTTTCTGAATCTGGGCTGTAATAGTCTCCAAGGCTTTAGCTTCGATTGATGGTCCTTCAAATCCTGCTTTCTCCACTAATCCTCTATCATTTCTGTCATAATCCATGCCTACTTGAAGGGCATCCATGTTATCAATTATCTTCATAGTTCTGCTCAATTTCTTTCCAAAAAAGTCACTTTTGGTAGTTGCATTCAACAAAGTTCTCTCAGTGGGAGTGAGCCCATTATAAAAGGTGATTACTAGAAACCCTTTATGGTAGTTGTGGTGAGGGAAATTTCTCTGGTATTCTTGAAAGCATCCCACACCTCGTGAAGATTCTCTCCTGTTTTTGTGCAAAATAAGTGATCTTTTGCATATTATGAATAATTCTCTCAGTAGGATAAAATTTAGTGATGAAGGCATCTACAAGGGGTCTTCATCCATCTATGGACTGGTGAGGTAGGTTGAGGTACTGGGATCAAGCTTTATCTTCAAGGGAGAAATTGAATCCCTTGCAATATATCACTTCTTGAGGACTCCCCTCATCTTAATGGTATCACATATGTTTTTGAAGGCATCAAGGTGATGGTATGAATTTTCACTCCTTGAATTTCCACAGAAAGGTTTGTTCTATGTCATCGAGATTATGGCTGGTTTCAATTCAAATTTCACTGCATTGAAGTGCAGGATGACAATTGGGCATCTGGATTCGTTGGCTCTAGTTGCGTCCAACTCTCTAAGAGTTTTTCCTTCTTCATCATCTTCACTCTCACTATTCCAGTCATCATGCTCACGTTCATCCTCGCGGTGATTGCGATGATGTCTTCTATGGGGATGGTGATGTCATTCTTCATCACGTCATTCTTCCTCACAATGATGACCATCTAACTGACGGTCATCTTTATCTTCATCCGTCTCATGCGGTGGTGGGTCATGTTGAACTCTTTCATTCTGATCGTCCCCAATAAGATTGTTGTCCACATGAGGTAGCATGGTGACTTGAGGTTAAGGTGAAAAATCGAATGGATCTGCTTCCCTCTGGGTTCCCTGAATAGATCACACAGTCAAGTTAGGAAACTGGACATGTTAAAACGAGCTATTCTATGTAAGCGCAGGGTAGCAGATTTAAGGTTTCTGTGCAGTCAATCTTATCACTAAGATTGAGGCACGGGAGTATAGTGAGTGGACTCAAGTTCTTAATAGTTCCGTTTTGGCTTGTCTCCGACAACGATGCCAAAACGTTGACCGGCCTAACATCCAAAATGGAGCAGATCTAGAGTAGTCAGACTTTTAAGTTTATAGCACGACACTCAAGCCCCCACAACTATTATACAATGTTTGATGTAGTAATTGGGGTCAAACCACAGGGACAAGGTCGATAGTTGTTAAGCACACAAGGTCACACACTCATACACTTCGGGTGAACAAATGGGTTTAAAAGGTTGTTACCTAAGGAACGACTATACTCCAGTGAAAACAAAGAAAGTCAAAAGGAAATAAAATAAAAATAGGAGAAAGACAATTACGAGGTAGGAAACAAAGATAAGGGAGGAAACTTGAATTGGGGTTCACCTACTAAGATCTCTCACCAACATGCAAAACTCACACCCCTTTGTATACTCCTATCAAGATTACAAGCAGTCATAAGAACGTCTATTCCCTCCTCTCTTGATATAAGGATAGATCTAGGATCTAAGGTAGACTCTCTCTCGAGATAACCACCCTACAACCACAAAATAAACCATGTGACTGTAAGCTTTAGCATTCTAACATTCTCATGCATTCATACTACTCCATAACACTATATAAAGAAGATACTACTCTTTCGAGATACCAACAGTCAAACATCACAAGATGTTAGCTAAGCATGCAAGCAAAGCATTAAGAACAAGCGTATGGAGATAATCTTGAGAATAGTATATATATATTCAAAGGGAAGCAAGAATGTACATGTTGGGAGAGCCTTAGTGGCTACTCCCAACCCAAGTCAAATGTTTAGCCACACATGTTAACATGCAACATAACGTCGCTACAAAATGATAGATACATCACAACCACAAAGAGGGGTGGGAGTAAAACGTAATGGAGATGATAGATCTAGATGGAGAGAGAAGATGGCAATACACTAATATATTCCTTTGAATCTAAATCTAGAGTGGGCGATGTGGAAGCTTCTCCTTCTTTTGAATAAGAGGGTGGTCTGTCTTCTCTCTCCTCTAGCTTGTGCCTTTAGAGATCTCAAACTGATTGTGTGGATGTGGGTGGCTATTGAATTTGGCAGCACTTCGTGATCCTTGATGATATGATGATGTGACAAGTTGAGGTGGGTGGCCTATTTATAGGTGTTGCCCACCGACTTAACCATCTGGACTGTGGTCGTGGTAGGAGCTCGTTTGAAGTAGGGCCTCAGTCGCGACTGGGGTGTAAGCCACGGTCGAGGCATGAATGCAATCTATGGTTGAGGCATGAATGCAAGCCACGATCTAGTCATGAGTGCAGGCCACGGTCGAGGCATGCCCTCGATCGCAGCTTGATCTCGATTGAGGCTCCCACCACGATCGTGGTGTGCGAGTCGTAGGCCACGACCGAAGGGAAGCACCACGGTCGTGGGGTGTAGAGATGGTGATGAGGGGCTTTGACTGCGGTGGGGGTCCTTAGTGGTCGATGAGACCACGGTTGAGGTGCTAGCCATGACCATGTCTTGGTATGACCCTGCGAAGGTGAAAGAGGTGTGCAATTGAGATTTGTGTCAAAAAGTACTAAAATAAGTTGAAAACATCTATAAAAGGTATGTTAGGAGAAGCATAAAACATATGTAAAAAGTGCATAAAATGAGATGTTATCAATTACTCCTATCCTTTGATAATAAACATAGAATGATTAGCAGACTAGATATGGGTTAAATATGTACAGTACTAAAAAAACTACATCCAACATCATTATTCATATTTGAGTCATGAACTTTAACAAGAGCTATATTCCTAAAAATGTATGATGAAAACTAAGTAAAAGTTAGGGTATGACCCACTTATATGGAATATATGAGAACCCAAATCCTAGTCTTATAATACTCAGGTCTTGAAGGTTTTTCTAAAAACATGACTCACTTCATAATTAGAAAACTATGTTATTCCAAAGGAAGATTATTTAAGGGTTTCAAGGTAGGTAATGATTTTGGGTTTCTTGGCTTGGTAACTTTTTCTACATGTGTCTTCTATATAACCATAAGTGTTTTATGGTTCTACTCAGGTGCAACGTCCCACTTAACTTTGTAAGGTTTGTGGTTCTTTACATAGAATACATATATTCAACATGTTGAACTCCCCTTGCTATTGAAATATTCATAGTCCTACACACATATGACTCTATATCATTATGTAAAACTCCTCTTGGGTTTGAGTATAAAAGGTTAGGGCTTCACATGGTAAGAATGGTATAAGGGTATTGCAAAGGATCTTTGCTTGAGGTTCACACATGTGTATATATGTTTACCTTCTTGGTAAGGTCATCTTATCACCTATGGCCCGTAATATTATGTTAATACTAGGATGTTATTATGTCATAGTAGGATTAGGTGAATACATATGTCTCAAAGCATATAAGGTATAGGTAACATTTTGTAAATGGATTAAACTTTGAGTCAGGTATTTAGGGTTATATACTTATTAGAGTTCTTTTCCATTACCCCATTGTCTCTCATATGAATATGATGTTAAGATATAATAAATTTGGGGTTTTTAGTGTATTAGTAGTGATTAAGTTCACATTATTTGGTCCAAATATGTCAGTTATATACTATGTTATATTAATGGGTATTCTTCAATTATGAGGTATTTACTTCACATTCTTCATGTGTTCCTTATTTTATCACATTATGTTACTTTGGGTACTTTTATTGGGTATATTACTCTAATGTGCTTATCAGATGTGGTGTTATAGTATCAGTTAGTAGTATAGGTTCATAGGATCTGGCTTTACTAAGTAAGGGCTCAGTTCTTTATATAACATATAATTGTTTTGGGTTTAATATAAGTTTACAATTTCTAAATAATATAGAAAATATAGGTTTAAAACAAGGATAGAAACTAGGTTACATGTATTTCTTACATTTTTAATTCTAATGAGTATTTATACTTAATTCTATGTCCAAAAATTGACTTGTTACACAATTCGAAGTTATTGACCGATAAAAAGGAAAACATTGTCAAAGAAATTCCTAAAAAAATGTTGGGACCGAACCCAAATGGATGACATGACTCAAAAAATACCATCAAGGGGATAAAGGTCCACCCCTACCATCTGTTCTGGTGCACTCAAGTGCTAGGCCAAAATTCTAGGAGGAAGTGTTGGAGACATATCCCAAATTTGCATGTATTTTCCTTACCATTTATTGATAAAAAGAACCTTTGTCCTATGTAGAATAATAAAAATATAATGCTTTTCCTACATGAACCCTTCCCTTTGGACATATAAGAAACAAATATGAGTTAAAATATGAGTTTGTACTGAAATATATAAAAACATTATGCTTAAGGAAACAAATTTCATTTGCAATAATAACTGCATATTAATAAGTTTAAGACCTTAGCATTGACTTCATTGTGTCTTGTCTTGTTTTCCTTAATTTCATACTTTTGGATTTCTTATAAATTTGTTTGAAATTATGTATTTATTAAAAATCATGCTATTTGATAATGCACATATGTTGAATTGTGGAAAAAGACAATTTCAAGTTTTGATTTCGTAAAATATGTTAAGTTGTGTACTCCAAAGAAAATACCTTAGTGCATGCATCAATCAAATGGATCGATTGATTAAATGGGCTCAGTTGATGGGTGTAGTGAATGCCTTGGGTGGGCCTCCTTGGGCAGGGAACCTGAGTCTATGAGACTGCTTTGGGCCAAGCTCCAAGGGTGATATGGTCACATTGGGCTTGGTTGGACACCTGATGTGTGATTCAGGCCTAGTCATTGTTGACTGGAGGTAGAACAAAAGCAACCGCTTCTGGTCTTTAGCGGCCTAATGTACACCAGATGGATACCAATGTGTGTTTTAGGAGGCCAAAGAGGATGCTTTGGGCCATTTTTGGGCGGCTTTAGTTGATGAAGGATCTTAAAGTGAGATGTATGCAGGTTGAAATGTAATTTCCCCCAACTTATCCTACAGATACACAATAATTCAATACTAGGGCTCATCTGGATTATTTTGGAGCTGCAAGGCACTATTGAAGATTGGGGAGAGCATTCTTCATGGCGATATGAGGTTTGTACCCATCTAGCTTGCTTTTGGAGAATTAAAGCTTATAATCATTATTGAAATCTAGTTTGGTTCAAATTCAATGTATCTTCACCCATTTTCTCACCTTTTTCTTCACTCATCTCTCCTCCTTACACTCTTGCATGAAGTGCTCCATGTTCTTTAGTAGAGACCTTCCTCTTCACAAAAAGTTCTCTCCTATTCATGTTCTTTGTCCTAGTTGGAGTTGTAGTTGGTAGAGTGGACGTTTTGGATCTTGAAAGAGGATATTTGGGTTAGTATTCCATGCATGTAGGCATTATGGTAATATGAAACGAATGATTTAGCCTCTATTTATTATTCTTTGATACACAATTCCTACATGCAATCACTAAATCCCACTAATTGCATGCTAAACGAGCTAGAGATGATTTTTAATGGGTTTTTGGCTACAAGTTGGGTAGGTATATGATTGTCACCCTCTCCATTGTTGATTTGCCTCTTAATTGTTTATTTCTATTCTAAAATGAAAATGATGAACTTTTTTACTTCCATGTTGCTAAATTTTTTCTAAAGTTGCATGACTATGCCTTAAATGACCAAATTAATCACTTTTTACTACCCTGGTCATGTTATGCTCAATGATGGAATTTCTAGACAAATTAAATTTGCATGATGATTCCTTACCATTATAAGAAGAGATTCTAGAAATTAAAAACTTATTTTTAACATCTTCATGATATGTCCTTTGTGGGACTAAGATGGTTGACTATTTTCCTATGCGTATATAGGTTGTACATGATCTAGTATTTTATTGCTTCTAATGCTTTATTATTGTGTACCTTAGAACCAAACATTGAAATTTATTTTTTCTTCACAAAATGTGAGTAAATGGCTTAATTGACCAAGTAAAACCCTAATTCACATAGTGTCATGTGACCATATAACTACCCTGTTGTACAGAAGTCAAAACAACAAAATGTGTATCCTTGTATCAACCTTGGGATTGTAAGAAGGTACTCATAGCTGTATAATATTTAATAAACATGTGTTATAGAGAATACATGCTAGGTATGATCCCCTTGATACCCTAAAATCATTAATTATATGAGTGCTAGTCAATTTGTATTAGTTTTGTGGATGATAATTCTAATAATGTGATTGAGAATCATGTGATATGATGATTAAAGGTCATCACCACCTAACTTATAGGTGTGATGACATAAGTATCCATGGGATACTCCTAATGTTTATATATAAATCACGAGACAATGAGCCCCTACTTGTTTTACTCACATTGACTAAGGCATAACTAGATCTTATGAATACAAGATAATCCTAAGATCCTCTAAGGTTGGGTAGGGTACTTTTCATTGACTAGACATTAGTATGGGTGGTACATTACAAATACCTAGGAGTTGATAATTTAATATGTAATCAGGCATGCAACCTTATTTTTTATGTTCACCTTCAAGTTTTATAGTACTTGCTTATTTAATGTGTCTTATGTACATTACATTCCTTAGCTTTTATACTCATCTATTACTCATATTTGTTTGGTGGTGCTTATGTGTTACTATTAACTTTTACTTCATCACTTACAACATAGATTTCATACTTAGAATTTTATACATATTATTTTATCTCTCATTGGGAATTTGAAATCACTCACATGGTACACAACTTTTAGGCTCCCATAACCTACCCTAGGGGTTTAACAGTGAGGATCCACTATCTCCAATGCAACAATGAGAAGTCATTGGAATTCTACCTTTCAGTGTGGTCTAGAATCGTCCCGATATACTCAAGTCCGGACAGAGCTTTTTTATGACTTAAAATTTTTGGATTGTATGTCATGTACATGATGGTTATGTTGTATATTTCATTAGGAGAAAGTTTTGTATATACATGTTGTGACGTTG
Organism: Alisma plantago-aquatica; assembly: GCA_963693085.1. Classification (NCBI taxonomy): domain Eukaryota; kingdom Viridiplantae; phylum Streptophyta; class Magnoliopsida; order Alismatales; family Alismataceae; genus Alisma; species Alisma plantago-aquatica. The sequence continues at coordinate 553,543,331 of OY856409.1, forward strand.
GTCATCTATGATGAGCAATATATAATTATTAACATTTCATATGATCTTATACATGAATGTTGTTGTGTATTTTCATCTAGACATTTCCTTTCCTTCTTGGTCATAAAATTTAGCTGAGGTAAAATGGAACCTTTTGGTTTTAAGGTTTTCTTATGTGACTAACTTGGTTTCAAGATATTCTTATTTGCTGGTCTGAGTTGGGTATCATATTTGGTGGTATCTGAGTATATGTTACCTATAGTTACATGGACATAGAATGTTGTGATGTTCTAGTATGTTCCTCATAATAATCACCAGTTATGGTTATGTACATATTATTTAATAATGTGAAGATCATGTAAACAATATCTTTGTTCCCCTACTACAACTAAGGAATGATAGTATTCACATGAGTGAAGAGTGAATCACAAACTCAATATCCTCACTTGAACCCTACACCATTAGTTTACCTTGATATTGATGCTTTGTTTGGGAAACTGATGTCAACATTTGTGAACATGATAGAAATGATGCCTAAATCCTCACCACAAGCACCCGACATTGTGTTGAGTCTTCTAGGGTTTAGGTAAGATGTTTGTGTTTGAGGAGAGTGGGTGAGTCAGAGTATGCAGGGAAAATTAATATCTTGGAAGAAGATCTATGTCCAATGGAGTTAGAAAAATATATAGGATCTTGGGAATTCCAGAGAAGGAGAATATCAAGCACACATTTTACCTCTTTAAGGGAAGTGATTTCCAGTGACGTGCCATGAAGGAGGAGAAGATACTAGGAGAGGTGATTAACTGGGTAGAGTTATACAAGGGAGTGTGAGGGAAGGTATTTTCACTAGTTGTACATTGGAGACACGATGAGATAGTTTTGAAAACCTACATCATAGGGTGATCTTGATCAATGAATACAAGGTGCATTTCATGGACCTGTTAAGGTTATGACATTAACTTGCACCTACAAATAATAAGAGGATTGGAACATTTTATGAGGGACTGAATGCTAAGCTACAAAAATGGACATCTACACTTGAGAGGAGGGAGAAGTTTCTAGCCATCACAAAGTTAGTGAGACAAGTTTATATGGTGACAACTGTATGCCATGAATTCGAGTTGAGAAGGAAACAACTCAATAGTACTTCACAAGGGAAATATATTTGGCACCATAACATCAACAAGAGTCTTAAGATAGACAAGAAATGTCAGGTTAGAGCAACCATATATAGTCACAATGGTGACCTAGAAATGGAAGAAGACAAGCTTGGATGCCATCTAGGGTGATGGATTTAGGATTAGTGTCAGTGACATGCTTGTCTGGGCTACAATTTAGCAGACAATGCATGATCTACAACAATATGATAGTGGGTCATGTTGTTTTGTGAATAGGTGTTACCACTGTGGTTAATATGGTCATGTCAAGATGTTATGCTAATAGTTACATCAGGAGGTGACATTGTAGTAGTAGTTGTAGTCTAGATAATAACATGGATGTTCTAGGAGAAGGAATGTATCACAAGTAAGTTTGTAAATGGGTCGGGTATTAACCATTTACTCTCTACCCATACCTAATAGGATGGGGTAAGGGTACACATATTTTTTACCCATTACTTATTTACCCATTACTCAATCATGTTTATCTAAAATGAGTAGGGTAACAAGAGAAGTATTTCCCTACCCACCTCACTTACTCATTAGTATGGAATGTATTTGATTACATTAGGTTCTAACACATTTACTAATTCATAAAACTAAATGGGACTCAAACAAGTCTCACTAATTCCTATTTAACTTGAGTTATTATTAGAATCAATCAACTTAATTAAAAAATTATCAACACATCAATAATACAATATTAAAAAGAACAATGAATTCTTAGGAACCAATAATAAAATAATGGCTATACATGCATTCTTATTATAGTAATTCTTGGGTTACTATTAGTATTCTTGGTGTATACCACTTTAAACATCACTTATACTACATGAATTGTTTAGGAGTACATTGTGTTTCTAGTGTGGAATATTATACACACTTTTTTTGTTGAAACTATCACATATATCAGTAGAATTATTGATTTTACCATTGCACCAGTTGTCCTATAGAATGCTAGTGCAACCTTTATAGCACATTTTGCAGATACTAATACAAATATATATAAAATATAGGAGGTTACCTTAGGGTTTGACTTGAGGATGCATTACTTAAAGAATATCTATATCTTTTTGCCTAAAGAGATTGATTTTGATATCAACATGGTATCTAATACTCAAGTTATATTTCCAGAATCTTATAGGAGGTAACCGGTGGAGATGACATAATTGAAGACACACAATTATGATTTGTTTGAAAAGGGGTTTATACATATGACAATGTCTCCTTGATCTGCTCCTATGTTGTCTACGAATAAAAATGATGGATCAATGAGGTTTCACATAGATGAATGCAGTAGAATAGAATGATAGTGAAGAATAAATAACCCTTTATTGAGGATGAATGATTTTATGGTTTGTTTGATGGGAAAATTATGTTTTTAAGATAGATCTCAGATCATGTTATCTTCTATTGAGAATTATCGAGGATGTCATATGTAGAATATATTTAGGACTAGGTATGGTCATTATGAGTTTTTAGTTATGTCATTTGGGATAACCAATATATTTAGAATTTTTATGAATATGATAATAAAAGTTTAGAAGTATCTTGATCAATTTGTTGTAGTGTAAATAGATGATATCTTGACCCACTACATGGATGGTGATCAACATAATTATCATATTTTCAAGTACTGATAGTTATTAAGCATCTTCGCTTGTATACATAATTTTGTAAATGTGAGTTTTGGATGAACGATGTAACATTCCTAGGCGAGTCAAATTGTAAGGGATTTGTGCCCAAAATATAGAGAAAATAAAAAATCCTAAAGAGAGAGAAACTTAATATGCTGATAGAAGTCCAAATATTCCTTGGTTTTAACAATTATTGTAAATGGTTTATCAAGAAATTTAGTTATATATATATATTTACCATTGGATAGATTAACCAATAAGAGTGTACCTTTTGTTTAGGCAAGGAGTCTCAACACTATTAAGGAGTTGTAGACATCAACACATGCCATATTTTTGCTGGAGACATGGAAGGGATACATCATCTTCTATGATTCATTGAGGAGAGTTCTTGTTGTAGTGTTGTAGTGGTATAGGAATGCTATCTCTTGTGCTTCTAGATAGCTCAAGAAGCATTAGGCACTACTACATAAATGGCTTATAATGTCACATTTAAGGCATCAGTTGTAAACAAAAACCGACGCCTAAACCCAATAGCGTTGATTGAATACAAAAACCGACATATATCTGTGAGGAGTGGCCAGACATGGATATCACTTTTTATTTAGCGTTGGTTCCTCAATAAGCAACCGACGCCTAAAATCGACCGCCAAATTAAAATTTTCCAATAAAAAAAATCACCTCCAAAATTTAACATACGACGTCGGCTGTTAACAAACCAACCGACGACTAAAGGTTTTTCGCGAGACAGAAATTGGGCCAATTTTTATCGTCATTTTTTTTACAATAACCGATGCTGATGTGTTTTCGTGCGTCGTCCCCTCAAAAATTTTCACCCCCCTTTGGCGTCGGTTTTCTACGGCAACCGACGACTATGGTTAGAATTCGAGAACATTTTTTTTTGTCGGCATATGTATATAGACGTCGGTTTTTCTAGTTGAAATCGACGACTATCATTGAGAAGAGGTGTTAGTTTTTTTGGTAACCGACGCCCTACTGTTATAAGCGTCAATTTTTTTAATAACCGGCGCTGATGGTTAACATAATAGCACCCATGTGAAGCCAACTCTTCCCCTTTCTCTGTTTCATCCCCATGAGAATAGGTCTGGAGATTTCGCCCCTTGCTCCCTCCTCCTTGCATGCCGTCGCCCGCCGCTCCCTGCTCGCCGCCGCCACACCACCCCTTCTCCTTGCTCGCCACCGCCGCCACCCTTCTCCCTGCTTGCCACCACCGGCTCTGTGCTTGTTGGCTCCCTGCTCACCGCCGCCCTTCTCCCTGCTCGCCGACTGCCTGCTTGCTGGCGCCGGCTCCCAGTTGTGACCTACTCATCCTCCTCTACCTACTCCCTACCCTCTGCTACCCAAGGTTAGCCCCCCCACTAGCTACTCGAGCCACCTACTCTCCTACTCACTGCTCCGGCCACCTCTCCCTACTCCTTCTCTTCTGCTCGCCGCCACCGCCACAAAGGTACCCTTCTTCCTCCACCGACAACCATTGGATGGCCCCCTACCCTCAGGGTGCGGGCAATGGTGAGTGATGCTAACATTAGATCTTAGACCAATCCTCAAATCAGTAATTTTTATACATGTTTGAGTACATTAGGGTTCTAATCTACCCTTTTTTCCAATATTTTATGCTAATTGTGCTTATGCTAAATTTGGGACTTTAGTGATGGACTTTGTCCTAAGTTGCTATTTTTTCTATCTACTAGAGTGTGGGGGTTAACCATGTTTCCTGTAGTTTATAACATTGCATTGTGAATTATGGCATGTTTGAAACTATTGAATTCTTGATTTATAATTTAATAATGCTCTATATATTAGGTACTTATCATGTCTATTAAAATCCTATAGTAGAGGCATATGTATATGAAATTAGAGCATCAATAAATCATCAATGAAACCTAGATGTGACATTAGAATGACATTCTCTGGGGTGATGGGTTCATGATATATAAGTAATGATACCTCAATTCAATGGGGAACGTTGTCCTTGTGATTTACATACTCTAACAAGACATGGAATGTATTTGACCCTTTATCTAATATCCAAATTGTGAGTGATGCAATGTAAGTGAGAAAATACATGTAGTGGTGGTGAAATCTTATGTCTATGTTCTTTTATAGTTCTTTTATCTTATTTTTAATTTTTTCTTTTATTTTATTTTCTTCCTTACATAACTTCGTTATATAAAAAGATAACTCGATCCAACCTTGTTAATCACTTTTTCTTAATTGGACTAAAATCCAAATTGGCCTTAAGAAAAAATATCCTTAGGTTCGATCCTAAAAATTTAATGTGATCAGACCCACCTACTTATGAGTGGTGTTATATTTTGTTGGCCTAGAAACCCATCCAAGATTTACTCATTAGGAGTAAATCTTGGATAGTCCCCAGTTTGGGACTGTTCTTGAATACCTAATCTCACTTAGGATGTAAGTGTATAATGTGTATTGGGTTTTCAAGAAAATTTTGGTAGCATTTCCCCGTTGTTCTCCAAGTACATATTTCCCTGTTTGTTCTCTAAGTACATATGTACTTGGAGAACAACGGGGAAATGCTGCCAAAATTTTCTTGAAAACCCAATACACATTATACACTTACTAGTGAGATTAGGTGTTTAAGAATGGGATAGGTGGTACACATTTATTATATATAAGAATGACAACACATGTATTTGTTGGCCTAGAAACCCGTCTAAGATTTACTCATTAGGAGTAAATCTTGGATAGTTCCCAGTTTGGGACTGTTCTTGAACACCTAATCTCACTTAGGATGTAAGTGTATAATGTGTATGTGGTTTTCAAGAAAATTTCGGCAGCATTTCTCTATTTGTTCTCTAAGTACATATGTACTTGGAGAACAGTGGAGAAATGTTGCCGAAATTTTCTTGAAAACCCAATACACATTATACACTAACTAGTGAGATTAGGTGTTCAAGAATGGGATAGGTGGTACACATTTATTATATATAAGAATGACATCACATGTATTTGTTGGCCTAGAAACCCGTCCAAGATTTACTCATTAGGAGTAAATCTTGGATAGTCCTTGGTTTGGGACTATTCTTGAACACTTAATCTCACTTAGGATGTTTTAAACATTTATTATATATAAGACCTTAAACCCTAAAGTTTTTGCCATAAACTCTAATCTTTTAACCCTAGACCCTAATCTTGTTCTAATATATACTTGTTTTCTCTTTGATCATAGAATGGATAGATCATGGATGTCCATTCCAAATCGCTGCACCCCAAAGTTTATTTCTGGTCTTGATCAATTTATTAGATTTGCCGAGGAACATAGGAAACAACATGGAGATAGGTTCTACTATCCATGTAGGCATCACAGTAACAACTTGAAAGTCAGCACTGGTGACAAAATCAAAAGTCATGTCATGTGCAACGAGATTGTACAAGGCTATACAGAATGCCACTGGCATGGAGAGATTTCAAACCTGAAATCAGTGGATATCAATAGCAGTGCTTGTGTGGAAGAATAAATCACCTTCGATGACGTAGATGTGAACGAACCAGTTCCAGTAGACATCGTTGATGTGATGCTGCATAGTTGTGGGGTAGAGCACACCGATCCACCTCCCATGTTTAGAAACATTGTGCATGATGTTGAGATATCATTATACACAGGTTGTAAGTTTACGAAGCTTAGTGCTGTGTTGAGATTGTATAAGCTGAAAGCTAACAATAGATGGAGCGACAAAAGCTTCACGTCATTGTTGTCTTTGTTGAAAGAAATTCTTCCTGAAGGAAACGAGCTGCCAATATCAACATTCCAGTTAAAGAAATTGTTGTTCCCAATGGGAATGGAGGCCAAGAAGATACACGCATGCCCGAATGATTGTGTATTATTTCAAAAGGACTATGTGGATTTGAAGATTGTCTGAAATGTGGTGCATCAAGGTATAAATTGACGAATTTGGGGGAGTCCAAAACTGGTTCTCCTGCCAAGGTGATGTGGTATCTACCTATAATACCACAATTTCAACACTTGTTTTCCATTCCGATATATGCGAAGAATTTGAGGTGGCATGCAGATGTTAAGAAAAATAATGATGAGATCCTACGACATGCGTCTGATTCTCCACAGTGGAAGAAGATTGATTTATTGTACCCTGAATTCGGTGAAGAAGTCAGGAATCTAAGACTTGGGCTTTGTATAGATGGGATGAATCCATACGGGACATTGAGCAGCCAACATAGTACTTGTCTAGTTATGCTTGTTATATACAATCTTCCCCCTTAGTTGTATATGAAAAATAAGTACGTTATGTTGTCGTTGTTGATAGAGGGCCCTAAACAACCTGGAAATGATATCGACGTTAATCTTGAACCTCTAATTAATGACTTGAAGAAGATCTGGGGTGAAGGTGTGACGACCTATGATGCTTCACGAAGAGAGATATTTCATTTGCACACTATGTTGTTTTGCACTGTGAATGACTTTCCAGCATATGGGAATTTGTTTGGATATAGTGTCAAAGGATCTAAAGTGTGTCTTATATGTGAAGAGAACATTGATTAAATACGACTAAAATATGGGGGCAATACTGTATATCTTGTTCATCGAAGGTTTCTTCCAAAATTCCATCTGTATCGTAGGTTGCGCAAAGCATTCAATGGACGAAATGAGGAACGGAGTGCACCTAAACCTATACCAGGGGAGGATGTTTATGAAAGAGTAAGAGACTTTGCCAATGAATTTGGTAAGAGATCACAATGTACGATGGCAACATGGAGTGACAAATCTTTATTCAAGAAGAAGTCAATATTTTGGGATCTTCCTTATTGGAGTTCTTTGGCAGTCAGGCATTGTATCGATGTCATGCATGTTGAGAAAAATGTATGTGACAGCATCATCGATACTCTATTGAATATAGCAGGTAAGACCAAAGATGGGATAAAATCCAGAATGGACCTATGTGAAATGGGAATAAGGACAGAACTAACAAAACTAGTTAGTAGTGATCGGAGAACATACTTACCTCCCGCTTGTTACACATTGTCTAGAAAGGAGAAGAAAGCTATTTGTGAATGCTTGGTAAATGTTAAGGTGCCACAGGGCTACTCATCCAACATCCGTAGATTGGTATCAATGAAAGATCTGAAGTTGATAGGTCTTAAATCTCATGATTGTCACACTCTAATGCAACAAATATTGCCCATGGAAATTCGATCTATATTGTCGAAGCATGTAAGGTTTGCAATCACCAGACTTTGTTTCTTTTTCAACAGTATGTGTAGCAAAGTTATTGACCCTGATACCCTCGATAAATTGCAAAGAGAAGTGGTTGTTACCCTATGTCAGCTTGAGATGTATTTTCCTCCTTTGTTCTTTGATATCATGGTACATCTTGTTGTCCACTTTACTAGGGAAGTGAAAATGTTGGGACCAGTTTTTTTGCATTGGATGTATCCCTTTGAACGATACATGAGCATTTTTAAAGGTGATGTTCGAAACCGTTATCAGCCTGAAGGGAGTATTATTGAGGGTTATGTGGCGAGAGAGTTTAAGGATTTTTGCAATGACTTTCTGAGTGGTAATGACACTCCTGTTAATGACAAGAATATTAAGGAGCATTTTAGCAAAGGAATTTTGGGATCACAGATGAAAGTAATCAGCTGTGAGCAGTTGGAATAAGGTCACTTGTATATTTTACACAACATCGACGAAGTGAGTGTTTATATCGAGGAACATACCAATTTCATCAAGAGACAATATCCTCGAACCAATTCAATGTGGCTTGATAGAGAGCATAACAAGACATTTAAGTGGTTTGAAGATAAAGTCTTACATCAACTATCTCAAACACCAAATAATCATACTGAAACTATCAAATGCCTCGCCTTTAAACCAAAAGTGAATGTTATGTCTTATGAAGGGTTTGACATAAACGGATTCTCATATTACACAAAGCGTCAAGATGATAAGAGTGTCATCCAAAATAGTGGGGTCACCCTTCAAGCATCTACATTGTTTTTTGCAAGTGCAAAGGATAAGAGTCCACGTGAAGCTAAAATGCCATATTACGGTGTCATTGAAGACATATGGGAGTTTGACTACATAGATTTTAGAATTTTGCTCTTTAAATGTAATTGGGTTGATAACACCAAAGGAGTTATAGTGGATGAATTGGGTTTCACATTAGTGAACTTTGAAAAATTGGCGAGAAGGGAGAACCATTCATATTGGCATCACAGGTAAAACAAGTATTTTATATCGATGATCCTGCAAATGATAAATACTCAGTTGTTCTTCATGGTAAAAGACAATTCATTGAAGATCCTATAGATGAAGAACAATAGTATGATAAGTATGATGAATCCAGTCCATTCTCAGTTGGGTTGCCAACACCACCAAATATTGAAGCTAATGATGACTTGTATGTGCGCGGAGATCACAATGAAGGATTGTTAATTGATAAAAGATTTCAATATTAGAGGCGTGCATGTTTATATTTTTTATATGTTTTATTTTTCTAAATGTGAATTTTACAATGTGAATGTGACATTTACAATGTGAATTACTTTATAATGTGAATGTGAACTTTACAATGTGAACTTTACAATGTGAACTTTACAATCTGAATGTGAACTTTCAGATGGCTGAGCATTCATATGATGACCGTACTGATGATTACTGTGAAGGTGAGGACGTCAATGCGCCGCCTCACAATGTAAGTTTTAAAAATATATCCCGCCTCACATTTATAGTTATATCATGTGAGTGTGTTTTTTTTGTCAAATTTTAGGTTGGTGATGTACCCCCTGAAGAAATTGGGGCACTTGATGAGCAGCAAAAAAAATTGAGAAAGTGAGGGGCATCACAATGATGAGAAAGTTACAACAACAAAGGGGTAATGGACCCAAACTGGCTGTGGATTTCGATCAAGTAGGAAATCCAATTGGAGTGAACCACAACTCATTTATTTCATATCTTGGGGTTCTTACTCACAGCCATTGTAGTCCTAACCTATATTCCTGGCATAAAGTTCCTAAGGGAAAGAAAGACTTAGTCTGGAAGGAACTATGCATGAGTTATTATTATTTGCAATTCTATTTTTGTAGATTACTAATTTTTAGGATACTAGTTAATAGAAATTCTATTTTGTAGAGTATATTTGATCTGGATGAAAAGATGCATCGTAAATGCGTGATGCAATGTTGTGGGAGGGTCCTAAGGAAATATAGGACAAATCTCACCTGAGATTACATACGCGATGCTAAGAAGAGGTTCTTGATTGATTTCCATTTCTAGGCATTGATCACTTTTTGACTAATTCTACACTAATAATTTTTGTTTGTATTATCTTTAAAAAATAAATTTAGGAAGAAGGAAGCCCCTGATCAATGGAACTACCTAGACCCCAAAGACTGGGAGGAGTTTTTTACCCAAAGAAAAACAGATGAATTCAAGGTATTAAGCGCCACTCCCAATTTATTTAATATACGTTCTTATGTATTCACCTATTCAAGATTAACCTTTAGTGTTACTAACCAAATAAATGTGCTTACTAACAAGGCTATCAATGATGCTCAAAGAGCAAGGCATGCACTGAATGTGCATGACCACACAATGGGTCCAAGAGGCTATGCAGGCATTCGCCAAAGACTACATGCTGAGTCTGCTACTCAGTTTGCTGCTACTCAGGAGACTGCAGAGTCCTCAACTATTGGTCCCACACCTCTGCCTCGCCATGCTATGTGGATAGCTGGGAGGCAAAACAAGAAGGGAGATATAACGAAGCCTTTAACTGCTGAGGCAGCTACAAAAATGGTAAAATTCAACTCTTAGAGCAATCAATCGATATTGATTATTATTATGTTTACTTACCAATTTCTGTTGATGGCGATTAGCGAAAGCTGCACGAGTAGAGGAAGGAAGGCAAGTTCATCCCTAAGGGAATAATGGATGAATTGACAGTTGCTCTGGGTAACCCAGAGCATCTTGGACATGTTAGGGGTGCAGACGTTGGTGTGGGCATCAAAACGTTCTTTGGGCCATCCCAGCGCAAACCTGTCCCAAAAGAGGGACTTTCACAAGTTGAGGCAACCTATTCTTTTTTAGAATGTTATTGTGAAAGGGAATTCAATAATCGATAGCTAGCGTTTCTTTTATCCATGTATAGGTAGATGAATTAATTGAGAGGAAAGTCCAAGAAGCAATGATGAAGTGGCAGGCATCTCAGACGGCCACTCAGACGGTATCTGTGACATGTCGTGCTTCTATTACTCCTACTGTAGAGGTTGGGAGTAATCCTATAAACCCACCACCTAACACATCCTCTGTAAGTGTTTTTATGACATAGTAGCTAGTCTTTTTAAGATGATATGTTTGTGTATATATGCATATAACATTCTTTAAGTAAATTTGTAGGGGTTGAAGCCATGTTGTCTAAAAAGTCAAGAATATGTCATTGCATAGGCGTCGGTTTACCCACTCCTTCCAGGGGAAATGTTTCATGGGACTCCAGTACCAGATGGTGTGGTTCGTGTGATCCTGACACTACTACAGAACAGGGCTTTAGCGACGGTTGTTTATGCCCTTTTAGCGACGGTTCTCAAGTGACGCCTATGTGGGCGCCGCTAAAGGTCGAACTCTTCAGCGTCGGTTTTATAACCGATGCCAAAAGGCTTCGTGCCACCAAAAACGTGTCAGCATGGCATCTATCGGCGTCAGTTATGTATAGTACGCCGATGCCAAAAAGGTTCGCGCCACAAAAAGGGCGCCATCTAGGACAGTTTCTACATCGGTTTACAACTAAAACACTGACGCCATATTTCTAGACGACACATCCGTGCTTCCCTGCACGGCCGTTTTGTAGCACTATAGGCGTCGGTGTTATACTAATCACTGACGCCATTAACTGCCACAGACGTGCTTTCCTGCACGGTCGGGTTGTTTGTCACTTTAGGCGGAAGTTTTTATCCAATAACCGACGCTAGAATCCTTTGATGACGGTTTCTATAAATAACCGACGCTTATGTTTTAATTTTTTTTTTCTAATCAGTTTGCAGGCCTGTTGTGGCTGGTCAGCAGGATGAGAACCTGCAATTTAGTTTTGAACTGCAGGTTTACGACATCCATTGATATCAGCTAACAAACATGCCACAAACCTACAAAATCAACAAATATACTTTTCACACAAGTAGATACATTCACACATCAATTCAATTCTCACATTCACACATGTAGAAACATTCAAATACATGTAGAAATATTCAGACATGTATAAACATTCAGAAATATTCATTTACAAAATATCATTCAACATCGCTATCAACATCCCAATTATATTTTACAGTTGCCACTGCTTGAATGGATCTTGCCCATTCTTCTCTTACTTCATTTAATACTTCCATAGTGTATGGAGCATGTATATCTTTTAAGTATTTACCTATAGTGTGGTCAGTTTTAAACACCTGCAAAGAGAATGATGTATATATAAGTAATAATATAGAAATAAGATTGATATATTTCATACTAACTAATGAGACTATATATAATACCTCATGTATGGTATCGATGTCCAATGCGGCATATTGGATAATCATCTTCATAAATCACATCACATAGTATGCGCATGCCCAACCGTTGTCTTGTCTAGCGCACTATAAATTGAAACATACAAAATATTAAAAAATACAACTAAGCACAGTTCACATAAATAATATATACATTGGAGTCGGGAACTTACTTTCACATTCTCCCAAATTATTGGCTCGTTCTTTTTTCTGGGGACCTTTCCTCAAACCTTTTTGAATGCATCTAAACCCCTACATGTTAATGTAACACAGTAAATTGCATAATTAAATAGTAATATAATAACATATGTTAACGGATATAAAAATGAAATATTTCTCACCAGAATAAGGGCATTCTCATTACGTGTCCAATTTTAGTATTCAATGTACTCCCTACAGGATCTAGATAATAAACAGTGAACGTCCCGAGGAGAATAACTAGTAACTCCCAATGCCTACCGCTAGAGGTAAAAAAGTTAAAAATTAATAACTCAAAATCCACAATAAAAATGTAATTTTCTTAAGTCCAAATTATAAGTAAAGTAAACTTACTTGACATTGAATGGAGCTATTATTATCGTCTTGTTTTGTTGACCGAAAACTGTAAAAGCATCTATACAGTATTGTTGAACACTATCAGGGTCTTTAGCTATCATACTAATCAATGATGGAATTAAAAATCCCACATGGTCAAATGCAAATTGTTTACATTGATTTTCGACTAAGTAGCTACAAAACATGTATTACGTATGCATTAATATATAAGAAACCAGATCACCAGATCTTACACAAGATATATGGATGTATAAACAAGATCTCACCTTATCCATGTCTCTATCATTAATGTATTTAGCCAATCATATAGAAACAACTCAATAATATCTTGTATAAATAAAGAGCTTTCGTATGATTGACCTACATAATTTGCTTCTAAAGAAACAATTATAGGGCAATGTATATTATGTGCCCGTAGCCAACATGTCATTCCCCTACAAGCAGGACCTAATGGGAATTTTAGGTCAGTTGGAACCCAACTTGGTAATGCAGGAAGTGGAGGTGGAGGCCTAGATGCTCCGAGTGTCTTCTTTTTAACCTGTATATATAATTTCAGATCAATTGACCTCATATATACACATTAACAATCTAAAGTAATGTAAATTTATCTTACAATTTCAATAGTGTAGACGACATCTGCTTTAGGCCACAATATCACCCCGCCTTCTGCCTCAACAAGTGTATCAATATCCGGGTGGGCATATGGCAATGTAGCTTCCCTCCAATCAGGGAATACACATATCGGGCTTACACGAACATAGCCCTGTAGCATTGGAGTCCCATGAAACATTGCCCCAGGAAGGGACGGGTAAGCCTGCGCCTCTGCAACAACATAGTCTTGCATTCTTAAGCGACATGGCTTCAACGCCTACAAATTTACGTAACGAATGTTATACATATATACATATCATATTGAAAACATATCATCTTGAAAAGACTAGCTACAATGTCATAAACAATACTTACAGCAGACGTGTTAGGCGGCGGTGGGTCTACAAGATTACTCTCAGTCTGTGCATCAGTAGAAGAGTGGGTCGCCATAGGCTAATTGGAAGCCTGAGATGCCTGCCACCGCAACATTTCTTCCCTGACCTTCTTAGCAACTATATCCTTGACTCTTTTATTCTCCTATACATGGATAAAAGAAACATTAGCTTCTTATTATTGAATTCCCTTTTGCAGTAACATTATAAAAAAAGAATATGTTACCTCTTCTTGTGAAAGTCCCGCTCTGGGTTTGCGCTGGGATGGCCCAAAGAATGTTTTGATGCCCACACCAACGCCTACACCCTAACACGTCCAAGATGCTCTGGGTTACCCAGAGCAACTATCAATTCATCCCTTGTGCCCTGAGGGGTGAACGTGCCTTGTTTCCTCTGCTCGTGCAGCTCCCACTAATCACCATCAACAGAAATTGGTAAGTTAACACCGCAAATAATCAATATTCAAATGATTGTTCTAAGAGTTGTATTTTACCATTTTTGCAGCCGCCTCAGCAGTTACGGGCTTCTTTATTTCACCCTTCTTGTTTTACCTCCCAGCTATCCAGACATCATGGCGAGGCATGGGTGTGGCAGACTCCTGAGTCGCAGTAGACTCCTGAGTAGCAGCAGACTCCGCCTGTAGTCTTTGGCGAACACTTGCATAGCCCTTTGGACCCATAGTGTGGTCATGCACATTCAGTGCACGGCTTGCTTTTTGTGCCTCACTGAGGGCCTAGTTAGTATGCACATTAATGATTTGGTTAGTAGCACTAAATGTTAATCTTGAATAGGTGAATACAACATATATTAATTAAATTGGGAGTGACGCCTAATACCTTGAATTCTTCAGATTTTCTTGAAGCAACAAACATGTCCCAATCTTCTTTGTCCAAGAAGTTCCACTATTCAAGGGCTGACTTCGTCTTCTTATCACCATCTTTTTTGTATTCTCTGTTGAGATTTGTCCTATAATTCCTTAGCATCTTTCCAGCGCATTGCATCACACTTTTACGATGCAGCTTCTCATCCAATGCAAACAGATTCTGTAAAATAGAATTGTTATTAACTAGTATCCAAAAATAGAATTGCAAATAATAGAATTTGTAATCTACAAAATAGAATTGCAAATAATAATAACTCACGCATAAATCCTTCCATATCATGTCTTTCTTCGTCTAAGGAACTTTATGCCAATTATCATACTTAACACCACAATGGCTTCGAGTGACAACCCCAAGATAGTTTACAAAATTATTGTGGTTCACTCCAATTGTATTTCCTCCATTATCAAACTCCACATCCAATCTGGATCCACTACCACTTAGAGCTATCAACTTCTTCAATAGAGTGATGCCCCTTTTCTTGTTAAGTGTTTGGTGATTCGCATCAAGTTCCTCCAGTGCTTCAGTGGGTACATCAACCTAAAATTTGACAAAAATAAACACACTGAATTAGCCCAATATAGAAATATAGGATATATGACATAACTATAAGATAATGAATTTTATAGAAATTCAGGATATGTTTTTAAAACTTACATTGGTATCCTCGCCATGCTCATCATGGACAGCATGCTCATCATGGACTTCATTCTCATCATGGACATCATGCTCATCATGGTCAGCCATCTGAAAATGTCATTAAAAAGTCAAACATTTAGCATTTGTATTAACTACAAGATAATGAGACATCAAATCTGAAAATGATATTGATATTAAAAAAGCAAACAATTAGCTTCAATAAAAAATATAAACATGCATGCCTCTAAAATTGTGATCTTTTATCAATTAACAATCCTTCATTGTGATCTCCGCGGACATATAAGTCATCATTAGCTTCAATATTTTTTGGAGTTGGCAACCCAACTGAGAATGGACTGGAGTCATCATACTTATCATAGTACTCTTCTTCGTCTATAGTATCTTCAATGAACTATCTTTTACCATGAAGAACAACCTGCCATTTATCATTTACAAGATCATCGATATAGAATACTTGTTTCGCCTATGATGCCAATATGAATGGTTCACCCTTCTCGCCAATCTTTTCAAAGTTTACTAAAGTGAAACCCAATTCATCCACTATAACTCCTTTGGTGTTATCAACCCAATTACATTTAAAGAGCGGAATTCTGAAATATATGTAGTCAAACTCCCATATGTCTTCAATGACACCGTAATATGACATTTTAGCTTCACGTGGAATCTTATCCTTTGCACTTGCAAAATACATAGTCGATGCTTGAAGAGTGACCCCACTGTTTTGGACGACACTCTTATCATCTTGGCGCTTTGTGTAATATGTGAACCCATTAATGTCAAACCCTTCATAAGACATAACATTCGGTTTTGGTTTAAAGGTGAGGCATTTGATAGTTTCCGTAATATCATCTGGTATTTGAGATAGTTGATGTAAGACTTTATCTTCAAACCACTTAATAAATGTCTTGTTATGCTCTCTAGCAAGCCACATTGTATTGGCTCGAGGATATTGTCTCTTGATGAAATTGGTATGTTCCTCGATATAAACACTCACTTCATCCATGTTGTGTAAAATATACAAGTGAGCTTGTTCCAACTGCTCACGGCTAATTACTTTCACCCGTGATCCCAAAATTCCTTTGCCCTCCTCAATATTCTTGTCATTAACAGGAGTGTTATTACCACTCAGAAAGTCATTGCAAAAATCCATAACCTCTCTCGCCACATAACCTTCAATAATACTCCTTTCAGGCCGATAACGGTTTCGAACATCACCTTTAAAAATGCTCATGTATCGTTCAAAGGGATACATCCAATGTAAGAAAAATGGTCCCAACATTTTCACTTCCCTAGTCAAGTGGACAACAAGATGTACCATGATATCAAAGAACGAAGGATGGAAATACATCTCAAGCTGACATAGGGTAACAACCACTTCTCTTTGCAAATTATCGAGAGTATCAGGGTCAATAACTTTGCTGCATAGACTGTTGAAAAAGAAACAAAGTCTGGTGATTGCAAACCTGACATGCTTCGGCAATATAGATCGAATTGCCACGGGCAATATTTGTTGCATTAGAGTGTGACAATCATTATATTTAAGACCTATCAACCTCAGATCTTTCATTGATACCAATCTACGGATGTTGGATGAGTAACCCTGTGGCACCTTAACATTTACCAAGCATTCACAAAAAGCTTTCTTCTCCTTTCTAGACAACGTGTAACAAGCGAGAGGTAAGTATGTTCTTTTATTACCCATTTCACGTAATTCTATTAATTCTGACCTTATTCCCAGTTCACGTAGGTCCATTCTGGATTTTATCCCATCTTTAGTCTTACCTGGTATATTTAACAGAGTATCAATAGTGCTATCACAGACATTTTTCTCAATGTGCATTACATCGATACAATGCCTGACTGTCAAAGAACTCCAATAAGGAAGATCCCAAAATATTGACTTCTTCTTGAATGAAGAATTGTCACTCCGTGTGGCCATACTACATTGTGATTTCTTACCAAATTCATTGACAATGTCTTTTACTCTTTCATAAACAACATCCCCTGGTATAGGTTTAGGTGCACTCCGTTCATCATTCCATCCATTAAATGCTTTACGCTTCCTACGATATGGATGGAATTTTGAAAGAAACCTTCGATGACCAAGATATACAGTCTTGCCGCCATGTTTTAGTCTTATTGAATAAGTGTTTTCTTCACATATAGGACACACTTTAGCTCCTTTGACACTATATCCAGACAAATTCCCGTATGCTAGAAAGTCATTAATAGTGCAAAACAACATAGCGTGCAAACGAAATGTCTCTCTTACTGAAGCATCATAGGTCATCACACCTTCAGCCCAAAGTTTCTTTAAGTCATCAATCAGAGGTTCAAGATAAACATCGATATTATTTCCGGGTTGTTTAGGGCCCGATATCAACAAAGACAACATAACGTACTTATTTTTCATACACATCCAGGGAGGAAGATTGTATATAACAAGCATGACTGGACAAGTGCTATGTTGGCTGCTCAATGTCCCATACAGATTCATCCCATTTGTACAAAGTCCAAGTCTTAGATTCCTATCTTCTTCACCAAATTTGGGGTACAATAGATCAATCTTCTTCCACTGTGGGAATCAGACTCATGTCGTAGAATCCCATCATTATTTTTCTTAACATCTGCATGCCACCTCAAATTCTTCGCATCTTTCGGATTTGCAAACAAGCGTTGAAACTATGATATTATAGGTAGATACCATATCACCTTGGCAGGAGAACCACTTTTGGACTCCCCCAAAGTCGTCAATTTATACTGTGACACACCACATTTTGGACAATCTTTCAAATCCACATAGTCCTTTTGAAATAATACACAATCATTTGTACATGTGTGTATCTTCTTGGCCTCCATTCCCATTGGGCACAAGAATTTCTTTACCTGGTATGTTGAGATTGGTAGCTCGTTTCCTTCAGGAAGCATTTATTTCAACACAGTCAACAATGAAGTGAAGCTTTTGTCGCTCCATCTATTGTTAGCTTTCAACTTATACAATCTCAACACATCACTAAGCTTCATAAACTTAGCACAGCCTGTGTATAACAGTATCTCAGCATCATGCACAATGTTTCTAAAGATAGGAGGTGGATCGGTGTGCTCTACCCTACAACTATCCAACATCGCATCAACGATGTCTACTGGAACTGGTTCGTTCACATCTACGTCATCGGAGGCAATTTCTTCTTCCACCCAAGCACTGCTATCGACATCCACTGGTTTCGAGTTTGAAATCTCTCCATGGCAGTGCCATTATGTATATCCTTGTACAATCCCATTGCACATGACATGACTTTTGATTTCATCACCAATACTGACTTTCAAGTTGTTACCGCAATGCCTACATGGACAGTGGAACCTATCTCCAGGTTCTTTCCTATGTTCCTCGGAAAATCTAATAAACTGATCAAGACCAGATATAAACTCTGGGGTGCATCGATTGCGAATGGACATCCATGATCTATCCATTCTATGATCAAAGAAAAACAAGTATATATTAGGATAAGATTAGGATCTACGGTTAAATCTTGTATGGGTTTCTAGGCCAACAAACACATGTGATGCCATTCTTATATATAATAAATGTGTACCACCTATCCCATCCTTGAACACCTAATCTCACTAGTAAGTGTATAATGTGTATTGGGTTTTCGAGAAAATTTCGGCATCATTTCCCCGCTGTTCTCTAAGTACATATGTACTTAGAGAACAAATGGGGAAATGCTACCGAAATTTTCTCGAAAACCCAATACACATTATACACTTACATCCTAAGTGAGATTAGGTGTTCAAGAACAGTCCCAAACCGGGGACTATCCAAGATTTACTCCTAATGAGTAAATCTTGGACGGGTTTCTAGGCCAACAAACAGAATAATAGATATGTACATGTTAGGGTTTCATCACAATTAATGTTAGGGTTTCATCACAATTAATGTTAGGGTTTCATCACAATTGATGTTAGGGTTTCATCAATGTTAGGTTTAATCAAATCAAATTAGGATGCTACAATTGACAAGTTTAAATCTTATTTCAACATGCATCAAAATTTACTGAATTAGGCCAAACATTATGATTAGAAGCACAAATATATGACAAATATATGAAAGCAAAAGATTTGTTAATATCCTAGGATTTACATAAAGCATTACATGAAAATTTGTTCATATCCTTACCAACAACAAGCACGGCCGTGGCTGTGTTGGCCTACCACGGCCGTGCTGGACAGCACGGCCGTGGTAGGCCAACACAGCCAGGGTCGTGCTTGCTGTTGGTAAGGAGCTAGGGAGAAGAAAGCAAAGAGGCTAGGCTACCTGGAGCTAGCGTGGAGAAGAGCGGCGGCAGTAGTGGCGGTGAGCAGGCGAAGAAGAAGAGGGGCGGGCGGCGAACAACAGTGGCACCGGGAGAAGCAGTAGCGGCGCCGGCTGGAGAAGCAGCAGGCGAAGAAGTAGCAGCGGCGGGCGGCGGGCAGCGGCGCCGACGAGCAGAAGAGCACCAGTAGCAGCAGCGGCGAGCAGCAGCAACCGACGTTGGGCGATTTTGGGAGAGCGGCGGTGAGCAGCAGCACATGAGAGAAATATCGCGATGAAACAGGAAGAAAGGGGGAATAGGCGGGTGATCGGGTCTATTAAGTTGGTCAACGACGTCGATTATCTACAAAACCGACGCCTATTATAATTTAGCGTCCGTTAATAGTAAAAAACCGACGTCCAACTAGACAATCTTTACCCTAAATTATTTGGCGGGAACCATTATCAGCGTCGGTTATCAACGGATAACTGACACTAAAAGTGGGACTTTTCGTACAAATTTTCATCTTAAATAGGCGTCAGTGAATAGTTAAAAAATCGACACTGTAGGTAGATGCAAATTTTTTCGCTCGAAAATTGGATTTCGTGGGCGATTTTAGGCGTCAATCTGTTATACCCAGCCAACGCTGAATATAAAGTGGTACCCGTGTCTGGCTGGTCTTCAAATATAGACGTCGGTTTGCCTAAATAACCGACGTCTAATATTATAGGCATCAGTTTTCCTAAATAAACGACGCCCAGAAAAGTGACACTGAATGTTGTTTCTGTAGTAGTGCGATAAGTGTAGTCCCCAAATGGAGGGATCTTACATTGCCATATGCCCACCCAGATTCTGAAACGCTTAGTGAGGTAGAAGGCAGAGTGATATTGTGGCCCAAAGCGGATGTCGTATATACTAATATTGTATGATAAATTTACATTACGTTAATTTGTTAGTGTGTACATATATATGAGTCAATTGATCTGAAATTATATATACAGGTCAAAAGGAAGACACCCGCTACATCTTGGCCTCTACCTCCACCTCCTGAAATACGAAGTTGGCTTCCAAGGGACCTACACGTCTCGTTAGGTCCTAATTGTAGGGGTATGGCAGATTGGATAGGCGAACATGATCCAAATTGCCCTATAAATATTACTATTTTGGAGGAAGCTACAGGTCAATCATATGATAACAAGCTATTTATATGAGATATTTTAGAGATGTTTCGTTATGCTTGGCTGAATACATATATGATAGAGCTATAGATATGGTGAGATCTTGTTTATACATCCATATACCTTGTTGTATATACTGTGATCTGGTTTCTTATATATTAATGCATACGTAATACATGTTTTATAGCCACTTACACACGATATGTACAAATTTTTCATTTCTCCATGTGGGATTTTTGGTTCCATCTTTGATTAGTCTTGTAGGTAAAAACCCTAGGTCAATTACTTCATACTGCTGTGATGTTTTTAAATATTTTGGTAAAAACAAGAAGATGGTGATAATAGCTCCATTCAATGTCGGGTAAGTTTACTTTGCTTATAATTTGGACTTAAGAAAATTACATTTTTATTGTGACTTATAAGTTATTAATTTTTAACTTTCTTACCTCTAGTGGTAAGCATTGGGAGCTACTAGTTATTGTCCCTGAGACGTTCACTATCTATTATCTAGATCCTGTGGGGAAGGAATTGAATATATATGAACACACAATGAAAAGGATATTATTCCCGTAATAAATATTTCATATTTTTATATCCGTTAACATTTGTTATTACATTACTATTTAATTATGCAGTTTAATGTGTTACATTAACATGTAGGGTTTTACAAGAGTACACCAAAGATGGAGGAAAGGTCCCCAAGAAAAAGAACCATCCACTAACTTAGCAGAATGTGAAAGTAATTTCTCGACTCCAATGTATACATTATTTATGTGAACTGTGCTTCTTTGTATTTTTGAATATTTTGTATATTTCAATTTATAGTGTGCTACACAAGACAATGGATGGGCATGTGGATACTATGTGATGCGATTTATGAGCATAATTATACAACATGCCACAATGGAAATCGATAGCATACATCAGGTATTATATGTAGTCTCATTAGATAATATGAAATATATCAATCTTATTATATATTATTAATTATATATATACATCATTCTCTTTGCAGGTGTTTAAAACTGACTTCACTATAGGTGAAAAGTTATTAGATGTACATACTCCCTATACGATGGATGAGTTAAATGATATAAGAGAATAATGGGCAGAAGCCCTACAAGTAGTGAGAATTTTTAAATATAATTAGGATAATGACAATGATGAATAAAGAATGATATTTCTAAACTTTGTTCTCATAATTATTTTTGTGTGAATGTGAATGACTTCGTATGAATTGTCATATGTGTGAATGTGAAGATGATCAATACATGAATGTTTCTACATGTGTCTGAATGTGAAAATAGATGAAATGAATGGAACTGTAGGTTGCTAAATGTGTGTGAAAATTAGACCTGTCAAAAGGGTGGGTGGGTTGGGTTTGGGTTGGGTCATTGCGGGTGTGGGTCTGGCGGGTGCGGGTCAAAAAGATACACTTTTAAATGGGTGGAAGAAAAGCATACCCAAATCCGACCCAACGGGTTGCGGTTTGCCCGCGGATGCCCATATAAAATGTGTACAATCAACAATAAGTTACCAGTTGCTTTTTTTAACACTAAAAACAACATTTGAAACAGCTTGTAACTATTATTTTTATGTTAAATATAGTGCAAAAGAACCAACCAACTACTATGTTTGACATCAAACTATTCGATTAGGTTTTGATATATGAAAAAGTAGCAGCTAGTTGTATGTTGATATAAATTAGGAAAATCGATGTAGTTTTCATAGATAAATATCACAAGAAAAATACATAATTTTGTCATGTAACATTAGGCATTCGTAATATTACAAGTACTTGTTATTTCCTATTGCAAACACAAAATAACGAGAATACAATTGGTGTTGGTAAAGGTAAAGAATTAACTTGTACAAAACAAGCAACATCTTTTAATAAGTGTATGTGTATATTATGTATATAAATATATTTGCTTCAATTAACTGGGTCACCCGCGGGTGCCCACGGATCACCTGTGAAACCCGCTTAATAAACGAGTGGGTATGGGTTTGGGTGATTTTCAGCAGGTGGCAAATTTTGTCACCCAAACCCAAGTTAAACGAGTCGACCCATGGGCACCCGCAGATTTTGACCCAGTTTGACAGGTCTAGTGAAAATGGAGGAAATTTGAAATAGAACTACTCATTTCTACAAGTGTGTGATGAAAACATATGAATTAAATGTGCTTATACATGTGTGTGAATCACATGATAAATATATAATATTGTCCATATTGTTAATTTTGTAGGTTTGTGGCCTATTGTTGGCTGATATCAATGGATGTTGTAAACCTGTAGTTCAGAACTGAACTGTAAGCTCTGCATCCTGCTGACTAGCCATACAGCAGGCCTGCAAACTGATAAGAAAAAAATTTGAACATAGGCATCGATTATTTGTGTAAAACTGACAATAAAACACATAGGCATCGGTTGTTAGTGTAAAGCGATGTCTTTATCCCCTTCTGGCGTCAGTTATCCATAAAACCGACACCTATTGCGGTCAGGTACTACGGCCGTGCTGGGTAGCACGACCGTGGTGGTAGGGGATATGGCGTCGGTTATTAGTATACAAACTAACATCGATGATGCCCTTGTTGGCGCCTTTTTGGTGGCGGGAAGGGGTATGACATCGGTTGTTAATTAATAACTGATGTTTTTAATCAGGTTATAGTGTCAATATTCTTTAAGAACCGACACCTATAGTCCCCTTGCTGGTGTGTTTTTTGGTGGTGGGAAGGTTTATGACGTCAGTTGGGGGACCGACACTGAAGGCGTCGACTTTTAGTGGCGCCCACTTGTGTGTCGCTTGGAAACCGACGCCTTAGGCCTTAAATAACCAATGCCAAAGGCCATTTCTGTAGTAGTGAGGAAAACTATCAACACAAGAGCCTCAAGTATATCTTGTGCTTCTAGATAGCTCAAGATAGTCATGGTTCTATATTTGAAGATATGGATGTCCTATCATAATGGGGAGTAATACCATATATTCATGTTGGTATGTATGCCAAGAGATCCAATCATATGATTATTGTAATAGCATAATTTGCAAATTATTTGGTCAATAAGTAAAAGGCAAGCTTCCAATTTATGTAGTTATTCAGTTATGAGATAATGAAGTAAGATAATAAATGTCTAGATAATGATATTACTCAATGACATATGTTTTCAAGTATGTGACCTGAACAATGAGAACATACAAAAGCTAAGAGTATGTACATTCTCATTATGTCCAGGGTTGGATGTTATTGTGAAAGGCAGATAGACAACAATAACACATTAGACTAGAGTGTGTGTTGGTTGATGACAAAATCTCATTATTCATGATATGTGATATCAAACCAAGTACACAAATACATGTTAGAGAACAATGTATCAGACAGAACAACCATAAAAGTGATACATGAGGCATACACCAGTAGTCAGAATCATCTCTTATAGTGTTGGTAGTGATTGTGGTTCTTAGACCTGAAGTCACTACACTCATCACATGTCGTTTGATATGCTTTGACATCATCAAACATAATCCTAAATAAGGGTTGCCATAATAGTGATGATTGGGTGATTGTGACACATGGGGACTGACTGTGAGTGATAAAGATGGGATTTGTCCCTCCTATGGGAGCATGATATCCTAGACCTCTTGCACATGATTTGGCGAGATTGAGAAATGCATGGAAATGCACATGTGAGTCAATATGCGATATTGAGCTTACATATATCTCATACAATCTACTCGGGTTCAAGGAACAAGATTGAATGTTGAAGAGGATGACTACTTCATGCCCCGAGTTCAATCTAGATATCAGTCACAAAGGGACTATACAAATACTATCACACCATACACATATTGTAGGTTGAAGTTGTTCTCCAACTTTCCATTTATTTGGGTAGCAATGATGTGTGACTAGGCATCACTCTTTCCTTGTGATGTCATAACTGGTTATGGACATTCACTGCCAACATAACATGGAACCTATAGCCACACAAATAGGAACTCACCTGGAATAGGAGTTTATCCATGAATGATGTTTAAATTTATTACTAAAGATGTTTATGTACTCAATTAAACAACCAATTAACTTGACTCGACTCATAACCATGAAGTTCAAGTGTTGAACCAACTGGTTTGAGTGTCAGGTTGATTGAGAATTGAATTGGCTAATTTTTGCATGATTTAGGTCACCAACCGATCAGCTCATTGGGTGAACCGACCATCTCAGGTTGGTGAGACAACCGATTCACCTCATGAACCAATCATCTCGGTCAAGCCAGTCAAACCTTCTGGTAATTTTCTCGATTCATGAGAATAGTTGATCGTTTTACATGTTCAATTTGATTGGTAAAAGGAATTAATGTTGGACATTAATAGAAAATAAATTATCAATTCAATTTCGATTGGGAAACATGTGAACTGACTCACTAAGTGAACTGATCGACTTACTGTGCCAGCCGATCGGTTCACCAGTGAACTGACCTTTTTACATGTCACAGATTGCAAAGTTCATGGGAATTCATGACCCTTCTACTCCCACATAGACTAGGAACCCAGACCCTAACCCCTCCTACAAATAGAGGGGTACTAGGGGCTTCCCAACACATACAATTAATAATCAGTTACTCTGACAATTGTTGTCCTCTCTAGTTGTGGTATCCAAGAGAGCCCAAGCAAGTCCTATCCAACTAGGGAGGGACACAAGGGAGAGAACAACTGAGAGAAATCATAGGAGAGAAGGTTGGTGACTAGTATGACAACAGAAGGGGACAACTCCTTCTTTTCTATTCTAGTAGGATGAAATGAGTTCAAGGTGGTCTGTGTGGACTTCCATAGAGGCAAGGTGGACTTTTCCCATCGCTGGGAGGACAACGTCAACCAACAATCCATGGTACAAACCAAGGAGTTGTTGTTGATGCCGTTCAAGTTTGTTGTCTGTGGTAGAGACCAACAGGAGTAGAAGATGAGTCCCAGTGCAACTAGAAGACAATTGCACATCTACAATGACAAGGAGATTTCACTGGACTTACTCCATGACCAGGTATTTCCTCGAAACCAACCTTTCCATTATATAGTTATTGACATGATCCACTGGTTTATGGGGAATATGGTAGTAATTTTTTCCCCTCTACCTATTTTGTAGCCATATTTCCCTACAATTCACTCATCACCAAATCCTCAAGTATATCTCCACATAGAAGGGGATAAACATGAAGTAGAGCCAATGGTTGGATTTGATCAAGGAATATGATTGTGCCATATATTATCATATTGAGAAGTAAAATGTTATTTTTTTGTCTTTGAGTAGGATGACATATTTGTCTTCATTAGATGAATTTCTATATGAAAGTTTCTTTGATGGGAGAGTTCTTGGCACAAATTTAGATCATAGTGACCTTATCACAAAAAAATAAATATTCTAAGAGGAAAATTCGCTGATACTGAATTTTACAGTTAGAGTTTGGGTATAAGAATAGGGAAGACTTCCATGAGTGATTTTGGAGATTCCATAACATGCTTGTTGTTCCTGAGGTAGGAGGAAGGATATGATGCTAGAGAAGGTACATTTTTCAATGTATGTTATACATCCTTGTAGTACCAAGATGTACAAAAAATTTGAAGGACCTATATTGGTGGCAAGGTATGAAGTGTGATGTGGAGAAGTTTATGGTGAAGTGCCCAGATAGTTAGTAGGTAAAGGTAGATAATTAGAATCCAACAAGGTTCTCACAACCATTGTTGATTCCTTAGTGGATATGGGATCATGTCACTATGGACTTTGTGGTTTGTCTACCACACAACCAAGGGATATGATTCCATTTCTATAGTTGTTGATTGTTTGACTATTTGTCTCACTTTTTACAAATGAAAACTACATGATCACTTGAAAGTTGGATCATATACATGTGCATGGGATAGTGCATGATATACCATCAACTATAGTGTAAAAAGAGGGCCCTAATTTACAAGTAGGTTTTGAAACCGTCTCTTTGAAGCACTAGAGACATAGTTGAAGTATAGCACAAGTGTTCATCTATAGACATGCATCCAACCAGAGATGACAATATAGACAATGGAATATCTTCTTAGATATTTTACCATTTTAGTTGTTTGGTAGCATAGCTATCTACTTGAATTTGATAGAGTTTACTTACAACAAAGATTATCAAATGATTTGAAACATGGCATTTTGTGAACCTTTGTACAATAGGTGTTGTAGATTACCTATATGTTGGTGTGAGACTGGTGAATATCAACTTATTAGACTAGAGTTAGTGTAATAGATGACTTTTGAGACAAGAGTCAATTCAAAACTAGTGAAGACTTATTGCAATTTTACTTCTCTATGTTAATTACTATTGTCAGTTCTAAAGAGGTCATTCTATGTCTCTACACACCAAACAATCTTTGGGTCACATCTTCCCACAAAACTATCCCAACTTGGTCAGTATCAACCCTATTAAGTACATATCAACCCAAGGCTTGGTTTGAGATCAATATGTAGTTTGATGGATACTGACCCAAACCTTCATTAAGTAGGTTGGTCCTTGACATCAAATTTCCATTGGCAATATCGATCCACACCCCAACCCAATATACTAACAAACATGTCTGACACCCACTAGGTTTTCTCAACATCAATATGACTTGGGTTGTTGTCAACCCAAATAGAGGCAAAAACTACTCCAAGGTGCAACTTCATGTATTTGAGCCAGTTCCTAGAAAAATGGAGTTTCAAGACCTCACTTTTGATCATCATAAATACCAACCATTAGAGAGAAACCCTAGACCTAAACCAAGATTATGAAATAAAACAACTACGCGCGATAGACGCAATATATGAAATATTAGGTAATTGTTTCCTTTGTTTTCTTCATAACACCTCATAAGACAATGTCACATCAAGGAAAACATATTCCACTAGTACAGATCCTTTCAACTCCACTAAAATTAGAATCAAATCTTATTGCCCATATGCAGTTCCATTTACATATACATAAAATAACAAACTCTGTATACTACCCATACCGGTAAAGAGAGAGTACATGAACATTCTAATATACATTATTCTATTTACATATTCTTGTCACGACCTTCCTTTGGATATAATTTATACCTAAAAACATTTGAAACAACATCATGAGACTCATATAGAGCCCAAGTGAGTGGATACCTCCCACTCAAGTTGAGTACATGCATCAACTAAGGTTAAGTATAATGAACTTAAAAATAAATTTTCAGATATTTCTAAATCTAGTAGATAAGTCTAGAATTTAGCACATCCATGTTAGATAATTATGTTATCAATTGGATAAATTATTCACTTAGGCCAATTCCAACTTTGAAACATCTCTAAGAGCATGTCTATGAACAGATTAATAGATGTTAGTTACTTGAGAATGACAATTTGATTATTGGAGTAACAACTCAAAATCTAACCAATTGGAATGAAGAGATAACAATAACATCATCTTTGTGACACCCCACCATCAAGAACAAGAACATATCTTATAATCTTGAAACTGAAGTAAACGTAAGACACGTCTACCAAAAAGGACTACTCAGATGATAAGTAAATCCAAATCATATCCAGAGTGGATATTAAATCCCTACAACAACAACTTATCAACATTTATAATAAATTCCAAATGAGACAAATAAGAATATGGAAAAAACCATCTCTATAAAGTATTGATTAATTTCCACAACAAGTAACATATTTAACAATGATAGGTTATCAACTAGAAACAAACAAAGATTCAACTCATATTCTACATGGTTTATCATATTTTATTCATTTTCCCTAAAACTAATTGGTTTGTACCTCACCAAGTAGAAGTCATCACGCCTGATTCCTGTGTCCATAACTCATTTTCACTATCTTAGGATTTAGTTGGCCACCCTAAGATATCAACTATAGATCTTGTCCACCACATGGTTGCATATAGAGGCTCATGTTTTCCTCTTAGGTATACAAGATAGGAACCAACATAACAACATATCACATATTATCATAATTTTCATGTTTCATAACTTTTATTTCATCAACCTATTACTCATGGACATGGACTTTTATAAAAAATGATTTAGGGATAGAATCACACCATATGACCAATCCTAAATTCTATGGTCAAACATTTAAGGTCTCAATCCACACCCCGAAATTCCTTCTCATAATTCTTTGATTACTACAAGGAGATTCATTTTATTTCCCTAGTATGAACCATGAGGAAAGCTCACAGTGTTCGGGGACCCTAACTAAATCTGTCATCATTTCACTTGTTATTTAATCCATTTTCTCATCTTTAAAAAGAATGTAAATAATCATTTATCAAGTATTTGTATTCTTGTGCAACGAGAATGGCATAAAGCATATCAGGGTTAACAAAAAAGACAATGATTAAAACAAGAATCTCAACAACATGCCATTTGCAACATATATGTTTCCATTTCTACATCATTTCATATTAGTGATCATCAGTGGGCCATCATCGTGAGACATAATCACATTATCCAAGATTTACCCTAAATATGGTTTCTCCAAAGTAATTAATGTATATTAATTCAATGTCAACATATTTCTTATCAGTTCAGTCCATATTATAGTTCTCATCAAATATCCACAAATGCATTAGAACTAGAGATAATATAAGAATATAGACATCTTATGTCATTTATCATGATTAGAACAAATTAATCATACAACATATACTTATTTCATACAATTTCTATCGATGCAAATAAATCTCAAAGCATAAACATGTATAACACACTTCATATTCCCTTTTTACTGTCTGTCATTCTTCAGTTTGGGTTAATATCCAACACATATGTGATCTAATTTGAAACTTTCTGATTAGATCATTATTAAAATACAAGTATTCAAACAGACAATCACCATCCAAGAACATATTCTTATAAATCACTTCACATCCTTGAATCCCATCTTGTAGTTAAATTAAACTATACTTATATGCATTCCTTATTTCCTCATTTGAGATCACAAATCATTAGAATCATCAAGCTCATCATTTTAGGTTTATAGTTAGAATCCTAGACCCATCTACAAATTTTCATCATTTTCCCTTCTATTGATATTCATTATTCATTAGTCTCAACTTCTTTCATTTCATGTTCACTACCACTCTTGGAAATCTAAATTTACTTAATGCATAAAGTTTTTCTCTCATTAAAATCCATTATAATATGATTTGGTGAATTTCATTTAGTTTATATCAACTCACATATATTTAAATTAAATAGATAAAAGACTTCCTCATACTTATTTTATTAATATATCATTCATTATTTATCATCATAATTGAGTTCACCCTTGTACATATCTTATATTGCATCTAGTTACATATAACATGTCATTTGACTTATAATGTAATTTTAGCAAATAAAAGCAATCTTTTATTCCTAATAAGACTCTCAATTTAGAAAGTACCACAAATTATCGTTACTTCTTCTTACCTCTTAATCTCTAGTCATCTTCTCAATTCATTGTAATATGACTTGAGTGAAAGTCTTTCTTCCATGCATGGTTTACTCATCATTTTTTATATGATGCTAGAATAGATGCATTAGGTTTATATAATCTTAATAAGACTTGTAACATTCAATTGAAGTAATAATACCTAAAGTTGAACATTCCATCAAATTTAGAAGATTATATACAAATTCATACTTTATCTCTCATACTCATCTTAATAGTGAATTTCTAGGGTTTTCAAGAAGTCAGCTTAGTTGAATACATCAAAAGGACCTTATTACTCACTGATCTAATCAGGGTGTATGGGGGTTCATTAGGGATATTCACACAAATGTAAACCTCAGTTTCCATTTCCATGTAATTCATCCATTTATTATAAGTATTCATTGATCCATCATCTCATTTGAGTCAATCCCTCAACATTAACCCTAGAAACAGGGCACTTTTATTTCAAACACTCAGACTCGTATTTATGTTCATGACATGTTCAATTTAAGAAAATATCCCAGAATACAATTGAGGAACTCATTATTATTAATTTCAACCATTATTATGTACTTGTCAAGTTAATTTTCAAACATGTCATTCATCAGACTAATTTCATAGAATATTCCTATAAGATAACATAATTTCTTTATCCATATTATTTCTCATAGAAATTTAGTCAATAGATCAGGAACTAAAAACCCAAATCAATGAGAAAGAATCAAAATCAATAACATACAAACGTAAACAAGGATCTTGATTAATTTAGCCCGATAGAATTAGGCTTTCAACATGACTATAGAGCTTAAGAGGGATATAAACATGTACCTCAGGTGAGAATCACTTTAGAAACGTCCGATATGATCTAACTCTCTATAAATCAAACCAAATTGCCAAAATTGAATCCATTTCTCTCTCCTTCAAACTCAAAAACATAAGAAATGGAGAATAGAGAGAAAGAAAAAGAAAATAGGTGTTTTGATATCATTTTTTATTCAAATAAAAGGAGAGACGAATTTTGAACATATGAGAGAAGATTCACCATGAAATCTATCTGGGGTTGATGAACTTACATGAATTCGCAAGTGTAAGGAAGCAGAAACCCTAAATCAACATTTCAGACAAGTTCTCCTTCAAAACCCTAATTCTCCCTCTCTCTCTAGAATTTTGTATATTGGACATGGATGATGGATTTTAGGAACTGATAGAGGTGTTAGGTTAATGATATATATCAACTGAGTTTCTTGGAACACTTATTGCTAAGTTCAAAAATTATTTTTAGTCTTTTTTATTTATGTAAAATGGTTGATCAATTGAGTTGTTACTGATAAGGA
Source organism: Alisma plantago-aquatica (assembly GCA_963693085.1). Taxonomy (NCBI): domain Eukaryota; kingdom Viridiplantae; phylum Streptophyta; class Magnoliopsida; order Alismatales; family Alismataceae; genus Alisma; species Alisma plantago-aquatica. The sequence continues at coordinate 553,574,997 of OY856409.1, forward strand.
ACTCGAACAACACCACAATCACTAGTCACTCAAATATCATCCACAAAATATGAAATTTAATGAAATATATCAAATTGAGTTACCAAGACATAACTAAAATTTAAGCTCATTTGGATGTATCGGTAAATAAATAAAAATCAAATACTAGAGTGCAATATGTCAGCCTGAATGCATGGTCGATCAACCAACAAGTCAGAAAATAGTAATTTTTTTATATTTCTTAAGAGTAATTACTTGAGTAATCTATACTATATACAAGTTCAAACTAAGTCATTGATATGTATTATATGCTAAAATTCATTTACTACACCACTAAATTTATCAAAATTTATGTTTATATACTATTAAAATTCTAATTTGATCATTCAAGGTTTTCAATTTTCAAACCCTAATTATTAAAAATAAAATCATTCTTAGGGTTTTTCATTAGGTTTAAAACGTCATAATTAGACTACCATAATTAATCAAGGTTAAACAATGATCAATATAGTTAAGCATGTAATCATCTAAGTAAACCCTAATTAGATGGCTAACTTGAAAATAGGTCATTACAAATTTACCTCTCCTTTTAGGATTTCCTTTAGAAATCCAAAAATAGATATGTGAGAAGATCATAGCATATAATCTTACATCTCTCTCCATGTTTGGTTAGAGTGATATTGTAGTTTATCGTTCTTTCACATTACAACATTTTCTTACTTCTTGGATCTTTTACAATGGAATTCTGAATATACTGGAATTAGATGAATATTTCATCCCATGTCATCAGCATATCCTTCTTTGAGTATTACAGAACCTTACTTCACAAATCCTTGTCATACATCATTATCATGACATGATTCACATTACCTTTCATATACTTCTAAAATTTGATTGTGTATCTAATGGATCAAGATTATAATTCATTGTGTCTATTATCCACACACTCTAGTTCTCGTCATGAATAAGATTGAGTTCTATCATTCTCAATTCTCATATTTTTCTTACAAATTGTAGATTCATACTCATTTTCAAATTCATTAGGAATGATCTTGACAATCTATTATATTCCTTCATCTTTCTCATATGAATTTCCATATTGTCTTAGGTTCCATATTTAATTATATAATTCTTTATCTTTACCTATTTTTCCCTTTTTACTACCATTATGCATCTTGTTATACTCACAAACTGTCTTCATGTAGATGCTTGGTCAGGGCATCCAGAAGAAGTACATTCAATAATTTAATACTAGCTTATCCCAATGCTTGGATACTTGACCAAAGTATATGAATATCGAGTTTAGTCAATATTCCTATCATCCATGTTGCATTCAACATTTATTCTATCATTTAGACTTATATCCTATTGTCCATGTGGACTCATCTAACATAGGATCTAAAACCACATTGTCGGGACCTCACTTTTGATCATCATAAATGCCAATCATTAGAGAGAAACCTTAAACCTAAACCAATATTATGAATCAAACAACTAATTTCAACAATCACAATTAACACAATATACAAAAAAACACTGATACATTTCTCCTTTATTCTTCATAAAACCTCATAGGAAAGTGTCACATCAAGGAAAACATATTATGTTATAAAAAATCCTTTCCACTCCATTGAAACAAGAATCAAATTTAATTTCTCATATTTAGTTTAATTTACATCAATACATGTACATGAAAGAAAAACTTGATAAACTACCCATCCTGGGAAAGAGGGAGTACAAGGATATTCTAATATACATTATTCAATTATCATCTTCTTTGTTACAATCTTTGCTGGATAGCATAATACCTAAAAACATTTGTAAGAACCTCATGAGACTCACATAGAGCGTCATTTAGTGGATACCTCCCAATCAAGCTGACTGCATTCATCAACATCATATTAGGTATAATGAATTTAAAAGGAACTTGCATATATTTCTAAATATAGATGATAATTATAGAATTTAGCACATCCATTTTATGACGATAATCTAATAAATTATATTAAAATTCTATTAGGCTAATTTGAACCTTAAAACATCTTTAAGAGCATGTCTATGAACAAATTGGCAGATGTTATTTATGTTACAATGACAATCTTATTGTAGGAGTAACAAGTTAAAATCTAAACAATTAGAATGAAGACATAACAATAAGATCATTTTTGTGATACCCCACCATCCAGGCCAAGAACATATCCTTTAGTCCTAAAGCTAATGAACACACATGACATGTCTACCAAAAATGACTATTTAGATGATAACTAAATCCAAATCATATTGAGAATGGGTATTCAATCTCAACATCGATCACTTGTCAACATTTAAAATCAAACTCCAAACTAGAAAAATAAGAATATGAAAACACATTATCTCTATGAAAGAATCATTAATTTTCACAACAAGAAACACATTCAACAACAATAGGTTATCCAATGGAAATAAAAGACATGTAAGAAAAATTCAACTCATATTTTTTATGGATTGTCATATTTTGTTTATTTGTCTTGAAACTATTTGGCTTGTACCTCACCAAGTACAAGTTGCCATACCTAATCACAATCTTAGGATTTAGCCAACCACCCTAAGATATAAAAAATAGGCCCTGGTCCACCACATGGTTTCCTAAATAGGTTCACATCCTCATCTTTGGTACATGACATAGGAACCAACATAACATCATATCATATATTATCATATTTTTTCATGTTTCACAATTTTAATTTCATCCAAGTCTACTCCTCATGGACATACTCTCTCACAATAGCAGATTTAGGTCCAGAATCACACCAGATGGCTCACTCCTAAATGATGTCTAACCTTTAGGGTCTCAATCCACATTCTGGGAATCCTTATCATAACTATTTGATTACTACAAGGATATCTATTTCATTTTCCCAATGTGAACCTCAAGGAAACTCATCGAGTTTTGAACACCTGACTAATTGGTCCATCATTTCACTTGTTATTTTATCTATTTTCTCACCTTTAAAAATTATCAAATCATGATTTATCAATTATGTGTATTCTTGCGCAAAAAGATTAACATAAAGAAGATTATTATGGTTAACAAGAAAGATGATGATTAAAACAAGAGGCACACCAACATGTATTTTGCAACATATATGTTCCTTTCCATTTCTACATTATTTCATATCAATCATCATTAGTGGGGCATCATCCTGAGATATAATCTCATCATCTGACATTTACCCTAAATAGGATTTCTCAAAAGTAACCAATGCATATTAGTTCAATCTCAACATATTTCTGATTAGTTCATTCCATATACGTTCTCATCAAATATCCACAAATACATTAGAATTGGAAATAATACAAGCATAGAGAAATCTTATGTCATTCATCATGCTCATAACAAGTTTACCATATAACGTGTACTTATTCCATCTTATTTCTATAGATGTAACTATATCTCAAATCATAAACATGTATACCACACTTAATGCTCTACTTTTTCTATTTATCATTCTTCAGTTAGGGTTACTATTCAATACACATGATATCAGTTGAAATCCCTAAGATTATATCATTCTTAGAATACAAGTACTCCAATGGATAATTACAATCCAAGAATATATTCTTATAAATTGATGCACATCCTTGAACCCATCTTTTAATTGAATTCAACTATACTTATATGCATTACTTAATCCCTCATTTGTGATCATTATTCATTATCATCATCTAGCTCATCAATTCATGATTAGAGTTAGATTATTAGATCTATCCATAAATTTCCACCATTTTCCCTTCATGTTATAATCATTAGTCTTGACTTCTTTCATTTCATGTTCACTGCTACTCTTCAAACAAATCATTCTAAATGTACTTAATGCATAAAATTTCACTCTCATTGAAATAGTTTATAGTCTAATTTTAGTGTATTTCATTCAATTTATGTCATCCCAAATATATTTAAAGTAAATAGATAAAATACTTCATCATACTTATTTTAAGAATGTATGATTCATTACTTATCATCACGATTCATTTCACCCTTTTCCATTTCATATATCTCATCTAGATACACTACCATGCCATTCGACTTATAATGGCATTTTGGTTAATAAAATCAATCCTTCTATTCCTTATAAAACTCTCAATTTATAAAGTACCACAGATTAGGGTTGCTTCTTCTTACCTCTTATCCTCTAGTCATCTTCTCAATTCATTATTATGTGACTTGAATAGAAGTCTTGCATTCATGCATGATTTACTCAATATTCCATATATTATACTAGAATAGATGCATTAAGTTTAGATCATATTAATAAGACTTTTTATATTCAATTAAAGCAATAATACCTAAAGTTGAACATTTCATCACATTTACAAGATTATATATAAGTTCAGGTTTTATCTCTCATCCTTGTCTTAATACTAAATTTCTAGGGTTTTCAAAAAGTCAACTTAGTTCAATACATCAAAAGAACATTATTACTCATTAATATCATTAACATGTACATGGATTCATTAGGGCTATTTACACACATGGAAACTCTATTTTCCATTTCCACACAATTCATCCATCAATTATAAGTATGCATCAATTCATTGGCTCATTTGAGTCCCTCCCTCGACATTAACCGTAGAAAGGGAATACTTCTATTCCAAACACTAAGACCAATCTTTGTATACATGTCATGTGAAAATCAAGAAAATATTTGAAAATAAAATTTATGAAGTCATTCTTATTAAGTTAAACCATGATTCTATACTTGTCATGTTCATTTTCATGCATATCATTCATTAGATTGATTCCAGACAATATTCCTATAAGACAACATGGTTTCTCTATGCATAGTATTTCTCATAGAAATTGGATCAAAAGGTCAGGAAACAAATACAAATTATTGAGAATGAATCAAAATTAGTAGTATATGATTTCCAAAAATCTTCCTAATTGATTAGCCATTCACATACTAATGCAAACACGAATCTTGATTAATTTAGCTAGAAAGAATTAGGCATTCAACATGATTACAAATCTTAAGAGGGATATGAACACTCACCTCAAGTTCCAAGTACTTGAAAAACATCCCATATAATATACATTTCTAGAAATCAAACCTCACTGGAATTTAATCCATTTGTTTCTCTTTCCAACTCGAATATCCTAGAAATGGAGAATAGGAGAAAAAAAAGAGAAAATAGATGATTTGACATCCTTTTTTATTCAAGTCAAAGGAGGGATAAATTCCAGACACAGGGGATAAGATTCACCATGAAAACCTATTAGAGTTGATGAACTTACATGAATTCACAAGCTTTAGGAAGCAAGAATGCTAAATCAACATTTTCGACAACTTCTTCTTCAAAACCCTAATTCTCCCTCTCTCTCTCTCTCTAGAATTTCGTATCTTGGATAGAGATGCCATCTTTTTGGATCAAATAGGTGTTAGGTTAATGGTATAGATCAATTGAGGTGCTTGAAACCATTTCAAACAAGTCCAAAAACCATTTTCATTCTTTTTATTTATTTATTCATAATGGTTGGTCAACCAAGTTGTTAATGATAAAAAACTTGGCCGACACTAGACTCTATAGTCAGTCAAATATCATCCAAAAATTATAAAGTTTTTGATGGAATGTTTGAACTTGAGTTACCAAGATACAATTACAAGTTTATCTCATTTGGATGTACCAACAAATAGATAATAATCAAATACCAGACTACTATATTTCATCCTAAATGCATGATCAACTGAGTTTGTCCTGGGAAAACTCAACTGACCAATAGATCAACAAACATTAAAAAATTTGATACTTTGCAAAAATAATTATGTTTGAGTTGTCTATATTGTATTTGAATTTCAACTTAATTATAGTTATAGATTAAATACTAATAATTATTTCGTACACCATTCTATTTATCAAAAATTTTAGTCACATACTATCAAAATCCTAATTTGGTTTATTAGGGTTTTCAAATATCAGACCCTAATTATCCATAAACAAAAGCATGATCAGAGTTATTCATTGGGTTTAAATCATCATAATTAGACTACCACCATTAATCAAGTTTAAACAATGATCAATATAATTAAACATGTAATCATCCAAGTAAACTCTAATTATATGGATAAGTAAAAAACAATTCATTACATGGAGGATTTTTATGGGTCTGATTAATTGTCCTTGATATGTTCTTGATAGTTTCACCAATTTATGAACATTATTAAAATGTTTTCCTATTTTATAACTCCATAAAGCTTTAACAAATTTTGAATCCAATTATTCATGAAAACATGCCTATGAGCAATCTTGTTCAACACTGGTTCATAAGTTACTATTATTTTCACTTAATACACATTAAACAACATAATTTGAATGTCTTAATTACAATATATATACACAATCATTGAAACAAATTACATCATAGTTTTTATGTAGTATAGTTGAAAATCATAAAAAAAATAAGTAAGCATGGTTAGGGTTCACATCCCCTAGGATTACCACTAAACTCGAGCATGGTTATAACATACATGGGAAATAAATAACCTTTTAGAGGCCTTCCTCAAGCATTTTTCCATGGAACTTTAGTTTTTTGTATACTCTCAGACTAAATGAAGTTAGTACAAGTGCAAAAATCTGAATTATGTAGCAAGTAGATTGCTTATTAAGATCGATCACAGCCTGATCGATGAAAACTAGGTTGGCAGATGATTTCCTAGAATATAGGATGTGTTTATTTCTTAGGTGAGTGGAACACTACATGAAATTCTTTCGTAACATACTGATATTCTTAATGATAGTCTAATGAAGGGAGACACAACTCATAAAGTAATTTATCTAGTGAGTGAAAGTGATATGAGTGAGTAAGTATGTTTTCTAGGGAGAGGGAGAACTTCTTCCAACAAACAAGTTAGAGGTCAACATGTCAATGATGAGATTCTAAGCTTAGAGATAAAGGTTAATTTTAGGTAAAAGGAGGAGGTAAGAGCAATTATTTTGAAGGGAATTTATCAATAGGAAACCATGGAGACATGGATGTACAAACTATGACCATCTTCTAGAAAATGGTAGTGGAGGAATGATGACTTATGATAATTACTTTTAAGACCAAAGATGCTCATGCCCCCCATAATTTACCAATTTTGGAAAAAAGTTTGAAAAATAGAGTTTCACCGATGAAATGAAGTCAAGTTGTGGTTTATCTTCATGGTCGTTGAGATATGCTAGTTTTCACCATGATGAACAACCAGGGAGAAAGAAGATCACTCAATCATTGCTAATATCAAACTCCAAAGGAGGATACCATTGGTCATTTCAAATAAGGAGGCTTTTGTGAAACAAGCTCCTATCGAGTCCACCCATTTGAAGGGATAGCCAAAGCCTTTAAGGCATTAGGTAATATAATTTAAATTCAAATTGTCAAGAGTCTTTCATAACCAAGCTTAAGAATAACAACAAATGGAATAATCTAATATGTGCCCTCCTTTAATGAAATGAGTTTGATTTGAAGAAATGATGTAGTTGAGGTTGCTAGCCACTCTAGTCTTAGGAGCCTTTACCATTATTTTTATATGGATTGTTCGGAAGGATGGTCCTGACGAGTTGCTATTTTCTCCCTCTCTCTAAGGACACGGATTTTTGAATACATGTCGTTAATTGGATAATACCATCATTGAAAGAAACGATTTTATTCATTATTTTTGGAAATATATATGTAATTGTTGTTTAATATCATCATTCAAATGAGGTGGCCTACAATTTAGGTAGAAAAGTCAAGTCCGTTAAGGGTTTCGAGTGAGCCTCACGGTTCCTTTTCTAAATTTCATCAACAAATCTTGCAAGGTTGGCATTGCTTTACACGTACAACTACAATTCTTGTAACTTTAGCATCGCACGTACAACATGATTAACTTCTTTTGCTGCAGACTAACAATATTATAGAAGACAAAGTGTACGCTACATCACAAATACTTGGGTACTATAAAACATATTCATTTCAGCACGGTTTCCTGACATACAAAACACGTTTAACGTACATATGCAATGCTACACTAAGTCACATGTCATATATGTACCAGCTCTGATACAGTTTCCTGACAGTTTAGAGTCTAAACACGATATATGAATTTAAGAGATTGTTTGCGATGTCGAAAACAACTAGGGCCTGGTACACATATCAAAAAATCTACGGACTTTTCTATTGTCCAACGGTGAGAGAGCTCGTCAACTTCGGATTGAGATTCCCTGTTGCAGGCTTCATTGCTGCGGCCCTGTTCCAGAAAATCAGAACCACACATATCTCTCAAAAACCCACCCCTAAAAGGATTGATGGGATTTTTATTGGCGGTACGGATTAGTTGCAATAGGGTTGGAACAGTAGATTGGGAACAGTGAATTTGAACTCGTCAACTTCAAACGTTTAAATTGCGAGAGTGTTTGGTTGGACTTAGACGACGGGTTTGATTACCTAAAAAGAAAATGACAAGTGGGCTTAGGTGCGACGTTTGTTTTCGAATGTATGCACTGAAAAGAAAATAAGGCTATAAAATAAGGAATGTGCTGGACTTTTTATGCATACATAAAAATAAGAGGAGGGATTTATTTGTTACTTCCCTTCTACTTTTGTCTTTATGCCTGTATAAAGACTAAAAAAACAGTTTTTAGTTTAGTTTTGAGTCTAGGATAATCCATAAAATAATAAGGAAAAGTCTGATTCTTCAACTAAATCAGTTTTCAATTCCCGTTCGTGAAGCAAAAGTTTGGATCTCGTGGTCGAACATCACATTGCATATGAGCTGTGTCCTGCGTGTACATATGTAACCAGAACTGGCGTTATCAGACTGTCTAGTGCACTTTCATTTTCTTGGAAAACAAAGTTGCCCAGCTTAACATGAATGAATCCAACACAAAAAATTGGTATTGAAGGGCGTCATTAGATTTTGTCTATCAATGTAATCCAAATGCTCCATTTGGTCTTTGCTTGTTTAAGCAGAAATGAAGACTAGAAATATTCAACACGTTGGATCTCGTGATCGAACATCACATTGACATGAGCAGTGTCCTGCGTGCACATTTAATGCAATCAGAACTTCAGTAGAATCATGTACTGTTAAGCTGTCCATATCAGACTGTCGAGTGCACTTCCTTTTCTTGGAAAACAAAGTTTGCTAGCTTAAGATGAGCGAATCCAACGTCAAATACTGGTTTTCAAGGGTGTCATCAGAATTCGTCAGGTAATGTAATCCAAGTTCTTCCTCAATTTGGGTTTTGCTTATTTATAAATGAAATTGTATAGTAGAGACATTCAACCATAAGGATTATAGGGTAACAGTATTACATTAGAAGTCGTCATTGGAGTTCGCTGGCTAATGTCAATTCGTCGGAAGAGAAGGCACGGCATAGATGATGATTTAGCACTCTAGCCTATGGGAGCCGCTTCACCGAATCAACTTACCATGCAAGGAATGTTACATCTTATCATATAAAATGGATATATTGAAACTGCCGTTTCCTTCTATCTTACGGCATCCACTAAAGAACAGAAAAGAAAAGAAATAAAGACAAAGACGAATTGTAACCATTCTTATTAGTAATTTATTATCTTGGCATTGGACAACATGCAATCACATCACGGTTGAAACAACGAACGGATCGGCAATAGGTATAACAGTAAGTGCTATCAGTGTTAGATTGTAGATACAAGTCCAATTGGACAAAGATGAAAATGTACGATGACGATAAAGTCGACTGAGTATTTAATTCACAAATTTAGAAAACTAAAAGGAAGGATAATTTAAGGGTTTGTATGTTCTGACATAGTGATAAAAAGCCAGCCGACAGCTGACACGTCTGATGCATGTTGGAAAAAAGAAACAAGAAGACGGTGGAACAAATAAAAAATGGCTCGATCTTTGCATGTTGCACTATATTTCAAAGGAGACCAATGCAAAAAATATGTGAAAAAAGTTTTAAAAATTATTCGAGCAGAAGATTTTAAAAAATAAAGCCTTCTTGGTCAGAAAATTAGTAAACTCGAAATGTGGGGACATACTAGTACTTCAATGAATTTTGAAGTATTGTCAATAAATTGGGTCAATGAAGATAATTTTGATGTGAACTCTAATCACTACTTCTTCTAGGATCACAACATGATTGATGAGAGATGCCCAGCGAGACAGTCAAAATTATACACAAGAAGAAAACTTGGTAGTTGATTAGGTAAAGAACATTCTAATGAATGAAAAAACTCAATGATGGACCTCAAGCAATAGAGGCTCAGAGGCGCAATTCACCAAGAGCAGGATCACTGACAAAGCACGAGATCACAATAGATCTTAAAGCAGCAATGAATGCCACTTGCACAAAAAGGCACGTGGTAGATATCTAAGTTGAAGAGCAAAGAAGGCTTCTATTGGTGACAAGTTGGGTCAATTTAAGAAGGACGACAAGGTATGCAAAAGGAGATGTGGGCATGCAGACAAGGAGAAGAAGGGTGTAGAGAAGAACACTACAAAAACAATGTCAGATGACATGAACAACGATGGTGATTATGCAATTTTGACAGTCTAGGAGTAGTTCTTCATGCTAATAAGGATGATTCTGATTGGGTCATGGATACTATAACTTCTTGTCATGCATCATTCACTAATGAGCTCTACTTATAGGAGGGGAAAATTTAATACAGTGAAGGTGGGAAGTACCAACTTTTGTATAATCATTGGGATTGGAGAAATATGCACCGAGACAAGTTTCAATTATGTAAAACAAGGATGTTTCTCATGTTCTTAATATGCTATTGAGTTTGATATTTGGTTCTTTCTTATATAGAGAAGGATATCATATGGATCTTGGAGATGGAAAATATAAGATTACAAAGAGGACTTTGACTATTGTGCGAGGCAAATTGTGTTACACATTATATAAGACTTGATTTAGAGTTCTCAAAGATGACACATATACAATTGAGGTTCACCAAGCAAATCTATGGCATAGACAAATTGGATACACGAGTAAGAATACATGTTATGCAAAAGAAGAGGTTGATTCCTTGTGGCAAGCATACAAACTTAAATTGTCGTGATTCATTATAGACAAGAAAGCATCAAAGAGTTTATTTCATGAAAGTACAAAGGTGAGATCAAATGTTATGCAATTAGTTCATTTAGATGTCTGAGGTCCTTTTGAGGTTGATTCACTGGGTGGCAATAGATATTTTGTCACATTCATTTATGATACATCTAGGTAAGTATAGGTCTACTTGATAAAAACCAAGGATCATATTTTTTAGTGTTTTAAAAAATTTCATGTAGTGGTGTAGCGGGGGATAGATAAAAGATGAAGTGTCCTACACAAACAATAGGGGTGAGTAAACCTGAAGGAGTTCTAGAACTACTATGCACACCTCAACATACAAATTGAAAGGACAAAGCCCACCACACCACAAAAAATGGTAAAACTGAGAGGATGAATCATACTATTGTGGAGAAAGTTAGATGCATGCATGTTGAAGACTATATAGTTGCCATAGATATTTTGGGGATAGATAGTGAGCACATCCTACTATTTGAGTAATAAATCCCCATAAGTTCCATTAGGATTTCCAATACATGAGAATGTTTGGACATGGAAGAGTGTATCATATTCACATATATATGAAAGTATTTGAGTGTAAGGCATTTGAATGCATTCCCAAAGCAAAGCAACAAAAGCTAGATGATAAATATGTTCCATGCATTTTTCTTGGTTATGGAGATTAACATTTTAGCTAAAAGTTGAGGGTTCTAGTGAAAAATAAAATTAGCATACACATATATGTGACATTCTCTCAGAGTCAGACAATGACAGATCTTGAAAGTGATGGTGTAGAGTCTACAATCCGAAATTCTGAGGCCTTACATAATATGATCTTCAAAAGAATGATTGGACTACTCATATCACCAAGGTTTATCTCCTTTACATGTATTCCATCACTAGATACTCTATGGTTAAGCCTGATTGACCTAGAGTAGTACTAGGATGCATGAGATGTCAGGACCAAACTATTCATGTGTGAGGATAAAGCACACAATTGAGGCCAATGGTGGTTTGTGGGGCCAGTCACCATTCTTAAAACTATATAGAGCCTTGGGCAGTGGACATGGGCATTAAAAATCGTATCAAAGCCAGAACCCCTCTAGTAGGTGAGGCACACACGGACATGTGGTAGGCCAGTCCTGAGCATGCAATCTAAGCATGTTGGAAAGGGCTATCCACATTGATGGAATCACCGCTTGCACTGTAAGCCTTGAATGGGAGATGTGTGTATATGATATATCTTGAGTTTGTACTAAAATGAATATATGAAATGGGGAGTCATGAATAGGTACTCTGTGGGAAGTGTTCTCGGCCCAGAGTAGTGCTAGGATGGGTTACCTATTAGAAAGTAATCTTGAGCTATGCATGACAAAGTGCATAGTTGAGTAGAGACTTGGATAGTGGGACCGGGAGTTACACATAGGCTACAAGATCATGTGACATTTCTTATGATGATGAGTATGAGGGTGCCTTATCTTCTTCACATGTGTAGCCTTTAAATGATGAAGAAGATCATCATGACTATCTTGATAAGTAAAGTGATTCACATTGAGTAGTCATATGTTTTTTTGTGCACAAGTAATTGATGTAAATACTCAGTCAAAGTCTTCTAGATAGGAGTAACATGATCATTACTAGGTAAAGTATTCATAGAAACAATTGGGAAGATTAGAAAGAAATTACCATCTGTCATCTAGACATCTAACATTCCAATTATATATGCTTATAAATCATGGGGACCCAAGGAATTTTTAGGAGGCACAAAATCATAGAGACAGTGAGCAGTGTCATTAGGTGATGTAGGAGGAGATTAATTCTTTGTAGGAAAAAAACACCTATGAGCTTGTGGTTCTTTCAAAGGGCCAAAGTATTAGAAATCATGGAGGCGACAATTGTAGCGAAAACAAAAAAAAATCTACATTTTCTAGAAGAAGATCTTGCTGACAATAGTATATTCGAGAAGAGGGTGCACAAGGTATACCTTTTCATGGATCAAGTCTAGTGGCGTCCTCTTTTTCTTGTGATGTGCATCATTACTCATGTACATGGAAGGTCCTTGTCGATGTCTTCCAAATGCAGTTGCTCGGTTCGTGTCTCTACAAAGTCTACACAGATAAATTGAACTCCTCATCATGCTGCCTAACTGACAAGAAGGAGAAGCCTCTCACTTGGTGACATGCTAGCATCACGATCATTCTCCTTCTCTCTTTCTCTCACACACATAGATGATGACGGCTAGGGTTAATGTACAAGAACATACATATGTGACCCAATCGTGTTGTCCCTTTAAATAGGAGAGGAAAGGAAGTAGGGTTGCAATTGCTTTTAAAATTGGCCTCTTGTGGACAGCCAAACAAACACTTAGAATATTCTGGAATCACGTCATTAATTAATTAATAAATTAATCACATTAATCGATCAACAAATTTTCTATCACCTGCCTACAAACTCTAACTAATCACCAGGGGTTACCCAATCGAATTATCATATAAGTCAATAACTTAAATGCAATCAATTGTCTTAAACCTTATAACCGATTCTCTTGGATTATATTTCAATATTATTCTAGTTTGTTACCTAAACATTTTAGTAATCAATTTGACATGGAATATTTCCAATCATGTCCACAATTATACTCCTGTTCCAATAAATCATATGTGTGTGACCCTACAGGATCCCAATTATGTTGGTAGTGATGTTCATAATAAATTATGAATTCACAAGCAATAATTAGTATCTATAAAGACTTCATTGCCAACCAAGTAATTGGAGAAGTTGGAGAACAATTTTAATCTAGTATTATGAGAAGTGTTATGCTGATTATAGAATCCCTTTGGCTTTGATATCCAGATTGAATTTGAGGAATGGAAACATCATCCTCTAAATGTAAAAATTTGTTTCTTGATCTAGAGTAGACTATTTGAGATAAACATGAGATCAATATCCTATATTAACTCACATGAGTATGGGCATGCATTTCATAGTCTCACTCATCAAGTGTCCATGGTATCCTCTAATGGGAAAGACAAATTCCATATACTCCATTCATTGTAATCCACATGTGTCACACTGCACCTTATTACTACTTGTATAGCAACCCTTTACAAGATCACATTGGGTAGTGTTAAAGTAAATTGAACAATGTTCAATCATTGTAGTAACTTCATGTCTAAGAACCACAATCACCATTGCCACATTGAGATGTATCACTAACCACCATTATTGCCTTCCATGTATCACACTCAAAGTGGGTCTATCTAGTACACTTGTTCATAAAAAGTAGCTATGTGTTTGATTTGATATCCAATATCATGACTAATGAGATTTAGTCATCAATCAATACACATACTAGTGTTGATGTATTATTGTTATCCTAATATCCACAATGATATTTGACTAGGGACTAATACAAGAATGAATACTCTTAAAATACACATGATCTCATGTTCAAGTCCTCAACCTAAATTCACATGTTATTGAGTCATACATACTTAGGACATTATTTGAATTATTCATTATCTCATATTGAAATAAACATAAATATCAAAATTGCCTTTATTAATAATCAAATCAATTACAACATGTGTTGCTAAATCATCATATGGTTGGCTCTTAGGGCATATCACCAACACAAAGAGCATTAAATAAAAATTATTTTTAGATGATAGTGGTGATGATATAAGATATGAAGATAGACTAGTTGTCAAAGGCTTATGTAAAAGATTAGGTGTAGATTTTGATGAAATATTTCCTCTTTTTGTGAAGATGACTTCTATTAGTTTGGTACTTGTCTTGGTTGCTAGCCTAGATCTAGAGCTTAAGAATATGGATGTGAAGACATGTTTTCTTCATGGTAACTTAGCAAATGAGAACTACAGGGAGCATCTAGAAGGATTCCATGATAACAGAAAAGAGCAATTAGTCTATAGATTGAAGAAGAGTTTGAATGGGTTGATATAGGTACCCAGACAGTGGTACAATAAGTTTGATTCTTTCATGCAAAGTCATGAGTGCCAGAAGAGAATTACACATCCATGTGTCTACTTCATTAAATTCTTCAATGAAAACTTCATTATTCTTATACTCTACGTGGATTACATGTTGATAGTGGGACATGATGCTAGTTTGATTAGAACACCTAAGACATAGATTTACAAAGCCGTTGAGATGAAGAATGTGCACCTGATCACCCTCTGAATGTGTGTTTAAGATTTGAGTTTAATGAACCTGGTCCCTTAAGGATCAGAGTTTAAATTTATAACACAAAACCTTGGGATGTTAGAAATGTTGTATGGGGTCAAAGTAGTGATACAAGGTTTCAGACATGGATGTAGGGATGTTTCATCGCTTAAGATTCAACTCTTAATTATCTAGGCAAAGTAGATGGATAAATATATGCATAAAACTTAAAAACAAGGCAAAGAAAACACAATCAAATAAGATAAAGAAAGTACATTATGTTAAATCCTACTAAACAAGAGAATGATTTCTTGGCTATGCAACCATGAATTAGGCAATCGATGCACCTCCTTCTCTACTGAATACAATCATTGAAAATTCTAGCTAAAAACTAACGTCCTAACCCAACATTTACCATGGTAGATATTGATGTGGCAGTCGTCCCACTTGCTCTCATGTAGCTTGACTAAAATCCCATCAATAATCAAATACCTCCCTTGAGGATCAAATACAAACACCTAAAAATTCCATATTACCTCTGGTCCCAAAAAATAAGGTGCATTAGGAGTGGCAAAGAGTTGACAGGAATCCAAATCACAACAAGCTTGACCTAGGTTGGATGAACTAGGATCAACTACATAATGTTTGGTCAGAGTTCTCTGACCTTAGATTTTTGGCATATCCTCCCTTCCACCTTGTCATCATGGAGTTCAATCCAAACTACCTTTCTGCCTATTCTTACCACACATATTTTGAGGTTAAGGAAAACATTAGTATAGACAAGAAAGAGATCAACCAACCTAACAATCATAACCAAAAAGAGAAGGGAAAATAATATAATGACAAATCTAAGTATAAACTACTTTCTTAGAGTCAAAGTAGGTAAAGATGCCCAAAATAGGTCTACATATCTGATAAGGAGCTCAACTAGCCATGGGCAAGCATAGTTAGCACCGAACAAAGAGGAAAAAACATTATATATAGAAATAAATGAGAATAGTAGAAGAAAGAGGAAGATGAAGAGATTATCCCATAAAGGAGAAGTGACTATCTCTACTTGCCTCTAGATGGGTTAGTTCTCATCCATTGCATCATCCATTTGATCTTATGGACTCATTGTCCTCCTTCATCTTTGATTTTGTCCCAAACAATGGATTTCACCAATGGGTGAAGACAAATCCCACACGATTTGGACAAATTGGGGTTGATTTCGTCTGGTGGATGGATGGATGGATGAAGGGTGGAAACTGATAGAATTCAATGGAGGATGGAGGTGGTTGATGGCAAATGGTGTGAACTAATGGAGGTGAACACAAACTGATGGGAATGGTGTAGAATGACATCATTAACCCTCTTGGAGATAGGAGATCAAAGTAGAGGTCTAGGAACCAAAATGTAGAACCCCTGGCCTAGAAGCCAATGAGGGGCATATATAGAGGTAGGTGGGAAACATTAGTGTCTATGTCAAGTCAACTCAATTTGGCACATGTTTGGTCAAATTCAAGCAAACCAGACCAGTCATCTATTGGAGAGTCCATCAGTCGGGGTGTACAAAAGTCTGCTAGTGTAGTCTCATGGAACTACCAAGCATATTTAAGTGCATTCACATCAATCTAAAAAAATCCATGGATATGTCAACCATATGTAGGCATTAATGTGTAGTCACTCAGAAATTGGGTGAGAAGCAAAGTAGAGATGTTAATTGTTAGTGCAATTTCATGTAAACCAAATCAAGAACGATACACCTCTCACCAATTTGGTTCCTAAATAGAAATAAAGAGAAATGAATCTAATCACCTCTAAGGGTCCCTATGCGTAAGTTTGGTCTATGTAGAGAGAAATGGTCCATTCAATATGATCTAGTTGTCCCAAAGTAGTGAGATGAACTCCTCATACCATGCTCAAACCAACCTTGCTACTGGAAATATCATACAAGTATCTCTAATAAGCTTTTGGGATGGCACTACTAGGAACAAAGTACCCACATTTGTGAGCATAGTACACCCATTGCACACCATTCTAAACTCTTCTAAAAGACCAGACAAACATTCATGATTTTATTCACACTCAGGTTTTTATTCTATGCATTCTACTTTATAGGATTGGGTGTTAGGTATTTGTATATATTGATCACTTTGAGATATTTGAATTTCTTTTGGGATTTAGGGTGACCAAGCCTCTTTTATACATTTTTTATTTTAAAAAATTTGTGAGTCAATCTAAGTGATAAGTCATGAAATCATCAAAGGGAAACAAATCATCTTAATAAGAACAATTCTCATAATTTCTTATTTGATACCCCAATAATACCATGATTCAAATTTTCGTAGAATGTTGTTGAATTCATGAATATGCCTCTAGATGTTTGATCATATACTAGTTCCACCAATAAATCACAACCCTTGGGTTCATCATTCATAATGTAAAATGGAAGACAAACAATTTGAAATCGTGGAATGGTTCTTAACCTTAACATCCATCACAAACCTTAAATATAGGAGTCAATGAATGAATGAATCTAGAGGTAAAGTAAATAGTATGATAATTGAGTGATTGAACCCTTCTTATGAGGATTTAAAATGGAATTCACAACATCATAGCCTTAATTTGCAAAATATTATGAGTTGAGCAAGAAAGTCCTATTAACCAGTAAAAATTATGCTAATAGGAAGGTAGAAATGATGCAAATGAAAAATTTGAAAACTCACACTAAATGCAGAAATAAAGGAGAAGTACAAGGAAGTAAATGTGCAATTATGAAAAGAATATGAAAGGATCGAATGGAGAACTGCCATATCACCCTAAGCTTAAAGTCTTACTCCTCCTCGAGAAACACTAAACTTGAGGTAGTAAGGATGGTGAGCATTTTAGTAACTTTTGGTTCCAATATGGTGAGAAGTCCAAAAAGTTGAGGTTAATATCATCTGGTATTGAGAGGTTTCATAGGTTAAGAAAAGAATGCTCGTTGCAAGATGTATGAAGGGAAGGGTCTTCAAAGAAAATTGATATGTCTGCAAATTACCCAATGAGGTTGTGATGTTGTTGTGGTTGTGGTGTTGTGATTTGTGTAGAATCTGAGATGTTGTTGTAGAATGGTTAATGATGTGAAGTAATGGCATATGGCATGTATAAGGGGTGAGGTTTTAGTTCAGTTTATGCTCTAACTGGGTCCATCATGCATAAATTGGCTCATGTTTTGACTACGGGGGTGACCAACCATACCATTCACAATATGCCTCATAGCTCATCGACCCTGGATTGAAATTGTTGAACCTCATGTTGTATCTCATTGAAGCATAGGCCAATATGTTGACTAAAATTCTGGTCATCATGCCATATCTCATTCACATATTGTAAAGGCCGCCCATATTGAATGTTGAAGGTTGTGGATTGGGTGAGGGGGGTGGTGGTGGTAAATAATATTGAGAAGCTATTGTAGAGGGCATCTACTGATGAGGAATATTGTTAAAGTTTCTTTTGGGTTGCTCTTCCTCATTAGGTATGTTAGTTGCAATGGTTGTAGAATATATGCATCTTTTATCCAATGTCTATTTACTACGTCATCCGCATTGTCTATTTTGGTAAAGTCAACAAGCAGGCTTTGACACACAAAATCTGCATGCATAGAAAGGAGGAGGGAGCACGATATTTGAGGTAACTAAAGTGCATATACTTCCCTATCCATCTCTAATCATATGGCATGAAACTAGATGCATCGTGTCAAGTCTCTGAAAAGGAATATCATCCATGATTTGCATGAACATATCATCATGTATCCCCAAAAATTACATGATCAAAATAATAACTCCTCCCATCATTGGAGAATGTTTATAGTGACAAATTATGGAGTTGTGGAGGTAGGTTAGATGTTTCGGTGCTTCTTGTATCAAATTTTTTCTTACCAATGAGCATCTTCCACATGACATGCTTATTGAAATGAGTGTGCCTCCCTCAAATCTACCTCAAGACATATCTAGGTAGTCTTCTGTAGTCCTTGTCAGCTAACCATTGATGGCATCTATTATTACCTCACACTCCTCGTTCATTAGTTAGAACCACAAAAGCTCATGTTTTGAACCCTTGGACGTCTCAAGAGATGATAACAAATCTAGGGTAAGACATTCATAACCCTCAAAGTCCTTGTACGACAAGGTATTCAGCCTGCATGTTGAAAGAAATCAATCAACATAGCTCGTCAAAAGATAGGGTGGTGAGGGTGGTGGGGTTAGCATAGTGTGGCATGATTATATGCCTATTTATTACCTCATTATATCATTTTATCTGCTCTCGACTAGATTAATCAATGGGGGGATGACTTTGGCATAATTTGGTGCTAAATGGGTGATATGCTCACCAATTGATGCATGTGGTTGTGAGTATGATGACTGATATTGTAAGGACCCTGACCTTTGTTTTTGGCTTACCCTGTTTGTTTTTCATAAACCATGTGCTTGGTTGCTTGCTAATCATCTTTAGTGGTGATTAGGGTTTTCTTGTGCTTAGTTGAGAGCTGGAGGTGCTACTTGCAAAATAACCTGAGTTAAGTTTGAAGAGCAAGTTTGTCACCTTGAGAGATGTATTTCTCTCTCTTTGCTTCCTCTAGGGTTGAGAGGAAGGTTTGGGCTCGTGCCTTGAGTTTCCTTCGGCTTGGTTGAGCTCTTTTGGGCCTTGTTTTCCTTTGTTTGGGCCTTTCCTTTCTTGGTTGATCCATGTATTGGGCAAGGGTGCTTTGTGTCAGCCATGGGGTATCGCCCATGGGGGTGTGTAGGCCATGGAGGAGTAGTGTGTCGGCCTTTTACCTTTGTTGACCTTATTGCCTTGGTTGTGTCACCCTAGCTTGGACATGTGGCCGATCCTTGGTTGAGTAGTGGCATGGCATGTGCATGTGTTTTGTAAGGTGGTGTAATGTATGGACAAGTGTCCCTTGGTAAGGTGACACCTTGCCTTGGTTTAACCTTGACCCCCATCTATATATGCCTTGCCTTTCTCTTCCTTAGGAACCCTTTAGCTCTTTGTTTCTCCTCTCTTCTTTGTGTGCACGATACACCTCTCCCTTATAACCTTGGTGGCCGATACCCTTGGAGGAGCTAAGGTTGGTGGCCGATCTCTTTGAAGGAGCTCTCTTCTTCTTCTTCCTATAGCTTGGTGGCCGAACCCTAGGTGGGTCTGGTTTCCTTGTAGTGTGCTTGGAGCTAGGAGCTTAAAGCTTGGATATTTAGAGCTTGAGGAGTTTTCTTAAGGCGGGTTACATTACTTCTAACCCTAGCTATACTACCTTCTCTATGTTGCATGTTTCATATATGTTGATAATCGGCCATTTCATGCTATGTATCTTGCTCTAGTACATGTTGTTGATCTTGTGGATATTATGAGTATGATGTTGTTTATGTTGTGGATGGTCTATGTGCCTTTACACCTAGTTGGCCGAACCATGGTTTAGGGTTTCCTTATTGAGCAATACTGTTTTCTCTCCTTGGTCTAGAGAAGTGAGTTTGAGCTCTAGTATTGTGGGCAATAACCCTCTCTTGGTTGTTGAGAGGTCAGCTTATATTCTAGTTGCTTGAGCAACACCCTCCTCTCACCATGGATTAGAGAGATGAGCTTTTGGGTAGATGATGACCTATGTTGAGGTGGATCTTTGTGGTTTCCCGATTTGTGATAGAGGGTGTGCAAAACCCCTCTCTATTGGTTGTTGAAAGGTGAGTCGACCTTCTTGATCAATTAGGGTTTGGTTCCCTTGTGCTTGAGGTTGAAGATGACCTTGTAGGGTTGTGTCTTATACAATATGATCTTTGAAGTAAGGTTTCCCGATACAATACCTTATTATATGGCTTATGCTTCGTTTGATAGTTATGGCAATACCCCTTTCTCTCCTTTGGATTTGAAAGGTGAACCTATGACCTAGACTTATGGACGATATGATGAGTTGGTAATAGTTTTACCCTGGTGCCCAATATTCCTCATCCACCCTAGAGTTAGGTTTTGGGTGACATGGTTGTTAGACCCTTGGATGGGCATCTTGGCCGATATGAAGCCTCAACCCTATCTTGGGTATTAGAGTTGCTCTAGGCGACATGAGTTGTCTACCCTTAATGCACGATATGTTCTTGAGGTGTAATCCTTGGTAGATATACTTGATTGGGCATTTGAATGACCCTTGTATCCTTTGGCTGATATCCCTTGTGGAGATGTTAGACGATACACCATGTATAGAGGATGCCCGATACACCTCCTTGTCTTGAGATGGTCTTGACCGATTGGCTTTGATAGCTTGGTGCCCGGCACAGCCTTGGCCGTTATCCTTGTTTAGGTGAGCTTGGGTGATATGGTATGGTGCCCAGGATGGCTTTGGCCGATGCCACCATGTCTTAGTTGAGCTTTGACTTATATAAAGTGTTGGATGAGATGGATTCATGCCCGACATGCTAACCCTAGATGTTGACTGTTAAGATGCTTCATGGCCATGCACGACACCATTCTTGGGCGTCATGGGTACCCTGGCCGATAGGGTTAACCCTCATATGATGTTGAGATAGCTGCACGATAGGGGCACCTTAGGCGACACTCCTTTGGTTGATATGGCTCATGTTGAGGGTTAGCCAATAGTGAAACCTAACCCTAACCCTAGCTTGGTGCCCGATAGACCCTTGGTTGATAGCCATTGTAGTGCTGCACGATATACCTTGGTGATGGTTGGCCGACACCATGTGTGCTAATGGAACTTTGATGCATGTTAGAGGATGTGTAGTGGTTGGCCGATATGGTGGTGAGTTGCCTTAGGGTTGGAAATCCTAGCCGTTATACCTTTGGTAAGGGTATTGATATACCGAGTATACCCTTTGATGAGGGTTGGCACTGCTCACCATGCTTAGTGAGGGTTGTAAGAGTTTTGGTAAGGGTTCTGACAACCAGGGATGTATATAGATGATAGTTCCATGTTAATAATGATATTACATGTGATGTGGTGTAATTACCTTGAAATTTGCAACTATGATAATAAATAAGATGATAGGTTATACACCAGGAAGCTTGGAAGCATATGAAGTTGCTTCACCTGATGATGTGACCCATGCTTATGGTCACAAGTGTCAGGCATAATATATGCCCATGATTGATAATAATCCTATGAATGATAAAGCTTATGTGTGATGTACTCATGGATGCTTCTTTATACTTGATAGTATAATAATAATCCTATTAATCCATGATGGCTTCAGTTGTCTTTGTGGATGTGTGCACTAACCATGCAGGTATTTCATGTGGATTCATAGCCTGGTCAGAGCTATGAGGTATATGTGCTTTGACTAGCACAATATGATGATAATCCTTGTTAATGAAATAACAAGTTGATAGGTTTGAGGACCTGATATAAGGTTGAGTACCTAGCTGAGGTGTTATCCTCTGATGATGTGAGAAGGGATGTGTTCCCAGGATGTTGATGCCTAATTGTGATGCCTTGAGAGGCAGTGGTTGATATCATGAGGGATTGAGGTCCCAGGACAGTATGTTGATGGCAATAATGATGAATTCTATAAGGCTATGATATACTTTGTTTTGCCTCAACAATTGGCTTAAAATATACTAATTAATTATAGATAAACATATCATGTAGTTTTCCCTGGCCATAGATCCATTACCGTCAGTATTTGGTGATAGTGAAATAGGTTTATCCCGCGGGATTACCTGGAGCACATATTGTTGAATATGTGAGGTTTCCCCTAGCCTAAAATAGGATGGTTGAGTGCAGTTGCGGTTGCAGACTCTGGATATATGGATCATGGTGAACATACCCATGGCTCGGGATGTGTGATGATGAGCATGATGCGTTCATAGCTCGGATGTATGTATGGGTAGCTTGCGGAGCTGACCCAGAGGCTGAGGCCCTATAAGCATTAGATTGCGGTCTTGCTTGATGATTCGTGTACTGACCACAAGAAGGTGAGGTCATGGAGTCCGGATCTCCTTAGACCTTGTATGGCACCATATTGGGATTCATAGCCAATGGTTGGATTTGAGTAGGGAAGGCTCACTTCCTCAGGGCATAATAACATGTAATCCAGCCGAATAAGTATATCTTGTTTAGAACAAAATACGGAACATTGATTGAGGCATTGCTTACATAGCTGATCTAGTTACACATTGCATATACATGTACGATCCTTATATTATGTGATAAGTTTTTATAAAGCTTAGCTTGTCAATCATGTTCCATACATAATACTTGGTTATATGCCTTCCAGATATCTTGGTAAGCTTTATGGTATTAATAGCCTTGCTTAGTATGCTACTCATGTTGTGTGATTTATCAGTTAGCTATTGTTATCTGCTTTAACCTTCTAAGGTTTTATAGTTTCTGCATGGAGTTATGTTTCTCACTGGGACTGTGTGTCTCACCCCGTTGGTTTACACCCTTTTTAGGTGATCGCTCCTGACGCGGTGGTGGTCATGAGGTTGCGGATGAGCAACAAGAAGAGAAGTAGAAGGCAAGAGATGGACATGCTGTTGTTTTGGTGGTTTTGTAGTGGAGTCCTAGAGTCATCCCTGTACTCTCAGGTCCTCAGAGGTGTTTTGATGATGTTTCGCGATGTCTTGCAGTTGTAATTTTTGTATATCCTACTGTTGGTCGTATGTGGCATGTTATGTATGTATAAACAGGTGTTGAACTCTGGTGCTGACAGTACAGCTGGTTTCGATAAGATGTGGACATATAACATGGCTTGTGAATGTTTATATAACATGTTTCTCTACAGGATATGGATGCAAAAGTACTCTCATGTATGCTTTCCGCAATCAGTTTTAATTAACCCATGTTTTTGGTAATGTGAGGTTCCACATGTTTTCGCGTGTCATTTCGTTGTTCGTGTGATGGCAGGGTGTAACAGTTGGTTTGGTATCAGAGCTCTAGGTTCGCCGAGTTTACAGGGATCAAGGACTAGGTTTGCGTCTGTTCTTGTGAGCTTTCTAGATTTTCTTACAATAACCTTCTACTCTCAATAGAAGATAAATCTTAAAGATGTCTAGAAACCATGAAGAACATGCTGCCGAGAGCAGCGATGTTGCATCAGTTGATGGAGTAGGAGGGTAGGAACATGAGGATCGGGTGCCTGAGGTCCCCCAACTTGACCCAGCCATTCTTGCAAATCCTGCCTACCAACAGCTTATAGGGCAGATAATGGCTACGATGAATCACATGGTGGAAAGATTGCCAGTGCCTCAGCCAAGAGCACAGGATCCCCATGGTGAAGCATAGGGTATTGGGAAGACCTTCAAGCGGCTTCGCCGAGTCAGAGCTTCGAATTATGTTGGGATGGCTGATCCAGTGGATGCAGATCTGTGGCTGATAGGTCTTGAGAAGGCCTTCTGGATCCTCGACATCCCCGAAGCGGAAAAATTCAAGCATGATGTCTACCTTCTGAAGGGTAGTACTGGCCACTGGTGGGCCATCGAGAAGGAGAAGCGGCCCGATGAGGAGATCGGTTGGGAGATCTTATGACGAGAGTTCGTCAGCAGATACTTTCTAAAGATGTATCTGGATGAGAAGATCAACCAATTTGAGTGTCTACGCCAAGGATCGATGAACATCATCGAGTATGAAGCCAAGTTCATGGACTTGCTAAGGTTTTGTCCTCACATGGCGGCAACAGATGATGAGCATATCAGGCGGTTTGAGAAAGGTTTGAGTGTTGAGCTGTCGACACCTGTTGCTGCTTTAGAGAATTGGGAGCGGTTTGCCATGTTTGTGGAGTCTGTCTGTAGGATTGAATGCTCTGTTAAGGAGAAAAGGGAGTCCATGACCAGGAAAAGGCATGTTCAGTTCGAGGGACAGAGATCTGGTGGCTTCAAAAATCCAAGGCTTTCAACACCTTCCACGATGAGAGGTTCCAATGCACTGTCACAATGGTGCCGGAGTAAGGGAAGAGGTTATGTTTCTTCGCCGTCAAAGGCATGTAGTACAGCTTCTGTGGCAGTAACAAAGTTATCTAGACCACAGACAGACGGGGCATTTAAAGTCAAATTGCCCAAGAAGAGACGTTGAGGTAACACTACAACTAAGACAGAATCAACAAGGATCATACAGACAGTAGCCCAGTGGTAGCAGAGGGTGAGGCCGCAGTCAAGCATCGCAAGCGGGATCGTCTGCTCAAGGAAGTAGAGGACGTGGACAACAAGCAACGACACAATTCTATGCTATGAGTCAGTCGGAGACGACAGTCAACCCGCGAGTGGTGACAGGTGAGATGGATTTATTACATTCTGATTTTTCCTCTTCTTTCTTTATATCTATTTTGGTTGACCCAGATGCTACACACTCTTTTATCGCACATAGTCTGCTTGATAGTTGTCCTTTACCTGTTAATTGTAAGAAAGATAGCTTGTTGTTAGAGACTCTGCTCGATGGTTCCTCGATGCTTTGAGAGGAGTGTCCATATTGTGTCTTATCTTTTTTGGGACACAATATACAAGTGGATCTTATACCACTTGATATGCATGGATTTGATGTGATCCTTGGGATGGATACCTTAGAGAAGTATAAGGTCGTGTTGGACTATGGTTCCAAGCAGGCATTGTTTGATGACGGTAGAGAAAAGTGGATCTTCCAAGGAGATAGGAAGATTCTTCCGACATGTCTAGTGTCAACGATGGTGGCAGAAAAGTTGATGTGACAAGGTTGTAAGGATTTCTTAGCTCACATTGTGGATACCAAGGAAAAATGTCCTAGCCTTGAGGAGGTAACGGTTGTCTGAGAGTTTGCATATGTGTTTTCTGATGAGTTCCCCGGTGTTCCCCCACCCCGAGAGATTGATTTTGAGATCAATCTGGTACCAGGAACACAGCTAGTTGCACAGACACCGTATAGGATTGCTCCAGTAGAGATAGCAGAGTTGAAGAAGCAGTTACATGAGTTTTTGGAGAAATGTTTCATCTGACCGAGCACGTCACCTTGGGGTGCTCCAGTGCTATTCGTTAAGAAGAAGGAAGGGTCAATGTGGTTATGTAAAGATTACCGGTAATTGAACAAAGTCACGATCAAGATTACCCGTTGCCGAGGATAGATGATATGTTTGATCAGTTGTGTGGTGTTATAGTATTCTCAAAGATCAATCTACGGTCTGGATATCATCAGTTGAGGATTAAGGAAAATGACATACCTAAGTCAGCGTTTAGGATGAGGTATGGTCACTTTGAGTTTGTGGTTATGCCATTTGGGCTACTAACCAATGCACCTGCTGCTTTCATAGACCTAATGAACCTAGTGTTCCGTCCGTTCCTAGATCAGTTTGTTGTAGTCTTTATAGACGAAATTTTGATCTATAGTCAGGAAAGGTAAGAGCATGAGCGACATCTTCGAAAAGTGTTGACTCTTCTTCACCAACATCAGTTATACGCCAAGTTCAGCAAATGTGAGTTCTGGTTGAAAGAAGTGACTTTCTTAGGTCATGCGATATCTACAGAAGGAGTTCAGGTGGACCCTAAGAAGGTGGAGTCTGTTGCAGATTTGTAGCAACCAAAGACGTCTATGGAAGTTGGTAGTTTTATGGGTTTGGCAGGATACTACCAGAGGTTTATCAAGTAATTCAGTGCAATCGCATTGCTGATGACAAAGCTGACCAGGAAGGATGTACCTTTTGTCTGGGATGGTCATTGTCAGCAAGCTTTCCAAAGTTTGAAGGAGAAGCTGACTAGTACTCCAGTGCTAGTGCTTCCTGAACCTGGTAAGGGCTATGTTGTTTTCTGTGATGCTTCCAAGAAAGGCTTAGGTTGTGTGCTAATGCAGGAAGATCATGTGGTTTCTTTTGCTTCGTGATAGCTTAAGAAATATGAGGAGAACTATCCAACACATGATTTGGAGTTGGCAGCCGTGGTTCATGCGTTAAAGATTTGGAGTCACTATCTTTATGGAGAAGTGTGTCAAATCTTTACAGATCATAAGAACTTGAAGTACATCTTTTCACAGAATGATATGAATATGCAACAACGTCGTTGGATGGAGCTAATCAATGATTATGATTGCACCATTGAGTATCATCCTGGTAAAGAAAATGTGGTAGATGATGCGCTTAGTAGAAAATCTTCTTCTCTCTCCACAAAGAAGGCACAATCAAGTACCTTGGTATGTCATAGGCGAGATATGTTTGTCTCCTTGTGGCAGATGAATGTACAGTTGGAAGTTTCCTTGTTGGCACAAATGCAAGTCAAGCCTACGCTGAGATAGCAGATCAAAGATGCATAGCAGGCAGATGATGTAGTGTAGTTGATCAGGTCAGAGCTTGGCAGCGAAAAACGTGATGGGTTCTATGAGTCTGAGGATGGACTAGTTTGCTATCATGGTAGGATGGTGGTCGCTGATTTTGACAATCTAAGGAAGCTAGTACTCGAGGAGGCACACACGTTGATGTATGCTATGCATCCAAGAGTCACCAAGATGTACCATAATCTGAAGGGCATGTATTGGTGGTTTGGCATGAAGAAGGATGTAGTTGAGTTTGTGGCTAAGTGTGTAGTATGTCACCAAGTTAAAGCTGAGCATCAAAAGCCGGCAGGTACATTGCAACCCATGCTGATACCATAATGGAAATGGGATCATATAACCATGGATTTCATAGTTGGTCTACCAAAGATAGCTAGGAATCATGATTCCATTTGGGTAATAGTGGACAGGCTGACAAAATCTACCCATTTCATATCGGTAAAGACGACATATACCACAGAGAAATTGGCTTGGGTGTATGTGGACGAGATAGTGTGTTTGCAAGGTATACCAGCAAAGATAGTTTCTGATAGAGGTCCTCAGTTCACAAGTCATTTCTGGGAACAGTTGCACAAAGCGTTGGGAACGCAGTTGAGGTTCAGTACCGCTTTCCACCCACAGACGGATGGACAGTCTGAAAGGACTATTCAGACTTTAGAAGATCTTCTTCGAGCTTGTGTTTTGCAGTTCCTAGGAAGTTGGTACATGCATCTCACTCTAATAGAGTTTGCTTATAACAATAGTTATCAACGAAGCATTGATATGGCTCCTTATGAGGCTCTATATGGAAGAAAGTGCAGATCCCCTTTAAGTTGATATGAGTTCGGTGAGTATCAACTTTTGGGTCTTGAGTTAGTACAACAGACAATAGAAAAGATCAGAGTGAAACGACAAAAGTTGAAGGCATCACAGGACAGACAAAAGTCTTATGCAGACAATCACCGACGACTTTTAGAGTTCCAAGTGGGAGATAAAGTGTATCTCAAGGTCTCACCTTGGAAAGTCGTGCTAAGGTTTGGCCAGAAAGGCAAACTGGCACCCAGATATATGGGGCCATACCCGGTAATAGCATGTGTTGGAAAGGTAGCTTACAAGTTAGAGCTACTGTCCGAGTTACACAGGTTGCATCCAGTGTTCCATGTCAGCATGTTAAAGAAAAGCCATCCAGACACAGGGACAGTGATACAGCCAGTTGAGGTTGAGCTTGATGAAGACGTGACTTATGAGGAGGGTCCGGTGGCGATCCTTGATAGAAGAGTAAAGAAGCTGAAGAGGAAGCCACGTGGGAGCTTGAGGAAGCTGAGGAGGGCCTAGTTCTTGTAAAGGTTCTTTGGCATCATTGTGGTGTTGAGGAAGCCACGTGGGAGCTTGAGGAAGAGATGAGGCGGAAGTATCCCTCGCTTTTCTCTTCGGATTTTGGGGACGAAATCCCTTTGTAGAGGTTTATGGCTTGTAAGGACCCTGACCTTCGTTTTGGGCTTACCCTATTTTTTTGCCTAAAACTTATGCTTGGTTGCTTGCTAATCATCTTTAGTGGTGATTAGGGTTTGCTTGTGCTTAGTTGAGAGCTGGAGGTGCTACTTGCAAAATAACTTGAGTTAAGGTTGAAGAGCAAGTTTGTCACCTTGAGAGATGTCTTTCTCTCTCTTTGCTTCCTCTAGGGTTGAGAGGAAGGTTTGGGCTCATGCCTTGAGTTGCCTTGGGGTTGAGCTCTTTTGGGCCTTGTTTTCCTTTGTTTAAGCCTTTCCTTGCTTGGTTGAGCCATGTATTGGGCAAGGGTGCTTTGTGTCGGCCATGGGGTATCACCCATGGGGGTGTGTAGGCCATGGAGGAGTAGTGTGTCGGCCTTTGACCTTTGTTGACCTTCTTGCCTTGGTTGTGTCACCCTAGCTTGGACATGTGGCCGATCCTTGGTTGAGTAGTGGCATGCATGTGCATGTGTTTTGCAAGGTGGTGTAACGTGTGGACAAGTGTCCCTTGGTAAGGTGACACCTTGCCTTGGTTTAACCTTGACCCCCATCTATATATGCCTTGCCTTTCTCTTCCTTAGGAACCCTTTAGCTCTTTGTTGCTCCTCTCTTCTTTGTGTGCATGATACTCCTCTCCCTTACAACCTTGGTGGTCGATACCCTTGGAGGAGCTAAGGTTGGTGGCTGATCTCTTTGAAGGAGCTCTCTTCTTCTTCTTCCTTTAGCTTGGTGGTCAAACCCTAGGTTGGTATTGTTTCCTTGTAGTGTGCTTGGAGCTAGGAGCTTAAAGCTTGGAGATTTAGAGCTTGAGGAGTTTTCTTAAGGCGGGTTACATAACTTCTAACCCTAGCTATACTACCTTCTCTATGTTGCATGTTTCATATATGTTGATAATCGGCCATTTCATGCTATGTATCTTGATCTAGTACATGTTGATCTTGTGGATATTATGAGTATGGTGTTGTTTATGTTGTGGATGGTCTATGTGCCTTTACACCTAATTGGCCGAACCATGGTTTAGGGTTTCCTTGTTGTGCAATACTCATTTCTCTCCTTGGTCTAGAGAAGTGAGTTTGAGCTCTAGTAATGTGGGTAATACCCCTCTCTCTTGGTTGTTGAGAGGTGAGCTTATATTCTAGTTGCTTGAGCAACACCCTCCTCTCACCATGGATTAGAGAGGTGATCTTTTGGGTAGATGATGACCTATGTTGAGGTGGATCTTTGTGGTTGCCCGATTTGTGATAGAGGGTGTGCAAAACCCCTCTCTCTTGGTTGTTGAAAGGTGAGCCGACCTTCTTGATCAATTAGGGTTTGGTTCCCTTGTGCTTGAGGTTGAAGATGACCTTGTAGGGTTGTGTCTTACACGATATGATCTTTGAAGTAAGGTTGCGCGATACAGTACCTTGTTCTATGGCTTATGCTTCGTTTGATAGTTATGGCAATACCCCTTTCTCTCCTTTGGATTTGAAAGGTGAGCCTATGACCTAGACTTATGGATTATATGATGAGTTGGTAATATTTTTACCCTGGTGCCCGATATTCCTCATCCACCCTAGAGTTAGGGTTTGGGTGACATGGTTGCTAGACCCTTGGATGGGCATCTTGGCCGATATGAAGCCTCAACCCTAGCTTGGGCATTAGAGTTTCTCTAGGTGACATGAGTTGTCTACCCTTAATGCACGATATGTTCTTGAGGTGTAATCCTTGGTAGATATGTTTGCTTGGGCATTTGGATGACCCTTGTATCCTTTGGCTGATATCCCTTGTGGAGATGTTGGACGATACACCATGTATAGAGGATGCCCGATACACCTCCTTATCCTGAGATGGTCTTGACCGATAGGCTTTGATAGCTTGGTGTCCGGCACAACCTTGGCCATTATCCTTGTTTAGATGAGCTTGGGTGATATGGTATGGTGCCCAGGATGTCTTTGGCTGATGCCACCATGTCTTAGTTGAGCTTTGACTTATATAAAGTGTTGGATGAGATGGATTCATGCCCGACATGCTAACCCCTAGACATGGCCTTGCACGACACCATTCTTGGGTGTCATGGGTACCCTGGCCGATAGGGTTAACCCTCAGATGATGCTGAGATGGGTGCACGATAGGGGCACCTTCGCTGACACTCCTTTGGTCGATATGGCACATGTTGAGGGTTAGCCGATAGTGAAACCTAACCCTAACCCTAGCTTGGTGCCCGATAGACCCTTGGCTGATAGCCATGGTAGTGTTGCACGATATACCTTGGTGATGGCTTCCCGACACCATGTGTGCTAATGGAACCTCGATGCATATTAGAGGATGTGTAGTGGTTGGCCGATATGGTGGCGAGTTGCCTTAGGGTTGAAAATCTTAGCCGTTATACCTTTGGTAAGGGTATTGATATGTCGTCTATACCCTTTGATGATGGTTGGCACTGCTCACCATGCTTAGTGAGGGTTCTAATAGTTTTGGTAAGGGTTCTGACAACCCAGGATGTATATAGATGATAGTTCCATGTTAATAATGATATTACATGTGCTTTGGTGTAATTACCTTGAAATCTGCAACTATGTTTATAAATAAGATGATAGGTTGTACACCAGGAAGCTTGGAAGCATATGAAGTTGCTTCACCTGATGATGTGACCCATTCTTATGGTCACAAGTGAAAGGCATAATATATGCCCATGATTGATAATAATCCTATGAATGATAAAGCTTATGTGTGATGTACTCATGGATGCTTCTTTATGCTTGATAGTATAATAATAATCCTATTAATCCATGATGGCTTCAGTTGTCTTTGTGGATGTGTGCACTAACCATGCAGGTATTTCATGTGGATTCATAGTCTGGTCAGAGCTATGAAGTATATGTGCTTTGACTAGCATAATATGATGATAATCCTTGTTAATGAAATAACAAGTTGATAGGTCTGAGGACCTGCTATAAGGCTGAGTGCCTAGCTTAGGTGTTATCCTATGATGATGTGATAAGGGATGTGTTCCCAGGATGTTGATGCCTAATTTTGATGCCTTGAGAGGCAGTGGTTGATATCATGAGGGATTGAGGTCCCAAGACAGTATGTTGATGGCAATAATGATGAATTCTATAAGTCTATGATATACTTTGTTTTGCCTCAACAATTGGCTTAAAATATACTAATTAATTATAGATAAACATATCATGTAGTTTGGCCTGGCCATAGATCCATTATCGTCAGTATTTGGTGATGGTGAAACAGGTTTATCTCGCGGGATTACCTGGAGCACATATTGTTGAATATGTGAGGTTTCCCCTAGCCTAAAGTAGGATGGTTGAATGCAGTTGCGGTTGCAGACTCAGGATATATGGAGCATGGTGAACATACCCATGGCTCAGGATATGTGATGATGAGCATGATGCATTCATAGCTCGGATGTATGTATGGGTAGCTTGCGGAGCTGACCCAGAGGTTGAGGTCCTATAAGCATTAGACTGCGGTCTTTCTTGATGATTCATGTACTGACCACAAGAAGGTGAGGTCATGGAGTCCGGATCTCCTTAGACCTTGTATGGCACCAGATTGTGCTTCACAGCCAATGGTTGGATTTGAGTAGGGAAGGCTCACTTCCTCAGGGCATAATAACACGTAATCCAGCCAAATAAGTACATCTTCTTTAGAACAAAATACGGAATATTGTTTGAGGCCTTGCTTACATAGATGATCTAGTTACACATTGCATATACGTGTACGATCCTTATATTATGTGATAAATTTTTATAAAGCTTATCTTGTCAATCATGTTCCATACAGAATACTTGCTTATATGCCTTCCGGATATCTTGGTAAGCTTGATGGTATTAATAGCCTTGCTCAATATGCTGCTCCTGTTGTATGCTTTATCAGTTAGCTGTTGTTATCTACTTTAACCTTCTGAGGTTTTATAGTTTCGGAGGCGAGTTATGTTTCTCACTGGGATTGTGTGTCTCACCCCGCTGGTTTACACCCTTTTTAGGTGATCGCTCCTGACGCGGAGGTGGTCGTGAGGTTGCGGCTGAGCAACAAGAAGAGAAGTAGAAGGAAAGAGATGGACATGCTACTGTTTTGGTGGTTTTGTAGTGGAGTCCTAGGGTCATCCCTGTACTCTCAGGTCCTCAGAGGTGTTTTGATGATGTTTCGCGATGTCTTGCAGTTGTAATTTTTGTATATCCTGCTGCTGGCCATACGTGGCCTGTTATGTATGTATAAATAGGTGTTGAACTCTGGTGCTGACAGTACAGCTGGTTTTGATAAGCTGTGGACCTATAACATGGCTTGTGAATGTTTATATAACATGTTTATCTATAGGATATGGATGCAAAAGTACTCTCATGTATGCTTTCCGCAATCAGTTTTAATTAACCCTTGTTTTCGGTAATGTGAGGTTCCGCACATTTTTGCATGTCATCTCGTTGTTCGTGTGATGGCGGGGTGTCACAATTGGTTTGGTATCAGAGCTCTAGGTTCGGTGAGTTTACAGGGATCGAGGACTAGGTTTGCGTCTGTTCTTGTGAGCTTTCCAGATTTTCTTACAATAACTTTCTGCTCTCAACAGAAGTTAAAGCTTAAAGATGTCTAGAAACCATGAAGAGCATGCTGCCGAGAGCAGCGATGCTGCATCAGTTGATGGAGTTGGAGGGCAGGCACATGAAGATCGGGTGCCTGAGGTCCCCCAACTTGACCCAGCCATTCTTGAAAATCCTGCCTACCAACAGCTTATAGGGCAGATGATGGCTATGATGAATCACATGGTGGAAAGATTGCAAGTGCCTCAGCCAAGAGCACATGATCCCCTTGGTGAAGCATCAGGTATTGGAAAGACCTTTGAGCGGCTTTTCCGAGTTAGAGCTTCAGATTATGCTGGGACGGCTGATCCAAGAGATGCAGATCTGTGGCTGATAGGTCTTGAGAAGGCCTTCCAAATCCTCGACATCCCCGAAGCAGAAAAAGTCAAGCATGCTGTCTACCTTCTGAAGGGTAGTGTTGGCCACTGGTGGGCCATCGAGGAGGAGAACCAACCCAGTGAGGAGATCAGTTGGGAGATCTTCCGACGAGAGTTCGTCAGCAGATACTTTCTGAAGACGTATCTGGACAAGAAGGTCAACCATTTTGAGCGTCTACACCAAGTATCGATGAACATCATCGAGTATGAAGCTAATTCATGGACTTGCTGAGGTTTTGTCCTCACATGGCGGCAATAGATGATGAGCATATCAGGTGGTTTGAGAAAGGTTTCAGTGCTGAGCTGTCGACACCTGTTGCTGCTTTCGAGAATTGGGAGTGGTTTGCCACGTTTGTGGAGTCCGACCGTAGGATTGAATGCTCTGTTAAGGAGAAAAGGGAGTCCATGACCAGGAAAAGGCATGTTCAGTTCCAGGGACAGAGATCTGGTGGCTTCAAAAAGCCAAGGTTTTCAACACCTTCCACGATGAGAGGTTCCAGTGCACCGTCACAATGGTCCCCGAGTAAGGGAAGAGGTTATGTTTCTTCACCGTCAAAGGCATGTAGTACAACTTCTGTGGCAGTAACAAAGTCATCTAGACCGCAGATAGAAGGCAGGTTATGTAATCACTGTGGATAGACGGGGCATTTAAAGTCAAATTGCCCAAGAAGAGACGTTGAGGTAACACAACAACTCAGATAGAATCAACAAGGATCATACAGACAGTAGCCCAGTGGTAGCAGAGGGCGAGGACGCAGTCAAGCGTTGCAAGCGGGATCGTCTGCTCAAGGAAGCGAGGACGTGGACAACAAGCAACGACTCGATTCTATGCTATGAGTCAGCCAGAGGCGATAGTCAACCCGCGAGTGGTGACAGGTCAGATGGGTTTATTACATTATGATTTGTCCTTTTCTTTATTTATATCTGTTTTGGTTGACTCGGGTGCTACACACTCTTTTATCGCACATAGTCTGCTTGATAGTTGTCCTTTACCTGTTAATTGTAAGAAAGATAGCCTGTTGTTAGAGACTCTACTCGATGGTTCCTCGATGCTTCGAGAGGAGTGCCAATCTTGTGTCTTATCTTTTTTGGGACACAATATACAAGTGGATCTTATACCACTTGATATTCATGGATTCGATGTGATCCTTGGGATGGATACCTTAGAGAAGTATAAGGTCGTGTTGGACTATGGTTCCAAGCAGGCATTGTTTGATGATGGTAGAGAAAAGTGGATCTTCCAAGGAGATAGGAAGATTCTTACGACATGTCTAGTGTCAACGATGGTGGCAGAAAAGTTGTTGCGGCAAGGGTGTAAGGATTTCTTAGCTCACATTGTGGATACCAAGGCAAAAGGTCCTAGCCTTGAGGAGGAAACGGTTGTCCGAGAGTTTGCAGATGTGTTTCTTGATGAGTTCCCCAGTGTCCCCCCACCTCGAGAGATTGATTTTGAGATCAATCTGGTACCAGGAACACAGCCAGTTGTACAGACACTGTATAGGATTGCTCCAGTAGAGATGGCAGAGTTGAAGAAGCAGTTATAGGAGTTTTTGGAGAAAGGTTTCATCTGACTGAGCACGTCACCTTGGGGTGCTCCAGTGTTGTTCGTTAAGAAGAAGGACGGGTCGATGCAGTTATGTATAGATTACTGGTAGTTGAACAAAGTCATGATCAAGATTACCCGTTGTCGAGGATAGATGATATGTTTGATCAGTTGTATGGTGCTATAGTATTCTCAAAGATCAATCTACGGTCTTGATATCATCAGTTGAGGATTAAGGCAAATGACATACCTAAGTCAGCATTTAGGATGAGGTATGGTCACTTTGATTTTGTGATTATGCCATTTGGGCTAACCAATGCACATGCTGCTTTCATGGACCTATTGAACCTAGTGTTCCGTCCGTTCCTAGATCAGTTTGTTGTAGTCTTTATAGATGACATTTTGATCTATAGTCAGGACAGGTAAGAGCATGAGCGACATCTTCGAAAAGTGTTGACTCTTCTTTGCCAACATCAGTTATACGCCAAGTTCAGCAAATGTGAGTTCTGGTTGAAGGAAGTGACTTTCTTAGGTCATGCGATATCTATAGAAGGAGTCTAGGTGGACCCTAAGAAGGTGGAGTCAGTTGCAGATTTGTAGCAACCAAAGATGTCGACGGAAGTTCATAGTTTTCTGGGTTTGGCAGGATACTACCGAAGGTTTATCAAGTACTTCAATGCAATCACATTGCTGATGACAAAGCTGACCAGGAAGGATGTACCTTTTGTCTGGGATGGTCGTTGTCAGCAAGCTTTCCAAAGTTTGAAGAAGAAGCTGACTAGTGCTCCAGTGCTAGTGCTTCTAGAACCTGGGAAGGGCTATGCTGTTTTCTGTGATGCTTCCAAGAAAGGCTTAGGTTGTGTGCTAATGCAGGAAGATCATGTGGTTTCTTTTGCTTTGCGATAGCTTAAGAAACACGAGGAGAACTATCTGACACATGATTTGGATTTGGCAGCGGTGGTTCATGCGTTAAAGATTTGGAGTCACTATCTTTATGGAGAAGTGTGTCAAATCTTTACAGATCATAAGAACTTACAGTACATCTTTTCACAGAATGAGATGAATATGCGACAACGTCATTGGATGGAGCTAATCAAGGGTTATGATTGCACCATTGAGTATCATCCTAGTAAGGAAAATGTGGTAGCTGATGCGCTTAGTAGAAAATCTTCTTCTCTCTCCACAAAGAAGGCACAATCAAGTTCCTTGGTATGTCATAGGCGAGATATGTTTGTCTCCTTGTGGCAGATGAATGTATAGTTGGAAGTTTCCTTATTGGCACAAATGCAAGTCAACCCTACACTGAGACAGCAGATCAAAGACAAATAGCAGGCAGATGATGCAGTGTAGTTGATCAGGTCAGAGCTTGGCAGCGAAAAACGTGATGGGTTCTGTGAGTCCGAGGATGGACTAGTTTGATATCATGGTAGGATGGTGGTCCCTGATGTTCACAATCTAAGGAAGCTAGTACTCGAGGAGGCACACACGTCGATGTATGCTATGCATCCAGGAGTCACCAAGATGTACCATAATCTGATGGGCATGTATTGGTGGTCTGGCATGAAGAAAGATGTAGCTGAGTTTGTGGCTAAGTGTATAGTATGTCAGCAAGTTAAAGCTTAGCATCAGAAGCCGACAGGTACATTGCAACCCATGTTGATACCACAATGGAAATGGGATCATATAACCATGGATTTTGTAGTTGGTCTACCAAAGATAGCTAGGAATCATGATTCCATTTGGGTAATAGTGGACAAGCTAACAAAATCTGCCCATTTCATATCGGTAAAGATGACATATACCGCAGAGAAGTTGGATCGGGTGTATGTGGATGAGATAGTGTGTTTGCACGGTATACCAGCAATGATAGTTTCCGATAGAGGTCCTCAGTTCACAAGTCATTTTTGGGAATAGTTGCACAAAGCGTTGGGAACGAAGTTGAGGTTCAGTACCTCTTTCCACCCATAGACGGATGGACAATCTGAAAGGACTATTCAGACTTTAGAAGATCTTCTTCGAGCTTGTGTTTTGCAGTTCCTAGGCAGTTGGGACATGCATCTCAATCTAATAGAGTTTGCTTATAACAATAGTTATCAACGAAGCATTGATATGGCTCCTTATGAGGCTCTATATGGAAGAAAGTGCAGATCCCCTTTATGTTGGTACGAGTTCGGTGAGTATCAACTTTTGGGTCCTGAGTTAGTACAACAGACAACAGAAAAGATCAGAGTGACACGACAAAAGTTGAAGGTGTCACAGGACAGACAGAAGTCTTATGCAGACAATCGCCGACGACTTTTAGAGTTCCAAGTGGGAGATAAAGTGTATCTCAAGGTCTCACCTTGGAAAGGCGTGCTAAGGTTTGGCCAGAAAGGCAAACTGGCACCCAGATATATGGGGACATACCAGGTAATAGCATGTGTTGGCAAGGTAGCTTACAAGTTAGAGCTACTACCCGAGTTATACAGGTTGCATCCAGTGTTCCATGTCAGCATGTTAAAGAAAAGCCATCCAGACACAGGGACAGTGATACAGCCAGTTGAGGTTGAGGTTGAGCTTGATGAAGACGTGACTTATGAGGAGGGTCCGGTGGCGATCCTTGATAGAAGAGTAAAGAAGCTGAAGAGGAAGGACCTAGTTCTTTTAAAGGTTCTTTGGCATCATTGTGGTGTTGAGGAATCCACGTGGGAGCTTGAGGAAGAGATGAGGCGGAAGTATCCCTTGCTTTTCTCTTCGGATTTTGGGGACGAAATCCCTTTGTAGAGGTTTACGGCTTGTAAGGACCCTGACCTTCATTTTGGGCTTACCCTATTTTTTTGCCTAAACCTTATGCTTGGTTGCTTGCTAATCATCTTTAGTGGTGATTAGGGTTTGCTTGTGCTTAGTTGAGAGCTGGAGGTGCTACTTGCAAAATAACTTGAGTTAAGGTTGAAGAGCAAGTTTGTCACCTTGAGAGATGTCTTTCTCTCTCTTTGCTTCCTCTAGGGTTGAGAGGAAGGTTTGGGCTCATGCCTTGAGTTGCCTTGGGCTTGGTTGAGCTCTTTTGGGCCTTTTTTCCTTTGTTTAGGCCTTTGCTTGCTTGGTTGAGCCATGTATTGGGAAATGGTGCTTTGTGTCGGCCATGGGGTATCGCCCATGGGGGTGTGTAGGCCATGGAGGAGTAGTGTGTCGGCCTTTGACCTTTGTTGACCTTCTTGCCTTGGTTGTGTCACCCTAGCTTGGACATGTGGCCGATCCTTGGTTGAGTAGTGGCATGCATGTGCATGTGTTTTGCAAGGTGGTGTAACGTGTGGACAAGTGTCCCTTGGTAAGGTGACACCTTGCCTTGGTTTAACCTTGACCCCCATCTATATATGCCTTGCCTTTCTCTTCCTTAGGAACCCTTTAGCTCTTTGTTGCTCCTCTCTTCTTTGTGTGCATGATACTCCTCTCCCTTACAACCTTGGTGGCCGATACCCTTGGAGGAGCTAAGGTTGGTGGTTGATCTCTTTGAAGGAGCTCTCTTCTTCTTCTTCCTTTAGCTTGGTGGTCGAACCCTAGGTTGGTCTTGTTTCCTTGTAGTGTGCTTGGAGCTAGGAGCTTAAAGCTTGGAGATTTATATCTTGAGGAGTTTGCTTAAGGCGGGTTACATAACTTCTAACCCTAGCTATACTACCTTCTCTATGTTGCATGTTTCATATATGTTGATAATCGGCCATTTCATGCTATGTATCTTGCTCTAGTACATGTTGTTGATCTTGTGGATATTATGAGTATGATGTTGTTTATGTTGTGGATGGTCTATGTGCCTTTACACCTAATTGGCCGAACCATGGTTTAGGGTTTCCTTGTTGAGAAATACTCTTTTCTCTCCTTGGTCTAGAGAAGTGAGTTTGAGCTCTAGTAATGTGGGCAATACCCCTCTCTTGGTTGTTGAGAGGTGAGCTTATATTCTAGTTGCTTGAGCAACATCCTCCTCTCACCATGGATTAGAGAGGTGAGCTTTTGGGTAGATGATGACCTATGTTGAGGTGGATCTTTGTGGTTGCCCGATTTGTGATAGAGGGTGTGCAAAACCCCTCTCTCTTGGTTGTTGAAAGGTGAGCCGACCTTCTTGATCAATTAGGGTTGGGTTCCCTTGTGCTTGAGGTTGAAGATGACCTTGTAGGGTTGTGTCTTATACGATATGATATTTGAAGTAAGGTTGCGTGATACAATACCTTGTTCTATGGCTTATGCTTCCTTTGATAGTTATGGTAATACCCCTTTCTCTGCTTTGGATTTGAAAGGTGAGCCTATGACCTAGACTTATGGATGATATGATGAGTTGGTAATAGTTTTACCCTGGTGCCCGATATTCCTCATCAACCCTAGAGTTAGGGTTTGGGTGACATGGTTGCTAGACCCTTGGATGGGCATCTTGGCGGATATGAAGCCTCAACCCTAGCTTGGGCATTAGAGTTTCTCTAGGCGACATGAGTTGTCTACCCTTAATGCAAGATATGTTCTTGAGGTGTAATCCTTGGTAGATATGTTTGCTTGGGCATTTGGATGACCCTTGTATCCTTTGGATGATATCCCTTGTGGAGATGTTGGATGATACACCATGTATAGAGGATGCCCGATACACCTCCTTGTCTTGAGATGGTCTTGACTGATAGGCTTTGATAGCTTGGTGTCTGGCACAGCCTTGGCCATTATCCTTGTTTAGATGAGCTTGGGTGATAAGGTATGGTGCCCAGGATGGCTTTGGCCGATGCCACCATGTCTTAGTTGAGCTTTGACTTATATAAAGTGTTGTATGAGATGGATTCATGCCCGACATGCTAACCCCTAGACATGGCCATGCACGACACCTTTCTTGGGCGTCATGGGTACCCTGGCCGATAGGGTTAACCCTCGGATGATGCTGAGATGGGTGCACGATAGGGGCACCTTGGGTGACACTCCTTTGGTCGATATGGCACATGTTGAGGGTTAGCCGATAGTGAAACCTAACCCTAACCCTAGATTGGTGCCTGATAGACCCTTGGTTGATAGCCATGGTAGTGCTTCACGATATACCTTGGTGATGGCTGCCCGACACCATGTGTGCTAATGGAACCTCGATGCATATTAGAGGATGTGTAGTGGTTGGCCGATATGGTGGAGAGTTACCTTAGGGTTGGAAATCCTAGATGTTATACCTTTGGTAAGGGTATTGATATACCAGGTATACCCTTTGATGAGGGTTGGCACTGCTCACCATGCTTAGTGAGGGTTGTAAGAGTTTTGGTAAGGGTTCTGACAACCCAGGATGTATATAGATGATAGTTCCATGTTAATAATGATATTACATGTGCTTTGGTGTAATTACCTTGAAATCTGCAACTATGATAATAAATAAGATGATAGGTTGTACACGAGGAAGCTTGGAAGCATATGAAGTTGCTTCACTTGATGATGTGACCCATGCTTATGGTCACAAGTGTAAGGCATAATATATGCCCATGATTGATAATAATCCTATGAATGATAAAGCTTATGTGTGATGTACTCATGGATGCTTCTTTATACTTGATAGTATAATAATAATTTTGTTAATCCATGATGACTTCAATTGTCTTTGTGGATGTGTGCACTAACCATACAGGTATTTCATGTGGATTCATAGTCTGGTCAGAGCAATGAGGTATATGTGCTTTGACTAGCACAATATGGTGATAATCCTTGTTAATGAAATAACAAGTTGATAGGTCTGAGGACCTGATATAAGGCTGAGTGCCTAGCTGAGGTGTTATCCTCTGATGATGTGATAAGGGATGTGTTCCCAGGATGTTGATGCCTAATTGTGATGCCTTGAGAGGCAGTGGTTGATATCATGAGGGATTGAGGTCCCAAGACAGTATGTTGATGGCAATAATGATGAATTCTATAAGGCTATGATATACTTTGTTTTGCCTCAACAATTGGCTTAAAATATACTAATTAATTATAGATAAACATATCATGTAGTTTTCCCTGGCCATAGATCCATTATCGTCAGTATTTGGTGATGGTGAAATAGGTTTATCCTGCGGGATTACCTGGAGCACATATTGTTGAATATGTGAGGTTTCCCCTAGCCTAAAATAGGATGGTTGAGTGCAGTTGCGGTTGCAGACTCAAGATATATGGAGCATGGTGAACATACCCATGGCTCAGGATGTGTGATGATGAGCATGATGCATTCATAGCTCGAATGTATGTATGGGTAGTTTGCGGAGCTGACCCAGAGGCTGAGGTCCTATAAGCATTAGACTACGGTCTTTCTTGATGATTCGGGTACTGACCACAAGAAGGTGAGGTCATGGAGTCTGGATCTCCTTAGACCTTGTATGGCACTAGATTGGGCTTCACAGCTAGTGGTTGTATTTGAGTAGGGAAGGCTCACTTCCTTAGGTCATAATAACACGTAATCCATCCGAATAAGTACATCTTCTTTAGAACAAAATACGGAACATTGATTGAGGCCTTGCTTACATAGCTGATCTAGTTACACATTGCATATACGTGTATGATCCTTATATTATGTGATAAGTTTTTATAAAGCTTATCTTGTCAATCATGTTCCATACAGAATACTTGCTTATATGCCTTCCGGATATATTGGTAAGCTTGATGGTATTAATAGCCTTGCTCAGTATGCTTCTCCTATTGTATGCTTTATCAGTTAGCTGTTGTTATCTACTTTAACCTTCTGAGGTTTTATAGTTTCGGCGGGGAGTTATGTTTCTCACTGGGACTGTGTGTCTCACCCCACCGGTTTACACCCTTTTTAGGTGATCGCTCCTGACGCGGTGGTGGTCGTGAGGTTGCGGCTGAGCAACAAGAAGAGAAGTACAAGGAAAGAGATGGACATGCTACTGTTTTGGTTGTTTTGTAGTGGAGTCCTAGGGTCATCCCTGTACTCTCAGGTCCTCAGAGGTGTTTTGATGATGTTTGGCGATGTCTTGCAGTTGTAATTTTTGTATATCCTGCTGCTGGCCGTACGTGGCCTGTTATGTATGTATAAATAGGTGTTGAACTCTGGTGCTGACAGTACAACTAGTTTCGATAAGCTGTGGACCTATAACATGGCTTGTGAATGTTTATATAACATGTTTGTCTACAGGATATGGATGCAAAAGTACTCTCATGTATGCTTTCCGCAATCGGTTTTAATTAACCCATGTTTTCGATAATGTGAGGTTCCACACATTTTCACATGTCATCTCATTGTTCGTGTGATGGCGGGGTGTCATAGTTGGTTTGGTATCATAGCTCTAGGTTTGATGAGTTTATAGGGATCTAGGACTAGGTTTGCATCTATTCTTGTGAGCTTTCCAGATTTTCTTACAATAACTTTCTGCTCTCAATAGAAGATAAAGCTTAAAGATGTC
The DNA here is from genome assembly GCA_963693085.1 of Alisma plantago-aquatica. Lineage (NCBI taxonomy): Eukaryota > Viridiplantae > Streptophyta > Magnoliopsida > Alismatales > Alismataceae > Alisma > Alisma plantago-aquatica. Next base: position 553,617,793 of record OY856409.1, read on the forward strand.
TAGAAACCATGAAGAACATGCTGCCGAGAGCAACGATGCTGCATCAGTTGATGGAGTTGGAGGGAAGGAACATGAAGATCGGGTGCTTGAGGTCCCCCAACTTGACCCAGCCATTCTTGAAAATCCTACCTACCAACAGCTTATGGGGCAGATGATGGCTACGATGAATCACATGGTGGAAAGATTACCAGTGCCTCAGCCAAGAGCACATGATCCCCATGGTGAAGCATCGGGTATTGGAAAGACCTTTGAGCGGCTTCGCCGAGTTAGAGCTTTGGATTATGCTGGGACGACTGATCCATCGGATGCAGATCTGTGGGTGATAGGTCTTGAGAAGGCCTTCCGGATCCTCGACATCCCTGAAGTGGAAAAAGTCAAGCATGATTTCTACCTTCTGAAGGGTAGTGATGGCCACTGGTGGGCCATCGAGGAGGAGAAGCGACCTGGTGAGGAGATCGGTTGGGAGATCTTCCAACGAGAGTTCGTCAGCAGATACTTTCTGAAGATGTATCTGTACGAGAAGGTCAACCATTTTGAGCATCTACGCCAAGGATCGATGAACATCATCGAGTATGAAGCCTAATTCATGGACTTGCTGAGGTTTTGTCCTCACATGGCGGCAACAGATGATAAGCAGATCAGGCGGTTTGAGAAAGGTTTGAGTACTGAGTTGTCGACACCTATTGATGCTTTCGAGAATTGGGAGCGGTTTTCCACATTTGTGGAGTCCGTCTGCAGGATTGAATGCTCTGTTAAGGAGAAAAGGGAGTCCATGACCAGGAAAAGGCATGTTCAGTTCCAGGGACAGAGATCTGGTGGCTTCAAAAAGCCAAGGTTTTCAACACCTTCCACGATGAGAGGTTCCAGTGCACCGTCACAATGGTCCCTGAGTAAGGGAAGAGGTTATGTTTCTTCACCATCAAAGGCATGTAGCACAACTTCTGTGGAAGTAACAAAGCCATCTAGACCGCAGATAGAAGGCAGGTCATGTAATCATTGTGGATAGACGAGGCATTTAAAGTCAAATTGCCCAAGAAGAGACGTTGAGGCAACACAAAAACTGAGACAGAATCAACAAGGATCATACAGACAGCAGCCCAGTGGTAGCAGAGGGCGAGGACGCAGTCAAGCGTTGTGAGCAGGATCGTCTGCTCAAGGAAGCAGAGGACGTGGACAACAAGCAACGGCTCGATTCTATGCTATGAGTCAGCCGGAGGCGATAGTCAACCCGCGAGTGGTGACAGGTCAGATGGATTTATTACATTATGATTTGTCCTCTTCGTTATTTATATCTGTTTAGGTTGACTCAGGTGCTACACACTCTTTTATCGCACATAGTCTGCTTGATAGTTGTCCTTTACCTATTAATTGTAAGAAAGATAGCCTGTTGTTAGAGACTCTGCTCGATGGTTCCTCGATGCTTTGAGAGGAGTGTCCATCTTGTATGTAACATCCCTGACCTGGGTTATGAGTTAACCCTAGGTGTTTTGCCTAAATATGTAATTAAATCTTTGTGATTAACTCTGAGCATGTAATTAAGTTCTCAAAAACATATATCTCAGTATTTTCTCCTTTTTATTTAAAGTAGTAGCATTGTTTTGATATACAGGGACCTATGTGCAATTTACCCAGTTAAAAGGGTTAGCTTGCAATCTTCACATGATGAGATGTTCCTATGATGTTGAGACATCATGAGAAATCTTTTTAGCAAAGTTTGAGGGATTTCCCAAGCTAAGGCACCAAGGTGCAGCTGTGGAAGCAATCCCGGTGCTTGAAACCCTAGTTTGGGGTAAAATGCAATTTACCCAAATTAAGGGATACAAATTGTGAAATATGTCATCTAATGTATCTTTTTAGACTCTTGCCATCATTAAGAGAAGAAATGATGAGGAAGTCACCTCAATTGAATTATCAAGTTATGAGATATGCCTTGTGATTGAATAATCAGGGTATATGTGCAATATTTCTTTATGTATGTACCTCATTATTAGCTTGCTCTCCTTTACCTTCTTTTCCTAAGACCTTAAGAGAAGGTTTGTCCTTAGAATAAAGAGGAAGGGACGATCAAGTAAATAAGGAGGGACCTAGTTGGAATTATGGACAACTTATGAACTAATGTTGAAAATCCTACCCCATGTATATAAGCTCTCCTTCCCTTAGTTGCAAGGAAACTCACCCTTCGTTCCTTTACTGTTTCATTTCACCAAAGACGACCAAGGACTGCCTTGGAGCTAAGGAGGACGACCAAGGGGTGAAAGGTAGGTTTAAACCCCTCTTCTTGCCTAATTCCATGGTTAAAACTCGAATTCAAGGTCATCTTCATGGCTAACTCTTGAAACCCTACCTTTCTAGCCGTCTCTTTTCATCCTTCCTTGGAGCTTTCACCTTGGCCAACCTGTAATAACTCAAGGACGCCATTAGAGCTTGGAGCTTGAAAGCTTGGAGCTCAATAATCAAGCTTTAGGCGGGTTTTATAACTCTAAACCCATGCTTTACTATGTGCATCTTTATATGCGTTTTGATGATAGCTCTTAGTGTTTCCCTAGTTTCCCCTGCTATTTTGCAAGAAAACCCATGGGATATTCGTACTGTTCTTGATCTAGGAGATGAAGGCGTGATTTCCAAGAAAAACCCACCGCTTTTCACTTCCTTAAACGGTCTCAAAAGTTTGCTCTCTTGGACTCAAGACCGCGAGGTGAGCAAACGGTCTCGAGACCGCGACAGGGAAAACGGTCTCCAAGACCGTTTGGCCCCGTTTACCGAGCGTGGACCGTATAAGAAATTTGTTCCTAATTATATAAGCTAATTACCCTCAAAATGTGGGAGGCTAACTCCAAGGGAATCGGGAGATATGACCTTTTTAAGTAACAACTTTATTTGAATTTATTCCTGATTTTCAAACGGTCTGAAATTTCCTTTTTGGGCAAACGGTCTCAAGACCGTGTAAGGTCGTTGACTAAGCGTTGACCGTATGAGATTACTGTTCAAAATTATGTTAATTAACAACTCACCAAGTTTGATGGTCTAATTCCAAACGGGCTAAGAGTTGAAGGGTGAATACTAGGGCTAACCCTAGATAAAAGCAGTACTGAAATTATGGTGACCTAATTAGGGTTTTTAGGGTTGATTGACCTAAACGGTCTCAAGACCGTTTGGGGGTCACCAAACGGTCTCAAGACCGCGAGGGCAATCAACCAAGACCGTTTGGAGGTCTGGGGTCAAGGATAGTTGACCAATTGAAGGTACAATTACACCAAATTACATTGCAATTAAATATTGACATGATCATCAACTCAATGGGTCAGACCTTGATGAATTTGCACTAGAATCCAAAAGTTGATGGGCAAACGGTCTCAAGAGCATTTGGAACTCATCCAAACGGTCTCAATATCGATAGGACAATCACTCAAGACCGTTTGAAGGTCTAGGGTTGAGTAATTTGACCAATTGAGGACCCCATTGCAAATAAGTTATCAATTTAATCAAAATTCTGTTTTGTGGCTTAATCATGGTTTAAACCTTATCAAATCACCTTAGCTTTTGATGAAATCTTGGGCAAACGGTCTCAAGACCATGTGGGGTCCACCCACATGACCTCAATACCGTTTGGGCCAAGTTTGAGCCCAATTGGAGCTCAATTGAAGGGTTCAACCTTGTGTTGATGCACATTGATTGAGTATTGATGGGTGAACATTGATAGACCCTAATTGAATCGTTTTCAATCCTAATTGGTCAACAATTGAGAGTCAATTGAATGACCAATTGGCTAAGCATAACCTTAATTGACCCAATCCATAGGTGGTCAACATAGCTTTGACCTTTTGAGGGCTTCAACATCATTTGACACCATCGATTGCTTTATTGATTTTGTTGATGGACCAAACGGTTGAGACCTTGAGAGCCTCGCGGTCTCAAGACCGTGAGATGGCTCGCGGTCTCAAGACCGTGAGGGGGCTCGCGGTCTCAAGACTGAGAGGAGGCTCGCGGTCTCAAGACCACGAAGGGCCTCGCGTTCCTGAGGTCAAACTAGCTAAACGGTCAACATCTCTTCGCGGTCTCAACTCCAACTTGATCTTCGCGGTCTCAACATCAAGTGAACCAATGATAGGGCTCACGGTCTTGAACCACTTGAAGAGGCTCGCGGTCTTGAAGCCTAAGGGGGCTCGCGGTCTTGGAGTTATAAAGAGGCTCGCGGTCTTGGAAGGACAAAGTGGGCAAACGGTCAACACTTTCAACCGATCTCAACTCAATTGATGATTAATGATTGAAATCAATCAATGTGATTCCAAGTTGACTTCTTTCAATCAATTCATAATATAAATGGTCCAATGTTTCCCAAATCAAACCCTAATGATGATCTAGGATAGTAAGGGGTTAATTGGCTAAGGTTTGACCATAATGATGATCAATGGGGTGAATTATCAAAATACCCCTAAAGGGTCAATTGAGTTATACCTTGCTCAATTCAAACCCTAATTACATGAGAATGATGTTTTTAGTCATAATGACTCTATCTAACTTGATCTAGTCTAATGTTATCATCAATCATTAGTATGATGAAAGAGAAAGTACTCTAGATAGAGAAAGTACCCTAGAGAGAGAAAGTAACTCTAATCACATAATGGTGATGCTTTTGGCTATGTTAGCCTATGATGACTCAATCCAACCTGTTTTAGAGTGATGTTTGTTGGATCCTAGATGGGTGACTTAGGTGCTCTAGAGGGGGGGTGAATAGAGCTGAAAGCACTTAAACAAAACTCATTAAACCTTCAAAATATATGACAAGATAAGGTTGCTAAATAGGTAATTTGAGTGCAACTAAATCATGCATAGCAAGGATAAGAGAGATTGAACATGCACCAATTAGACAAGGTATTTAGAGTGGTTCCACACTTCAAACTAGAAGTGTGTCAGTCCACTTGCCTAGAGAGGTCAACCTCTAGGACTTCAAACAATTGCACTCTTATATTCATTAATAAGACATACAATACATGACCAACAAAGGACTTACCTATCCAATACAAAGAGTCTTCAACCTTACCAAGGACTTACCCACTTTGCAAGAGTCTTCGGCCTTCTCCAAGGACTTACCCACTCTTGCACAAGTCTTCGGCCTTGCAGGAATTACCCACTCTTCTTGGATCTTCCGCCTTTGACTTCACCTTCACTCGGAGAAGCTTTCCACCAAGGTCTTACCCACTTGAGCTTGAGTCTTCTGCCTTCTCCAAGGACTTACCCACTCTAGCTCCAAGTCTTCAGCCTTGATCTTCACCAAGGGACGCCTTCCCTTGTTCTTCTTCACCTCTCTTGGACAAGAGAGAGAACCTTCATCTTCATGGTTGAAAGAAGAGATAGGAGGTGGTGGAAGTGAGAGCCTCACAAGATATACATGTAGGACTAGCTCTCTTACAGATTTCCTACTCACTCTAATGGATGTAGCAAGTGATTAAGCTTAGAGAGAGAGAGGAGGCTGTAGGAAGCACTCAACTATAGAATAGGAACCTCACAAAGAGTTTGCAATGAATGCTCAACCTTGGAATGAAGCCCAAGGGGTCCTATTTATAGTTGGGGATGCCTCTCAGCCTTTGGGAACACTTAGGAACTAAAAATAGCCGTTTTACAAGTTGCAACGGATCTATTTTGGGTCCCAACAAAGTCTCCAACGGTTGGATTTGCTTTTTCTGCATTCCAGTACAGTCTGATCGGCCGAGTTTCAATAAAGGCAACTCGGCCGAACCACTAAACGACAAGTCTGAAAGATAGACTGTCGGCCGAGTTCCCTTGGAGAAACTCGGTCGATCGGTCGACTTTCAACTTGGACCGATCAGTGGATCGGCCGAGTTTCCCACCATAGGAACTCGACCGACCAGGGATCGGCTGAGTTGGTAACTCGGCCGATTGCCCAGAAAATTCCAGAATATATGGATCGGCCGAGTTTGGAATTCGGCCGACCAAATCCCTGTTATGGGTATTTTGGAATTTTCGTAAAACTGTACAAATGATGGATTTTTGTGTCCCAATAATTTTTCTAAGCTTAATTACAAGTCATACAATCATTACAAGTGATTACAAAGCAATTCTAAGGTCATTTACATAGAGATCCCAAATTGCACACGTGTAGCTATTTTGACTTGTCTTTTCTCCAATTTGATATGCGCAAGTTAGGGCATTTGGAGTGTGTCTAAACCTAATCTGAAATCACTCAATGTAGAAGCATTAGACACCAATATGTGGAATGGTTAGTCATCATCAAAACAAGGGTTTAGTCAATTTAGACGTGAGTCAACATTGACCTAATTGACCTTGAGTCAACATTCTCCCCCTTTTTGAAGATGACAAACCATTCCATAAATGTATTGAAAGCTTGTAAGTAAAATCATACCTTCGGAGAAACCTAGGGGTTTCAGTAGAATTGAGTTCATATGCTCCCCCTCAATTGATGCTAGTGGAGTTTTCATACTCCCCCTCAATTGATGCTATTTCTCCTGCATGGTTAGCTTTCATAACATTTATAGAAACTATGTCTTCTACTCATATATGTTCTACACATATATGTCTTCTCCCATTTACCTTCTCCCCTTTACATGGACACGCTTCTTTGCTTCATGTAAGACATGCCTTCTCCCTGTTGTCAAAAGAAGACATATCTTTCTCCCCCTTTGTCATTTCAAAAAGGTGGGGGTATGAAGAAACTAAGAAACACCACTTGTTAAGAGAAAGAAGATAACAAAAGTTATATAAGGAGAGTAGAAGAGCATAGATAGGGGCTTGTCCAAGCATAGAAAGAAAAGCAAGTTAAAGCATATACTTGAACAACCCAAAACATGCAAGATAGGGTGCTGCAGAAAAACAATAAATCGCAATTTTGACCCTCAAGATGATGGAATTTGACCAAAAACCATCGGAGATCATGGCAAAGCAATGAGTCTTGCTCAGAAGGGTGTTTCTGCATAAAAAGCACTATACTTGCAGCAAAAAATGAAACTGGAGCAAAAGCTGCATAAAAAACCACAAAAACTCCAATTTCTACATATCATGTAGATCTATGTACCCTGCATCACAATGTTATGCAAGCAACTCAAGATAGTAGATATGCAATTCAAGGAACAATCTTGAGCCTGTATGAGATAAGATACAAGCATAACATATAGATGATCAAAGATGGCACTTTGTAAACAAGGTTAGAACTACATGTATATGAACTACTAGTAGATGGTATCACAAGTTAGGACTACTAGTAGGATCTAGATCATAGCAAGAGATACCAAAAGGTACACAAGATAAAGCAAGCTATGAGTAGATGTAGAGATATATCCAAACAAAGAGATATGCAAATTTAAGAAGCATGAAAGGATATAACTCACTAGATATGCATCCTTACCATAAGATGATTACCCCTAAGAACCTCAAGGTTGTATCAAAACAAGATATACACCTAGATAGATGTAGCAAGTTAGAGTACAACGGAAGCGATTTTAGACACAACTAAGAGATCCAAAGAGATCATCATCAAAACCTGCAAAACAACTCAAAGCAAGTAATTGCAACATATAGATATACCAATTTAGAGCAATTAGAGAGATAGAGTTGTAAGCAAGATAGGCAATTTAGAACATGGCAATATGCATATATAAAGGTACCAAATGGAGTGCCAAAGAATAAGGCTATTGGTTGAGAAAATCTAGTTGAGAGGGAAATTCTCATTCAATAAGCCAACTGTATACTCTGTGAACAGTGTTTTCGGTCAAGTTCTGTGTATTGGCAACTCGGCCGATCGCAGCTGTTGGCAACACCCATTGGTGCCTATCGGTCGAGTTTTGGACAGGACAAAACTCGGCCGACAAAACTACTGTAGAAAAAGCACATATTTTTCATAAAACATATCTAGAGGCATGCAAAAAAAATACAAACCATATCCAAACATGTCTAAGCAAGTTAGTAATGCACTATAGAAGCATTAGAAACAGTTTTTGAGAAAGAGTGTGAAGAGAAACACAAAATGCCACTTTTGACTCAAAAACCATATGTACAGTGCATACTAACTTGACAAAAACAAGTTAGAACAGGTTATAAGCAATAAAAACATTACCTTCATGCTTACCATTTCTTTTCCACTTGTTGTCACCCTCTGCACATCTCACCTTTCTTCTTTCATGTGGATTGAGAAGTCAATTTTCAATTCAACAGCTCAAGTCAATCCATTTGTAAATACCTACAAGAAGAAAGATGAAATGGTCCCCAATCATGTTTTTGGGTCCGGAGGGGTTAGTTTGGAAACCCAAATCCTATTTCTCTTGGGTGCTTTCCTAAAAGGACAACAAGTAGAATAATGACCTAATTCATTTCAATAGTTGCATGTGCCCATAGTCTTGGAACTAGAGGATTCTCCATGGAATAATGGAGGTCCTTTATCTTTGTTGTTCCCTTGACTACTATCATACCCTAAACCATGTCTACCAATTTGTTTAGTAGTATGGTCTAGGATTTGATTAAGATTCTTTTTACCAACTAAGAATCTTTGCAAAGAAGATCTTAAACTATCATTATCATGCTTAAGAGAAGCAATAGTAGAAGACAATTGATTAATGTTATCTCTAGCATGTAGAAGATCATTTTCTAGGCAAAGAGTTTTAGTTAAATAAGAATCTCTATCAATATGAAGAGCAGCAACATCATTCTCTCTATTAGTAGAACTAGAACAAGATTCATGCCCATTGATTTTAGCAAGCAAGGAGGCATTCTCGAGTTCTAATTCATGCAAAACAAAATCTTTGTTTTTGTTTTCAGATTTAAGAACATCAATGTCATGCATGAGAGAATCAACAATTAAAGTATGTTCTTCATTAGAATTAGGCATGAGAGGTTGAGCTTCTAGAAATTTAATCTTATCAAGTAAACTAGCATTTTCAAGTTTAAGAGAGTCTACTTGGCTAAGACAATCATTTTTATCAATAAGCAAGCAAGAATTTGCATATTCAAGATCATCTAGTTCTATATGCAAATTATCAACAATTTTAGCAAGCTTTTTCTTTTTCTTTTTAGAAGACTTAAGAGATGCACAAATATCATGAATGAGATCAATCAAGGATTCTTTATCTAAAGAGTCTAGATTTACCTCATTTGAGTCTTCACTTGTTGATGCTACAAGAGCAAAATGACATTCTCCTTCATCACTTGAGCTTGATCTTGATCCTTCACTTGAATCTTCACTTGAGCTTGAGTTGGAGGAGCCACTTGAGCTTGATTTCCATTTCTTCTTGTGAAGATGGGTCTTTTTGCCTTGTGGGCAATCTTCCTTGTAGTGACCCTTCTTTCCACATGTGAAGCACCGGATGGAGGAGGATTTGCCTTTGTAGAGTCGACCTTTGGAGTACATGGCATCTTCTTTAGCTTGAGAGGATGGAGAGACTTGTTCCATGATAGCTTCAATTTGAGCCTTAATTTCAGCCTTCTTCATTCTCTTTAGCTCTTTCTTCTCTTGTCTTTCTACTTCCTCCCTCTTGTCAAGTGTGGCTTCATGTGCTTGTAGATTTCCAATGAGCTCTTCAATAGGAATATCCCTAAGCGATCTTGCTTCTTCAATGGAAGTCACCTTGGATTCCCATCTCTTGGGGAGAGTTCTAAGGATCTTAGAGTTGATCTCTCCACTAGACATAGGATGTCCTAGAACAGCAAGACCATTCAAGATGGTGTTGAGCCTTGAGTACATGTTGGCTATGCTCTCTTCCTTTCCCATCTTGAAGTTCTCAAGCAACCCTTTGAGCATGTAGACTTTGCTTTCCTTCACTTGATCTGTCCCTTCATAAGTGATGCAAAGCTTTCTCCATACCTCATAGGCCGTCTCACAAGAGGAAATCCGGTTGAACTCGGTGGGGGTCATGGAGGCATAAAGGATGTGCATGGCTCTAGCATTTAAGGTTGCTTTCATCAAGGTGGCTTCATCCCATTCTTCAATGTTTGTCTTTGGTAGAATGTATGGGCTGTTCACCATTTGCCACATCTCGAGACTTGATCCTTGGATGAAGAATTGAAGTCTTCTTCTCCAATAGAGGAAGTTGCTCCCATTGAAGATTGGAAGGCTGGTCGAGAGTCTCCCTCCTAGGTAGTCACCCATCTTCTCCTACTTGTAGAAGTATGCTTGGAGAAGACCCGCTCTGATACCACTTGTTGGATCCTAGATGGGTGACTTAGGTGCTCTAGAGGGGGGGTGAATAGAGCTGAAAGCACTTAAACAAAACTCATTAAACCTTCAAAATATATGACAAGATAAGGTTGCTAAATAGGTAATTTGAGTGCAACTAAATCATGCATAGCAAGGATAAGAGAGATTGAACATACACCAATTAGACAAGGTATTTAGAGTGGTTCCACACTTCAAACTAGAAGTGTGTCAGTCCACTTGCCTAGAGAGGTCAACCTCTAGGACTTCAAACAATTGCACTCTTATATTCATTAATAAGACATACAATACATGACCAACAAAGGACTTACCTATCCAATACAAAGAGTCTTCAACCTTACCAAGGACTTACCCACTTTGCAAGAGTCTTCGGCCTTCTCCAAGGACTTACCCACTCTTGCACAAGTCTTCGGCCTTACAGGAATTACCCACTCTTCTTGGATCTTCCGCCTTTGACTTCACCTTCACTCGGAGAAGCTTTCCACCAAGGTCTTACCCACTTGAGCTTGAGTCTTCTGCCTTCTCCAAGGACTTACCCACTCTAGCTCCAAGTCTTCAGCCTTGATCTTCACCAAGGGACGCCTTCCCTTGTTCTTCTTCACCTCTCTTGGATAAGAGAGAGAACCTTCATCTTCATGGTTGAAAGAAGAGATAGGAGGTGGTGGAAGTGAGAGCCTCACAAGATATACATGTAGGACTAGCTCTCTTACAGATTTCCTACTCACTCTAATGGATGTAGCAAGTGATTAAGCTTAGAGAGAGAGAGGAGGCTGTAGGAAGCACTCAACTATAGAATAGGAACCTCACAAAGAGTTTGCAATGAATGCTCAACCTTGGAATGAAGCCCAAGGGGTCCTATTTATAGTTGGGGATGCCTCTCAGCCTTTGGGAACACTTAGGAACGAAAAATAGCCGTTTTACAAGTTGCAACGGATCTATTTTGGGTCCCAACAAAGTCTCCAACGGTTGGATTTGCTTTTTCTGCATTCCAGTACAGTCTGATCGGCTGAGTTTCAATAAAGGCAACTCGGCCGAACCACTAAACGACAAGTCTGAAAGATAGACTGTCGGCCGAGTTCCCTTGGAGAAACTCGGCCGATCGGTCGACTTTCAACTTGGACGGATCAGTGGATCGGCCGAGTTTCCCACCATAGGAACTCGACCGACCAGGGATCGGCTGAGTTGGTAACTCGACCGATTGCCCAGAAAATTCCAGAATATATGGATCGGCCGAGTTTTGAATTCGGCCGACCAAATCCCTGTTATGGGTATTTTGGAATTTTCGTAAAACTGTACAAATGATGGATTTTTGTGTCCCAATAATTTTTCTAAGCTTAATTACAAGTCATACAATCATTACAAGTGATTACAAAGCAATTCTAAGGTCATTTACATAGAGATCCCAAATTGCACACTTGTAGCTATTTTGACTTGTCTTTTCTCCAATTTGATATGCGCAAGTTAGGGCATTTGGAGTGTGTCTAAACCTAATCTGAAATCACTCAATGTAGAAGCATTAGACACCAATATGTGGAATGGTTAGTCATCATCAAAACAAGGGTTTAGTCAATTTAGACGTGAGTCAACATTGACCTAATTGACCTTGAGTCAACATTCTCCCCCTTTTTGAAGATGACAAACCATTCCATAAATGTATTGAAAGCTTGTAAGTAAAATCATACCTTCGGAGAAACCTAGGGGTTTCAGTAGAATTGAGTTCATATGCTCCCCCTCAATTGATGCTAGTGGAGTTTTCATACTCCCCCTCAATTGATGCTATTTCTCCTGCATGGTTAGCTTTCATAACATTTATAGAAACTATGTCTTCTACTCATATATGTTCTACACATATATGTCTTCTCCCATTTACCTTCTCCCCTTTACATGGACACGCTTCTTTGCTTCATGTAAGACATGCCTTCTCCCTGTTGTCAAAAGAAGACATATCTTTCTCCCCCTTTGTCATTTCAAAAAGGTGGGGGTATGAAGAAACTAAGAAACACCACTTGTTAAGAGAAAGAAGATAACAAAAGTTATATAAGGAGAGTAGAAGAGCACAGATAGGGGCTTGTCCAAGCATAGAAAGAAAAGCAAGTTAAAGCATATACTTGAACAACCCAAAACATGCAAGATAGGGTGCTGCAGAAAAACAATAAATCGCAATTTTGACCCTCAAGATGATGGAATTTGACCAAAAACCATCGGAGATCATGGCAAAGCAATGAGTCTTGCTCAGAAGGGTGTTTCTGCATAAAAAGCACTATACTTGCAGCAAAAAATGAAACTGGAGCAAAAGCTGCATAAAAAACCACAAAAACTCCAATTTCTACATATCATGTAGATCTATGTACCCTGCATCACAATGTTATGCAAGCAACTCAAGATAGTAGATATGCAATTCAAGGAACAATCTTGAGCCTGTATGAGATAAGATACAAGCATAACATATAGATGATCAAAGATGGCACTTTGTAAACAAGGTTAGAACTACATGTATATGAACTACTAGTAGATGGTATCACAAGTTAGGACTACTAGTAGGATCTAGATCATAGCAAGAGATACCAAAAGGTACACAAGATAAAGCAAGCTATGAGTAGATGTAGAGATATATCCAAACAAAGAGATATGCAAATTTAAGAAGCATGAAAGGATATAACTCACTAGATATGCATCCTTACCATAAGATGATTACCCCTAAGAACCTCAAGGTTGTATCAAAACAAGATATACACCTAGATAGATGTAGCAAGTTAGAGTACAACGGAAGCGATTTTAGACACAACTAAGAGATCCAAAGAGATCATCATCAAAACCTGCAAAACAACTCAAAGCAAGTAATTGCAACATATAGATATACCAATTTAGAGCAATTAGAGAGATAGAGTTGTAAGCAAGATAGGCAATTTAGAACATGGCAATATGCATATATAAAGGTACCAAATGGAGTGCCAAAGAATAAGGCTATTGGTTGAGAAAATCTAGTTGAGAGGGAAATTCTCATTCAATAAGCCAACTGTATACTCTGTGAACAGTGTTTTCGGTCGAGTTCTGTGTATTGGCAACTCGGCCGATCGCAGCTGTTGGCAACACCCATTGGTGCCTATCGGTCGAGTTTTGGACAGGACAAAACTCGGCCGACAAAACTACTGTAGAAAAAGCACATATTTTTCATAAAACATATCTAGAGGCATGCAAAAAAAATACAAACCATATCCAAACATGTCTAAGCAAGTTAGTAATGCACTATAGAAGCATTAGAAACAGTTTTTGAGAAAGAGTGTGAAGAGAAACACAAAATGCCACTTTTGACTCAAAAACCATATGTATAGTGCATACTAACTTGACAAAAACAAGTTAGAACAGGTTATAAGCAATAAAAACATTACCTTCATGCTTACCATTTCTTTTCCACTTGTTGTCACCCTCTGCACATCTCACCTTTCTTCTTTCATGTGGATTGAGAAGTCAATTTTCAATTCAACAGCTCAAGTCAATCCATTTGTAAATACCTACAAGAAGAAAGATGAAATGGTCCCCAATCATGTTTTTGGGTCCGGAGGGGTTAGTTTGGAAACCCAAATCCTATTTCTCTTGGGTGCTTTCCTAAAAGGACAACAAGTAGAATAATGACCTAATTCATTGCAATAGTTGCATGTGCCCATAGTCTTGGAACTAGAGGATTCTCCATGGAATAATGGAGGTCCTTTATCTTTGTTGTTCCCTTGACTACTATCATACCCTAAACCATGTCTACCAATTTGTTTAGTAGTATGGTCTAGGATTTGATTAAGATTCTTTTTACCAACTAAGAATCTTTGCAAAGAAGATCTTAAACTATCATTATCATGCTTAAGAGAAGCAATAGTAGAAGACAATTGATTAATGTTATCTCTAGCATGTAGAAGATCATTTTCTAGGCAAAGAGTTTTAGTTAAATAAGAATCTCTATCAATATGAAGAGCAGCAACATCATTCTCTCTATTAGTAGAACTAGAACAAGATTCATGCCCATTGATTTTAGCAAGCAAGGAGGCATTCTCGAGTTCTAATTCATGCAAAACAAAATCTTTGTTTTTGTTTTTAGATTTAAGAACATCAATGTCATGCATGAGAGAATCAACAATTAAAGTATGTTCTTCATTAGAATTAGGCATGAGAGGTTGAGCTTCTAGAAATTTAATCTTATCAAGTAAACTAGCATTTTCAAGTTTAAGAGAGTCTACTTGGCTAAGACAATCATTTTTATCAATAAGAAAGCAAGAATTTGCATATTCAAGATCATCTAGTTCTATATGCAAATTATCAACAATTTTAGCAAGCTTTTTCTTTTTCTTTTTAGAAGACTTAAGAGATGCACAAATATCATGAATGAGATCAATCAAGGATTCTTTATCTAAAGAGTCTAGATTTACCTCATTTGAGTCTTCACTTGTTGATGCTACAAGAGCAAAATGACATTCTCCTTCATCACTTGAGCTTGATCTTGATCCTTCACTTGAATCTTCACTTGAGCTTGAGTTGGAGGAGCCACTTGAGCTTGATTTCCATTTCTTCTTGTGAAGATGGGTCTTTTTGCCTTGTGGGCAATCTTCCTTGTAGTGACCCTTCTTTCCACATGTGAAGCACCGGATGGAGGAGGATTTGCCTTTGTAGAGTCGACCTTTGGAGTACATGGCATCTTCTTTAGCTTGAGAGGATGGAGAGACTTGTTCCATGATAGCTTCAATTTGAGCCTTCATTTCAGCCTTCTTCATTCTCTTTAGCTCTTTCTTCTCTTGTCTTTCTACTTCCTCCCTCTTGTCAAGTGTGGCTTCATGTGCTTGTAGATTTCCAATGAGCTCTTCAATAGGAATATCCCTAAGCGACCTTGCTTCTTCAATGGAAGTCACCTTGGATTCCCATCTCTTGGGGAGAGTTCTAAGGATCTTAGAGTTGATCCCTCCACTAGACATAGGATGTCCTAGAACAGCAAGACCATTCAAGATGGTGTTGAGCCTTGAGTACATGTTGGCTATGCTCTCTTCCTTTCCCATCTTGAAGTTCTCAAGCAACCCTTTGAGCATGTAGACTTTGCTTTCCTTCACTTGATCTGTCCCTTCATAAGTGATGCAAAGCTTTCTCCATACCTCATAGGCCGTCTCACAAGAGGAAATCCGGTTGAACTCGGTGGGGGTCATGGAGGCATAAAGGATGTGCATGGCTCTAGCATTTAAGGTTGCTTTCATCAAGGTGGCTTCATCCCATTCTTCAATGTTTGTCTTTGGTAGAATGTATGGGCTGTTCACCATTTGCCACATCTCGAGACTTGATCCTTGGATGAAGAATTGAAGTCTTCTTCTCCAATAGAGGAAGTTGCTCCCATTGAAGATTGGAAGGCTGGTCGAGAGTCTCCCTCCTAGGTAGTCACCCATCTTCTCCTACTTGTAGAAGTATGCTTGGAGAAGACCCGCTCTGATACCACTTGTTGGATCCTAGATGGGTGACTTAGGTGCTCTAGAGGGGGGGTGAATAGAGCTGAAAGCACTTAAACAAAACTCATTAAACCTTCAAAATATATGACAAGATAAGGTTGCTAAATAGGTAATTTGAGTGCAACTAAATCATGCATAGCAAGGATAAGAGAGATTGAACATGCACCAATTAGACAAGGTATTTAGAGTGGTTCCACACTTCAAACTAGAAGTGTGTCAGTCCACTTGCCTAGAGAGGTCAACCTCTAGGACTTCAAACAATTGCACTCTTATATTCATTAATAAGACATACAATACATGACCAACAAAGGACTTACCTATCCAATACAAAGAGTCTTCAACCTTACCAAGGACTTACCCACTTTGCAAGAGTCTTCGGCCTTCTCCAAGGACTTACCCACTCTTGCACAAGTCTTCGGCCTTACAGGAATTACCCACTCTTCTTGGATCTTCCGCCTTTGACTTCACCTTCACTCGGAGAAGCTTTCCACCAAGGTCTTACCCACTTGAGCTTGAGTCTTCTGCCTTCTCCAAGGACTTACCCACTCTAGCTCCAAGTCTTCAGCCTTGATCTTCACCAAGGGACGCCTTCCCTTGTTCTTCTTCACCTCTCTTGGACAAGAGAGAGAACCTTCATCTTCATGGTTGAAAGAAGAGATAGGAGGTGGTGGAAGTGAGAGCCTCACAAGATATACATGTAGGACTAGCTCTCTTACAGATTTCCTACTCACTATAATGGATGTAGCAAGTGATTAAGCTTAGAGAGAGAGAGGAGGCTGTAGGAAGCACTCAACTATAGAATAGGAACCTCACAAAGAGTTTGCAATGAATGCTCAACCTTGGAATGAAGCCCAAGGGGTCCTATTTATAGTTGGGGATGCCTCTCAGCCTTTGGGAACACTTAGGAACGAAAAATAGCCGTTTTACAAGTTGCAACGGATCTATTTTGGGTCCCAACAAAGTCTCCAACGGTTGGATTTGCTTTTTCTGCATTCCAGTACAGTCTGATCGGCCGAGTTTCAATAAAGGCAACTCGGCCGAACCACTAAACGACAAGTCTGAAAGATAGACTGTCGGCCGAGTTCCCTTGGAGAAACTCGGCCGATCGGTCGACTTTCAACTTGGACTGATCAGTGGATCGGCCGAGTTTCCCACCATAGGAACTCGACCGACCAGGGATCGGCTGAGTTGGTAACTCGACCGATTGCCCAGAAAATTCCAGAATATATGGATCGGCCGAGTTTTGAATTCGGCCGACCAAATCCCTGTTATGGGTATTTTGGAATTTTCGTAAAACTGTACAAATAATGGATTTTTGTGTCTCAATAATTTTTCTAAGCTTAATTACAAGTCATACAATCATTACAAGTGATTACAAAGCAATTCTAAGGTCATTTACATAGAGATCCCAAATTGCACACTTGTAGCTATTTTGACTTGTCTTTTCTCCAATTTGATATGCGCAAGTTAGGGCATTTGGAGTGTGTCTAAACCTAATCTGAAATCACTCAATGTAGAAGCATTAGACACCAATATGTGGAATGGTTAGTCATCATCAAAACAAGGGTTTAGTCAATTTAGACGTGAGTCAACATTGACCTAATTGACCTTGAGTCAACATTCTCCCCCTTTTTGAAGATGACAAACCATTCCATAAATGTATTGAAAGCTTGTAAGTAAAATCATACCTTCGGAGAAACCTAGGGGTTTCAGTAGAATTGAGTTCATATGCTCCCCCTCAATTGATGCTAGTGGAGTTTTCATACTCCCCCTCAATTGATGCTATTTCTCCTGCATGGTTAGCTTTCATAACATTTATAGAAACTATGTCTTCTACTCATATATGTTCTACACATATATGTCTTCTCCCATTTACCTTCTCCCCTTTACATGGACACGCTTCTTTGCTTCATGTAAGACATGCCTTCTCCCTGTTGTCAAAAGAAGACATATCTTTCTCCCCCTTTGTCATTTCAAAAAGGTGGGGGTATGAAGAAACTAAGAAACACCACTTGTTAAGAGAAAGAAGATAACAAAAGTTATATAAGGAGAGTAGAAGAGCACAGATAGGGGCTTGTCCAAGCATAGAAAGAAAAGCAAGTTAAAGCATATACTTGAACAACCCAAAACATGCAAGATAGGGTGCTGCAGAAAAACAATAAATCGCAATTTTGACCCTCAAGATGATGGAATTTGACCAAAAACCATCGGAGATCATGGCAAAGCAATGAGTCTTGCTCAGAAGGGTGTTTCTGCATAAAAAGCACTATACTTGCAGCAAAAAATGAAACTGGAGCAAAAGCTGCATAAAAAACCACAAAAACTCCAATTTCTACATATCATGTAGATCTATGTACCCTGCATCACAATGTTATGCAAGCAACTCAAGATAGTAGATATGCAATTCAAGGAACAATCTTGAGCCTGTATGAGATAAGATACAAGCATAACATATAGATGATCAAAGATGGCACTTTGTAAACAAGGTTAGAACTACATGTATATGAACTACTAGTAGATGGTATCACAAGTTAGGACTACTAGTAGGATCTAGATCATAGCAAGAGATACCAAAAGGTACACAAGATAAAGCAAGCTATGAGTAGATGTAGAGATATATCCAAACAAAGAGATATGCAAATTTAAGAAGCATGAAAGGATATAACTCACTAGATATGCATCCTTACCATAAGATGATTACCCCTAAGAACCTCAAGGTTGTATCAAAACAAGATATACACCTAGATAGATGTAGCAAGTTAGAGTACAACGGAAGCGATTTTAGACACAACTAAGAGATCCAAAGAGATCATCATCAAAACCTGCAAAACAACTCAAAGCAAGTAATTGCAACATATAGATATACCAATTTAGAGCAATTAGAGAGATAGAGTTGTAAGCAAGATAGGCAATTTAGAACATGGCAATATGCATATATAAAGGTACCAAATGGAGTGCCAAAGAATAAGGCTATTGGTTGAGAAAATCTAGTTGAGAGGGAAATTCTCATTCAATAAGCCAACTGTATACTCTGTGAACAGTGTTTTCGGTCGAGTTCTGTGTATTGGCAACTCGGCCGATCGCAGCTGTTGGCAACACCCATTGGTGCCTATCGGTCGAGTTTTGGACAGGACAAAACTCGGCCGACAAAACTACTGTAGAAAAAGCACATATTTTTCATAAAACATATCTAGAGGCATGCAAAAAAAATACAAACCATATCCAAACATGTCTAAGCAAGTTAGTAATGCACTATAGAAGCATTAGAAACAGTTTTTGAGAAAGAGTGTGAAGAGAAACACAAAATGCCACTTTTGACTCAAAAACCATATGTATAGTGCATACTAACTTGACAAAAACAAGTTAGAACAGGTTATAAGCAATAAAAACATTACCTTCATGCTTACCATTTCTTTTCCACTTGTTGTCACCCTCTGCACATCTCACCTTTCTTCTTTCATGTGGATTGAGAAGTCAATTTTCAATTCAACAGCTCAAGTCAATCCATTTGTAAATACCTACAAGAAGAAAGATGAAATGGTCCCCAATCATGTTTTTGGGTCCGGAGGGGTTAGTTTGGAAACCCAAATCCTATTTCTCTTGGGTGCTTTCCTAAAAGGACAACAAGTAGAATAATGACCTAATTCATTGCAATAGTTGCATGTGCCCATAGTCTTGGAACTAGAGGATTCTCCATGGAATAATGGAGGTCCTTTATCTTTGTTGTTCCCTTGACTACTATCATACCCTAAACCATGTCTACCAATTTGTTTAGTAGTATGGTCTAGGATTTGATTAAGATTCTTTTTACCAACTAAGAATCTTTGCAAAGAAGATCTTAAACTATCATTATCATGCTTAAGAGAAGCAATAGTAGAAGACAATTGATTAATGTTATCTCTAGCATGTAGAAGATCATTTTCTAGGCAAAGAGTTTTAGTTAAATAAGAATCTCTATCAATATGAAGAGCAGCAACATCATTCTCTCTATTAGTAGAACTAGAACAAGATTCATGCCCATTGATTTTAGCAAGCAAGGAGGCATTCTCGAGTTCTAATTCATGCAAAACAAAATCTTTGTTTTTGTTTTTAGATTTAAGAACATCAATGTCATGCATGAGAGAATCAACAATTAAAGTATGTTCTTCATTAGAATTAGGCATGAGAGGTTGAGCTTCTAGAAATTTAATCTTATCAAGTAAACTAGCATTTTCAAGTTTAAGAGAGTCTACTTGGCTAAGACAATCATTTTTATCAATAAGCAAGCAAGAATTTGCATATTCAAGATCATCTAGTTCTATATGCAAATTATCAACAATTTTAGCAAGCTTTTTCTTTTTCTTTTTAGAAGACTTAAGAGATGCACAAATATCATGAATGAGATCAATCAAGGATTCTTTATCTAAAGAGTCTAGATTTACCTCATTTGAGTCTTCACTTGTTGATGCTACAAGAGCAAAATGACATTCTCCTTCATCACTTGAGCTTGATCTTGATCCTTCACTTGAATCTTCACTTGAGCTTGAGTTGGAGGAGCCACTTGAGCTTGATTTCCATTTCTTCTTGTGAAGATGGGTCTTTTTGCCTTGTGGGCAATCTTCCTTGTAGTGACCCTTCTTTCCACATGTGAAGCACCGGATGGAGGAGGATTTGCCTTTGTAGAGTCGACCTTTGGAGTACATGGCATCTTCTTTAGCTTGAGAGGATGGAGAGACTTGTTCCATGATAGCTTCAATTTGAGCCTTCATTTCAGCCTTCTTCATTCTCTTTAGCTCTTTCTTCTCTTGTCTTTCTACTTCCTCCCTCTTGTCAAGTGTGGCTTCATGTGCTTGTAGATTTCCAATGAGCTCTTCAATAGGAATATCCCTAAGCGACCTTGCTTCTTCAATGGAAGTCACCTTGGATTCCCATCTCTTGGGGAGAGTTCTAAGGATCTTAGAGTTGATCCCTCCACTAGACATAGGATGTCCTAGAACAGCAAGACCATTCAAGATGGTGTTGAGCCTTGAGTACATGTTGGCTATGCTCTCTTCCTTTCCCATCTTGAAGTTCTCAAGCAACCCTTTGAGCATGTAGACTTTGCTTTCCTTCACTTGATCTGTCCCTTCATAAGTGATGCAAAGCTTTCTCCATACCTCATAGGCCGTCTCACAAGAGGAAATCCGGTTGAACTCGGTGGGGGTCATGGAGGCATAAAGGATGTGCATGGCTCTAGCATTTAAGGTTGCTTTCATCAAGGTGGCTTCATCCCATTCTTCAATGTTTGTCTTTGGTAGAATGTATGGGCTGTTCACCATTTGCCACATCTCGAGACTTGATCCTTGGATGAAGAATTGAAGTCTTCTTCTCCAATAGAGGAAGTTGCTCCCATTGAAGATTGGAAGGCTGGTCGAGAGTCTCCCTCCTAGGTAGTCACCCATCTTCTCCTACTTGTAGAAGTATGCTTGGAGAAGACCCGCTCTGATACCACTTGTTGGATCCTAGATGGGTGACTTAGGTGCTCTAGAGGGGGGGTGAATAGAGCTGAAAGCACTTAAACAAAACTCATTAAACCTTCAAAATATATGACAAGATAAGGTTGCTAAATAGGTAATTTGAGTGCAACTAAATCATGCATAGCAAGGATAAGAGAGATTGAACATGCACCAATTAGACAAGGTATTTAGAGTGGTTCCACACTTCAAACTAGAAGTGTGTCAGTCCACTTGCCTAGAGAGGTCAACCTCTAGGACTTCAAACAATTGCACTCTTATATTCATTAATAAGACATACAATACATGACCAACAAAGGACTTACCTATCCAATACAAAGAGTCTTCAACCTTACCAAGGACTTACCCACTTTGCAAGAGTCTTCGGCCTTCTCCAAGGACTTACCCACTCTTGCACAAGTCTTCGGCCTTACAGGAATTACCCACTCTTCTTGGATCTTCCGCCTTTGACTTCACCTTCACTCGGAGAAGCTTTCCACCAAGGTCTTACCCACTTGAGCTTGAGTCTTCTGCCTTCTCCAAGGACTTACCCACTCTAGCTCCAAGTCTTCAGCCTTGATCTTCACCAAGGGACGCCTTCCCTTGTTCTTCTTCACCTCTCTTGGACAAGAGAGAGAACCTTCATCTTCATGGTTGAAAGAAGAGATAGGAGGTGGTGGAAGTGAGAGCCTCACAAGATATACATGTAGGACTAGCTCTCTTACAGATTTCCTACTCACTATAATGGATGTAGCAAGTGATTAAGCTTAGAGAGAGAGAGGAGGCTGTAGGAAGCACTCAACTATAGAATAGGAACCTCACAAAGAGTTTGCAATGAATGCTCAACCTTGGAATGAAGCCCAAGGGGTCCTATTTATAGTTGGGGATGCCTCTCAGCCTTTGGGAACACTTAGGAACGAAAAATAGCCGTTTTACAAGTTGCAACGGATCTATTTTGGGTCCCAACAAAGTCTCCAACGGTTGGATTTGCTTTTTCTGCATTCCAGTACAGTCTGATCGGCCGAGTTTCAATAAAGGCAACTCGGCCGAACCACTAAACGACAAGTCTGAAAGATAGACTGTCGGCCGAGTTCCCTTGGAGAAACTCGGCCGATCGGTCGACTTTCAACTTGGACTGATCAGTGGATCGGCCGAGTTTCCCACCATAGGAACTCGACCGACCAGGGATCGGCTGAGTTGGTAACTCGACCGATTGCCCAGAAAATTCCAGAATATATGGATCGGCCGAGTTTTGAATTCGGCCGACCAAATCCCTGTTATGGGTATTTTGGAATTTTCGTAAAACTGTACAAATAATGGATTTTTGTGTCTCAATAATTTTTCTAAGCTTAATTACAAGTCATACAATCATTACAAGTGATTACAAAGCAATTCTAAGGTCATTTACATAGAGATCCCAAATTGCACACTTGTAGCTATTTTGACTTGTCTTTTCTCCAATTTGATATGCGCAAGTTAGGGCATTTGGAGTGTGTCTAAACCTAATCTGAAATCACTCAATGTAGAAGCATTAGACACCAATATGTGGAATGGTTAGTCATCATCAAAACAAGGGTTTAGTCAATTTAGACGTGAGTCAACATTGACCTAATTGACCTTGAGTCAACATTCTCCCCCTTTTTGAAGATGACAAACCATTCCATAAATGTATTGAAAGCTTGTAAGTAAAATCATACCTTCGGAGAAACCTAGGGGTTTCAGTAGAATTGAGTTCATATGCTCCCCCTCAATTGATGCTAGTGGAGTTTTCATACTCCCCCTCAATTGATGCTATTTCTCCTGCATGGTTAGCTTTCATAACATTTATAGAAACTATGTCTTCTACTCATATATGTTCTACACATATATGTCTTCTCCCATTTACCTTCTCCCCTTTACATGGACACGCTTCTTTGCTTCATGTAAGACATGCCTTCTCCCTGTTGTCAAAAGAAGACATATCTTTCTCCCCCTTTGTCATTTCAAAAAGGTGGGGGTATGAAGAAACTAAGAAACACCACTTGTTAAGAGAAAGAAGATAACAAAAGTTATATAAGGAGAGTAGAAGAGCACAGATAGGGGCTTGTCCAAGCATAGAAAGAAAAGCAAGTTAAAGCATATACTTGAACAACCCAAAACATGCAAGATAGGGTGCTACAGAAAAACAATAAATCGCAATTTTGACCCTCAAGATGATGTAATTTGACCAAAAACCATCGGAGATCATGGCAAAGCAATGAGTCTTGCTCAGAAGGGTGTTTCTGCATAAAAAGCACTATACTTGCAGCAAAAAATGAAACTGGAGCAAAAGCTGCATAAAAAACCACAAAAACTCCAATTTCTACATATCATGTAGATCTATGTACCCTGCATCACAATGTTATGCAAGCAACTCAAGATAGTAGATATGCAATTCAAGGAACAATCTTGAGCCTGTATGAGATAAGATACAAGCATAACATATAGATGATCAAAGATGGCACTTTGTAAACAAGGTTAGAACTACATGTATATGAACTACTAGTAGATGGTATCACAAGTTAGGACTACTAGTAGGATCTAGATCATAGCAAGAGATACCAAAAGGTACACAAGATAAAGCAAGCTATGAGTAGATGTAGAGATATATCCAAACAAAGAGATATGCAAATTTAAGAAGCATGAAAGGATATAACTCACTAGATATGCATCCTTACCATAAGATGATTACCCCTAAGAACCTCAAGGTTGTATCAAAACAAGATATACACCTAGATAGATGTAGCAAGTTAGAGTACAACGGAAGCGATTTTAGACACAACTAAGAGATCCAAAGAGATCATCATCAAAACCTGCAAAACAACTCAAAGCAAGTAATTGCAACATATAGATATACCAATTTAGAGCAATTAGAGAGATAGAGTTGTAAGCAAGATAGGCAATTTAGAACATGGCAATATGCATATATAAAGGTACCAAATGGAGTGCCAAAGAATAAGGCTATTGGTTGAGAAAATCTAGTTGAGAGGGAAATTCTCATTCAATAAGCCAACTGTATACTCTGTGAACAGTGTTTTCGGTCGAGTTCTGTGTATTGGCAACTCGGCTGATCGCAGCTGTTGGCAACACCCATTGGTGCCTATCGGTCGAGTTTTGGACAGGACAAAACTCGGCCGACAAAACTACTGTAGAAAAAGCACATATTTTTCATAAAACATATCTAGAGGCATGCAAAAAAATACAAACCATATCCAAACATGTCTAAGCAAGTTAGTAATGCACTATAGAAGCATTAGAAACAGTTTTTGAGAAAGAGTGTGAAGAGAAACACAAAATGCCACTTTTGACTCAAAAACCATATGTATAGTGCATACTAACTTGACAAAAACAAGTTAGAACAGGTTATAAGCAATAAAAACATTACCTTCATGCTTACCATTTCTTTTCCACTTGTTGTCACCCTCTGCACATCTCACCTTTCTTCTTTCATGTGGATTGAGAAGTCAATTTTCAATTCAACAGCTCAAGTCAATCCATTTGTAAATACCTACAAGAAGAAAGATGAAATGGTCCCCAATCATGTTTTTGGGTCCGGAGGGGTTAGTTTGGAAACCCAAATCCTATTTCTCTTGGGTGCTTTCCTAAAAGGACAACAAGTAGAATAATGACCTAATTCATTGCAATAGTTGCATGTGCCCATAGTCTTGGAACTAGAGGATTCTCCATGGAATAATGGAGGTCCTTTATCTTTGTTGTTCCCTTGACTACTATCATACCCTAAACCATGTCTACCAATTTGTTTAGTAGTATGGTCTAGGATTTGATTAAGATTCTTTTTACCAACTAAGAATCTTTGCAAAGAAGATCTTAAACTATCATTATCATGCTTAAGAGAAGCAATAGTAGAAGACAATTGATTAATGTTATCTCTAGCATGTAGAAGATCATTTTCTAGGCAAAGAGTTTTAGTTAAATAAGAATCTCTATCAATATGAAGAGCAGCAACATCATTCTCTCTATTAGTAGAACTAGAACAAGATTCATGCCCATTGATTTTAGCAAGCAAGGAGGCATTCTCGAGTTCTAATTCATGCAAAACAAAATCTTTGTTTTTGTTTTCAGATTTAAGAACATCAATGTCATGCATGAGAGAATCAACAATTAAAGTATGTTCTTCATTAGAATTAGGCATGAGAGGTTGAGCTTCTAGAAATTTAATCTTATCAAGTAAACTAGCATTTTCAAGTTTAAGAGAGTCTACTTGGCTAAGACAATCATTTTTATCAATAAGCAAGCAAGAATTTGCATATTCAAGATCATCTAGTTCTATATGCAAATTATCAACAATTTTAGCAAGCTTTTTCTTTTTCTTTTTAGAAGACTTAAGAGATGCACAAATATCATGAATGAGATCAATCAAGGATTCTTTATCTAAAGAGTCTAGATTTACCTCATTTGAGTCTTCACTTGTTGATGCTACAAGAGCAAAATGACATTCTCCTTCATCACTTGAGCTTGATCTTGATCCTTCACTTGAATCTTCACTTGAGCTTGAGTTGGAGGAGCCACTTGAGCTTGATTTCCATTTCTTCTTGTGAAGATGGGTCTTTTTGCCTTGTGGGCAATCTTCCTTGTAGTGACCCTTCTTTCCACATGTGAAGCACCGGATGGAGGAGGATTTGCCTTTGTAGAGTCGACCTTTGGAGTACATGGCATCTTCTTTAGCTTGAGAGGATGGAGAGACTTGTTCCATGATAGCTTCAATTTGAGCCTTCATTTCAGCCTTCTTCATTCTCTTTAGCTCTTTCTTCTCTTGTCTTTCTACTTCCTCCCTCTTATCAAGTGTGGCTTCATGTGCTTGTAGATTTCCAATGAGCTCTTCAATAGGAATATCCCTAAGCGACCTTGCTTCTTCAATGGAAGTCACCTTGGATTCCCATCTCTTGGGGAGAGTTCTAAGGATCTTAGAGTTGATCTCTCCACTAGACATAGGATGTCCTAGAACAGCAAGACCATTCAAGATGGTGTTGAGCCTTGAGTACATGTTGGCTATGCTCTCTTCCTTTCCCATCTTGAAGTTCTCAAGCAACCCTTTGAGCATGTAGACTTTGCTTTCCTTCACTTGATCTGTCCCTTCATAAGTGATGCAAAGCTTTCTCCATACCTCATAGGCCGTCTCACAAGAGGAAATCCGGTTGAACTCGGTGGGGGTCATGGAGGCATAAAGGATGTGCATGGCTCTAGCATTTAAGGTTGCTTTCATCAAGGTGGCTTCATCCCATTCTTCAATGTTTGTCTTTGGTAGAATGTATGGGCTGTTCACCATTTGCCACATCTCGAGACTTGATCCTTGGATGAAGAATTGAAGTCTTCTTCTCCAATAGAGGAAGTTGCTCCCATTGAAGATTGGAAGGCTGGTCGAGAGTCTCCCTCCTAGGTAGTCACCCATCTTCTCCTACTTGTAGAAGTATGCTTGGAGAAGACCCGCTCTGATACCACTTGTTGGATCCTAGATGGGTGACTTAGGTGCTCTAGAGGGGGGGTGAATAGAGCTGAAAGCACTTAAACAAAACTCATTAAACCTTCAAAATATATGACAAGATAAGGTTGCTAAATAGGTAATTTGAGTGCAACTAAATCATGCATAGCAAGGATAAGAGAGATTGAACATGCACCAATTAGACAAGGTATTTGGAGTGGTTCCACACTTCAAACTATAAGTGTGTCAGTCCACTTGCCTAGAGAGGTCAACCTCTAGGACTTCAAACAATTGCACTCTTATATTCATTAATAAGACATACAATACATGACCAACAAAGGACTTACCTATCCAATACAAAGAGTCTTCAACCTTACCAAGGACTTACCCACTTTGCAAGAGTCTTCGGCCTTCTCCAAGGACTTACCCACTCTTGCACAAGTCTTCGGCCTTGCAGGAATTACCCACTCTTCTTGGATCTTCCGCCTTTGACTTCACCTTCACTCGGAGAAGCTTTCCACCAAGGTCTTACCCACTTGAGCTTGAGTCTTCTGCCTTCTCCAAGGATTTACCCACTCTAGCTCCAAGTCTTCAGCCTTGATCTTCACCAAGGGACGCCTTCCCTTGTTCTTCTTCACCTCTCTTGGACAAGAGAGAGAACCTTCATCTTCATGGTTGAAAGAAGAGATAGGAGGTGGTGGAAGTGAGAGCCTCACAAGATATACATGTAGGACTAGCTCTCTTATAGATTTCCTACTCACTCTAATAGATGTAGCAAGTGATTAAGCTTAGAGAGAGAGAGGAGGCTGTAGGAAGCACTCAACTATAGAATAGGAACCTCACAAAGAGTTTGCAATGAATGCTCAACCTTGGAATGAAGCCCAAGGGGTCCTATTTATAGTTGGGGATGCCTCTCAGCCTTTGGGAACACTTAGGAACGAAAAATAGCCGTTTTACAAGTTGCAACGGATCTATTTTGGGTCCCAACAAAGTCTCCAACGGTTGGATTTGCTTTTTCTGCATTCTAGTACAGTCTGATCGGCCGAGTTTCAATAAAGGCAACTCGGCCGAACCACTAAACGACAAGTCTGAAAGATAGACTGTCGGCCGAGTTCCCTTGGAGAAACTCGGCCGATCGGTCGACTTTCAACTTGGACTGATCAGTGGATCGGCCGAGTTTCCCACCATAGGAACTTGACCGACCAGGGATCGGCTGAGTTGGTAACTCGGCCGATTGCCCAGAAAATTCCAGAATATATGGATCGGCCGAGTTTGGAATTCGGCCGACCAAATCCCTGTTATGGGTATTTTGGAATTTTCGTAAAACTGTACAAATGATGGATTTTTGTGTCCCAATAATTTTTCTAAGCTTAATTACAAGTCATACAATCATTACAAGTGATTACAAAGCAATTCTAAGGTCATTTACATAGAGATCCCAAATTGCACACTTGTAGCTATTTTGACTTGTCTTTTCTCCAATTTGATATGCACAAGTTAGGGCATTTGGAGTGTGTCTAAACCTAATCTGAAATCACTCAATGTAGAAGCATTAGACACCAATATGTGGAATGGTTAGTCATCATCAAAACAAGGGTTTAGTCAATTTAGACGTGAGTCAACATTGACCTAATTGACATTGAGTCAACATTCTCCCCCTTTTTGAAGATGACAAACCATTCCATAAATGTATTGAAAGCTTGTAAGTAAAATCATACCTTCGGAGAAACCTAGGGGTTTCAGTAGAATTGAGTTCATATGCTCCCCCTCAATTGATGCTAGTGGAGTTTTCATACTCCCCCTCAATTGATGCTATTTCTCCTGCATGGTTAGCTTTCATAACATTTATAGAAACTATGTCTTCTACTCATATATGTTCTACACATATATGTCTTCTCCCATTTACCTTCTCCCCTTTACATGGACACGCTTCTTTGCTTCATGTAAGACATGCCTTCTCCCTGTTGTCAAAAGAAGACATATCTTTCTCCCCCTTTGTCATTTCAAAAAGGTGGGCGTATGAAGAAACTAAGAAACACCACTTGTTAAGAGAAAGAAGATAACAAAAGTTATATAAAGAGAGTAGAAGAGCACAGATAGGGGCTTGTCCAAGCATAGAAAGAAAAGCAAGTTAAAGCATATACTTGAACAACCCAAAACATGCAAGATAGGGTGCTGCAGAAAAACAATAAATCGCAATTTTGACCCTCAAGATGATGGAATTTGACCAAAAAACCATCGGAGCTCATGGCAAAGCCATGAGTCTTGCTCAGAAGGGTGTTTCTGCATAAAAAGCACTATACTTGCAGCAAAAAATGAAACTGGAGCAAAAGCTGCATAAAAAACCACAAAAACTCCAATTTCTACATATCATGTAGATCTATGTACCCTGCATCACAATGTTATGCAAGCAACTCAAGATAGTAGATATGCAATTCAAGGAACAATCTTGAGCCTGTATGAGATAAGATACAAGCATAACATATAGATGATCAAAGATGGCACTTTGTAAACAAGGTTAGAACTACATGTATATGAACTACTAGTAGATGGTATCACAAGTTAGGACTACTAGTAGGATCTAGATCATAGCAAGAGATACCAAAAGGTACACAAGATAAAGCAAGCTATGAGTAGATGTAGAGATATATCCAAACAAAGAGATATGCAAATTTAAGAAGCATGACAGGATATAACTCACTAGATATGCATCCTTACCATAAGATGATTACCCCTAAGAACCTCAAGGTTGTATCAAAACAAGATATACACCTAGATAGATGTAGCAAGTTAGAGTACAACGGAAGCGATTTTAGACACAACTAAGAGATCCAAAGAGATCATCATCAAAACCTGCAAAACAACTCAAAGCAAGTAATTGCAACATATAGATATACCAATTTAGAGCAATTAGAGAGATAGAGTTGTAAGCAAGATAGGCAATTTAGAACATGGCAATATGCATATATAAAGGTACCAAATGGAGTGCCAAAGAATAAGGCTATTGGTTGAGAAAATCTAGTTGAGAGGGAAATTCTCATTCAATAAGCCAACTGTATACTCTGTGAACAGTGTTTTCGGTCGAGTTCTGTGTATTGGCAACTCGGCCGATCGCAGTTGTTGGCAACACCCATTGGTGCCTATCGGTCGAGTTTTGGACAGGACAAAACTCGGCCGACAAAACTACTGTAGAAAAAGCACATATTTTTCATAAAACATATCTAGAGGCATGCAAAAAAAATACAAACCATATCCAAACATGTCTAAGCAAGTTAGTAATGCACTATAGAAGCATTAGAAACAGTTTTTGAGAAAGAGTGTGAAGAGAAACACAAAATGCCACTTTTGACTCAAAAACCATATGTATAGTGCATACTAACTTGACAAAAACAAGTTAGAAGAGGTTATAAGCAATAAAAACATTACCTTCATGCTTACCATTTCGTTTCCACTTGTTGTCACCCTCTGCACATCTCACCTTTCTTCTTTCATGTGGATTGAGAAGTCAATTTTCAATTCAACATCTCAAGTCTATCCATTTGTAAATACCTACAAGAAGAAAGATGAAATGGTCCCCAATCATGTTTTTGGGTCCGGAGGGGTTAGTTTGGCAACCCAAATCCTATTTCTCTTGGGTGCTTTCCTAAAAGGACAACAAGTAGAATAATGACCTAATTCATTGCAATAGTTGCATGTGCCCATAGTCTTGGAACTAGAGGATTCTCCATGGAATAATGGAGGTCCTTTATCTTTGTTGTTCCCTTGACTACTATCATACCCTAAACCATGTGTACCAATTTGTTTAGTAGTATGGTCTAGGATTTGATTAAGATTCTTTTTACCAACTAAGAATCTTTGCAAAGAAGATCTTAAACTATCATTATCATGCTTAAGAGAAGCAATAGTAGAAGACAATTGATTAATGTTATCTCTAGCATGTAGAAGATCATTTTCTAGGCAAAGAGTTTTAGTTAAATAAGAATCTCTATCAATATGAAGAGCAGCAACATCATTCTCTCTATTAGTAGAACTAGAACAAGATTCATGCCCATTGATTTTAGCAAGCAAGGAGGCATTCTCGAGTTCTAATTCATGCAAAACAAAATCTTTGTTTTTGTTTTCAGATTTAAGAACATCAATGTCATGAATGAGAGAATCAACAATTAAAGTATGTTCTTCATTAGAATTAGGCATGAGAGGTTGAGCTTCTAGAAATTTAATCTTATCAAGTAAACTAGCATTTTCAAGTTTAAGAGAGTCTACTTGGCTAAGACAATCATTTTTATCAATAAGCAAGCAAGAATTTGCATATTCAAGATCATCTAGTTCTATATGCAAATTATCAACAATTTTAGCAAGCTTTTTCTTTTTCTTTTTAGAAGACTTAAGAGATGCACAAATATCATGAATGAGATCAATCAAGGATTCTTTATCTAAAGAGTCTAGATTTACCTCATTTGAGTCTTCACTTGTTGATGCTACAAGAGCAAAATGACATTCTCCTTCATCACTTGAGCTTGATCTTGATCCTTCACTTGAATCTTCACTTGAGCTTGAGTTGGAGGAGCCACTTGAGCTTGATTTCCATTTCTTCTTGTGAAGATGGGTCTTTTTGCCTTGTGGGCAATCTTCCTTGTAGTGACCCTTCTTTCCACATGTGAAGCACCGGATGGAGGAGGATTTGCCTTTGTAGAGTCTACCTTTGGAGTACATGGCATCTTCTTTAGCTTGAGAGGATGGAGAGACTTGTTCCATGATAGCTTCAATTTGAGCCTTCATTTCAGCCTTCTTCATTCTCTTTAGCTATTTCTTCTCTTGTCTTTCTACTTCCTCCCTCTTGTCAAGTGTGGCTTCATGTGCTTGTAGATTTCCAATGAGCTCTTCAATAGGAATATCCCTAAGCGACCTTGCTTCTTCAATGGAAGTCACCTTGGATTCCCATCTCTTGGGGAGAGTTCTAAGGATCTTAGAGTTGATCTCTCCACTAGACATAGGATGTCCTAGAACAGCAAGACCATTCAAGATGGTGTTGAGCCTTGAGTACATGTTGGCTATGCTCTCTTCCTTTCCCATCTTGAAGTTATCAAGCAACCCTTTGAGCATGTAGACTTTGCTTTCCTTCACTTGATATGTCCCTTCATAAGTGATGCAAAGCTTTCTCCATACCTCATAGGCCGTCTCACAAGAGGAAATCCGGTTGAACTCGGTGGGGGTCATGGAGGCATAAAGGATGTGCATGGCTCTAGCATTTAAGGTTGCTTTCATCAAGGTGGCTTCATCCCATTCTTCAATGTTTGTCTTTGGTAGAATGTATGGGCTGTTCACCATTTGCCACATCTCGAGACTTGATCCTTGGATGAAGAATTGAAGTCTTCTTCTCCAATAGAGGAAGTTGCTCCCATTGAAGATTGGAAGGCTGGTCGAGAGTCTCCCTCCTAGGTAGTCACCCATCTTCTCCTACTTGTAGAAGTATGCTTGGAGAAGACCCGCTCTGATACCACTTGTTGGATCCTAGATGGGTGACTTAGGTGCTCTAGAGGGGGGGTGAATAGAGCTGAAAGCACTTAAACAAAACTCATTAAACCTTCAAAATATATGACAAGATAAGGTTGCTAAATAGGTAATTTGAGTGCAACTAAATCATGCATAGCAAGGATAAGAGAGATTGAACATGCACCAATTAGACAAGGTATTTAGAGTGGTTCCACACTTCAAACTAGAAGTGTGTCAGTCCACTTTCCTAGAGAGGTCAACCTCTAGGACTTCAAACAATTGCACTCTTATATTCATTAATAAGACATACAATACATGACCAACAAAGGACTTACCTATCCAATACAAAGAGTCTTCAACCTTACCAAGGACTTACCCACTTTGCAAGAGTCTTCGGCCTTCTCCAAGGACTTACCCACTCTTGCACAAGTCTTCGGCCTTGCAGGAATTACCCACTCTTCTTGGATCTTCCGCCTTTGACTTCACCTTCACTCGGAGAAGCTTTCCACCAAGGTCTTACCCACTTGAGCTTGAGTCTTCTGCCTTCTCCAAGGACTTACCCACTCTAGCTCCAAGTCTTCAGCCTTGATCTTCACCAAGGGACGCCTTCCCTTGTTCTTTTTCACCTCTCTTGGACAAGAGAGAGAACCTTCATCTTCATGGTTGAAAGAAGAGATAGGAGGTGGTGGAAGTGAGAGCCTCACAAGATATACATGTAGGACTAGCTCTCTTACATATTTCCTACTCACTCTAATGGATGTAGCAAGTGATTAAGCTTAGAGAGAGAGAGGAGGCTGTAGGAAGCACTCAACTATAGAATAGGAACCTCACAAAGAGTTTGCAATGAATGCTCAACCTTGGAATGAAGCCCAAGGGGTCCTATTTATAGTTGGGGATGCCTCTCAGCCTTTGGGAACAGTTAGGAACGAAAAATAGCCATTTTACAAGTTGCAACGGATCTATTTTGGGTCCCAACAAAGTCTCCAACGGTTGGATTTGCTTTTTCTGCATTCCAGTACAGTCTGATCGGCCAAGTTTCAATAAAGGCAACTCGGCCGAACCACTAAATGACAAGTCTGAAAGATAGACTGTCGGCCGAGTTCCCTTGGAGAAACTCGGCCGATCGGTCGACTTTCAACTTGGACCGATCAGTGGATCGGCCGAGTTTCCCACCATAGGAACTCGACTGACCAGGGATCGGCTGAGTTGGTAACTCGGCCGATTGCCCAGAAAATTCCAGAATATATGGATCGGCCGAGTTTGGAATTCGGCCGACCAAATCCCTGTTATGGGTATTTTGGAATTTTCGTAAAACTGTACAAATGATGGATTTTTGTGTCCCAATAATTTTTCTAAGCTTAATTACAAGTCATACAATCATTACAAGTGATTACAAAGCAATTCTAAGGTCATTTACATAGAGATCCCAAATTGCACACTTGTAGCTATTTTGACTTGTCTTTTCTCCAATTTGATATGCGCAAGTTAGGGCATTTGGAGTGTGTCTAAACCTAATCTGAAATCACTCAATGTAGAAGCATTAGACACCAATATGTGGAATGGTTAGTCATCATCAAAACAAGGGTTTAGTCAATTTAGACGTGAGTCAACATTGACCTAATTGACCTTGAGTCAACATTCTCCCCCTTTTTGAAGATGACAAACCATTCCATAAATGTATTGAAAGCTTGTAAGTAAAATCATACCTTCGGAGAAACCTAGGGGTTTCAGTAGAATTGAGTTCATATGCTCCCCCTCAATTGATGCTAGTGGAGTTTTCATACTCCCCCTCAATTGATGCTATTTCTCCTGCATGGTTAGCTTTCATAACATTTATAGAAACTATGTCTTCTACTCATATATGTTCTACACATATATGTCTTCTCCCATTTACCTTCTCCCCTTTACATGGACACGCTTCTTTGCTTCATGTAAGACATGCCTTCTCCCTGTTGTCAAAAGAAGACATATCTTTCTCCCCCTTTGTCATTTCAAAAAGGTGGGGGTATGAAGAAACTAAGAAACACCACTTGTTAAGAGAAAGAAGATAACAAAAGTTATATAAGGAGAGTAGAAGAGCACAGATAGGGGCTTGTCCAAGCATAGAAAGAAAAGCAAGTTAAAGCATATACTTGAACAACCCAAAACATGCAAGATAGGGTGCTGCAGAAAAACAATAAATCGCAATTTTGACCCTCAAGATGATGGAATTTGACCAAAAACCATCGGAGATCATGGCAAAGCAATGAGTCTTGCTCAGAAGGGTGTTTCTGCATAAAAAGCACTATACTTGCAGCAAAAAATGAAACTGGAGCAAAAGCTGCATAAAAAACCACAAAAACTCCAATTTCTACATATCATGTAGATCTATGTACCCTGCATCACAATGTTATGCAAGCAACTCAAGATAGTAGATATGCAATTCAAGGAACAATCTTGAGCCTGTATGAGATAAGATACAAGCATAACATATAGATTATCAAAGATGGCACTTTGTAAACAAGGTTAGAACTACATGTATATGAACTACTAGTAGATGGTATCACAAGTTAGGACTACTAGTAGGATCTAGATCATAGCAAGAGATACCAAAAGGTACACAAGATAAAGCAAGCTATGAGTAGATGTAGAGATATATCCAAACAAAGAGATATGCAAATTTAAGAAGCATGAAAGGATATAACTCACTAGATATGCATCCTTACCATAAGATGATTACCCCTAAGAACCTCAAGGTTGTATCAAAACAAGATATACACCTAGATAGATGTAGCAAGTTAGAGTACAACGGAAGCGATTTTAGACACAACTAAGAGATCCAAAGAGATCATCATCAAAACCTGCAAAACAACTCAAAGCAAGTAATTGCAACATATAGATATACCAATTTAGAGCAATTAGAGAGATAGAGTTGTAAGCAAGATAGGCAATTTAGAACATGGCAATATGCATATATAAAGGTACCAAATGGAGTGCCAAAGAATAAGGCTATTGGTTGAGAAAATCTAGTTGAGAGGGAAATTCTCATTCAATAAGCCAACTGTATACTCTGTGAACAGTGTTTTCGGTCGAGTTCTGTGTATTGGCAACTCGGCCGATCGCAGCTGTTGGCAACACCCATTGGTGCCTATCGGTCGAGTTTTGGACAGGACAAAACTCGGCCGACAAAACTACTGTAGAAAAAGCACATATTTTTCATAAAACATATCTAGAGGCATGCAAAAAAAATACAAACCATATCCAAACATGTCTAAGCAAGTTAGTAATGCACTATAGAAGCATTAGAAACAGTTTTTGAGAAAGAGTGTGAAGAGAAACACAAAATGCCACTTTTGAATCAAAAACCATATGTATAGTGCATACTAACTTGACAAAAACAAGTTAGAACAGGTTATAAGCAATAAAAACATTACCTTCATGCTTACCATTTCTTTTCCACTTGTTGTCACCCTCTGCACATCTCACCTTTCTTCTTTCATGTGGATTGAGAAGTCAATTTTCAATTCAACAGCTCAAGTCAATCCATTTGTAAATACCTACAAGAAGAAAGATGAAATGGTCCCCAATCATGTTTTTGGGTCCGGAGGGGTTAGTTTGGCAACCCAAATCCTATTTCTCTTGGGTGCTTTCCTAAAAGGACAACAAGTAGAATAATGACCTAATTCATTGCAATAGTTGCATGTGCCCATAGTCTTGGAACTAGAGGATTCTCCATGGAATAATGGAGGTCCTTTATCTTTGTTGTTCCCTTGACTACTATCATACCCTAAACCATGTCTACCAATTTGTTTAGTAGTATGGTCTAGGATTTGATTAAGATTCTTTTTACCAACTAAGAATCTTTGCAAAGAAGATCTTAAACTATCATTATCATGCTTAAGAGAAGCAATAGTAGAAGACAATTGATTAATGTTATCTCTAGCATGTAGAAGATCATTTTCTAGGCAAAGAGTTTTAGTTAAATAAGAATCTCTATCAATATGAAGAGCAGCAACATCATTCTCTCTATTAGTAGAACTAGAACAAGATTCATGCCCATTGATTTTAGCAAGCAAGGAGGCATTCTCGAGTTCTAATTCATGCAAAACAAAATCTTTGTTTTTGTTTTCAGATTTAAGAACATCAATGTCATGCATGAGAGAATCAACAATTAAAGTATGTTCTTCATTAGAATTAGGCATGAGAGGTTGAGCTTCTAGAAATTTAATCTTATCAAGTAAACTAGCATTTTCAAGTTTAAGAGAGTCTACTTGGCTAAGACAATCATTTTTATCAATAAGCAAGCAAGAATTTGCATATTCAAGATCATCTAGTTCTATATGCAAATTATCAACAATTTTAGCAAGCTTTTTCGTTTTCTTTTTAGAAGACTTAAGAGATGCACAAATATCATGAATGAGATCAATCAAGGATTCTTTATCTAAAGAGTCTAGATTTACCTCATTTGAGTCTTCACTTGTTGATATTACAAGAGCAAAATGACATTCTCCTTCATCACTTGAGCTTGATCTTGATCCTTCACTTGAATCTTCACTTGAGCTTGAGTTGGAGGAGCCACTTGAGCTTGATTTCCATTTCTTCTTGTGAAGATGGGTCTTTTTGCCTTGTGGGCAATCTTCCTTGTAGTGACCCTTCTTTCCACATGTGAAGCACCGGATGGAGGAGGATTTGCCTTTGTAGAGTCGACCTTTGGAGTACATGGCATCTTCTTTAGCTTGAGAGGATGGAGAGACTTGTTCCATGATAGCTTCAATTTGAGCCTTCATTTCAGCCTTCTTCATTCTCTTTAGCTCTTTCTTCTCTTGTCTTTCTACTTCCTCCCTCTTGTCAAGTGTGGCTTCATGTGCTTGTAGATTTCCAATGAGCTCTTCAATAGGAATATCCCTAAGCGACCTTGCTTCTTCAATGGAAGTCACCTTGGATTCCCATCTCTTGGGGAGAGTTCTAAGGATCTTAGAGTTGATCTCTCCACTAGACATAGGATGTCCTAGAACAACAAGACCATTCAAGATGGTGTTGAGCCTTGAGTACATGTTGGCTATGCTCTCTTCCTTTCCCATCTTGAAGTTCTCAAGCAACCCTTTGAGCATGTAGACTTTGCTTTCCTTCACTTGATCTGTCCCTTCATAAGTGATGCAAAGCTTTCTCCATACCTCATAGGCCGTCTCACAAGAGGAAATCCGGTTGAACTCGGTGGGGGTCATGGAGGCATAAAGGATGTGCATGGCTCTAGCATTTAAGGTTGCTTTCATCAAGGTGGCTTCATCCCATTCTTCAATGTTTGTCTTTGGTAGAATGTATGGGCTGTTCACCATTTGCCACATCTCGAGACTTGATCCTTGGATGAAGAATTGAAGTCTTCTTCTCCAATAGAGGAAGTTGCTCCCATTGAAGATTGGAAGGCTGGTCGAGAGTCTCCCTCCTAGGTAGTCACCCATCTTCTCCTACTTGTAGAAGTATGCTTGGAGAAGACCCGCTCTGATACCACTTGTTGGATCCTAGATGGGTGACTTAGGTGCTCTAGAGGGGGGGTGAATAGAGCTGAAAGCACTTAAACAAAACTCATTAAACCTTCAAAATATATGATAAGATAAGGTTGCTAAATAGGTAATTTGAGTACAACTAAATCATGCATAGCAAGGATAAGAGAGATTGAACATGCACCAATTAGACAAGGTATTTTGAGTGGTTCCACACTTCAAACTAGAAGTGTGTCAGTCCACTTGCCTAGAGAGGTCAACCTCTAGGACTTCAAACAATTGCACTCTTATATTCATTAATAAGACATACAATACATGACCAACAAAGGACTTACCTATCCAATACAAAGAGTCTTCAACCTTACCAAGGACTTACCCACTTTGCAAGAGTCTTCGGCCTTCTCCAAGGACTTACCCACTCTTTCACAAGTCTTCGGCCTTGCAGGAATTACCCACTCTTCTTGGATCTTCCGCCTTTGACTTCACCTTCACTCGGAGAAGCTTTCCACCAAGGTCTTACCCACTTGAGCTTGAGTCTTCTGCCTTCTCCAAGGACTTACCCACTCTAGCTCCAAGTCTTCAGCCTTGATCTTCACCAAGGGACGCCTTCCCTTGTTCTTCTTCACCTCTCTTGGACAAGAGAGAGAACCTTCATCTTCATGGTTGAAAGAAGAGATAGGAGGTGGTGGAAGTGAGAGCCTCACAAGATATACATGTAGGACTAGCTCTCTTACAGATTTCCTACTCACTCTAATGGATGTAGCAAGTGATTAAGCTTAGAGAGAGAGAGGAGGCTGTAGGAAGCACTCAACTATAGAATAGGAACCTCACAAAGAGTTTGCAATGAATGCTCAACCTTGGAATGAAGCCCAAGGGGTCCTATTTATAGTTGGGGATGCCTCTCAGCCTTTGGGAACACCTAGGAACGAAAAATAGCCGTTTTACAAGTTGCAACGGATCTATTTTGGGTCCCAACAAAGTCTCCAACGGTTGGATTTGCTTTTTCTGCATTCCAGTACAGTCTGATCGGCTGAGTTTCAATAAAGGCAACTCGGCCGAACCACTAAACGACAAGTCTGAAAGATAGACTGTCGGCCGAGTTCCCTTGGAGAAACTCGGCCGATCAGTCGACTTTCAACTTGGACCGATCAGTGGATCGGCCGAGTTTCCCACCATAGGAACTCGACCGACCAGGGATCGGCTGAGTTGGTAACTCGGCCGATTGCCCAGAAAATTCCAGAATATATGGATCGGCCGAGTTTGGAATTCGGCCGACCAAATCCCTGTTATGGGTATTTTGGAATTTTCGTAAAACTGTACAAATGATGGATTTTTGTGTCCCAATAATTTTTCTAAGCTTAATTACAAGTCATACAATCATTACAAGTGATTACAAAGCAATTCTAAGGTCATTTACATAGAGATCCCAAATTGCACACTTGTAGCTATTTTGACTTGTCTTTTCTCCAATTTGATATGCGCAAGTTAGGGCATTTGGAGTGTGTCTAAACCTAATCTGAAATCACTCAATGTAGAAGCATTAGACACCAATATGTGGAATGGTTAGTCATCATCAAAACAAGGGTTTAGTCAATTTAGACGTGAGTCAACATTGACCTAATTGACCTTGAGTCAACATTCTCCCCCTTTTTGAAGATGACAAACCATTCCATAAATGTATTGAAAGCTTGTAAGTAAAATCATACCTTCGGAGAAACCTAGGGGTTTCAGTAGAATTGAGTTCATATGCTCCCCCTCAATTGATGCTAGTGGAGTTTTCATACTCCCCCTCAATTGATGCTATTTCTCCTGCATGGTTAGCTTTCATAACATTTATAGAAACTATGTCTTCTACTCATATATGTTCTACACATATATGTCTTCTCCCATTTACCTTCTCCCCTTTACATGGACACGCTTCTTTGCTTCATGTAAGACATGCCTTCTCCCTGTTGTCAAAAGAAGACATATCTTTCTCCCCCTTTGTCATTTCAAAAAGGTGGGGGTATGAAGAAACTAAGAAACACCACTTGTTAAGAGAAAGAAGATAACAAAAGTTATATAAGGAGAGTAGAAGAGCACAGATAGGGGCTTGTCCAAGCATAGAAAGAAAAGCAAGTTAAAGCATATACTTGAACAACCCAAAACATGCAAGATAGGGTGCTGCAGAAAAATAATAAATCACAATTTTGACCCTCAAGATGATGGAATTTGACCAAAAACCATCGGAGCTCATGGCAAAGCGATGAGTCTTGCTCAGAAGGGTGTTTCTGCATAAAAAGCACTATACTTGCAGCAAAAAATGAAACTGGAGCAAAAGCTGCATAAAAAACCACAAAAACTCCAATTTCTACATATCATGTAGATCTATGTACCCTGCATCACAATGTTATGCAAGCAACTCAAGATAGTAGATATGCAATTCAAGGAACAA
This sequence comes from Alisma plantago-aquatica, assembly GCA_963693085.1. Classification (NCBI taxonomy): domain Eukaryota; kingdom Viridiplantae; phylum Streptophyta; class Magnoliopsida; order Alismatales; family Alismataceae; genus Alisma; species Alisma plantago-aquatica. The sequence goes on from OY856409.1 coordinate 553,657,783, forward strand.
TCTTGAGCCTGTATGAGATAAGATACAAGCATAACATATAGATGATCAAAGATGGCACTTTGTAAACAAGGTTAGAACTACATGTATATGAACTACTAGTAGATGGTATCACAAGTTAGGACTACTAGTAGGATCTAGATCATAGCAAGAGATACCAAAAGGTACACAAGATAAAGTAAGCTATGAGTAGATGTAGAGATATATCCAAACAAAGAGATATGCAAATTTAAGAAGCATGAAAGGATATAACTCACTAGATATGCATCCTTACCATAAGATGATTACCCCTAAGAACCTCAAGGTTGTATCAAAACAAGATATACACCTAGATAGATGTAGCAAGTTAGAGTACAACGGAAGCGATTTTAGACACAACTAAGAGATCCAAAGAGATCATCATCAAAACCTGCAAAACAACTCAAAGCAAGTAATTGCAACATATAGATATACCAATTTAGAGCAATTAGAGAGATAGAGTTGTAAGCAAGATAGGGAATTTAGAACATGGCAATATGCATATATAAAGGTACCAAATGGAGTGCCAAAGAATAAGGCTATTGGTTGAGAAAATCTAGTTGAGAGGGAAATTCTCATTCAATAAGCCAACTGTATACTCTGTAAACAGTGTTTTCGGTCGAGTTCTGTGTATTGGCAACTCGGCCGATCGCAGCTGTTGGCAACACCCATTGGTGCCTATCGGTCAAGTTTTGGACAGGACAAAACTCGGCCGACAAAACTACTGTAGAAAAAGCACATATTTTTCATAAAACATATCTAGAGGCATGCAAAAAAAATACAAACCATATCCAAACATGTCTAAGCAAGTTAGTAATGCACTATAGAAGCATTAGAAACAGTTTTTGAGAAAGAGTGTGAAGAGAAACACAAAATGCCACTTTTGAATCAAAAACCATATGTATAGTGCATACTAACTTGACAAAAACAAGTTAGAACAGGTTATAAGCAATAAAAACATTACCTTCATGCTTACCATTTCTTTTCCACTTGTTGTCACCCTCTGCACATCTCACCTTTCTTCTTTCATGTGGATTGAGAAGTCAATTTTCAATTCAACAGCTCAAGTCAATCCATTTGTAAATACCTACAAGAAGAAAGATGAAATGGTCCCCAATCATGTTTTTGGGTCCGGAGGGGTTAGTTTGGCAACCCAAATCCTATTTCTCTTGGGTGCTTTCCTAAAAGGACAACAAGTAGAATAATGACCTAATTCATTGCAATAGTTGCATGTGCCCATAGTCTTGGAACTAGAGGATTCTCCATGGAATAATGGAGGTCCTTTATCTTTGTTGTTCCCTTGACTACTATCATACCCTAAACCATGTCTACCAATTTGTTTAGTAGTATGGTCTAGGATTTGATTAAGATTCTTTTTACCAACTAAGAATCTTTGCAAAGAAGATCTTAAACTATCATTATCATGCTTAAGAGAAGCAATAGTAGAAGACAATTGATTAATGTTATCTCTAGCATGTAGAAGATCATTTTCTAGGCAAAGAGTTTTAGTTAAATAAGAATCTCTATCAATATGAAGAGAAGCAACATCATTCTCTCTATTAGTAGAACTAGAACAAGATTCATGCCCATTGATTTTAGCAAGCAAGGAGGCATTCTCGAGTTCTAATTCATGCAAAACAAAATCTTTGTTTTTGTTTTCAGATTTAAGAACATCAATGTCATGCATGAGAGAATCAACAATTAAAGTATGTTCTTCATTAGAATTAGGCATGAGAGGTTGAGCTTCTAGAAATTTAATCTTATCAAGTAAACTAGCATTTTCAAGTTTAAGAGAGTCTACTTGGCTAAGACAATCATTTTTATCAATAAGCAAGCAAGAATTTGCATATTCAAGATCATCTAGTTCTATATGCAAATTATCAACAATTTTAGCAAGCTTTTTCTTTTTCTTTTTAGAAGACTTAAGAGATGCACAAATATCATGAATGAGATCAATCAAGGATTCTTTATCTAAAGAGTCTAGATTTACCTCATTTGAGTCTTCACTTGTTGATGCTACAAGAGCAAAATGACATTCTCCTTCATCACTTGAGCTTGATCTTGATCCTTCACTTGAATCTTCACTTGAGCTTGAGTTGGAGGAGCCACTTGAGCTTGATTTCCATTTCTTCTTGTGAAGATGGGTCTTTTTGCCTTGTGGGCAATCTTCCTTGTAGTGACCCTTCTTTCCACATGTGAAGCACCGGATGGAGGAGGATTTGCCTTTGTAGAGTCGACCTTTGGAGTACATGTCATCTTCTTTAGCTTGAGAGGATGGAGAGACTTGTTCCATGATAGCTTCAATTTGAGCCTTCATTTCAGCCTTCTTCATTCTCTTTAGCTCTTTCTTCTCTTGTCTTTCTACTTCCTCCCTCTTGTCAAGTGTGGCTTCATGTGCTTGTAGATTTCCAATGAGCTCTTCAATAGGAATATCCCTAAGCGACCTTGCTTCTTCAATGGAAGTCACCTTGGATTCCCATCTCTTGGGGAGAGTTCTAAGGATCTTAGAGTTGATCTCTCCACTAGACATAGGATGTCCTAGAACAGCAAGACCATTCAAGATGGTGTTGAGCCTTGAGTACATGTTGGCTATGCTCTCTTCCTTTCCCATCTTGAAGTTCTCAAGCAACCCTTTGAGCATGTAGACTTTGCTTTCCTTCACTTGATCTGTCCCTTCATAAGTGATGCAAATCTTTCTCCATACCTCATAGGCCGTCTCACAAGAGGAAATCCGGTTGAACTCGGTGGGGGTCATGGAGGCATAAAGGATGTGCATGGCTCTAGCATTTAAGGTTGCTTTCATCAAGGTGGCTTCATCCCATTCTTCAATGTTTGTCTTTGGTAGAATGTATGGGCTGTTCACCATTTGCCACATCTCGAGACTTGATCCTTGGATGAAGAATTGAAGTCTTCTTCTCCAATAGAGGAAGTTGCTCCCATTGAAGATTGGAAGGATGGTCGAGAGTCTCCCTCCTAGGTAGTCACCCTTCTTCTCCTACTTGTAGAAGTATGCTTGGAGAAGACCCGCTCTGATACCACTTGTTGGATCCTAGATGGGTGACTTAGGTGCTCTAGAGGGGGGGTGAATAGAGCTGAAAGCACTTAAACAAAACTCATTAAACCTTCAAAATATATGACAAGATAAGGTTGCTAAATAGGTAATTTGAGTGAAACTAAATCATGCATAGCAAGGATAAGAGAGATTGAACATGCACCAATTAGACAAGGTATTTGGAGTGGTTCCACACTTCAAACTAGAAGTGTGTCAGTCCACTTGCCTAGAGAGGTCAACCTCTAGGACTTCAAACAATTGCACTCTTATATTCATTAATAAGACATACAATACATGACCAACAAAGGACTTACCTATCCAATACAAAGAGTCTTCAACCTTACCAAGGACTTACCCACTTTGCAAGAGTCTTCGGCCTTCTCCAAGGACTTACCCACTCTTTCACAAGTCTTCGGCCTTGCAGGAATTACCCACTCTTCTTGGATCTTCCGCCTTTGACTTCACCTTCACTCGGAGAAGCTTTCCACCAAGGTCTTACCCACTTGAGCTTGAGTCTTCTGCCTTCTCCAAAGACTTACCCACTCTAGCTCCAAGTCTTCAGCCTTGATCTTCACCAAGGGACGCCTTCCCTTGTTCTTCTTCACCTCTCTTGGACAAGAGAGAGAACCTTCATCTTCATGGTTGAAAGAAGAGATAGGAGGTGGTGGAAGTGAGAGCCTCACAAGATATACATGTAGGACTAGCTGTCTTACAGATTTCCTACTCACTCTAATGGATGTAGCAAGTGATTAAGCTTAGAGAGAGAGAGGAGGCTGTAGGAAGCACTCAACTATAGAATAGGAACCTCACAAAGAGTTTGCAATGAATGCTCAACCTTGGAATGAAGCCCAAGGGGTCCTATTTATAGTTGGGGATGCCTCTCAGCCTTTGGGAACACTTAGGAATGAAAAATAGCCGTTTTACAAGTTGCAATGGATCTATTTTGGGTCCCAACAAAGTCTCCAATGGTTGGATTTGCTTTTTCTGCATTCCAGTACAGTCTGATCGGCCGAGTTTCAATAAAGGCAACTCGGCCGAACCACTAAACGACAAGTCTGAAAGATAGACTGTCAGCCGAGTTCCCTTGGAGAAACTCGGCCGATCGGTCGACTTTCAACTTGGACCGATCAGTGGATCGGCCGAGTTTCCCACCATAGGAACTCGACCGACCAGGGATCGGATGAGTTGGTAACTCGGCCGATTGCCCAGAAAATTCCAGAATATATGGATCGGCCGAGTTTGGAATTCGGCCGACCAAATCCCTGTTATGGGTATTTTGGAATTTTCGTAAAACTGTACAAATGATGGATTTTTGTGTCCCAATAATTTTTCTAAGCTTAATTACAAGTCATACAATCATTACAAGTGATTACAAAGCAATTCTAAGGTCATTTACATAGAGATCCCAAATTGCACACTTGTAGCTATTTTGACTTGTCTTTTCTCCAATTTGATATGCGCAAGTTAGGGCATTTGGAGTGTGTCTAAACCTAATCTGAAATCACTCAATGTAGAAGCATTAGACACCAATATGTGGAATGGTTAGTCATCATCAAAACAAGGGTTTAGTCAATTTAGACGTGAGTCAACATTGACCTAATTGACCTTGAGTCAACATTCTCCCCCTTTTGGAAGATGACAAACCATTCCATAAATGTATTGAAAGCTTGTAAGTAAAATCATACCTTCGGAGAAACCTAGGGGTTTCAGTAGAATTGAGTTCATATGCTCCCCCTCAATTGATGCTAGTGGAGTTTTCATACTCCCCCTCAATTGATGCTATTTCTCCTGCATGGTTAGCTTTCATAACATTTATAGAAACTATGTCTTCTACTCATATATGTTCTACACATATATGTCTTCTCCCATTTACCTTCTCCCCTTTACATGGACACGCTTCTTTGCTTCATGTAAGACATGCCTTCTCCCTGTTGTCAAAAGAAGACATATCTTTCTCCCCCTTTGTCATTTCAAAAAGGTGGGGGTATGAAGAAACTAAGAAACACCACTTGTTAAGAGAAAGAAGATAACAAAAGTTATATAAGGAGAGTAGAAGAGCACAGATAGGGGCTTGTCCAAGCATAGAAAGAAAAGCAAGTTAAATCATATACTTGAACAACCCAAAACATGCAAGATAGGGTGCTGCAGAAAAACAATAAATCACAATTTTGACCCTCAAGATGATGGAATTTGACCAAAAACCATCGGAGATCATGGCAAAGCGATGAGTCTTGCTCAGAAGGGTGTTTCTGCATAAAAAGCACTATACTTGCAGCAAAAAATGAAACTGGAGCAAAAGCTGCATAAAAAACCACAAAAACTCCAATTTCTACATATCATGTAGATCTATGTACCCTGCATCACAATGTTATGCAAGCAACTCTAGATAGTAGATATGCAATTCAAGGAACAATCTTGAGCCTGTATGAGATAAGATACAAGCATAACATATAGATGATCAAAGATGGCACTTTGTAAACAAGGTTAGAACTACATGTATATGAACTACTAGTAGATGGTATCACAAGTTAGGACTACTAGTAGGATCTAGATCATAGCAAGAGATACCAAAAGGTACACAAGATAAAGCAAGCTATGAGTAGATGTAGAGATATATCCAAACAAAGAGATATGCAAATTTAAGAAGCATGAAAGGATATAACTCACTAGATATGCATCCTTACCATAAGATGATTACCCCTAAGAACCTCAAGGTTGTATCAAAACAAGATATACACCTAGATAGATGTAGCAAGTTAGAGTACAACGGAAGCGATTTTAGACACAACTAAGAGATCCAAAGAGATCATCATCAAAACCTGCAAAACAACTCAAAGTAAGTAATTGCAACATATAGATATACCAATTTAGAGCAATTAGAGAGATAGAGTTGTAAGCAAGATAGGCAATTTAGAACATGGCAATATGCATATATAAAGGTACCAAATGGAGTGCCAAAGAATAAGGCTATTGGTTGAGAAAATCTAGTTGAGAGGGAAATTCTCATTCAATAAGCCAACTGTATACTCTGTGAACAGTGTTTTCAGTCGAGTTCTGTGTATTGGCAACTCGGCCGATCGCAGCTGTTGGCAACACCCATTGGTGCCTATCGGTCGAGTTTTGGACAGGACAAAACTCGTCCGACAAAACTACTGTAGAAAAAGCACATATTTTTCATAAAACATATCTAGAGGCATGCAAAAAAAAATACAAACCATATCCAAACATGTCTAAGCAAGTTAGTAATGCACTATAGAAGCATTAGAAACTGTTTTTGAGCAAGGGTGTGAAGAGAAACACAAAATGCCACTTTTGACTCAAAAACCATATGTATAGTGCATACTAACTTGACAAAAACAAGTTAGAACAGGTTATAAGCAATAAAAACATTACCTTCATGCTTACCATTTCTTTTCCACTTGTTGTCACCCTCTGCACATCTCACCTTTCTTCTTTCATGTGGATTGAGAAGTCAATTTTCAATTCAACAGCTCAAGTCAATCCATTTGTAAATACCTACAAGAAGAAAGATGAAATGGTCCCCAATCATGTTTTTGGGTCCGGAGGGGTTAGTTTGGCAACCCAAATCCTATTTCTCTTGGGTGCTTTCCTAAAAGGACAACAAGTAGAATAATGACCTAATTCATTGCAATAGTTGCATGTGCCCATAGTCTTGGAACTAGAGGATTCTCCATGGAATAATGGAGGTCCTTTATCTTTGTTGTTCCCTTGACTACTATCATACCCTAAACCATGTCTACCAATTTGTTTAGTAGTATGGTCTAGGATTTGATTAAGATTCTTTTTACCAACTAAGAATCTTTGCAAAGAAGATCTTAAACTATCATTATCATGCTTAAGAGAAGCAATAGTAGAAGACAATTGATTAATGTTATCTCTAGCATGTAGAAGATCATTTTCTAGGCAAAGAGTTTTAGTTAAATAAGAATCTCTATCAATATGAAGAGCAGCAACATCATTCTCTCTATTAGTAGAACTAGAACAAGATTCATGCCCATTGATTTTAGCAAGCAAGGAGGCATTCTCGAGTTCTAATTCATGCAAAACAAAATCTTTGTTTTTGTTTTCAGATTTAAGAACATCAATGTCATGCATGAGAGAATCAACAATTAAAGTATGTTCTTCATTAGAATTAGGCATGAGAGGTTGAGCTTCTAGAAATTTAATCTTATCAAGTAAACTAGCATTTTCAAGTTTAAGAGAGTCTACTTGGCTAAGACAATCATTTTTATCAATAAGCAAGCAAGAATTTGCATATTCAAGATCATCTAGTTCTATATGCAAATTATCAACAATTTTAGCAAGCTTTTTCTTTTTCTTTTTAGAAGACTTAAGAGATGCACAAATATCATGAATGAGATCAATCAAGGATTCTTTATCTAAAGAGTCTAGATTTACCTCATTTGAGTCTTCACTTGTTGATGCTACAAGAGCAAAATGACATTCTCCTTCATCACTTGAGCTTGATCTTGATCCTTCACTTGAATCTTCACTTGAGCTTGAGTTGGAGGAGCCACTTGAGCTTGATTTCCATTTCTTCTTGTGAAGATGGGTCTTTTTGCCTTGTGGGCAATCTTCCTTGTAGTGACCCTTCTTTCCACATGTGAAGCACCGGATGGAGGAGGATTTGCCTTTGTAGAGTCGACCTTTGGAGTACATGGCATCTTCTTTAGCTTGAGAGGATGGAGAGACTTGTTCCATGATAGCTTCAATTTGAGCCTTCATTTCAGCCTTCTTCATTCTCTTTAGCTCTTTCTTCTCTTGTCTTTCTACTTCCTGCCTCTTGTCAAGTGTGGCTTCATGTGCTTGTAGATTTCCAATGAGCTCTTCAATAGGAATATCCCTAAGCGACCTTGCTTCTTCAATGGAAGTCACCTTGGATTCCCATCTCTTGGGGAGAGTTCTAAGGATCTTAGAGTTGATCTCTCCACTAGACATAGGATGTCCTAGAACAGCAAGACCATTCAAGATGGTGTTGAGCCTTGAGTACATGTTGGCTATGCTCTCTTCCTTTCCCATCTTGAAGTTCTCAAGCAACCCTTTGAGCATGTAGACTTTGCTTTCCTTCACTTGATCTGTCCCTTCATAAGTGATGCAAAGCTTTCTCCATACCTCATAGGCCGTCTCACAAGAGGAAATCCGGTTGAACTCGGTGGGGGTCATGGAGGCATAAAGGATGTGCATGGCTCTAGCATTTAAGGTTGCTTTCATCAAGGTGGCTTCATCCCATTCTTCAATGTTTGTCTTTGGTAGAATGTATGGGCTGTTCACCATTTGCCACATCTCGAGACTTGATCCTTGGATGAAGAATTGAAGTCTTCTTCTCCAATAGAGGAAGTTGCTCCCATTGAAGATTGGAAGGCTGGTCGAGAGTCTCCCTCCTAGGTAGTCACCCATCTTCTCCTACTTGTAGAAGTATGCTTGGAGAAGACCCGCTCTGATACCACTTGTTGGATCCTAGATGGGTGACTTAGGTGCTCTAGAGGGGGGGTGAATAGAGCTGAAAGCACTTAAACAAAACTCATTAAACCTTCAAAATATATGACAAGATAAGGTTGCTAAATAGGTAATTTGAGTGCAACTAAATCATGCATAGCAAGGATAAGAGAGATTGAACATGCACCAATTAGACAAGGTATTTGGAGTGGTTCCACACTTCAAACTAGAAGTGTGTCAGTCCACTTGCCTAGAGAGGTCAACCTCTAGGACTTCAAACAATTGCACTCTTATATTCATTAATAAGACATACAATACATGACCAACAAAGGACTTACCTATCCAATACAAAGAGTCTTCAACCTTACCAAGGACTTACCCACTTTGCAAGAGTCTTCGGCCTTCTCCAAGGACTTACCCACTCTTTCACAAGTCTTCGGCCTTGCAGGAATTACCCACTCTTCTTGGATCTTCCGCCTTTGACTTCACCTTCACTCGGAGAAGCTTTCCACCAAGGTCTTACCCACTTGAGCTTGAGTCTTCTGCCTTCTCCAAGGACTTACCCACTCTAGCTCCAAGTCTTCAGCCTTGATCTTCACCAAGGGACGCCTTCCCTTGTTCTTCTTCACCTCTCTTGGACAAGAGAGAGAACCTTCATCTTCATGGTTGAAAGAAGAGATAGGAGGTGGTGGAAGTGAGAGCCTCACAAGATATACATGTAGGACTAGCTGTCTTACATATTTCCTACTCACTCTAATGGATGTAGCAAGTGATTAAGCTTAGAGAGAGAGAGGAGGCTGTAGGAAGCACTCAACTATAGGATAGGAACCTCACAAAGAGTTTGCAATGAATGCTCAACCTTGGAATGAAGCCCAAGGGGTCCTATTTATAGTTGGGGATGCCTCTCAGCCTTTGGGAACACTTAGGAACGAAAAATAGCCGTTTTACAAGTTGCAATGGATCTATTTTGGGTCCCAACAAAGTCTCCAATGGTTGGATTTGCTTTTTCTGCATTCCAGTACAGTCTGATCGGCCGAGTTTCAATAAAGGCAACTCGGCCGAACCACTAAACGACAAGTCTGAAAGATAGACTGTCGGCCGAGTTCCCTTGGAGAAACTCGGCCAATCGGTCGACTTTCAACTTGGACCGATCAGTGGATCGGCCGAGTTTCCCACCATAGGAACTCGACCGACCAGGGATCGGCTGAGTTGGTAACTCGGCCGATTGCCCAGAAAATTCCAGAATATATGGATCGGCCGAGTTTGGAATTCGGCCGACCAAATCCCTGTTATGGGTATTTTGGAATTTTCGTAAAACTGTACAAATGATGGATTTTTGTGTCCCAATAATTTTTCTAAGCTTAATTACAAGTCATACAATCATTACAAGTGATTACAAAGCAATTCTAAGGTCATTTACATAGAGATCCCAAATTGCACACTTGTAGCTATTTTGACTTGTCTTTTCTCCAATTTGATATGCGCAAGTTAGGGCATTTGGAGTGTGTCTAAACCTAATCTGAAATCACTCAATGTAGAAGCATTAGACACCAATATGTGGAATGGTTAGTCATCATCAAAACAAGGGTTTAGTCAATTTAGACGTGAGTCAACATTGACCTAATTGACCTTGAGTCAACATTCTCCCCCTTTTTGAAGATGACAAACCATTCCATAAATGTATTGAAAGCTTGTAAGTAAAATCATACCTTCGGAGAAACCTAGGGGTTTCGGTAGAATTGAGTTCATATGCTCCCCCTCAATTGATGCTAGTGGAGTTTTCATACTCCCCCTCAATTGATGCTATTTCTCCTGCATGGTTAGCTTTCATAACATTTATAGAAACTATGTCTTCTACTCATATATGTTCTACACATATATGTCTTCTCCCATTTACCTTCTCCCCTTTACATGGACACGCTTCTTTGCTTCATGTAAGACATGCCTTCTCCCTGTTGTCAAAAGAAGACATATCTTTCTCCCCCTTTGTCATTTCAAAAAGGTGGGGGTATGAAGAAACTAAGAAACACCACTTGTTAAGAGAAAGAAGATAACAAAAGTTATATAAGGAGAGTAGAAGAGCACAGATAGGGGCTTGTCCAAGCATAGAAAGAAAAGCAAGTTAAAGCATATACTTGAACAACCCAAAACATGCAAGATAGGGTGCTGCAGAAAAACAATAAATCGCAATTTTGACCCTCAAGATGATGGAATTTGACCAAAAACCATCGGAGCTCATGGCAAAGCGACGAGTCTTGCTCAGAAGGGTGTTTCTGCATAAAAAGCACTATACTTGCAGCAAAAAATGAAACTGGAGCAAAAGCTGCATAAAAAACCACAAAAACTCCAATTTCTACATATCATGTAGATCTATGTACCCTGCATCACAATGTTATGCAAGCAACTCAAGATAGTAGATATGCAATTCAAGGAACAATCTTGAGCCTGTATGAGATAAGATACAAGCATAACATATAGATGATCAAAGATGGCACTTTGTAAACAAGGTTAGAACTACATGTATATGAACTACTAGTAGATGGTATCACAAGTTAGGACTACTAGTAGGATCTAGATCATAGCAAGAGATACCAAAAGGTACACAAGATAAAGCAAGCTATGAGTAGATGTAGAGATATATCCAAACAAAGAGATATGCAAATTTAAGAAGCATGAAAGGATATAACTCACTAGATATGCATCCTTACCATAAGATGATTACCCCTAAGAACCTCAAGGTTGTATCAAAACAAGATATACACCTAGATAGATGTAGCAAGTTAGAGTACAACGGAAGCGATTTTAGACACAACTAAGAGATCCAAAGAGATCATCATCAAAACCTGCAAAACAACTCAAAGCAAGTAATTGCAACATATAGATATACCAATTTAGAGCAATTAGAGAGATAGAGTTGTAAGCAAGATAGGCAATTTAGAACATGGCAATATGCATATATAAAGGTACCAAATGGAGTGCCAAAGAATAAGGCTATTGGTTGAGAAAATCTAGTTGAGAGGGAAATTCTCATTCAATAAGCCAACTGTATACTCTGTGAACAGTGTTTTCGGTCGAGTTCTGTGTATTGGCAACTCGGCCGATCGCAGCTGTTGGCAACACCCATTGGTGCCTATCGGTCGAGTTTTGGACAGGACAAAACTCGTCCGACAAAACTACTGTAGAAAAAGCACATATTTTTCATAAAACATATCTAGAGGCATGCAAAAAAAAATACAAACCATATCCAAACATGTCTAAGCAAGTTAGTAATGCACTATAGAAGCATTAGAAACTGTTTTTGAGCAAGAGTGTGAAGAGAAACACAAAATGCCACTTTTGACTCAAAAACCATATGTATAGTGCATACTAACTTGACAAAAACAAGTTAGAACAGGTTATAAGCAATAAAAACATTACATTCATGCTTACCATTTCTTTTCCACTTGTTGTCACCCTCTGCACATCTCACCTTTCTTCTTTCATGTGGATTGAGAAGTCAATTTTCAATTCAACAGCTCAAGTCAATCCATTTGTAAATACCTACAAGAAGAAAGATGAAATGGTCCCCAATCATGTTTTTGGGTCCGGAGGGGTTAGTTTGGCAACCCAAATCCTATTTCTCTTGGGTGCTTTCCTAAAAGGACAACAAGTAGAATAATGACCTAATTCATTTCAATAGTTGCATGTGCCCATAGTCTTGGAACTAGAGGATTCTCCATGGAATAATGGAGGTCCTTTATCTTTGTTGTTCCCTTGACTACTATCATACCCTAAACCATGTCTACCAATTTGTTTAGTAGTATGGTCTAGGATTTGATTAAGATTCTTTTTACCAACTAAGAATCTTTGCAAAGAAGATCTTAAACTATCATTATCATGCTTAAGAGAAGCAATAGTAGAAGACAATTGATTAATGTTATCTCTAGCATGTAGAAGATCATTTTCTAGGCAAAGAGTTTTAGTTAAATAAGAATCTCTATCAATATGAAGAGCAGCAACATCATTCTCTCTATTAGTAGAACTAGAACAAGATTCATGCCCATTGATTTTAGCAAGCAAGGAGGCATTCTCGAGTTCTAATTCATGCAAAACAAAATCTTTGTTTTTGTTTTCAGATTTAAGAACATCAATGTCATGCATGAGAGAATCAACAATTAAAGTATGTTCTTCATTAGAATTAGGCATGAGAGGTTGAGCTTCTAGAAATTTAATCTTATCAAGTAAACTAGCATTTTCAAGTTTAAGAGAGTCTACTTGGCTAAGACAATCATTTTTATCAATAAGCAAGCAAGAATTTGCATATTCAAGATCATCTAGTTCTATATGCAAATTATCAACAATTTTAGCAAGCTTTTTCTTTTTCTTTTTAGAAGACTTAAGAGATGCACAAATATCATGAATGAGATCAATCAAGGATTCTTTATCTAAAGAGTCTAGATTTACCTCATTTGAGTCTTCACTTGTTGATGCTACAAGAGCAAAATGACATTCTCCTTCATCACTTGAGCTTGATCTTGATCCTTCACTTGAATCTTCACTTGAGCTTGAGTTGGAGGAGCCACTTGAGCTTGATTTCCATTTCTTCTTGTGAAGATGGGTCTTTTTGCCTTGTGGGCAATCTTCCTTGTAGTGACCCTTCTTTCCACATGTGAAGCACCGGATGGAGGAGGATTTGCCTTTGTAGAGTCGACCTTTGGAGTACATGGCATCTTCTTTAGCTTGAGAGGATGGAGAGACTTGTTCCATGATAGCTTCAATTTGAGCCTTCATTTCAGCCTTCTTCATTCTCTTTAGCTCTTTCTTCTCTTGTCTTTCTACTTCCTCCCTCTTGTCAAGTGTGGCTTCATGTGCTTGTAGATTTCCAATGAGCTCTTCAATAGGAATATCCCTAAGCGACCTTGCTTCTTCAATGGAAGTCACCTTGGATTCCCATCTCTTGGGGAGAGTTCTAAGGATCTTAGAGTTGATCTCTCCACTAGACATAGGATGTCCTAGAACAGCAAGACCATTCAAGATGGTGTTGAGCCTTGAGTACATGTTGGCTATGCTCTCTTCCTTTCCCATCTTGAAGTTCTCAAGCAACCCTTTGAGCATGTAGACTTTGCTTTCCTTCACTTGATCTGTCCCTTCATAAGTGATGCAAAGCTTTCTCCATACCTCATAGGCCGTCTCACAAGAGGAAATCCGGTTGAACTCGGTGGGGGTCATGGAGGCATAAAGGATGTGCATGGCTCTAGCATTTAAGGTTGCTTTCATCAAGGTGGCTTCATCCCATTCTTCAATGTTTGTCTTTGGTAGAATGTATGGGCTGTTCACCATTTGCCACATCTCGAGACTTGATCCTTGGATGAAGAATTGAAGTCTTCTTCTCCAATAGAGGAAGTTGCTCCCATTGAAGATTGGAAGGCTGGTCGAGAGTCTCCCTCCTAGGTAGTCACCCATCATCTCCTACTTGTAGAAGTATGCTTGGAGAAGACCCGCTCTGATACCACTTGTTGGATCCTAGATGGGTGACTTAGGTGCTCTAGAGGGGGGGTGAATAGAGCTGAAAGCACTTAAAAAAAACTCATTAAATCTTCAAAATATATGACAAGATAAGGTTGCTAAATAGGTAATTTGAGTGCAACTAAATCATGCATAGCAAGGATAAGAGAGATTGAACATGCACCAATTAGACAAGGTATTTAGAGTGGTTCCACACTTCAAACTAGAAGTGTGTCAGTCCACTTGCCTAGAGAGGTCAACCTCTAGGACTTCAAACAATTGCACTCTTATATTCATTAATAAGACATACAATACATGACCAACAAAGGACTTACCTATCCAATACAAAGAGTCTTCAACTTTACCAAGGACTTACCCACTTTGCAAGAGTCTTCGGCCTTCTCCAAGGACTTACCCACTCTTGCACAAGTCTTCAGCCTTGCAGGAATTACCCACTCTTCTTGGATCTTCCGCCTTTGACTTCACCTTCACTCGGAGAAGCTTTCCACCAAGGTCTTACCCACTTGAGCTTGAGTCTTCTGCCTTCTCCAAGGACTTACCCACTCTAGCTCCAAGTCTTCAGCCTTGATCTTCACCAAGGGACGCCTTCCCTTGTTCTTCTTCACCTCTCTTGGACAACAGAGAGAACCTTCATCTTCATGGTTGAAAGAAGAGATAGGAGGTGGTGGAAGTGAGAGCCTCACAAGATATACATGTAGGACTAGCTGTCTTACAGATTTCCTACTCACTCTAATGGATGTAGCAAGTGATTAAGCTTAGAGAGAGAGAGGAGGCTGTAGGAAGCACTCAACTATAGAATAGGAACCTCACAAAGAGTTTGCAATGAATGCTCAACCTTGGAATGAAGCCCAAGGGGTCCTATTTATAGTTGGGGATGCCTCTCAGCCTTTGGGAACACTTAGGAACGAAAAATAGCCGTTTTACAAGTTGCAACGGATCTATTTTGGGTCCCAACAAAGTCTCCAACGGTTGGATTTGCTTTTTCTGCATTCCAGTACAGTCTGATCGACCGAGTTTCAATAAAGGAAACTCTGCCGAACCACTAAATGACAAGTCTGAAAGATAGACTGTCGGCCGAGTTCCCTTGGAGAAACTCGGCCGATCGGTCGACTTTCAACTTGGACCGATCAGTGGATCGGCCGAGTTTCCCACCATAGGAACTCGACCGACCAGGGATCGGCTGAGTTGGTAACTCGGCCGATTGCCCAGAAAATTCCAGAATATATGGATCGGCCGAGTTTGGAATTCGGCCGACCAAATCCCTGTTATGGGTATTTTGGAATTTTCGTAAAACTGTACAAATGATGGATTTTTGTGTCCCAATAATTTTTCTAAGCTTAATTACAAGTCATACAATCATTACAAGTGATTACAAAGCAATTCTAAGGTCATTTACATAGAGATCCCAAATTGCACACTTGTAGCTATTTTGACTTGTCTTTTCTCCAATTTGATATGCGCAAGTTAGGGCATTTGGAGTGTGTCTAAACCTAATCTGAAATCACTCAATGTAGAAGCATTAGACACCAATATGTGGAATGGTTAGTCATCATCAAAACAAGGGTTTAGTCAATTTAGACGTGAGTCAACATTGACCTAATTGACCTTGAGTCAACATTCTCCCCCTTTTTGAAGATGACAAACCATTCCATAAATGTATTGAAAGCTTGTAAGTAAAATCATACCTTCGGAGAAACCTAGGGGTTTCAGTAGAATTGAGTTCATATGCTCCCCCTCAATTGATGCTAGTGGAGTTTTCATACTCCCCCTCAATTGATGCTATTTCTCCTGCATGGTTAGCTTTCATAACATTTATAGAAACTATGTCTTCTACTCATATATGTTCTACACATATATGTCTTCTCCCATTTACCTTCTCCCCTTTACATGGACACGCTTCTTTGCTTCATGTAAGACATGCCTTCTCCCTGTTGTCAAAAGAAGACATATCTTTCTCCCCCTTTGTCATTTCAAAAAGGTGGGGGTATGAAGAAACTAAGAAACACCACTTGTTAAGAGAAAGAAGATAACAAAAGTTATATAAGGAGAGTAGAAGAGCACAGATAGGGGCTTGTCCAAGCATAGAAAGAAAAGCAAGTTAAATCATATACTTGAACAACCCAAAACATGCAAGATAGGGTGCTGCAGAAAAACAATAAATCGCAATTTTGACCCTCAAGATGATGGAATTTGACCAAAAACCATCGGAGCTCATGGCAAAGCGATGAGTCTTGCTCAGAAGGGTGTTTCTGCATAAAAAGCACTATACTTGCAGCAAAAAATGAAACTGGAGCAAAAGCTGCATAAAAAACCACAAAAACTCCAATTTCTACATATCATGTAGATCTATGTACCCTGCATCACAATGTTATGCAAGCAACTCAAGATAGTAGATATGCAATTCAAGGAACAATCTTGAGCCTGTATGAGATAAGATACAAGCATAACATATAGATGATCAAAGATGGCACTTTGTAAACAAGGTTAGAACTACATGTATATGAACTACTAGTAGATGGTATCACAAGTTAGGACTACTAGTAGGATCTAGATCATAGCAAGAGATACCAAAAGGTACACAAGATAAAGCAAGCTATGAGTAGATGTAGAGATATATCCAAACAAAGAGATATGCAAATTTAAGAAGCATGAAAGGATATAACTCACTAGATATGCATCCTTACCATAAGATGATTACCCCTAAGAACCTCAAGGTTGTATCAAAACAAGATATACACCTAGATAGATGTAGCAAGTTAGAGTACAACGGAAGCGATTTTAGACACAACTAAGAGATCCAAAGAGATCATCATCAAAACCTGCAAAACAACTCAAAGCAAGTAATTGCAACATATAGATATACCAATTTAGAGCAATTAGAGAGATAGAGTTGTAAGCAAGATAGGCAATTTAGAACATGGCAATATGCATATATAAAGGTACCAAATGGAGTGCCAAAGAATAAGGCTATTGGTTGAGAAAATCTAGTTGAGAGGGAAATTCTCATTCAATAAGCCAACTGTATACTCTGTGAACAGTGTTTTCGGTCGAGTTCTGTGTATTGGCAACTCGGCCGATCGCAGCTGTTGGCAACACCCATTGGTGCCTATCGGTCGAGTTTTGGACAGGACAAAACTCGGCCGACAAAACTACTGTAGAAAAAGCACATATTTTTCATAAAACATATCTAGAGGCATGCAAAAAAAAATACAAACCATATCCAAACATGTCTAAGCAAGTTAGTAATGCACTATAGAAGCATTAGAAACTGTTTTTGAGCAAGAGTGTGAAGAGAAACACAAAATGCCACTTTTGACTCAAAAACCATATGTATAGTGCATACTAACTTGACAAAAACAAGTTAGAACAGGTTATAAGCAATAAAAACATTACCTTCATGCTTACCATTTCTTTTCCACTTGTTGTCACCCTCTGCACATCTCACCTTTCTTCTTTCATGTGGATTGAGAAGTCAATTTTCAATTCAACAGCTCAAGTCAATCCATTTGTAAATACCTACAAGAAGAAAGATGAAATGGTCCCCAATCATGTTTTTGGGTCCGGAGGGGTTAGTTTGGCAACCCAAATCCTATTTCTCTTGGGTGCTTTCCTAAAAGGACAACAAGTAGAATAATGACCTAATTCATTGCAATAGTTGCATGTGCCCATAGTCTTGGAACTAGAGGATTCTCCATGGAATAATGGAGGTCCTTTATCTTTGTTGTTCCCTTGACTACTATCATACCCTAAACCATGTCTACCAATTTGTTTAGTAGTATGGTCTAGGATTTGATTAAGATTCTTTTTACCAACTAAGAATCTTTGCAAAGAAGATCTTAAACTATCATTATCATGCTTAAGAGAAGCAATAGTAGAAGACAATTGATTAATGTTATCTCTAGCATGTAGAAGATCATTTTCTAGGCAAAGAGTTTTAGTTAAATAAGAATCTCTATCAATATGAAGAGCAGCAACATCATTCTCTCTATTAGTAGAACTAGAACAAGATTCATGCCCATTGATTTTAGCAAGCAAGGAGGCATTCTCGAGTTCTAATTCATGCAAAACAAAATCTTTGTTTTTGTTTTCAGATTTAAGAACATCAATGTCATGCATGAGAGAATCAACAATTAAAGTATGTTCTTCATTAGAATTAGGCATGAGAGGTTGAGCTTCTAGAAATTTAATCTTATCAAGTAAACTAGCATTTTCAAGTTTAAGAGAGTCTACTTGGCTAAGACAATCATTTTTATCAATAAGCAAGCAAGAATTTGCATATTCAAGATCATCTAGTTCTATATGCAAATTATCAACAATTTTAGCAAGCTTTTTCTTTTTCTTTTTAGAAGACTTAAGAGATGCACAAATATCATGAATGAGATCAATCAAGGATTCTTTATCTAAAGAGTCTAGATTTACCTCATTTGAGTCTTCACTTGTTGATGCTACAAGAGCAAAATGACATTCTCCTTCATCACTTGAGCTTGATCTTGATCCTTCACTTGAATCTTCACTTGAGCTTGAGTTGGAGGAGCCACTTGAGCTTGATTTCCATTTCTTCTTGTGAAGATGGGTCTTTTTGCCTTGTGGGCAATCTTCCTTGTAGTGACCCTTCTTTCCACATGTGAAGCACCGGATGGAGGAGGATTTGCCTTTGTAGAGTCGACCTTTGGAGTACATGGCATCTTCTTTAGCTTGAGAGGATGGAGAGACTTGTTCCATGATAGCTTCAATTTGAGCCTTCATTTCAGCCTTCTTCATTCTCTTTAGCTCTTTCTTCTCTTGTCTTTCTACTTCCTCCCTCTTGTCAAGTGTGGCTTCATGTGCTTGTAGATTTCCAATGAGCTCTTCAATAGGAATATCCCTAAGCGACCTTGCTTCTTCAATGGAAGTCACCTTGGATTCCCATCTCTTGGGGAGAGTTCTAAGGATCTTAGAGTTGATCCCTCCACTAGACATAGGATGTCCTAGAACAGCAAGACCATTCAAGATGGTGTTGAGCCTTGAGTACATGTTGGCTATGCTCTCTTCCTTTCCCATCTTGAAGTTCTCAAGCAACCCTTTGAGCATGTAGACTTTGCTTTCCTTCACTTGATCTGTCCCTTCATAAGTGATGCAAAGCTTTCTCCATACCTCATAGGCCGTCTCACAAGAGGAAATCCGGTTGAACTCGGTGGGGGTCATGGAGGCATAAAGGATGTGCATGGCTCTAGCATTTAAGGTTGCTTTCATCAAGGTGGCTTCATCCCATTCTTCAATGTTTGTCTTTGGTAGAATGTATGGGCTGTTCACCATTTGCCACATCTCGAGACTTGATCCTTGGATGAAGAATTGAAGTCTTCTTCTCCAATAGAGGAAGTTGCTCCCATTGAAGATTGGAAGGCTGGTCGAGAGTCTCCCTCCTAGGTAGTCACCCATCTTCTCCTACTTGTAGAAGTATGCTTGGAGAAGACCCGCTCTGATACCACTTGTTGGATCCTAGATGGGTGACTTAGGTGCTCTAGAGGGGGGGTGAATAGAGCTGAAAGCACTTAAACAAAACTCATTAAACCTTCAAAATATATGACAAGATAAGGTTGCTAAATAGGTAATTTGAGTGCAACTAAATCATGCATAGCAAGGATAAGAGAGATTGAACATGCACCAATTAGACAAGGTATTTGGAGTGGTTCCACACTTCAAACTAGAAGTGTGTCAGTCCACTTGCCTAGAGAGGTCAACCTCTAGGACTTCAAACAATTGCACTCTTATATTCATTAATAAGACATACAATACATGACCAACAAAGGACTTACCTATCCAATACAAAGAGTCTTCAACCTTACCAAGGACTTACCCACTTTGCAAGAGTCTTCGGCCTTCTCCAAGGACTTACCCACTCTTGCACAAGTCTTCGGCCTTGCAGGAATTACCCACTCTTCTTGGATCTTCCGCCTTTGACTTCACCTTCACTCGGAGAAGCTTTCCACCAAGGTCTTACCCACTTGAGCTTGAGTCTTCTGCCTTCTCCAAGGACTTACCCACTCTAGCTCCAAGTCTTCAGCCTTGATCTTCACCAAGGGACGCCTTCCCTTGTTCTTCTTCACCTCTCTTGGACAAGAGAGAGAACCTTCATCTTCATGGTTGAAAGAAGAGATAGGAGGTGGTGGAAGTGAGAGCCTCACAAGATATACATGTAGGACTAGCTCTCTTACAGATTTCCTACTCACTCTAATGGATGTAGCAAGTGATTAAGCTTAGAGAGAGAGAGGAGGATGTAGGAAGCACTCAACTATAGAATAGGAACCTCACAAAGAGTTTGCAATGAATGCTCAACCTTGGAATGAAGCCCAAGGGGTCCTATTTATAGTTAGGGATGCCTCTCAGCCTTTGGGAACACTTAGGAACGAAAAATAGCCATTTTACAAGTTGCAACGGATCTATTTTGGGTCCCAACAAAGTCTCCAACGGTTGGATTTGCTTTTTCTGCATTCCAGTACAGTCTGATCGGCCGAGTTTCAATAAAGGCAACTCGGCCGAACCACTAAACGACAAGTCTGAAAGATAGACTGTCGGCCGAGTTCCCTTGGAGAAACTCGGCCGATCGGTCGACTTTCAACTTGGACCGATCAGTGGATCGGCCGAGTTTCCCACCATAGGAACTCGACCGACCAGGGATCGGCTGAGTTGGTAACTCGGCCGATTGCCCAGAAAATTCCAGAATATATGGATCGGCCGAGTTTGGAATTCAGCCGACCAAATCCCTGTTATGGGTATTTTGGAATTTTCGTAAAACTGTACAAATGATGGATTTTTGTGTCCCAATAATTTTTCTAAGCTTAATTACAAGTCATACAATCATTACAAGTGATTACAAAGCAATTCTAAGGTCATTTACATAGAGATCCCAAATTGCACACTTGTAGCTATTTTGACTTGTCTTTTCTCCAATTTGATATGCGCAAGTTAGGGCATTTGGAGTGTGTCTAAACCTAATCTGAAATCACTCAATGTAGAAGCATTAGACACCAATATGTGGAATGGTTAGTCATCATCAAAACAAGGGTTTAGTCAATTTAGACGTGAGTCAACATTGACCTAATTGACCTTGAGTCAACATTCTCCCCCTTTTTGAAGATGACAAACCATTCCATAAATGTATTGAAAGCTTGTAAGTAAAATCATACCTTCGGAGAAACCTAGGGGTTTCAGTAGAATTGAGTTCATATGCTCCCCCTCAATTGATGCTAGTGGAGTTTTCATACTCCCCCTCAATTGATGCTATTTCTCCTGCATGGTTAGCTTTCATAACATTTATAGAAACTATGTCTTCTACTCATATATGTTCTACACATATATATCTTCTCCCATTTACCTTCTCCCCCTTTACATGGACACGCTTCTTTGCTTCATGTAAGACATGCCTTCTCCCTGTTGTCAAAAGAAGACATATCTTTCTCCCCCTTTGTCATTTCAAAAAGGTGGGGGTATGAAGAAACTAAGAAACACCACTTGTTAAGAGAAAGAAGATAACAAAAGTTATATAAGGAGAGTAGAAGAGCACAGATAGGGGCTTGTCCAAGCATAGAAAGAAAAGCAAGTTAAATCATATACTTGAACAACCCAAAACATGCAAGATAGGGTGCTGCAGAAAAACAATAAATCGCAATTTTGACCCTCAAGATGATGGAATTTGACCAAAAACCATCGGAGCTCATGGAAAAGCGATGAGTCTTGCTCAGAAGGGTGTTTCTGCATAAAAAGCACTATACTTGCAGCAAAAAATGAAACTGGAGCAAAAGCTGCATAAAAAACCACAAAAACTCCAATTTCTACATATCATGTAGATCTATGTACCCTGCATCACAATGTTATGCAAGCAACTCAAGATAGTAGATATGCAATTCAAGGAACAATCTTGAGCCTGTATGAGATAAGATACAAGCATAACATATAGATGATCAAAGATGGCACTTTGTAAACAAGGTTAGAACTACATGTATATGAACTACTAGTAGATGGTATCACAAGTTAGGACTACTAGTAGGATCTAGATCATAGCAAGAGATACCAAAAGGTACATAAGATAAAGCAAGCTATGAGTAGATGTAGAGATATATCCAAACAAAGAGATATGCAAATTTAAGAAGCATGAAAGGATATAACTCACTAGATATGCATCCTTACCATAAGATGATTACCCCTAAGAACCTCAAGGTTGTATCAAAACAAGATATACACCTAGATAGATGTAGCAAGTTAGAGTACAACGGAAGCGATTTTAGACACAACTAAGAGATCCAAAGAGATCATCATCAAAACCTGCAAAACAACTCAAAGCAAGTAATTGCAACATATAGATATACCAATTTAGAGCAATTAGAGAGATAGAGTTGTAAGCAAGATAGGCAATTTAGAACATGGCAATATGCATATATAAAGGTACCAAATGGAGTGCCAAAGAATAAGGCTATTGGTTGAGAAAATCTAGTTGAGAGGGAAATTCTCATTCAATAAGCCAACTGTATACTCTGTGAACAGTGTTTTCGGTCGAGTTCTGTGTATTGGCAACTCGGCCGATCGCAGCTGTTGGCAACACCCATTGGTGCCTATCGGTCGAGTTTTGGACAGGACAAAACTCGTCCGACAAAACTACTGTAGAAAAAGCACATATTTTTCATAAAACATATCTAGAGGCATGCAAAAAAAAATACAAACCATATCCAAACATGTCTAAGCAAGTTAGTAATGCACTATAGAAGCATTAGAAACAGTTTTTGAGCAAGAGTGTGAAGAGAAACACAAAATGCCACTTTTGACTCAAAAACCATATGTATAGTGCATACTAACTTGACAAAAACAAGTTAGAACAGGTTATAAGCAATAAAAACATTACCTTCATGCTTACCATTTCTTTTCCACTTGTTGTCACCCTCTGCACATCTCACCTTTCTTCTTTCATGTGGATTGAGAAGTCAATTTTCAATTCAACAGCTCAAGTCAATCCATTTGTAAATACCTACAAGAAGAAAGATGAAATGGTCCCCAATCATGTTTTTGGGTCCGGAGGGGTTAGTTTGGCAACCCAAATCCTATTTCTCTTGGGTGCTTTCCTAAAAGGACAACAAGTAGAATAATGACCTAATTCATTGCAATAGTTGCATGTGCCCATAGTCTTGGAACTAGAGGATTCTCCATGGAATAATGGAGGTCCTTTATCTTTGTTGTTCCCTTGACTACTATCATACCCTAAACCATGTCTACCAATTTGTTTAGTAGTATGGTCTAGGATTTGATTAAGATTCTTTTTACCAACTAAGAATCTTTGCAAAGAAGATCTTAAACTATCATTATCATGCTTAAGAGAAGCAATAGTAGAAGACAATTGATTAATGTTATCTCTAGCATGTAGAAGATCATTTTCTAGGCAAAGAGTTTTAGTTAAATAAGAATCTCTATCAATATGAAGAGCAGCAACATCATTCTCTCTATTAGTAGAACTAGAACAAGATTCATGCCCATTGATTTTAGCAAGCAAGGAGGCATTCTCGAGTTCTAATTCATGCAAAACAAAATCTTTGTTTTTGTTTTCAGATTTAAGAACATCAATGTCATGCATGAGAGAATCAACAATTAAAGTATGTTCTTCATTAGAATTAGGCATGAGAGGTTGAGCTTCTAGAAATTTAATCTTATCAAGTAAACTAGCATTTTCAAGTTTAAGAGAGTCTACTTGGCTAAGACAATCATTTTTATCAATAAGCAAGCAAGAATTTGCATATTCAAGATCATCTAGTTCTATATGCAAATTATCAACAATTTTAGCAAGCTTTTTCTTTTTCTTTTTAGAAGACTTAAGAGATGCACAAATATCATGAATGAGATCAATCAAGGATTCTTTATCTAAAGAGTCTAGATTTACCTCATTTGAGTCTTCACTTGTTGATGCTACAAGAGCAAAATGACATTCTCCTTCATCACTTGAGCTTGATCTTGATCCTTCACTTGAATCTTCACTTGAGCTTGAGTTGGAGGAGCCACTTGAGCTTGATTTCCATTTCTTCTTGTGAAGATGGGTCTTTTTGCCTTGTGGGCAATCTTCCTTGTAGTGACCCTTCTTTCCACATGTGAAGCACCGGATGGAGGAGGATTTGCCTTTGTAGAGTCGACCTTTGGAGTACATGGCATCTTCTTTAGCTTGAGAGGATGGAGAGACTTGTTCCATGATAGCTTCAATTTGAGCCTTCATTTCAGCCTTCTTCATTCTCTTTAGCTCTTTCTTCTCTTGTCTTTCTACTTCCTCCCTCTTGTCAAGTGTGGCTTCATGTGCTTGTAGATTTCCAATGAGCTCTTCAATAGGAATATCCCTAAGAGACCTTGATTCTTCAATGGAAGTCACCTTGGATTCCCATCTCTTGGGGAGAGTTCTAAGGATCTTAGAGTTGATCCCTCCACTAGACATAGGATGTCCTAGAACAGCAAGACCATTCAAGATGGTGTTGAGCCTTGAGTACATGTTGGCTATGCTCTCTTCCTTTCCCATCTTGAAGTTCTCAAGCAACCCTTTGAGCATGTAGACTTTGCTTTCCTTCACTTGATCTGTCCCTTCATAAGTGATGCAAAGCTTTCTCCATACCTCATAGGCCGTCTCACAAGAGGAAATCCGGTTGAACTCGGTGGGGGTCATGGAGGCATAAAGGATGTGCATGGCTCTAGCATTTAAGGTTGCTTTCATCAAGGTGGCTTCATCCCATTCTTCAATGTTTGTCTTTGGTAGAATGTATGGGCTGTTCACCATTTGCCACATCTCGAGACTTGATCCTTGGATGAAGAATTGAAGTCTTCTTCTCCAATAGAGGAAGTTGCTCCCATTGAAGATTGGAAGGCTGGTCGAGAGTCTCCCTCCTAGGTAGTCACCCATCTTCTCCTACTTGTAGAAGTATGCTTGGAGAAGACCCGCTCTGATACCACTTGTTGGATCCTAGATGGGTGACTTAGGTGCTCTAGAGGGGGGGTGAATAGAGCTGAAAGCACTTAAACAAAACTCATTAAACCTTCAAAATATATGACAAGATAAGGTTGCTAAATAGGTAATTTGAGTGCAACTAAATCATGCATAGCAAGGATAAGAGAGATTGAACATGCACCAATTAGACAAGGTATTTGGAGTGGTTCCACACTTCAAACTATAAGTGTGTCAGTCCACTTGCCTAGAGAGGTCAACCTCTAGGACTTCAAACAATTGCACTCTTATATTCATTAATAAGACATACAATACATGACCAACAAAGGACTTACCTATCCAATACAAAGAGTCTTCAACCTTACCAAGGACTTACCCACTTTGCAAGAGTCTTCGGCCTTCTCCAAGGACTTACCCACTCTTGCACAAGTCTTCGGCCTTGCAGGAATTACCCACTCTTCTTGGATCTTCCGCCTTTGACTTCACCTTCACTCGGAGAAGCTTTCCACCAAGGTCTTACCCACTTGAGCTTGAGTCTTCTGCCTTCTCCAAGGACTTACCCACTCTAGCTCCAAGTCTTCAGCCTTGATCTTCACCAAGGGACGCCTTCCCTTGTTCTTCTTCACCTCTCTTGGACAACAGAGAGAACCTTCATCTTCATGGTTGAAAGAAGAGATAGGAGGTGGTGGAAGTGAGAGCCTCACAAGATATACATGTAGGACTAGCTGTCTTACAGATTTCCTACTCACTCTAATGGATGTAGCAAGTGATTAAGCTTAGAGAGAGAGAGGAGGCTGTAGGAAGCACTCAACTATAGAATAGGAACCTCACAAAGAGTTTGCAATGAATGCTCAACCTTGGAATGAAGCCCAAGGGGTCCTATTTATAGTTGGGGATGCCTCTCAGCCTTTGGGAACACTTAGGAACGAAAAATAGCCGTTTTACAAGTTGCAACGGATCTATTTTGGGTCCCAACAAAGTCTCCAACGGTTGGATTTGCTTTTTCTGCATTCCAGTACAGTCTGATCGGCCGAGTTTCAATAAAGGCAACTCTGCCGAACCACTAAATGACAAGTCTGAAAGATAGACTGTCGGCCGAGTTCCCTTGGAGAAACTCGGCCGATCGGTCGACTTTCAACTTGGACCGATCAGTGGATCGGCCGAGTTTCCCACCATAGGAACTCGACCGACCAGGGATCGGCTGAGTTGGTAACTCGGCCGATTGCCCAGAAAATTCCAGAATATATGGATCGGCCGAGTTTGGAATTCAGCCGACCAAATCCCTGTTATGGGTATTTTGGAATTTTCGTAAAACTGTACAAATGATGGATTTTTGTGTCCCAATAATTTTTCTAAGCTTAATTACAAGTCATACAATCATTACAAGTGATTACAAAGCAATTCTAAGGTCATTTACATAGAGATCCCAAATTGCACACTTGTAGCTATTTTGACTTGTCTTTTCTCCAATTTGATATGCGCAAGTTAGGGCATTTGGAGTGTGTCTAAACCTAATCTGAAATCACTCAATGTAGAAGCATTAGACACCAATATGTGGAATGGTTAGTCATCATCAAAACAAGGGTTTAGTCAATTTAGACGTGAGTCAACATTGACCTAATTGACCTTGAGTCAACATTCTCCCCCTTTTTGAAGATGACAAACCATTCCATAAATGTATTGAAAGCTTGTAAGTAAAATCATACCTTCGGAGAAACCTAGGGGTTTCAGTAGAATTGAGTTCATATGCTCCCCCTCAATTGATGCTAGTGGAGTTTTCATACTCCCCCTCAATTGATGCTATTTCTCCTGCATGGTTAGCTTTCATAACATTTATAGAAACTATGTCTTCTACTCATATATGTTCTACACATATATGTCTTCTCCCATTTACCTTCTCCCCCTTTACATGGACACGCTTCTTTGCTTCATGTAAGACATGCCTTCTCCCTGTTGTCAAAAGAAGACATATCTTTCTCCCCCTTTGTCATTTCAAAAAGGTGGGGGTATGAAGAAACTAAGAAACACCACTTGTTAAGAGAAAGAAGATAACAAAAGTTATATAAGGAGAGTAGAAGAGCACAGATAGGGGCTTGTCCAAGCATAGAAAGAAAAGCAAGTTAAATCATATACTTGAACAACCCAAAACATGCAAAATAGGGTGCTGCAGAAAAACAATAAATCGCAATTTTGACCCTCAAGATGATGGAATTTGACCAAAAACCATCGGAGCTCATGGCAAAGCGATGAGTCTTGCTCAGAAGGGTGTTTCTGCATAAAAAGCACTATACTTGCAGCAAAAAATGAAACTGGAGCAAAAGCTGCATAAAAAACCACAAAAACTCCAATTTCTACATATCATGTAGATCTATGTACCCTGCATCACAATGTTATGCAAGCAACTCAAGATAGTAGATATGCAATTCAAGGAACAATCTTGAGCCTGTATGAGATAAGATACAAGCATAACATATAGATGATCAAAGATGGCACTTTGTAAACAAGGTTAGAACTACATGTATATGAACTACTAGTAGATGGTATCACAAGTTAGGACTACTAGTAGGATCTAGATCATAGCAAGAGATACCAAAAGGTACACAAGATAAAGCAAGCTATGAGTAGATGTAGAGATATATCCAAACAAAGAGATATGCAAATTTAAGAAGCATGAAAGGATATAACTCACTAGATATGCATCCTTACCATAAGATGATTACCCCTAAGAACCTCAAGGTTGTA
Organism: Alisma plantago-aquatica; assembly: GCA_963693085.1. NCBI lineage: Eukaryota > Viridiplantae > Streptophyta > Magnoliopsida > Alismatales > Alismataceae > Alisma > Alisma plantago-aquatica. Next base: position 553,685,496 of record OY856409.1, read on the forward strand.
TCAAAACAAGATATACACCTAGATAGATGTAGCAAGTTAGAGTACAACGGAAGCGATTTTAGACACAACTAAGAGATCCAAAGAGATCATCATCAAAACCTGCAAAACAACTCAAAGCAAGTAATTGCAACATATAGATATACCAATTTAGAGCAATTAGAGAGATAGAGTTGTAAGCAAGATAGGCAATTTAGAACATGGCAATATGCATATATAAAGGTACCAAATGGAGTGCCAAAGAATAAGGCTATTGGTTGAGAAAATCTAGTTGAGAGGGAAATTCTCATTCAATAAGCCAACTGTATACTCTGTGAACAGTGTTTTCGGTCGAGTTCTGTGTATTGGCAACTCGGCCGATCGCAGCTGTTGGCAACACCCATTGGTGCCTATCGGTCGAGTTTTGGATAGGACAAAACTCGGCCGACAAAACTACTGTAGAAAAAGCACATATTTTTCATAAAACATATCTAGAGGCATGCAAAAAAAAATACAAACCATATCCGAACATGTCTAAGCAAGTTAGTAATGCACTATAGAAGCATTAGAAACTGTTTTTGAGCAAGAGTGTGAAGAGAAACACAAAATGCCACTTTTGACTCAAAAACCATATGTATAGTGCATACTAACTTGACAAAAACAAGTTAGAACAGGTTATAAGCAATAAAAACATTACCTTCATGCTTACCATTTCTTTTCCACTTGTTGTCACCCTCTGCACATCTCACCTTTCTTCTTTCATGTGGATTGAGAAGTCAATTTTCAATTCAACAGCTCAAGTCAATCCATTTGTAAATACCTACAAGAAGAAAGATGAAATGGTCCCCAATCATGTTTTTGGGTCCGGAGGGGTTAGTTTGGCAACCCAAATCCTATTTCTCTTGGGTGCTTTCCTAAAAGGACAACAAGTAGAATAATGACCTAATTCATTGCAATAGTTGCATGTGCCCATAGTCTTGGAACTAGAGGATTCTCCATGGAATAATGGAGGTCCTTTATCTTTGTTGTTCCCTTGACTACTATCATACCCTAAACCATGTCTACCAATTTGTTTAGTAGTATGGTCTAGGATTTGATTAAGATTCTTTTTACCAACTAAGAATCTTTGCAAAGAAGATCTTAAACTATCATTATCATGCTTAAGAGAAGCAATAGTAGAAGACAATTGATTAATGTTATCTCTAGCATGTAGAAGATCATTTTCTAGGCAAAGAGTTTTAGTTAAATAAGAATCTCTATCAATATGAAGAGCAGCAACATCATTCTCTCTATTAGTAGAACTAGAACAAGATTCATGCCCATTGATTTTAGCAAGCAAGGAGGCATTCTCGAGTTCTAATTCATGCAAAACAAAATCTTTGTTTTTTTTTTCAGATTTAAGAACATCAATGTCATGCATGAGAGAATCAACAATTAAAGTATGTTCTTCATTAGAATTAGGCATGAGAGGTTGAGCTTCTAGAAATTTAATCTTATCAAGTAAACTAGCATTTTCAAGTTTAAGAGAGTCTACTTGGCTAAGACAATCATTTTTATCAATAAGCAAGCAAGAATTTGCATATTCAAGATCATCTAGTTCTATATGCAAATTATCAACAATTTTAGCAAGCTTTTTCTTTTTCTTTTTAGAAGACTTAAGAGATGCACAAATATCATGAATGAGATCAATCAAGGATTCTTTATCTAAAGAGTCTAGATTTACCTCATTTGAGTCTTCACTTGTTGATGCTACAAGAGCAAAATGACATTCTCCTTCATCACTTGAGCTTGATCTTGATCCTTCACTTGAATCTTCACTTGAGCTTGAGTTGGAGGAGCCACTTGAGCTTGATTTCCATTTCTTCTTGTGAAGATGGGTCTTTTTGCCTTGTGGGCAATCTTCCTTGTAGTGACCCTTCTTTCCACATGTGAAGCACCGGATGGAGGAGGATTTGCCTTTGTAGAGTCGACCTTTGGAGTACATGGCATCTTCTTTAGCTTGAGAGGATGGAGAGACTTGTTCCATGATAGCTTCAATTTGAGCCTTCATTTCAGCCTTCTTCATTCTCTTTAGCTCTTTCTTCTCTTGTCTTTCTACTTCCTCCCTCTTGTCAAGTGTGGCTTCATGTGCTTGTAGATTTCCAATGAGCTCTTCAATAGGAATATCCCTAAGCGACCTTGCTTCTTCAATGGAAGTCACCTTGGATTCCCATCTCTTGGGGAGAGTTCTAAGGATCTTAGAGTTGATCCCTCCACTAGACATAGGATGTCCTAGAACAGCAAGACCATTCAAGATGGTGTTGAGCCTTGAGTACATGTTGGCTATGCTCTCTTCCTTTCCCATCTTGAAGTTCTCAAGCAACCCTTTGAGCATGTAGACTTTGCTTTCCTTCACTTGATCTGTCCCTTCATAAGTGATGCAAAGCTTTCTCCATACCTCATAGGCCGTCTCACAAGAGGAAATCCGGTTGAACTCGGTGGGGGTCATGGAGGCATAAAGGATGTGCATGGCTCTAGCATTTAAGGTTGCTTTCATCAAGGTGGGTTCATCCCATTCTTCAATGTTTGTCTTTGGTAGAATGTATGGGCTGTTCACCATTTGCCACATCTCGAGACTTGATCCTTGGATGAAGAATTGAAGTCTTCTTCTCCAATAGAGGAAGTTGCTCCCATTGAAGATTGGAAGGCTGGTCGAGAGTCTCCCTCCTAGGTAGTCACCCATCTTCTCCTACTTGTAGAAGTATGCTTGGAGAAGACCCGCTCTGATACCACTTGTTGGATCCTAGATGGGTGACTTAGGTGCTCTAGAGGGGGGGTGAATAGAGCTGAAAGCACTTAAACAAAACTCATTAAACCTTCAAAATATATGACAAGATAAGGTTGCTAAATAGGTAATTTGAGTGCAACTAAATCATGCATAGCAAGGATAAGAGAGATTGAACATGCACCAATTAGACAAGGTATTTGGAGTGGTTCCACACTTCAAACTAGAAGTGTGTCAGTCCACTTGCCTAGAGAGGTCAACCTCTAGGACTTCAAACAATTGCACTCTTATATTCATTAATAAGACATACAATACATGACCAACAAAGGACTTACCTATCCAATACAAAGAGTCTTCAACCTTACCAAGGACTTACCCACTTTGCAAGAGTCTTCGGCCTTCTCCAAGGACTTACCCACTCTTGCACAAGTCTTCGGCCTTGCAGGAATTACCCACTCTTCTTGGATCTTCCGCCTTTGACTTCACCTTCACTCGGAGAAGCTTTCCACCAAGGTCTTACCCACTTGAGCTTGAGTCTTCTGCCTTCTCCAAGGACTTACCCACTCTAGCTCCAAGTCTTCAGCCTTGATCTTCACCAAGGGACGCCTTCCCTTGTTCTTCTTCACCTCTCTTGGACAAGAGAGAGAACCTTCATCTTCATGGTTGAAAGAAGAGATAGGAGGTGGTGGAAGTGAGAGCCTCACAAGATATACATGTAGGACTAGCTCTCTTACAGATTTCCTACTCACTCTAATGGATGTAGCAAGTGATTAAGCTTAGAGAGAGAGAGGAGGATGTAGGAAGCACTCAACTATAGAATAGGAACCTCACAAAGAGTTTGCAATGAATGCTCAACCTTGGAATGAAGCCCAAGGGGTCCTATTTATAGTTGGGGATGCCTCTCAGCCTTTGGGAACACTTAGGAACGAAAAATAGCCGTTTTACAAGTTGCAACGGATCTATTTTGGGTCCCAACAAAGTCTCCAACGGTTGGATTTGCTTTTTCTGCATTCCAGTACAGTCTGATCGGCCGAGTTTCAATAAAGGCAACTCGGCCGAACCACTAAACGACAAGTCTGAAAGATAGACTGTCGGCCGAGTTCCCTTGGAGAAACTCGGCCGATCGGTCGACTTTCAACTTGGACCGATCAGTGGATCGGCCGAGTTTCCCACCATAGGAACTCGACCGACCAGGGATCGGCTGAGTTGGTAACTCGGCCGATTGCCCAGAAAATTCCAGAATATATGGATCGGCCGAGTTTGGAATTCAGCCGACCAAATCCCTGTTATGGGTATTTTGGAATTTTCGTAAAACTGTACAAATGATGGATTTTTGTGTCCCAATAATTTTTCTAAGCTTAATTACAAGTCATACAATCATTACAAGTGATTACAAAGCAATTCTAAGGTCATTTACATAGAGATCCCAAATTGCACACTTGTAGCTATTTTGACTTGTCTTTTCTCCAATTTGATATGCGCAAGTTAGGGCATTTGGAGTGTGTCTAAACCTAATCTGAAATCACTCAATGTAGAAGCATTAGACACCAATATGTGGAATGGTTAGTCATCATCAAAACAAGGGTTTAGTCAATTTAGACGTGAGTCAACATTGACCTAATTGACCTTGAGTCAACATTCTCCCCCTTTTTGAAGATGACAAACCATTCCATAAATGTATTGAAAGCTTGTAAGTAAAATCATACCTTCGGAGAAACCTAGGGGTTTCAGTAGAATTGAGTTCATATGCTCCCCCTCAATTGATGCTAGTGGAGTTTTCATACTCCCCCTCAATTGATGCTATTTCTCCTGCATGGTTAGCTTTCATAATATTTATAGAAACTATGTCTTCTACTCATATATGTTCTACACATATATGTCTTCTCCCATTTACCTTCTCCCCCTTTACATGGACACGCTTCTTTGCTTCATGTAAGACATGCCTTCTCCCTGTTGTCAAAAGAAGACATATCTTTCTCCCCCTTTGTCATTTCAAAAAGGTGGGGGTATGAAGAAACTAAGAAACACCACTTGTTAAGAGAAAGAAGATAACAAAAGTTATATAAGGAGAGTAGAAGATCACAGATAGGGGCTTGTCCAAGCATAGAAAGAAAAGCAAGTTAAATCATATACTTGAACAACCCAAAACATGCAAGATAGGGTGCTGCAGAAAAACAATAAATCACAATTTTGACCCTCAAGATGATGGAATTTGACCAAAAACCATCGGAGCTCATGGCAAAGAGATGAGTCTTGCTCAGAAGGGTGTTTCTGCATAAAAAGCACTATACTTGCAGCAAAAAATGAAACTGGAGCAAAAGCTGCATAAAAAACCACAAAAACTCCAATTTCTACATATCATGTAGATCTATGTACCCTGCATCACAATGTTATGCAAGCAACTCAAGATAGTAGATATGCAATTCAAGGAACAATCTTGAGCCTGTATGAGATAAGATACAAGCATAACATATAGATGATCAAAGATGGCACTTTGTAAACAAGGTTAGAACTACATGTATATGAACTACTAGTAGATGGTATCACAAGTTAGGACTACCAGTAGGATCTAGATCATAGCAAGAGATACCAAAAGGTACACAAGATAAAGCAAGCTATGAGTAGATGTAGAGATATATCCAAACAAAGAGATATGCAAATTTAAGAAGCATGAAAGGATATAACTCACTAGATATGCATCCTTACCATAAGATGATTACCCCTAAGAACCTCAAGGTTGTATCAAAACAAGATATACACCTAGATAGATGTAGCAAGTTAGAGTACAACGGAAGCGATTTTAGACACAACTAAGAGATCCAAAGAGATCATCATCAAAACCTGCAAAACAACTCAAAGCAAGTAATTGCAACATATAGATATACCAATTTAGAGCAATTAGAGAGATAGAGTTGTAAGAAAGATAGGCAATTTAGAACATGGCAATATGCATATATAAAGGTACCAAATGGAGTGCCAAAGAATAAGGCTATTGGTTGAGAAAATCTAGTTGAGAGGGAAATTCTCATTCAATAAGCCAACTGTATACTCTGTGAACAGTGTTTTCGGTCGAGTTCTGTGTATTGGCAACTCGGCCGATCGCAGCTGTTGGCAACACCCATTGGTGCCTATCGGTCGAGTTTTGGACAGGACAAAACTCGGCCGACAAAACTACTGTAGAAAAAGCACATATTTTTCATAAAACATATCTAGAGGCATGCAAAAAAAAATACAAACCATATCCAAACATGTCTAAGCAAGTTAGTAATGCACTATAGAAGCATTAGAAACAGTTTTTGAGCAAGAGTGTGAAGAGAAACACAAAATGCCACTTTTGACTCAAAAACCATATGTATAGTGCATACTAACTTGACAAAAACAAGTTAGAACAGGTTATAAGCAATAAAAACATTACCTTCATGCTTACCATTTCTTTTCCACTTGTTGTCACCCTCTGCACATCTCACCTTTCTTCTTTCATGTGGATTGAGAAGTCAATTTTCAATTCAACAGCTCAAGTCAATCCATTTGTAAATACCTACAAGAAGAAAGATGAAATGGTCCCCAATCATGTTTTTGGGTCCGGAGGGGTTAGTTTGGCAACCCAAATCCTATTTCTCTTGGGTGCTTTCCTAAAAGGACAACAAGTAGAATAATGACCTAATTCATTGCAATAGTTGCATGTGCCCATAGTCTTGGAACTAGAGGATTCTCCATGGAATAATGGAGGTCCTTTATCTTTGTTGTTCCCTTGACTACTATCATACCCTAAACCATGTCTACCAATTTGTTTAGTAGTATGGTCTAGGATTTGATTAAGATTCTTTTTACCAACTAAGAATCTTTGCAAAGAAGATCTTAAACTATCATTATCATGCTTAAGAGAAGCAATAGTAGAAGACAATTGATTAATGTTATCTCTAGCATGTAGAAGATCATTTTCTAGGCAAAGAGTTTTAGTTAAATAAGAATCTCTATCAATATGAAGAGCAGCAACATCATTCTCTCTATTAGTAGAACTAGAACAAGATTCATGCCCATTGATTTTAGCAAGCAAGGAGGCATTCTCGAGTTCTAATTCATGCAAAACAAAATCTTTGTTTTTGTTTTCAGATTTAAGAACATCAATGTCATGCATGAGAGAATCAACAATTAAAGTATGTTCTTCATTAGAATTAGGCATGAGAGGTTGAGCTTCTAGAAATTTAATCTTATCAAGTAAACTAGCATTTTCAAGTTTAAGAGAGTCTACTTGGCTAAGACAATCATTTTTATCAATAAGCAAGCAAGAATTTGCATATTCAAGATCATCTAGTTCTATATGCAAATTATCAACAATTTTAGCAAGCTTTTTCTTTTTCTTTTTAGAAGACTTAAGAGATGCACAAATATCATGAATGAGATCAATCAAGGATTCTTTATCTAAAGAGTCTAGATTTACCTCATTTGAGTCTTCACTTGTTGATGCTACAAGAGCAAAATGACATTCTCCTTCATCACTTGAGCTTGATCTTGATCCTTCACTTGAATCTTCACTTGAGCTTGAGTTGGAGGAGCCACTTGAGCTTGATTTCCATTTCTTCTTGTGAAGATGGGTCTTTTTGCCTTGTGGGCAATCTTCCTTGTAGTGACCCTTCTTTCCACATGTGAAGCACCGGATGGAGGAGGATTTGCCTTTGTAGAGTCGACCTTTGGAGTACATGGCATCTTCTTTAGCTTGAGAGGATGGAGAGACTTGTTCCATGATAGCTTCAATTTGAGCCTTCATTTCAGCCTTCTTCATTCTCTTTAGCTCTTTCTTCTCTTGTCTTTCTACTTCCTCCCTCTTGTCAAGTGTGGCTTCATGTGCTTGTAGATTTCCAATGAGCTCTTCAATAGGAATATCCCTAAGAGACCTTGATTCTTCAATGGAAGTCACCTTGGATTCCCATCTCTTGGGGAGAGTTCTAAGGATCTTAGAGTTGATCCCTCCACTAGACATAGGATGTCCTAGAACAGCAAGACCATTCAAGATGGTGTTGAGCCTTGAGTACATGTTGGCTATGCTCTCTTCCTTTCCCATCTTGAAGTTCTCAAGCAACCCTTTGAGCATGTAGACTTTGCTTTCCTTCACTTGATCTGTCCCTTCATAAGTGATGCAAAGCTTTCTCCATACCTCATAGGCCGTCTCACAAGAGGAAATCCGGTTGAACTCGGTGGGGGTCATGGAGGCATAAAGGATGTGCATGGCTCTAGCATTTAAGGTTGCTTTCATCAAGGTGGCTTCATCCCATTCTTCAATGTTTGTCTTTGGTAGAATGTATGGGCTGTTCACCATTTGCCACATCTCGAGACTTGATCCTTGGATGAAGAATTGAAGTCTTCTTCTCCAATAGAGGAAGTTGCTCCCATTGAAGATTGGAAGGCTGGTCGAGAGTCTCCCTTCTAGGTAGTCACCCATCTTCTCCTACTTGTAGAAGTATGCTTGGAGAAGACCCGCTCTGATACCACTTGTTGGATCCTAGATGGGTGACTTAGGTGCTCTAGAGGGGGGGTGAATAGAGCTGAAAGCACTTAAACAAAACTCATTAAACCTTCAAAATATATGACAAGATAAGGTTGCTAAATAGGTAATTTGAGTGCAACTAAATCATGCATAGCAAGGATAAGAGAGATTGAACATGCACCAATTAGACAAGGTATTTGGAGTGGTTCCACACTTCAAACTATAAGTGTGTCAGTCCACTTGCCTAGAGAGGTCAACCTCTAGGACTTCAAACAATTGCACTCTTATATTCATTAATAAGACATACAATACATGACCAACAAAGGACTTACCTATCCAATACAAAGAGTCTTCAACCTTACCAAGGACTTACCCACTTTGCAAGAGTCTTCGGCCTTCTCCAAGGACTTACCCACTCTTGCACAAGTCTTCGGCCTTGCAGGAATTACCCACTCTTCTTGGATCTTCCGCCTTTGACTTCACCTTCACTCGGAGAAGCTTTCCACCAAGGTCTTACCCACTTGAGCTTGAGTCTTCTGCCTTCTCCAAGGACTTACCCACTCTAGCTCCAAGTCTTCAGCCTTGATCTTCACCAAGGGACGCCTTCCCTTGTTCTTCTTCACCTCTCTTGGACAAGAGAGAGAACCTTCATCTTCATGGTTGAAAGAAGAGATAGGAGGTGGTGGAAGTGAGAGCCTCACAAGATATACATGTAGGACTAGCTCTCTTACAGATTTCCTACTCACTCTAATGGATGTAGCAAGTGATTAAGCTTAGAGAGAGAGAGGAGCCTGTAGGAAGCACTCAACTATAGAATAGGAACCTCACAAAGAGTTTGCAATGAATGCTCAACCTTGGAATGAAGCCCAAGGGTTCCTATTTATAGTTGGGGATGCCTCTCAGCCTTTGGGAACACTTAGGAACGAAAAATAGCCGTTTTACAAGTTGCAACGGATCTATTTTGGGTCCCAACAAAGTCTCCAACGGTTGGATTTGCTTTTTCTGCATTCCAGTACAGTCTGATCGGCCGAGTTTCAATAAAGGCAACTCGGCCGAACCACTAAACGACAAGTCTGAAAGATAGACTGTCGGCCGAGTTCCCTTGGAGAAACTCGGCCGATCGGTCGACTTTCAACTTGGACCGATCAGTGGATCGGCCGAGTTTCCCACCATAGGAACTCGACCGACCAGGGATCGGCTGAGTTGGTAACTCGGCCGATTGCCCAGAAAATTCCAGAATATATGGATCGGCCGAGTTTGGAATTCAGCCGACCAAATCCCTGTTATGGGTATTTTGGAATTTTCGTAAAACTGTACAAATGATGGATTTTTGTGTCCCAATAATTTTTCTAAGCTTAATTACAAGTCATACAATCATTACAAGTGATTACAAAGCAATTCTAAGGTCATTTACATAGAGATCCCAAATTGCACACTTGTAGCTATTTTGACTTGTCTTTTCTCCAATTTGATATGCGCAAGTTAGGGCATTTGGAGTGTGTCTAAACCTAATCTGAAATCACTCAATGTAGAAGCATTAGACACCAATATGTGGAATGGTTAGTCATCATCAAAACAAGGGTTTAGTCAATTTAGACGTGAGTCAACATTGACCTAATTGACCTTGAGTCAACATTCTCCCCCTTTTTGAAGATGACAAACCATTCCATAAATGTATTGAAAGCTTGTAAGTAAAATCATACCTTCGGAGAAACCTAGGGGTTTCAGTAGAATTGAGTTCATATGCTCCCCCTCAATTGATGCTAGTGGAGTTTTCATACTCCCCCTCAATTGATGCTATTTCTCCTGCATGGTTAGCTTTCATAATATTTATAGAAACTATGTCTTCTACTCATATATGTTCTACACATATATGTCTTCTCCCATTTACCTTCTCCCCCTTTACATGGACACGCTTCTTTGCTTCATGTAAGACATGCCTTCTCCCTGTTGTCAAAAGAAGACATATCTTTCTCCCCCTTTGTCATTTCAAAAAGGTGGGGGTATGAAGAAACTAAGAAACACCACTTGTTAAGAGAAAGAAGATAACAAAAGTTATATAAGGAGAGTAGAAGATCACAGATAGGGGCTTGTCCAAGCATATAAAGAAAAGCAAGTTAAATCATATACTTGAACAACCCAAAACATGCAAGATAGGGTGCTGCAGAAAAACAATAAATCGCAATTTTGACCCTCAAGATGATGGAATTTGACCAAAAACCATCGGAGCTCATGGCAAAGCGACGAGTCTTGCTCAGAAGGGTGTTTCTGCATAAAAAGCACTATACTTGCAGCAAAAAATGAAACTGGAGCAAAAGCTGCATAAAAAACCACAAAAACTCCAATTTCTACATATCATGTAGATCTATGTACCCTGCATCACAATGTTATGCAAGCAACTCAAGATAGTAGATATGCAATTCAAGGAACAATCTTGAGCCTGTATGAGATAAGATACAAGCATAACATATAGATGATCAAAGATGGCACTTTGTAAACAAGGTTAGAACTACATGTATATGAACTACTAGTAGATGGTATCACAAGTTAGGACTACTAGTAGGATCTAGATCATAGCAAGAGATACCAAAAGGTACACAAGATAAAGCAAGCTATGAGTAGATGTAGAGATATATCCAAACAAAGAGATATGCAAATTTAAGAAGCATGAAAGGATATAACTCACTAGATATGCATCCTTACCATAAGATGATTACCCCTAAGAACCTCAAGGTTGTATCAAAACAAGATATACACCTAGATAGATGTAGCAAGTTAGAGTACAACGGAAGCGATTTTAGACACAACTAAGAGATCCAAAGAGATCATCATCAAAACCTGCAAAACAACTCAAAGCAAGTAATTGCAACATATAGATATACCAATTTAGAGCAATTAGAGAGATAGAGTTGTAAGCAAGATAGGCAATTTAGAACATGGCAATATGCATATATAAAGGTACCAAATGGAGTGCCAAAGAATAAGGCTATTGGTTGAGAAAATCTAGTTGAGAGGGAAATTCTCATTCAATAAGCCAACTGTATACTCTGTGAACAGTGTTTTCGGTCGAGTTCTGTGTATTGGCAACTCGGCCGATCGCAGCTGTTGGCAACACCCATTGGTGCCTATCGGTCGAGTTTTGGACAGGACAAAACTCGGCCGACAAAACTACTGTAGAAAAAGCACATATTTTTCATAAAACATATCTAGAGGCATGCAAAAAAAAATACAAACCATATCCGAACATGTCTAAGCAAGTTAGTAATGCACTATAGAAGCATTAGAAACTGTTTTTGAGCAAGAGTGTGAAGAGAAACACAAAATGCCACTTTTGACTCAAAAACCATATGTATAGTGCATACTAACTTGACAAAAACAAGTTAGAACAGGTTATAAGCAATAAAAACATTACCTTCATGCTTACCATTTCTTTTCCACTTGTTGTCACCCTCTGCACATCTCACCTTTCTTCTTTCATGTGGATTGAGAAGTCAATTTTCAATTCAACAGCTCAAGTCAATCCATTTGTAAATACCTACAAGAAGAAAGATGAAATGGTCCCCAATCATGTTTTTGGGTCCGGAGGGGTTAGTTTGGCAACCCAAATCCTATTTCTCTTGGGTGCTTTCCTAAAAGGACAACAAGTAGAATAATGACCTAATTCATTGCAATAGTTGCATGTGCCCATAGTCTTGGAACTAGAGGATTCTCCATGGAATAATGGAGGTCCTTTATCTTTGTTGTTCCCTTGACTACTATCATACCCTAAACCATGTCTACCAATTTGTTTAGTAGTATGGTCTAGGATTTGATTAAGATTCTTTTTACCAACTAAGAATCTTTGCAAAGAAGATCTTAAACTATCATTATCATGCTTAAGAGAAGCAATAGTAGAAGACAATTGATTAATGTTATCTCTAGCATGTAGAAGATCATTTTCTAGGCAAAGAGTTTTAGTTAAATAAGAATCTCTATCAATATGAAGAGCAGCAACATCATTCTCTCTATTAGTAGAACTAGAACAAGATTCATGCCCATTGATTTTAGCAAGCAAGGAGGCATTCTCGAGTTCTAATTCATGCAAAACAAAATCTTTGTTTTTGTTTTCAGATTTAAGAACATCAATGTCATGCATGAGAGAATCAACAATTAAAGTATGTTCTTCATTAGAATTAGGCATGAGAGGTTGAGCTTCTAGAAATTTAATCTTATCAAGTAAACTAGCATTTTCAAGTTTAAGAGAGTCTACTTGGCTAAGACAATCATTTTTATCAATAAGCAAGCAAGAATTTGCATATTCAAGATCATCTAGTTCTATATGCAAATTATCAACAATTTTAGCAAGCTTTTTCTTTTTCTTTTTAGAAGACTTAAGAGATGCACAAATATCATGAATGAGATCAATCAAGGATTCTTTATCTAAAGAGTCTAGATTTACCTCATTTGAGTCTTCACTTGTTGATGCTACAAGAGCAAAATGACATTCTCCTTCATCACTTGAGCTTGATCTTGATCCTTCACTTGAATCTTCACTTGAGCTTGAGTTGGAGGAGCCACTTGAGCTTGATTTCCATTTCTTCTTGTGAAGATGGGTCTTTTTGCCTTGTGGGCAATCTTCCTTGTAGTGACCCTTCTTTCCACATGTGAAGCACCGGATGGAGGAGGATTTGCCTTTGTAGAGTCGACCTTTGGAGTACATGGCATCTTCTTTAGCTTGAGAGGATGGAGAGACTTGTTCCATGATAGCTTCAATTTGAGCCTTCATTTCAGCCTTCTTCATTCTCTTTAGCTCTTTCTTCTCTTGTCTTTCTACTTCCTCCCTCTTGTCAAGTGTGGCTTCATGTGCTTGTAGATTTCCAATGAGCTCTTCAATAGGAATATCCCTAAGCGACCTTGCTTCTTCAATGGAAGTCACCTTGGATTCCCATCTCTTGGGGAGAGTTCTAAGGATCTTAGAGTTGATCCCTCCACTAGACATAGGATGTCCTAGAACAGCAAGACCATTCAAGATGGTGTTGAGCCTTGAGTACATGTTGGCTATGCTCTCTTCCTTTCCCATCTTGAAGTTCTCAAGCAACCCTTTGAGCATGTAGACTTTGCTTTCCTTCACTTGATCTGTCCCTTCATAAGTGATGCAAAGCTTTCTCCATACCTCATAGGCCGTCTCACAAGAGGAAATCCGGTTGAACTCGGTGGGGGTCATGGAGGCATAAAGGATGTGCATGGCTCTAGCATTTAAGGTTGCTTTCATCAAGGTGGCTTCATCCCATTCTTCAATGTTTGTCTTTGGTAGAATGTATGGGCTGTTCACCATTTGCCACATCTCGAGACTTGATCCTTGGATGAAGAATTGAAGTCTTCTTCTCCAATAGAGGAAGTTGCTCCCATTGAAGATTGGAAGGCTGGTCGAGAGTCTCCCTCCTAGGTAGTCACCCATCTTCTCCTACTTGTAGAAGTATGCTTGGAGAAGACCCGCTCTGATACCACTTGTTGGATCCTAGATGGGTGACTTAGGTGCTCTAGAGGGGGGGTGAATAGAGCTGAAAGCACTTAAACAAAACTCATTAAACCTTCAAAATATATGACAAGATAAGGTTGCTAAATAGGTAATTTGAGTGCAACTAAATCATGCATAGCAAGGATAAGAGAGATTGAACATGCACCAATTAGACAAGGTATTTGGAGTGGTTCCACACTTCAAACTATAAGTGTGTCAGTCCACTTGCCTAGAGAGGTCAACCTCTAGGACTTCAAACAATTGCACTCTTATATTCATTAATAAGACATACAATACATGACCAACAAAGGACTTACCTATCCAATACAAAGAGTCTTCAACCTTACCAAGGACTTACCCACTTTGCAAGAGTCTTCGGCCTTCTCCAAGGACTTACCCACTCTTGCACAAGTCTTCGGCCTTGCAGGAATTACCCACTCTTCTTGGATCTTCCGCCTTTGACTTCACCTTCACTCGGAGAAGCTTTCCACCAAGGTCTTACCCACTTGAGCTTGAGTCTTCTGCCTTCTCCAAGGACTTACCCACTCTAGCTCCAAGTCTTCAGCCTTGATCTTCACCAAGGGACGCCTTCCCTTGTTCTTCTTCACCTCTCTTGGACAAGAGAGAGAACCTTCATCTTCATGGTTGAAAGAAGAGATAGGAGGTGGTGGAAGTGAGAGCCTCACAAGATATACATGTAGGACTAGCTCTCTTACAGATTTCCTACTCACTCTAATGGATGTAGCAAGTGATTAAGCTTAGAGAGAGAGAGGAGCCTGTAGGAAGCACTCAACTATAGAATAGGAACCTCACAAAGAGTTTGCAATGAATGCTCAACCTTGGAATGAAGCCCAAGGGGTCCTATTTATAGTTGGGGATGCCTCTCAGCCTTTGGGAACACTTAGGAACGAAAAATAGCCGTTTTACAAGTTGCAACGGATCTATTTTGGGTCCCAACAAAGTCTCCAACGGTTGGATTTGCTTTTTCTGCATTCCAGTACAGTCTGATCGGCCGAGTTTCAATAAAGGCAACTCTGCCGAACCACTAAACGACAAGTCTGAAAGATAGACTGTCGGCCGAGTTCCCTTGGAGAAACTCGGCCGATCGGTCGACTTTCAACTTGGACCGATCAGTGGATCGGCCGAGTTTCCCACCATAGGAACTCGACCGACCAGGGATCGGCTGAGTTGGTAACTCGGCCGATTGCCCAGAAAATTCCAGAATATATGGATCGGCCGAGTTTGGAATTCGGCCGACCAAATCCCTGTTATGGGTATTTTGGAATTTTCGTAAAACTGTACAAATGATGGATTTTTGTGTCCCAATAATTTTTCTAAGCTTAATTACAAGTCATACAATCATTACAAGTGATTACAAAGCAATTCTAAGGTCATTTACATAGAGATCCCAAATTGCACACTTGTAGCTATTTTGACTTGTCTTTTCTCCAATTTGATATGCGCAAGTTAGGGCATTTGGAGTGTGTCTAAACCTAATCTGAAATCACTCAATGTAGAAGCATTAGACACCAATATGTGGAATGGTTAGTCATCATCAAAACAAGGGTTTAGTCAATTTAGACGTGAGTCAACATTGACCTAATTGACCTTGAGTCAACATTCTCCCCCTTTTTGAAGATGACAAACCATTCCATAAATGTATTGAAAGCTTGTAAGTAAAATCATACCTTCGGAGAAACCTAGGGGTTTCAGTAGAATTGAGTTCATATGCTCCCCCTCAATTAATGCTAGTGGAGTTTTCATACTCCCCCTCAATTGATGCTATTTCTCCTGCATGGTTAGCTTTCATAACATTTATAGAAACTATGTCTTCTACTCATATATGTTCTACACATATATGTCTTCTCCCATTTACCTTCTCCCCTTTACATGGACACGCTTCTTTGCTTCATGTAAGACATGCCTTCTCCCTGTTGTCAAAAGAAGACATATCTTTCTCCCCCTTTGTCATTTCAAAAAGGTGGGGGTATGAAGAAACTAAGAAACACCACTTGTTAAGAGAAAGAAGATAACAAAAGTTATATAAGGAGAGTAGAAGAGCACAGATAGGGGCTTGTCCAAGCATAGAAAGAAAAGCAAGTCAAAGCATATACTTGAACAACCCAAAACATGCAAGATAGGGTGCTGCAGAAAAACAATAAATCGCAATTTTGACCCTCAAGATGATGGAATTTGACCAAAAACCATCGGAGCTCATGGCAAAGCGATGAGTCTTGCTCAGAAGGGTGTTTCTGCATAAAAAGCACTATACTTGCAGCAAAAAATGAAACTGGAGCAAAAGCTGCATAAAAAACCACAAAAACTCCAATTTCTACATATCATGTAGATCTATGTACCCTGCATCACAATGTTATGCAAGCAACTCAAGATAGTAGATATGCAATTCAAGGAACAATCTTGAGCCTGTATGAGATAAGATACAAGCATAACATATAGATGATCAAAGATGGCACTTTGTAAACAAGGTTAGAACTACATGTATATGAACTACTAGTATATGGTATCACAAGTTAGGACTACTAGTAGGATCTAGATCATAGCAAGAGATACCAAAAGGTACACAAGATAAAGCAAGCTATGAGTAGATGTAGAGATATATCCAAACAAAGAGATATGCAAATTTAAGAAGCATGAAAGGATATAACTCACTAGATATGCATCCTTACCATAAGATGATTACCCCTAAGAACCTCAAGGTTGTATCAAAACAAGATATACACCTAGATAGATGTAGCAAGTTAGAGTACAACGGAAGCGATTTTAGACACAACTAAGAGATCCAAAGAGATCATCATCAAAACCTGCAAAACAACTCAAAGCAAGTAATTGCAACATATAGATATACCAATTTAGAGCAATTAGAGAGATAGAGTTGTAAGCAAGATAGGCAATTTAGAACATGGCAATATGCATATATAAAGGTACCAAATGGAGTGCCAAAGAATAAGGCTATTGGTTGAGAAAATCTAGTTGAGAGGGAAATTCTCATTCAATAAGCCAACTGTATACTCTGTGAACAGTGTTTTCGGTCGAGTTCTGTGTATTGGCAACTCGGCCGATCGCAGCTGTTGGCAACACCCATTGGTGCCTATCGGTCGAGTTTTGGACAGGACAAAACTCGGCCGACAAAACTACTGTAGAAAAAGCACATATTTTTCATAAAACATATCTAGAGGCATGCAAAAAAAATACAAACCATATCCAAACATGTCTAAGCAAGTTAGTAATGCACTATAGAAGCATTAGAAACAGTTTTTGAGCAAGAGTGTGAAGAGAAACACAAAATGCCACTTTTGACTCAAAAACCATATGTATAGTGCATACTAACTTGACAAAAACAAGTTAGAACAGGTTATAAGCAATAAAAACATTACCTTCATGCTTACCATTTCTTTTCCACTTGTTGTCACCCTCTGCACATCTCACCTTTCTTCTTTCATGTGGATTGAGAAGTCAATTTTCAATTCAACAGCTCAAGTCAATCCATTTGTAAATACCTACAAGAAGAAAGATGAAATGGTCCCCAATCATGTTTTTGGGTCCGGAGGGGTTAGTTTGGCAACCCAAATCCTATTTCTCTTGGGTGCTTTCCTAAAAGGACAACAAGTAGAATAATGACCTAATTCATTGCAATAGTTGCATGTGCCCATAGTCTTGGAACTAGAGGATTCTCCATGGAATAATGGAGGTCCTTTATCTTTGTTGTTCCCTTGACTACTATCATACCCTAAACCATGTCTACCAATTTGTTTAGTAGTATGGTCTAGGATTTGATTAAGATTCTTTTTACCAACTAAGAATCTTTGCAAAGAAGATCTTGAACTATCATTATCATGCTTAAGAGAAGCAATAGTAGAAGACAATTGATTAATGTTATCTCTAGCATGTAGAAGATCATTTTCTAGGCAAAGAGTTTTAGTTAAATAAGAATCTCTATCAATATGAAGAGCAGCAACATCATTCTCTCTATTAGTAGAACTAGAACAAGATTCATGCCCATTGATTTTAGCAAGCAAGGAGGCATTCTCGAGTTCTAATTCATGCAAAACAAAATCTTTGTTTTTGTTTTCAGATTTAAGAACATCAATGTCATGCATGAGAGAATCAACAATTAAAGTATGTTCTTCATTAGAATTAGGCATGAGAGGTTGAGCTTCTAGAAATTTAATCTTATCAAGTAAACTAGCATTTTCAAGTTTAAGAGAGTCTACTTGGCTAAGACAATCATTTTTATCAATAAGCAAGCAAGAATTTGCATATTCAAGATCATCTAGTTCTATATGCAAATTATCAACAATTTTAGCAAGCTTTTTCTTTTTCTTTTTAGAAGACTTAAGAGATGCACAAATATCATGAATGAGATCAATCAAGGATTCTTTATCTAAAGAGTCTAGATTTACCTCATTTGAGTCTTCACTTGTTGATGCTACAAGAGCAAAATGACATTCTCCTTCATCACTTGAGCTTGATCTTGATCCTTCACTTGAATCTTCACTTGAGCTTGAGTTGGAGGAGCCACTTGAGCTTGATTTCCATTTCTTCTTGTGAAGATGGGTCTTTTTGCCTTGTGGGCAATCTTCCTTGTAGTGACCCTTCTTTCCACATGTGAAGCACCGGATGGAGGAGGATTTGCCTTTGTAGAGTCGACCTTTGGAGTACATGGCATCTTCTTTAGCTTGAGAGGATGGAGAGACTTGTTCCATGATAGCTTCAATTTGAGCCTTCATTTCAGCCTTCTTCATTCTCTTTAGCTCTTTCTTCTCTTGTCTTTCTACTTCCTCCCTCTTGTCAAGTGTGGCTTCATGTGCTTGTAGATTTCCAATGAGCTCTTCAATAGAAATATCCCTAAGCGACCTTGCTTCTTCAATGGAAGTCACCTTGGATTCCCATCTCTTGGGGAGAGTTCTAAGGATCTTAGAGTTGATCCCTCCACTAGACATAGGATGTCCTAGAACAGCAAGACCATTCAAGATGGTGTTGAGCCTTGAGTACATGTTGGCTATGCTCTCTTCCTTTCCCATCTTGAAGTTCTCAAGCAACCCTTTGAGCATGTAGACTTTGCTTTCCTTCACTTGATCTGTCCCTTCATAAGTGATGCAAAGCTTTCTCCATACCTCATAGGCCGTCTCACAAGAGGAAATCCGGTTGAACTCGGTGGGGGTCATGGAGGCATAAAGGATGTGCATGGCTCTAGCATTTAAGGTTGCTTTCATCAAGGTGGCTTCATCCCATTCTTCAATGTTTGTCTTTGGTAGAATGTATGGGCTGTTCACCATTTGCCACATCTCGAGACTTGATCCTTGGATGAAGAATTGAAGTCTTCTTCTCCAATAGAGGAAGTTGCTCCCATTGAAGATTGGAAAGCTGGTCGAGAGTCTCCCTCCTAGGTAGTCACCCATCTTCTCCTACTTGTAGAAGTATGCTTGGAGAAGACCCGCTCTGATACCACTTGTTGGATCCTAGATGGGTGACTTAGGTGCTCTAGAGGGGGGGTGAATAGAGCTGAAAGAACTTAAACAAAACTCATTAAACCTTCAAAATATATGACAAGATAAGGTTGCTAAATAGGTAATTTGAGTGCAACTAAATCATGCATAGCAAGGATAAGAGAGATTGAACATGCACCAATTAGACAAGGTATTTAGAGTGGTTCCACACTTCAAACTAGAAGTGTGTCAGTCCACTTGCCTAGAGAGGTCAACCTCTAGGACTTCAAACAATTGCACTCTTATATTCATTAATAAGACATACAATACATGACCAACAAAGGACTTACCTATCCAATACAAAGAGTCTTCAACCTTACCAAGGACTTACCCACTTTGCAAGAGTCTTCGGCCTTCTCCAAGGACTTACCCACTCTTGCACAAGTCTTCGGCCTTGCAGGAATTACCCACTCTTCTTGGATCTTCCGCCTTTGACTTCACCTATACTCGGAGAAGCTTTCCACCAAGGTCTTACCCACTTGAGCTTGAGTCTTCTGCCTTCTCCAAGGACTTACCCACTCTAGCTCCAAGTCTTCAGCCTTGATCTTCACCAAGGGACGCCTTCCCTTGTTCTTCTTCACCTCTCTTGGACAAGAGAGAGAACCTTCATCTTCATGGTTGAAAGAAGAGATAGGAGGTGGTGGAAGTGAGAGCCTCACAAGATATACATGTAGGACTAGCTCTCTTACATATTTCCTACTCACTCTAATGGATGTAGCAAGTGATTAAGCTTAGAGAGAGAGAGGAGGCTGTAGGAAGCACTCAACTATAGAATAGGAACCTCACAAAGAGTTTGCAATGAATGCTCAACCTTGGAATGAAGCCCAAGGGGTCCTATTTATAGTTGGGGATCCCTCTCAGCCTTTGGGAACACTTAGGAACTAAAAATAGCCATTTTACAAGTTGCAACGGATCTATTTTGGGTCCCAACAAAGTCTCCAACGGTTGGATTTGCTTTTTCTGCATTCCAGTACAGTCTGATCGGCCGAGTTTCAATAAAGGAAACTCTGCCGAACCACTAAACGACAAGTCTGAAAGATAGACTGTCGGCCGAGTTCCCTTGGAGAAACTCGGCCGATCGGTCGACTTTCAACTTGGACCGATTAGTGGATCGGCCGAGTTTCCCACCATAGGATCGACCGACCAGGGATCGGCTGAGTTGGTAACTCGGCCGATTGCCCAGAAAATTCCAGAATATATGGATCGGCCGAGTTTGGAATTCGGCCGACCAAATCCCTGTTATGGGTATTTTGGAATTTTCGTAAAACTGTACAAATGATGGATTTTTGTGTCCCAATAATTTTTCTAAGCTTAATTACAAGTCATACAATCATTACAAGTGATTACAAAGCAATTCTAAGGTCATTTACATAGAGATCCCAAATTGCACACTTGTAGCTATTTTGACTTGTCTTTTCTCCAATTTGATATGCGCAAGTTAGGGCATTTGGAGTGTGTCTAAACCTAATCTGAAATCACTCAATGTAGAAGCATTAGACACCAATATGTGGAATGGTTAGTCATCATCAAAACAAGGGTTTAGTCAATTTAGACGTGAGTCAACATTGACCTAATTGACCTTGAGTCAACATTCTCCCCCTTTTTGAAGATGACAAACCATTCCATAAATGTATTGAAAGCTTGTAAGTAAAATCATACCTTCGGAGAAACCTAGGGGTTTCAGTAGAATTGAGTTCATATGCTCCCCCTCAATTGATGCCAGTGGAGTTTTCATACTCCCCCTCAATTGATGCTATTTCTCCTGCATGGTTAGCTTTCATAACATTTATAGAAACTATGTCTTCTACTCATATATGTTCTACACATATATGTCTTCTCCCATTTACCTTCTCCCCTTTACATGGACACGCTTCTTTGCTTCATGTAAGACATGCCTTCTCCCTGTTGTCAAAAGAAGACATATCTTTCTCCCCCTTTGTCATTTCAAAAAGGTGGGGGTATGAAGAAACTAAGAAACACCACTTGTTAAGAGAAAGAAGATAACAAAAGTTATATAAGGAGAGTAGAAGAGCACAGATAGGGGCTTGTCCAAGCATAGAAAGAAAAGCAAGTCAAAGCATATACTTGAACAACCCAAAACATGCAAGATAGGGTGCTGCAGAAAAACAATAAATCGCAATTTTGACCCTCAAGATGATGGAATTTGACCAAAAACCATCAGAGCTCATGACATGAGTCTTGCTCAGAAGGGTGTTTCTGCATAAAAAGCACTATACTTGCAGCAAAAAATGAAACTGGAGCAAAAGCTGCATAAAAAACCACAAAAACTCCAATTTCTACATATCATGTAGATCTATGTACCCTGCATCACAATGTTATGCAAGCAACTCAAGATAGTAGATATGCAATTCAAGGAACAATCTTGAGCCTGTATGAGATAAGATACAAGCATAACATATAGATGATCAAAGATGGCACTTTGTAAAAAAGGTTAGAACTACATGTATATGAACTACTAGTATATGGTATCACAAGTTAGGACTACTAGTAGGATCTAGATCATAGCAAGAGATACCAAAAGGTACACAAGATAAAGCAAGCTATGAGTAGATGTAGAGATATATCCAAACAAAGAGATATGCAAATTTAAGAAGCATGAAAGGATATAACTCACTAGATATGCATCCTTACCATAAGATGATTACCCCTAAGAACCTCAAGGTTGTATCAAAACAAGATATACACCTAGATAGATGTAGCAAGTTAGAGTACAACGGAAGCGATTTTAGACACAACTAAGAGATCCAAAGAGATCATCATCAAAACCTGCAAAACAACTCAAAGCAAGTAATTGCAACATATAGATATACCAATTTAGAGCAATTAGAGAGATAGAGTTGTAAGCAAGATAGGCAATTTAGAACATGGCAATATGCATATATAAAGGTACCAAATGGAGTGCCAAAGAATAAGGCTATTGGTTGAGAAAATCTAGTTGAGAGGGAAATTCTCATTCAATAAGCCAACTGTATACTCTGTGAACAGTGTTTTCGGTCGAATTCTGTGTATTGGCAACTCGGCCGATCGCAGCTGTTGGCAACACCCATTGGTGCCTATCGGTCGAGTTTTGGACAGGACAAAACTCGGCCGACAAAACTACTGTAGAAAAAGCACATATTTTTCATAAAACATATCTAGAGGCATGCAAAAAAAATACAAACCATATCCAAACATGTCTAAGCAAGTTAGTAATGCACTATAGAAGTATTAGAAACAGTTTTTGAGCAAGAGTGTGAAGAGAAACACAAAATGCCACTTTTGACTCAAAAACCATATGTATAGTGCATACTAACTTGACAAAAACAAGTTAGAACAGGTTATAAGCAATAAAAACATTACCTTCATGCTTACCATTTCTTTTCCACTTGTTGTCACCCTCTGCACATCTCACCTTTCTTCTTTCATGTGGATTGAGAAGTCAATTTTCAATTCAACAGCTCAAGTCAATCCATTTGTAAATACCTACAAGAAGAAAGATGAAATGGTCCCCAATCATGTTTTTGGGTCCGGAGGGGTTAGTTTGGCAACCCAAATCCTATTTCTCTTGGGTGCTTTCCTAAAAGGACAACAAGTAGAATAATGACCTAATTCATTGCAATAGTTGCATGTGCCCATAGTCTTGGAACTAGAGGATTCTCCATGGAATAATGGAGGTCCTTTATCTTTGTTGTTCCCTTGACTACTATCATACCCTAAACCATGTCTACCAATTTGTTTAGTAGTATGGTCTAGGATTTGATTAAGATTCTTTTTACCAACTAAGAATCTTTGCAAAGAAGATCTTAAACTATCATTATCATGCTTAAGAGAAGCAATAGTAGAAGACAATTGATTAATGTTATCTCTAGCATGTAGAAGATCATTTTCTAGGCAAAGAGTTTTAGTTAAATAAGAATCTCTATCAATATGAAGAGCAGCAACATCATTCTCTCTATTAGTAGAACTAGAACAAGATTCATGCCCATTGATTTTAGCAAGCAAGGAGGCATTCTCGAGTTCTAATTCATGCAAAACAAAATCTTTGTTTTTGTTTTCAGATTTAAGAACATCAATGTCATGCATGAGAGAATCAACAATTAAAGTATGTTCTTCATTAGAATTAGGCATGAGAGGTTGAGCTTCTAGAAATTTAATCTTATCAAGTAAACTAGCATTTTCAAGTTTAAGAGAGTCTACTTGGCTAAGACAATCATTTTTATCAATAAGCAAGCAAGAATTTGCATATTCAAGATCATCTAGTTCTATATGCAAATTATCAACAATTTTAGCAAGCTTTTTCTTTTTCTTTTTAGAAGACTTAAGAGATGCACAAATATCATGAATGAGATCAATCAAGGATTCTTTATCTAAAGAGTCTAGATTTACCTCATTTGAGTCTTCACTTGTTGATGCTACAAGAGCAAAATGACATTCTCCTTCATCACTTGAGCTTGATCTTGATCCTTCACTTGAATCTTCACTTGAGCTTGAGTTGGAGGAGCCACTTGAGCTTGATTTCCATTTCTTCTTGTGAAGATGGGTCTTTTTGCCTTGTGGGCAATCTTCCTTGTAGTGACCCTTCTTTCCACATGTGAAGCACCGGATGGAGGAGGATTTGCCTTTGTAGAGTCGACCTTTGGAGTACATGGCATCTTCTTTAGCTTGAGAGGATGGAGAGACTTGTTCCATGATAGCTTCAATTTGAGCCTTCATTTCAGCCTTCTTCATTCTCTTTAGCTCTTTCTTCTCTTGTCTTTCTACTTCCTCCCTCTTGTCAAGTGTGGCTTCATGTGCTTGTAGATTTCCAATGAGCTCTTCAATAGGAATATCCCTAAGCGACCTTGCTTCTTCAATGGAAGTCACCTTGGATTCCCATCTCTTGGGGAGAGTTCTAAGGATCTTAGAGTTGATCCCTCCACTAGACATAGGATGTCCTAGAACAGCAAGACCATTCAAGATGGTGTTGAGCCTTGAGTACATGTTGGCTATGCTCTCTTCCTTTCCCATCTTGAAGTTCTCAAGCAACCCTTTGAGCATGTAGACTTTGCTTTCCTTCACTTGATCTGTCCCTTCATAAGTGATGCAAAGCTTTCTCCATACCTCATAGGCCGTCTCACAAGAGGAAATCCGGTTGAACTCGGTGGGGGTCATGGAGGCATAAAGGATGTGCATGGCTCTAGCATTTAAGGTTGCTTTCATCAAGGTGGCTTCATCCCATTCTTCAATGTTTGTCTTTGGTAGAATGTATGGGCTGTTCACCATTTGCCACATCTCGAGACTTGATCCTTGGATGAAGAATTGAAGTCTTCTTCTCCAATAGAGGAAGTTGCTCCCATTGAAGATTGGAAGGCTGGTCGAGAGTCTCCCTCCTAGGTAGTCACCCATCTTCTCCTACTTGTAGAAGTATGCTTGGAGAAGACCCGCTCTGATACCACTTGTTGGATCCTAGATGGGTGACTTAGGTGCTCTAGAGGGGGGGTGAATAGAGCTGAAAGCACTTAAACAAAACTCATTAAACCTTCAAAATATATGACAAGATAAGGTTGCTAAATAGGTAATTTGAGTGCAACTAAATCATGCATAGCAAGGATAAGAGAGATTGAACATGCACCAATTAGACAAGGTATTTGGAGTGGTTCCACACTTCAAACTATAAGTGTGTCAGTCCACTTGCCTAGAGAGGTCAACCTCTAGGACTTCAAACAATTGCACTCTTATATTCATTAATAAGACATACAATACATGACCAACAAAGGACTTACCTATCCAATACAAAGAGTCTTCAACCTTACCAAGGACTTACCCACTTTGCAAGAGTCTTCGGCCTTCTCCAAGGACTTACCCACTCTTGCACAAGTCTTCGGCCTTGCAGGAATTACCCACTCTTCTTGGATCTTCCGCCTTTGACTTCACCTTCACTCGGAGAAGCTTTCCACCAAGGTCTTACCCACTTGAGCTTGAGTCTTCTGCCTTCTCCAAGGACTTACCCACTCTAGCTCCAAGTCTTCAGCCTTGATCTTCACCAAGGGACGCCTTCCCTTGTTCTTCTTCACCTCTCTTGGACAAGAGAGAGAACCTTCATCTTCATGGTTGAAAGAAGAGATAGGAGGTGGTGGAAGTGAGAGCCTCACAAGATATACATGTAGGACTAGCTCTCTTACAGATTTCCTACTCACTCTAATGGATGTAGCAAGTGATTAAGCTTAGAGAGAGAGAGGAGCCTGTAGGAAGCACTCAACTATAGAATAGGAACCTCAC
This sequence comes from Alisma plantago-aquatica, assembly GCA_963693085.1. Lineage (NCBI taxonomy): Eukaryota > Viridiplantae > Streptophyta > Magnoliopsida > Alismatales > Alismataceae > Alisma > Alisma plantago-aquatica. The sequence continues at coordinate 553,710,983 of OY856409.1, forward strand.
AAAGAGTTTGCAATGAATGCTCAACCTTGGAATGAAGCCCAAGGGTTCCTATTTATAGTTGGGGATGCCTCTCAGCCTTTGGGAACACTTAGGAACGAAAAATAGCCGTTTTACAAGTTGCAACGGATCTATTTTGGGTCCCAACAAAGTCTCCAACGGTTGGATTTGCTTTTTCTGCATTCCAGTACAGTCTGATCGGCCGAGTTTCAATAAAGGCAACTCGGCCGAACCACTAAACGACAAGTCTGAAAGATAGACTGTCGGCCGAGTTCCCTTGGAGAAACTCGGCCGATCGGTCGACTTTCAACTTGGACCGATCAGTGGATCGGCCGAGTTTCCCACCATAGGAACTCGACCGACCAGGGATCGGCTGAGTTGGTAACTCGGCCGATTGCCCAGAAAATTCCAGAATATATGGATCGGCCGAGTTTGGAATTCAGCCGACCAAATCCCTGTTATGGGTATTTTGGAATTTTCGTAAAACTGTACAAATGATGGATTTTTGTGTCCCAATAATTTTTCTAAGCTTAATTACAAGTCATACAATCATTACAAGTGATTACAAAGCAATTCTAAGGTCATTTACATAGAGATCCCAAATTGCACACTTGTAGCTATTTTGACTTGTCTTTTCTCCAATTTGATATGCGCAAGTTAGGGCATTTGGAGTGTGTCTAAACCTAATCTGAAATCACTCAATGTAGAAGCATTAGACACCAATATGTGGAATGGTTAGTCATCATCAAAACAAGGGTTTAGTCAATTTAGACGTGAGTCAACATTGACCTAATTGACCTTGAGTCAACATTCTCCCCCTTTTTGAAGATGACAAACCATTCCATAAATGTATTGAAAGCTTGTAAGTAAAATCATACCTTCAGAGAAACCTAGGGGTTTCAGTAGAATTGAGTTCATATGCTCCCCCTCAATTGATGCTAGTGGAGTTTTCATACTCCCCCTCAATTGATGCTATTTCTCCTGCATGGTTAGCTTTCATAATATTTATAGAAACTATGTCTTCTACTCATATATGTTCTACACATATATGTCTTCTCCCATTTACCTTCTCCCCCTTTACATGGACACGCTTCTTTGCTTCATGTAAGACATGCCTTCTCCCTGTTGTCAAAAGAAGACATATCTTTCTCCCCCTTTGTCATTTCAAAAAGGTGGGGGTATGAAGAAACTAAGAAACACCACTTGTTAAGAGAAAGAAGATAACAAAAGTTATATAAGGAGAGTAGAAGATCACAGATAGGGGCTTGTCCAAGCATATAAAGAAAAGCAAGTTAAATCATATACTTGAACAACCCAAAACATGCAAGATAGGGTGCTGCAGAAAAACAATAAATCGCAATTTTGACCCTCAAGATGATGGAATTTGACCAAAAACCATCGGAGCTCATGGCAAAGCGACGAGTCTTGCTCAGAAGGGTGTTTCTGCATAAAAAGCACTATACTTGCAGCAAAAAATGAAACTGGAGCAAAAGCTGCATAAAAAACCACAAAAACTCCAATTTCTACATATCATGTAGATCTATGTACCCTGCATCACAATGTTATGCAAGCAACTCAAGATAGTAGATATGCAATTCAAGGAACAATCTTGAGCCTGTATGAGATAAGATACAAGCATAACATATAGATGATCAAAGATGGCACTTTGTAAACAAGGTTAGAACTACATGTATATGAACTACTAGTAGATGGTATCACAAGTTAGGACTACTAGTAGGATCTAGATCATAGCAAGAGATACCAAAAGGTACACAAGATAAAGCAAGCTATGAGTAGATGTAGAGATATATCCAAACAAAGAGATATGCAAATTTAAGAAGCATGAAAGGATATAACTCACTAGATATGCATCCTTACCATAAGATGATTACCCCTAAGAACCTCAAGGTTGTATCAAAACAAGATATACACCTAGATAGATGTAGCAAGTTAGAGTACAACGGAAGCGATTTTAGACACAACTAAGAGATCCAAAGAGATCATCATCAAAACCTGCAAAACAACTCAAAGCAAGTAATTGCAACATATAGATATACCAATTTAGAGCAATTAGAGAGATAGAGTTGTAAGCAAGATAGGCAATTTAGAACATGGCAATATGCATATATAAAGGTACCAAATGGAGTGCCAAAGAATAAGGCTATTGGTTGAGAAAATCTAGTTGAGAGGGAAATTCTCATTCAATAAGCCAACTGTATACTCTGTGAACAGTGTTTTCGGTCGAGTTCTGTGTATTGGCAACTCGGCCGATCGCAGCTGTTGGCAACACCCATTGGTGCCTATCGGTCGAGTTTTGGACAGGACAAAACTCGGCCGACAAAACTACTGTAGAAAAAGCACATATTTTTCATAAAACATATCTAGAGGCATGCAAAAAAAAATACAAACCATATCCGAACATGTCTAAGCAAGTTAGTAATGCACTATAGAAGCATTAGAAACTGTTTTTGAGCAAGAGTGTGAAGAGAAACACAAAATGCCACTTTTGACTCAAAAACCATATGTATAGTGCATACTAACTTGACAAAAACAAGTTAGAACAGGTTATAAGCAATAAAAACATTACCTTCATGCTTACCATTTCTTTTCCACTTGTTGTCACCCTCTGCACATCTCACCTTTCTTCTTTCATGTGGATTGAGAAGTCAATTTTCAATTCAACAGCTCAAGTCAATCCATTTGTAAATACCTACAAGAAGAAAGATGAAATGGTCCCCAATCATGTTTTTGGGTCCGGAGGGGTTAGTTTGGCAACCCAAATCCTATTTCTCTTGGGTGCTTTCCTAAAAGGACAACAAGTAGAATAATGACCTAATTCATTGCAATAGTTGCATGTGCCCATAGTCTTGGAACTAGAGGATTCTCCATGGAATAATGGAGGTCCTTTATCTTTGTTGTTCCCTTGACTACTATCATACCCTAAACCATGTCTACCAATTTGTTTAGTAGTATGGTCTAGGATTTGATTAAGATTCTTTTTACCAACTAAGAATCTTTGCAAAGAAGATCTTAAACTATCATTATCATGCTTAAGAGAAGCAATAGTAGAAGACAATTGATTAATGTTATCTCTAGCATGTAGAAGATCATTTTCTAGGCAAAGAGTTTTAGTTAAATAAGAATCTCTATCAATATGAAGAGCAGCAACATCATTCTCTCTATTAGTAGAACTAGAACAAGATTCATGCCCATTGATTTTAGCAAGCAAGGAGGCATTCTCGAGTTCTAATTCATGCAAAACAAAATCTTTGTTTTTGTTTTCAGATTTAAGAACATCAATGTCATGCATGAGAGAATCAACAATTAAAGTATGTTCTTCATTAGAATTAGGCATGAGAGGTTGAGCTTCTAGAAATTTAATCTTATCAAGTAAACTAGCATTTTCAAGTTTAAGAGAGTCTACTTGGCTAAGACAATCATTTTTATCAATAAGCAAGCAAGAATTTGCATATTCAAGATCATCTAGTTCTATATGCAAATTATCAACAATTTTAGCAAGCTTTTTCTTTTTCTTTTTAGAAGACTTAAGAGATGCACAAATATCATGAATGAGATCAATCAAGGATTCTTTATCTAAAGAGTCTAGATTTACCTCATTTGAGTCTTCACTTGTTGATGCTACAAGAGCAAAATGACATTCTCCTTCATCACTTGAGCTTGATCTTGATCCTTCACTTGAATCTTCACTTGAGCTTGAGTTGGAGGAGCCACTTGAGCTTGATTTCCATTTCTTCTTGTGAAGATGGGTCTTTTTGCCTTGTGGGCAATCTTCCTTGTAGTGACCCTTCTTTCCACATGTGAAGCACCGGATGGAGGAGGATTTGCCTTTGTAGAGTCGACCTTTGGAGTACATGGCATCTTCTTTAGCTTGAGAGGATGGAGAGACTTGTTCCATGATAGCTTCAATTTGAGCCTTCATTTCAGCCTTCTTCATTCTCTTTAGCTCTTTCTTCTCTTGTCTTTCTACTTCCTCCCTCTTGTCAAGTGTGGCTTCATGTGCTTGTAGATTTCCAATGAGCTCTTCAATAGGAATATCCCTAAGCGACCTTGCTTCTTCAATGGAAGTCACCTTGGATTCCCATCTCTTGGGGAGAGTTCTAAGGATCTTAGAGTTGATCCCTCCACTAGACATAGGATGTCCTAGAACAGCAAGACCATTCAAGATGGTGTTGAGCCTTGAGTACATGTTGGCTATGCTCTCTTCCTTTCCCATCTTGAAGTTCTCAAGCAACCCTTTGAGCATGTAGACTTTGCTTTCCTTCACTTGATCTGTCCCTTCATAAGTGATGCAAAGCTTTCTCCATACCTCATAGGCCGTCTCACAAGAGGAAATCCGGTTGAACTCGGTGGGGGTCATGGAGGCATAAAGGATGTGCATGGCTCTAGCATTTAAGGTTGCTTTCATCAGGGTGGCTTCATCCCATTCTTCAATGTTTGTCTTTGGTAGAATGTATGGGCTGTTCACCATTTGCCACATCTCGAGACTTGATCCTTGGATGAAGAATTGAAGTCTTCTTCTCCAATAGAGGAAGTTGCTCCCATTGAAGATTGGAAGGCTGGTCGAGAGTCTCCCTCCTAGGTAGTCACCCATCTTCTCCTACTTGTAGAAGTATGCTTGGAGAAGACCCGCTCTGATACCACTTGTTGGATCCTAGATGGGTGACTTAGGTGCTCTAGAGGGGGGGTGAATAGAGCTGAAAGCACTTAAACAAAACTCATTAAACCTTCAAAATATATGACAAGATAAGGTTGCTAAATAGGTAATTTGAGTGCAACTAAATCATGCATAGCAAGGATAAGAGAGATTGAACATGCACCAATTAGACAAGGTATTTGGAGTGGTTCCACACTTCAAACTATAAGTGTGTCAGTCCACTTGCCTAGAGAGGTCAACCTCTAGGACTTCAAACAATTGCACTCTTATATTCATTAATAAGACATACAATACATGACCAACAAAGGACTTACCTATCCAATACAAAGAGTCTTCAACCTTACCAAGGACTTACCCACTTTGCAAGAGTCTTCGGCCTTCTCCAAGGACTTACCCACTCTTGCACAAGTCTTCGGCCTTGCAGGAATTACCCACTCTTCTTGGATCTTCCGCCTTTGACTTCACCTTCACTCGGAGAAGCTTTCCACCAAGGTCTTACCCACTTGAGCTTGAGTCTTCTGCCTTCTCCAAGGACTTACCCACTCTAGCTCCAAGTCTTCAGCCTTGATCTTCACCAAGGGACGCCTTCCCTTGTTCTTCTTCACCTCTCTTGGACAAGAGAGAGAACCTTCATCTTCATGGTTGAAAGAAGAGATAGGAGGTGGTGGAAGTGAGAGCCTCACAAGATATACATGTAGGACTAGCTCTCTTACAGATTTCCTACTCACTCTAATGGATGTAGCAAGTGATTAAGCTTAGAGAGAGAGAGGAGGCTGTAGGAAGCACTCAACTATAGAATAGGAACCTCACAAAGAGTTTGCAATGAATGCTCAACCTTGGAATGAAGCCCAAGGGGTCCTATTTATAGTTGGGGATGCCTCTCAGCCTTTGGGAACACTTAGGAACGAAAAATAGCCGTTTTACAAGTTGCAACGGATCTATTTTGGGTCCCAACAAAGTCTCCAACGGTTGGATTTGCTTTTTCTGCATTCCAGTACAGTCTGATCGGCCGAGTTTCAATAAAGGCAACTCTGCCGAACCACTAAACGACAAGTCTGAAAGATAGACTGTCGGCCGAGTTCCCTTGGAGAAACTCGGCCGATCGGTCGACTTTCAACTTGGACCGATCAGTGGATCGGCCGAGTTTCCCACCATAGGAACTCGACCGACCAGGGATCGGCTGAGTTGGTAACTCGGCCGATTGCCCAGAAAATTCTAGAATATATGGATCGGCCGAGTTTGGAATTCGGCCGACCAAATCCCTGTTATGGGTATTTTGGAATTTTCGTAAAACTGTACAAATGATGGATTTTTGTGTCCCAATAATTTTTCTAAGCTTAATTACAAGTCATACAATCATTACAAGTGATTACAAAGCAATTCTAAGGTCATTTACATAGAGATCCCAAATTGCACACTTGTAGCTATTTTGACTTGTCTTTTCTCCAATTTGATATGCGCAAGTTAGGGCATTTGGAGTGTGTCTAAACCTAATCTGAAATCACTCAATGTAGAAGCATTAGACACCAATATGTGGAATGGTTAGTCATCATCAAAACAAGGGTTTAGTCAATTTAGACGTGAGTCAACATTGACCTAATTGACCTTGAGTCAACATTCTCCCCCTTTTTGAAGATGACAAACCATTCCATAAATGTATTGAAAGCTTGTAAGTAAAATCATACCTTCGGAGAAACCTAGGGGTTTCAGTAGAATTGAGTTCATATGCTCCCCCTCAATTAATGCTAGTGGAGTTTTCATACTCCCCCTCAATTGATGCTATTTCTCCTGCATGGTTAGCTTTCATAACATTTATAGAAACTATGTCTTCTACTCATATATGTTCTACACATATATGTCTTCTCCCATTTACCTTCTCCCCTTTACATGGACACGCTTCTTTGCTTCATGTAAGACATGCCTTCTCCCTGTTGTCAAAAGAAGACATATCTTTCTCCCCCTTTGTCATTTCAAAAAGGTGGGGGTATGAAGAAACTAAGAAACACCACTTGTTAAGAGAAAGAAGATAACAAAAGTTATATAAGGAGAGTAGAAGAGCACAGATAGGGGCTTGTCCAAGCATAGAAAGAAAAGCAAGTCAAAGCATATACTTGAACAACCCAAAACATGCAAGATAGGGTGCTGCAGAAAAACAATAAATCGCAATTTTGACCCTCAAGATGATGGAATTTGACCAAAAACCATCGGAGCTCATGGCAAAGCGATGAGTCTTGCTCAGAAGGGTGTTTCTGCATAAAAAGCACTATACTTGCAGCAAAAAATGAAACTGGAGCAAAAGCTGCATAAAAAACCACAAAAACTCCAATTTCTACATATCATGTAGATCTATGTACCCTGCATCACAATGTTATGCAAGCAACTCAAGATAGTAGATATGCAATTCAAGGAACAATCTTGAGCCTGTATGAGATAAGATACAAGCATAACATATAGATGATCAAAGATGGCACTTTGTAAACAAGGTTAGAACTACATGTATATGAACTACTAGTATATGGTATCACAAGTTAGGACTACTAGTAGGATCTAGATCATAGCAAGAGATACCAAAAGGTACACAAGATAAAGCAAGCTATGAGTAGATGTAGAGATATATCCAAACAAAGAGATATGCAAATTTAAGAAGCATGAAAGGATATAACTCACTAGATATGCATCCTTACCATAAGATGATTACCCCTAAGAACCTCAAGGTTGTATCAAAACAAGATATACACCTAGATAGATGTAGCAAGTTAGAGTACAACGGAAGCGATTTTAGACACAACTAAGAGATCCAAAGAGATCATCATCAAAACCTGCAAAACAACTCAAAGCAAGTAATTGCAACATATAGATATACCAATTTAGAGCAATTAGAGAGATAGAGTTGTAAGCAAGATAGGCAATTTAGAACATGGCAATATGCATATATAAAGGTACCAAATGGAGTGCCAAAGAATAAGGCTATTGGTTGAGAAAATCTAGTTGAGAGGGAAATTCTCATTCAATAAGCCAACTGTATACTCTGTGAACAGTGTTTTCGGTCGAGTTCTGTGTATTGGCAACTCGGCCGATCGCAGCTGTTGGCAACACCCATTGGTGCCTATCGGTCGAGTTTTGGACAGGACAAAACTCGGCCGACAAAACTACTGTAGAAAAAGCACATATTTTTCATAAAACATATCTAGAGGCATGCAAAAAAAATACAAACCATATCCAAACATGTCTAAGCAAGTTAGTAATGCACTATAGAAGCATTAGAAACAGTTTTTGAGCAAGAGTGTGAAGAGAAACACAAAATGCCACTTTTGACTCAAAAACCATATGTATAGTGCATACTAACTTGACAAAAACAAGTTAGAACAGGTTATAAGCAATAAAAACATTACCTTCATGCTTACCATTTCTTTTCCACTTGTTGTCACCCTCTGCACATCTCACCTTTCTTCTTTCATGTGGATTGAGAAGTCAATTTTCAATTCAACAGCTCAAGTCAATCCATTTGTAAATACCTACAAGAAGAAAGATGAAATGGTCCCCAATCATGTTTTTGGGTCCGGAGGGGTTAGTTTGGCAACCCAAATCCTATTTCTCTTGGGTGCTTTCCTAAAAGGACAACAAGTAGAATAATGACCTAATTCATTGCAATAGTTGCATGTGCCCATAGTCTTGGAACTAGAGGATTCTCCATGGAATAATGGAGGTCCTTTATCTTTGTTGTTCCCTTGACTACTATCATACCCTAAACCATGTCTACCAATTTGTTTAGTAGTATGGTCTAGGATTTGATTAAGATTCTTTTTACCAACTAAGAATCTTTGCAAAGAAGATCTTAAACTATCATTATCATGCTTAAGAGAAGCAATAGTAGAAGACAATTGATTAATGTTATCTCTAGCATGTAGAAGATCATTTTCTAGGCAAAGAGTTTTAGTTAAATAAGAATCTCTATCAATATGAAGAGCAGCAACATCATTCTCTCTATTAGTAGAACTAGAACAAGATTCATGCCCATTGATTTTAGCAAGCAAGGAGGCATTCTCGAGTTCTAATTCATGCAAAACAAAATCTTTGTTTTTGTTTTCAGATTTAAGAACATCAATGTCATGCATGAGAGAATCAACAATTAAAGTATGTTCTTCATTAGAATTAGGCATGAGAGGTTGAGCTTCTAGAAATTTAATCTTATCAAGTAAACTAGCATTTTCAAGTTTAAGAGAGTCTACTTGGCTAAGACAATCATTTTTATCAATAAGCAAGCAAGAATTTGCATATTCAAGATCATCTAGTTCTATATGCAAATTATCAACAATTTTAGCAAGCTTTTTCTTTTTCTTTTTAGAAGACTTAAGAGATGCACAAATATCATGAATGAGATCAATCAAGGATTCTTTATCTAAAGAGTCTAGATTTACCTCATTTGAGTCTTCACTTGTTGATGCTACAAGAGCAAAATGACATTCTCCTTCATCACTTGAGCTTGATCTTGATCCTTCACTTGAATCTTCACTTGAGCTTGAGTTGGAGGAGCCACTTGAGCTTGATTTCCATTTCTTCTTGTGAAGATGGGTCTTTTTGCCTTGTGGGCAATCTTCCTTGTAGTGACCCTTCTTTCCACATGTGAAGCACCGGATGGAGGAGGATTTGCCTTTGTAGAGTCGACCTTTGGAGTACATGGCATCTTCTTTAGCTTGAGAGGATGGAGAGACTTGTTCCATGATAGCTTCAATTTGAGCCTTCATTTCAGCCTTCTTCATTCTCTTTAGCTCTTTCTTCTCTTGTCTTTCTACTTCCTCCCTCTTGTCAAGTGTGGCTTCATGTGCTTGTAGATTTCCAATGAGCTCTTCAATAGAAATATCCCTAAGCGACCTTGCTTCTTCAATGGAAGTCACCTTGGATTCCCATCTCTTGGGGAGAGTTCTAAGGATCTTAGAGTTGATCCCTCCACTAGACATAGGATGTCCTAGAACAGCAAGACCATTCAAGATGGTGTTGAGCCTTGAGTACATGTTGGCTATGCTCTCTTCCTTTCCCATCTTGAAGTTCTCAAGCAACCCTTTGAGCATGTAGACTTTGCTTTCCTTCACTTGATCTGTCCCTTCATAAGTGATGCAAAGCTTTCTCCATACCTCATAGGCCGTCTCACAAGAGGAAATCCGGTTGAACTCGGTGGGGGTCATGGAGGCATAAAGGATGTGCATGGCTCTAGCATTTAAGGTTGCTTTCATCAAGGTGGCTTCATCCCATTCTTCAATGTTTGTCTTTGGTAGAATGTATGGGCTGTTCACCATTTGCCACATCTCGAGACTTGATCCTTGGATGAAGAATTGAAGTCTTCTTCTCCAATAGAGGAAGTTGCTCCCATTGAAGATTGGAAAGCTGGTCGAGAGTCTCCCTCCTAGGTAGTCACCCATCTTCTCCTACTTGTAGAAGTATGCTTGGAGAAGACCCGCTCTGATACCACTTGTTGGATCCTAGATGGGTGACTTAGGTGCTCTAGAGGGGGGGTGAATAGAGCTGAAAGAACTTAAACAAAACTCATTAAACCTTCAAAATATATGACATGATAAGGTTGCTAAATAGGTAATTTGAGTGCAACTAAATCATGCATAGCAAGGATAAGAGAGATTGAACATGCACCAATTAGACAAGGTATTTAGAGTGGTTCCACACTTCAAACTAGAAGTGTGTCAGTCCACTTGCCTAGAGAGGTCAACCTCTAGGACTTCAAACAATTGCACTCTTATATTCATTAATAAGACATACAATACATGACCAACAAAGGACTTACCTATCCAATACAAAGAGTCTTCAACCTTACCAAGGACTTACCCACTTTGCAAGAGTCTTCGGCCTTCTCCAAGGACTTACCCACTCTTGCACAAGTCTTCGGCCTTGCAGGAATTACCCACTCTTCTTGGATCTTCCGCCTTTGACTTCACCTATACTCGGAGAAGCTTTCCACCAAGGTCTTACCCACTTGAGCTTGAGTCTTCTGCCTTCTCCAAGGACTTACCCACTCTAGCTCCAAGTCTTCAGCCTTGATCTTCACCAAGGGACGCCTTCCCTTGTTCTTCTTCACCTCTCTTGGACAAGAGAGAGAACCTTCATCTTCATGGTTGAAAGAAGAGATAGGAGGTGGTGGAAGTGAGAGCCTCACAAGATATACATGTAGGACTAGCTCTCTTACATATTTCCTACTCACTCTAATGGATGTAGCAAGTGATTAAGCTTAGAGAGAGAGAGGAGGCTGTAGGAAGCACTCAACTATAGAATAGGAACCTCACAAAGAGTTTGCAATGAATGCTCAACCTTGGAATGAAGCCCAAGGGGTCCTATTTATAGTTGGGGATCCCTCTCAGCCTTTGGGAACACTTAGGAACTAAAAATAGCCATTTTACAAGTTGCAACGGATCTATTTTGGGTCCCAACAAAGTCTCCAACGGTTGGATTTGCTTTTTCTGCATTCCAGTACAGTCTGATCGGCCGAGTTTCAATAAAGGAAACTCTGCCGAACCACTAAACGACAAGTCTGAAAGATAGACTGTCGGCCGAGTTCCCTTGGAGAAACTCGGCCGATCGGTCGACTTTCAACTTGGACCGATCAGTGGATCGGCCGAGTTTCCCACCATAGGATCGACCGACCAGGGATCGGCTGAGTTGGTAACTCGGCCGATTGCCCAGAAAATTCCAGAATATATGGATCGGCCGAGTTTGGAATTCGGCCGACCAAATCCCTGTTATGGGTATTTTGGAATTTTCGTAAAACTGTACAAATGATGGATTTTTGTGTCCCAATAATTTTTCTAAGCTTAATTACAAGTCATACAATCATTACAAGTGATTACAAAGCAATTCTAAGGTCATTTACATAGAGATCCCAAATTGCACACTTGTAGCTATTTTGACTTGTCTTTTCTCCAATTTGATATGCGCAAGTTAGGGCATTTGGAGTGTGTCTAAACCTAATCTGAAATCACTCAATGTAGAAGCATTAGACACCAATATGTGGAATGGTTAGTCATCATCAAAACAAGGGTTTAGTCAATTTAGACGTGAGTCAACATTGACCTAATTGACCTTGAGTCAACATTCTCCCCCTTTTTGAAGATGACAAACCATTCCATAAATGTATTGAAAGCTTGTAAGTAAAATCATACCTTCGGAGAAACCTAGGGGTTTCAGTAGAATTGAGTTCATATGCTCCCCCTCAATTGATGCCAGTGGAGTTTTCATACTCCCCCTCAATTGATGCTATTTCTCCTGCATGGTTAGCTTTCATAACATTTATAGAAACTATGTCTTCTACTCATATATGTTCTACACATATATGTCTTCTCCCATTTACCTTCTCCCCTTTACATGGACACGCTTCTTTGCTTCATGTAAGACATGCCTTCTCCCTGTTGTCAAAAGAAGACATATCTTTCTCCCCCTTTGTCATTTCAAAAAGGTGGGGGTATGAAGAAACTAAGAAACACCACTTGTTAAGAGAAAGAAGATAACAAAAGTTATATAAGGAGAGTAGAAGAGCACAGATAGGGGCTTGTCCAAGCATAGAAAGAAAAGCAAGTCAAAGCATATACTTGAACAACCCAAAACATGCAAGATAGGGTGCTGCAGAAAAACAATAAATCGCAATTTTGACCCTCAAGATGATGGAATTTGACCAAAAACCATCAGAGCTCATGACATGAGTCTTGCTCAGAAGGGTGTTTCTGCATAAAAAGCACTATACTTGCAGCAAAAAATGAAACTGGAGCAAAAGCTGCATAAAAAACCACAAAAACTCCAATTTCTACATATCATGTAGATCTATGTACCCTGCATCACAATGTTATGCAAGCAACTCAAGATAGTAGATATGCAATTCAAGGAACAATCTTGAGCCTGTATGAGATAAGATACAAGCATAACATATAGATGATCAAAGATGGCACTTTGTAAAAAAGGTTAGAACTACATGTATATGAACTACTAGTATATGGTATCACAAGTTAGGACTACTAGTAGGATCTAGATCATAGCAAGAGATACCAAAAGGTACACAAGATAAAGCAAGCTATGAGTAGATGTAGAGATATATCCAAACAAAGAGATATGCAAATTTAAGAAGCATGAAAGGATATAACTCACTAGATATGCATCCTTACCATAAGATGATTACCCCTAAGAACCTCAAGGTTGTATCAAAACAAGATATACACCTAGATAGATGTAGCAAGTTAGAGTACAACGGAAGCGATTTTAGACACAACTAAGAGATCCAAAGAGATCATCATCAAAACCTGCAAAACAACTCAAAGCAAGTAATTGCAACATATAGATATACCAATTTAGAGCAATTAGAGAGATAGAGTTGTAAGCAAGATAGGCAATTTAGAACATGGCAATATGCATATATAAAGGTACCAAATGGAGTGCCAAAGAATAAGGCTATTGGTTGAGAAAATCTAGTTGAGAGGGAAATTCTCATTCAATAAGCCAACTGTATACTCTGTGAACAGTGTTTTCGGTCGAATTCTGTGTATTGGCAACTCGGCCGATCGCAGCTGTTGGCAACACCCATTGGTGCCTATCGGTCGAGTTTTGGACAGGACAAAACTCGGCCGACAAAACTACTGTAGAAAAAGCACATATTTTTCATAAAACATATCTAGAGGCATGCAAAAAAAATACAAACCATATCCAAACATGTCTAAGCAAGTTAGTAATGCACTATAGAAGTATTAGAAACAGTTTTTGAGCAAGAGTGTGAAGAGAAACACAAAATGCCACTTTTGACTCAAAAACCATATGTATAGTGCATACTAACTTGACAAAAACAAGTTAGAACAGGTTATAAGCAATAAAAACATTACCTTCATGCTTACCATTTCTTTTCCACTTGTTGTCACCCTCTGCACATCTCACCTTTCTTCTTTCATGTGGATTGAGAAGTCAATTTTCAATTCAACAGCTCAAGTCAATCCATTTGTAAATACCTACAAGAAGAAAGATGAAATGGTCCCCAATCATGTTTTTGGGTCCGGAGGGGTTAGTTTGGCAACCCAAATCCTATTTCTCTTGGGTGCTTTCCTAAAAGGACAACAAGTAGAATAATGACTTAATTCATTGCAATAGTTGCATGTGCCCATAGTCTTGGAACTAGAGGATTCTCCATGGAATAATGGAGGTCCTTTATCTTTGTTGTTCCCTTGACTACTATCATACCCTAAACCATGTCTACCAATTTGTTTAGTAGTATGGTCTAGGATTTGATTAAGATTCTTTTTACCAACTAAGAATCTTTGCAAAGAAGATCTTAAACTATCATTATCATGCTTAAGAGAAGCAATAGTAGAAGACAATTGATTAATGTTATCTCTAGCATGTAGAAGATCATTTTCTAGGCAAAGAGTTTTAGTTAAATAAGAATCTCTATCAATATGAAGAGCAGCAACATCATTCTCTCTATTAGTAGAACTAGAACAAGATTCATGCCCATTGATTTTAGCAAGCAAGGAGGCATTCTCGAGTTCTAATTCATGCAAAACAAAATCTTTGTTTTTGTTTTCAGATTTAAGAACATCAATGTCATGCATGAGAGAATCAACAATTAAAGTATGTTCTTCATTAGAATTAGGCATGAGAGGTTGAGCTTCTAGAAATTTAATCTTATCAAGTAAACTAGCATTTTCAAGTTTAAGAGAGTCTACTTGGCTAAGACAATCATTTTTATCAATAAGCAAGCAAGAATTTGCATATTCAAGATCATCTAGTTCTATATGCAAATTATCAACAATTTTAGCAAGCTTTTTCTTTTTCTTTTTAGAAGACTTAAGAGATGCACAAATATCATGAATGAGATCAATCAAGGATTCTTTATCTAAAGAGTCTAGATTTACCTCATTTGAGTCTTCACTTGTTGATGCTACAAGAGCAAAATGACATTCTCCTTCATCACTTGAGCTTGATCTTGATCCTTCACTTGAATCTTCACTTGAGCTTGAGTTGGAGGAGCCACTTGAGCTTGATTTCCATTTCTTCTTGTGAAGATGGGTCTTTTTGCCTTGTGGGCAATCTTCCTTGTAGTGACCCTTCTTTCCACATGTGAAGCACCGGATGGAGGAGGATTTGCCTTTGTAGAGTCGACCTTTGGAGTACATGGCATCTTCTTTAGCTTGAGAGGATGGAGAGACTTGTTCCATGATAGCTTCAATTTGAGCCTTCATTTCAGCCTTCTTCATTCTCTTTAGCTCTTTCTTCTCTTGTCTTTCTACTTCCTCCCTCTTGTCAAGTGTGGCTTCATGTGCTTGTAGATTTCCAATGAGCTCTTCAATAGGAATATCCCTAAGCGACCTTGCTTCTTCAATGGAAGTCACCTTGGATTCCCATCTCTTGGGGAGAGTTCTAAGGATCTTAGAGTTGATCCCTCCACTAGACATAGGATGTCCTAGAACAGCAAGACCATTCAAGATGGTGTTGAGCCTTGAGTACATGTTGGCTATGCTCTCTTCCTTTCCCATCTTGAAGTTCTCAAGCAACCCTTTGAGCATGTAGACTTTGCTTTCCTTCACTTGATCTGTCCCTTCATAAGTGATGCAAAGCTTTCTCCATACCTCATAGGCCGTCTCACAAGAGGAAATCCGGTTGAACTCGGTGGGGGTCATGGAGGCATAAAGGATGTGCATGGCTCTAGCATTTAAGGTTGCTTTCATCAAGGTGGCTTCATCCCATTCTTCAATGTTTGTCTTTGGTAGAATGTATGGGCTGTTCACCATTTGCCACATCTCGAGACTTGATCCTTGGATGAAGAATTGAAGTCTTCTTCTCCAATAGAGGAAGTTGCTCCCATTGAAGATTGGAAGGCTGGTCGAGAGTCTCCCTCCTAGGTAGTCACCCATCTTCTCCTACTTGTAGAAGTATGCTTGGAGAAGACCCGCTCTGATACCACTTGTTGGATCCTAGATGGGTGACTTAGGTGCTCTAGAGGGGGGG
The DNA here is from genome assembly GCA_963693085.1 of Alisma plantago-aquatica. Taxonomy (NCBI): domain Eukaryota; kingdom Viridiplantae; phylum Streptophyta; class Magnoliopsida; order Alismatales; family Alismataceae; genus Alisma; species Alisma plantago-aquatica. The sequence goes on from OY856409.1 coordinate 553,726,638, forward strand.
TGAATAGAGCTGAAAGCACTTAAACAAAACTCATTAAACCTTCAAAATATATGACAAGATAAGGTTGCTAAATAGGTAATTTGAGTGCAACTAAATCATGCATAGCAAGGATAAGAGAGATTGAACATGCACCAATTAGACAAGGTATTTGGAGTGGTTCCACACTTCAAACTATAAGTGTGTCAGTCCACTTGCCTAGAGAGGTCAACCTCTAGGACTTCAAACAATTGCACTCTTATATTCATTAATAAGACATACAATACATGACCAACAAAGGACTTACCTATCCAATACAAAGAGTCTTCAACCTTACCAAGGACTTACCCACTTTGCAAGAGTCTTCGGCCTTCTCCAAGGACTTACCCACTCTTGCACAAGTCTTCGGCCTTGCAGGAATTACCCACTCTTCTTGGATCTTCCGCCTTTGACTTCACCTTCACTCGGAGAAGCTTTCCACCAAGGTCTTACCCACTTGAGCTTGAGTCTTCTGCCTTCTCCAAGGACTTACCCACTCTAGCTCCAAGTCTTCAGCCTTGATCTTCACCAAGGGACGCCTTCCCTTGTTCTTCTTCACCTCTCTTGGACAAGAGAGAGAACCTTCATCTTCATGGTTGAAAGAAGAGATAGGAGGTGGTGGAAGTGAGAGCCTCACAAGATATACATGTAGGACTAGCTCTCTTACAGATTTCCTACTCACTCTAATGGATGTAGCAAGTGATTAAGCTTAGAGAGAGAGAGGAGGCTGTAGGAAGCACTCAACTATAGAATAGGAACCTCACAAAGAGTTTGCAATGAATGCTCAACCTTGGAATGAAGCCCAAGGGGTCCTATTTATAGTTGGGGATGCCTCTCAGCCTTTGGGAACACTTAGGAACGAAAAATAGCCGTTTTACAAGTTGCAACGGATCTATTTTGGGTCCCAACAAAGTCTCCAACGGTTGGATTTGCTTTTTCTGCATTCCAGTACAGTCTGATCGGCCGAGTTTCAATAAAGGCAACTCTGCCGAACCACTAAACGACAAGTCTGAAAGATAGACTGTCGGCCGAGTTCCCTTGGAGAAACTCGGCCGATCGGTCGACTTTCAACTTGGACCGATCAGTGGATCGGCCGAGTTTCCCACCATAGGAACTCGACCGACCAGGGATCGGCTGAGTTGGTAACTCGGCCGATTGCCCAGAAAATTCCAGAATATATGGATCGGCCGAGTTTGGAATTCGGCCGACCAAATCCCTGTTATGGGTATTTTGGAATTTTCGTAAAACTGTACAAATGATGGATTTTTGTGTCCCAATAATTTTTCTAAGCTTAATTACAAGTCATACAATCATTACAAGTGATTACAAAGCAATTCTAAGGTCATTTACATAGAGATCCCAAATTGCACACTTGTAGCTATTTTGACTTGTCTTTTCTCCAATTTGATATGCGCAAGTTAGGGCATTTGGAGTGTGTCTAAACCTAATCTGAAATCACTCAATGTAGAAGCATTAGACACCAATATGTGGAATGGTTAGTCATCATCAAAACAAGGGTTTAGTCAATTTAGACGTGAGTCAACATTGACCTAATTGACCTTGAGTCAACATTCTCCCCCTTTTTGAAGATGACAAACCATTCCATAAATGTATTGAAAGCTTGTAAGTAAAATCATACCTTCGGAGAAACCTAGGGGTTTCAGTAGAATTGAGTTCATATGCTCCCCCTCAATTAATGCTAGTGGAGTTTTCATACTCCCCCTCAATTGATGCTATTTCTCCTGCATGGTTAGCTTTCATAACATTTATAGAAACTATGTCTTCTACTCATATATGTTCTACACATATATGTCTTCTCCCATTTACCTTCTCCCCTTTACATGGACACGCTTCTTTGCTTCATGTAAGACATGCCTTCTCCCTGTTGTCAAAAGAAGACATATCTTTCTCCCCCTTTGTCATTTCAAAAAGGTGGGGGTATGAAGAAACTAAGAAACACCACTTGTTAAGAGAAAGAAGATAACAAAAGTTATATAAGGAGAGTAGAAGAGCACAGATAGGGGCTTGTCCAAGCATAGAAAGAAAAGCAAGTTAAAGCATATACTTGAACAACCCAAAACATGCAAGATAGGGTGCTGCAGAAAAACAATAAATCGCAATTTTGACCCTCAAGATGATGGAATTTGACCAAAAACCATCAGAGCTCATGGCAAAGCGATGAGTCTTGCTCAGAAGGGTGTTTCTGCATAAAAAGCACTATACTTGCAGCAAAAAATGAAACTGGAGCAAAAGCTGCATAAAAAACCACAAAAACTCCAATTTCTACATATCATGTAGATCTATGTACCCTGCATCACAATGTTATGCAAGCAACTCAAGATAGTAGATATGCAATTCAAGGAACAATCTTGAGCCTGTATGAGATAAGATACAAGCATAACATATAGATGATCAAAGATGGCACTTTGTAAACAAGGTTAGAACTACATGTATATGAACTACTAGTAGATGGTATCACAAGTTAGGACTACTAGTAGGATCTAGATCATAGCAAGAGATACCAAAAGGTACACAAGATAAAGCAAGCTATGAGTAGATGTAGAGATATATCCAAACAAAGAGATATGCAAATTTAAGAAGCATGAAAGGATATAACTCACTAGATATGCATCCTTACCATAAGATGATTACCCCTAAGAACCTCAAGGTTGTATCAAAACAAGATATACACCTAGATAGATGTAGCAAGTTAGAGTACAACGGAAGCGATTTTAGACACAACTAAGAGATCCAAAGAGATCATCATCAAAACCTGCAAAACAACTCAAAGCAAGTAATTGCAACATATAGATATACCAATTTAGAGCAATTAGAGAGATAGAGTTGTAAGCAAGATAGGCAATTTAGAACATGGCAATATGCATATATAAAGGTACCAAATGGAGTGCCAAAGAATAAGGCTATTGGTTGAGAAAATCTAGTTGAGAGGGAAATTCTCATTCAATAAGCCAACTGTATACTCTGTGAACAGTGTTTTCGATTGAGTTCTGTGTATTGGCAACTCGGCCGATCGCAGCTGTTGGCAACACCCATTGGTGCCTATCGGTCGAGTTTTGGACAGGACAAAACTCGGCCGACAAAACTACTGTAGAAAAAGCACATATTTTTCATAAAACATATCTAGAGGCATGCAAAAAAAATACAAACCATATCCAAACATGTCTAAGCAAGTTAGTAATGCACTATAGAAGCATTAGAAACAGTTTTTGAGCAAGAGTGTGAAGAGAAACACAAAATGCCACTTTTGACTCAAAAACCATATGTATAGTGCATACTAACTTGACAAAAACAAGTTAGAACAGGTTATAAGCAATAAAAACATTACCTTCATGCTTACCATTTCTTTTCCACTTGTTGTCACCCTCTGCACATCTCACCTTTCTTCTTTCATGTGGATTGAGAAGTCAATTTTCAATTCAACAGCTCAAGTCAATCCATTTGTAAATACCTACAAGAAGAAAGATGAAATGGTCCCCAATCATGTTTTTGGGTCCGGAGGGGTTAGTTTGGCAACCCAAATCCTATTTCTCTTGGGTGCTTTCCTAAAAGGACAACAAGTAGAATAATGACCTAATTCATTGCAATAGTTGCATGTGCCCATAGTCTTGGAACTAGAGGATTCTCCATGGAATAATGGAGGTCCTTTATCTTTGTTGTTCCCTTGACTACTATCATACCCTAAACCATGTCTACCAATTTGTTTAGTAGTATGGTCTAGGATTTGATTAAGATTCTTTTTACCAACTAAGAATCTTTGCAAAGAAGATCTTAAACTATCATTATCATGCTTAAGAGAAGCAATAGTAGAAGACAATTGATTAATGTTATCTCTAGCATGTCGAAGATCATTTTCTAGGCAAAGAGTTTTAGTTAAATAAGAATCTCTATCAATATGAAGAGCAGCAACATCATTCTCTCTATTAGTAGAACTAGAACAAGATTCATGCCCATTGATTTTAGCAAGCAAGGAGGCATTCTCGAGTTCTAATTCATGCAAAACAAAATCTTTGTTTTTGTTTTCAGATTTAAGAACATCAATGTCATGCATGAGAGAATCAACAATTAAAGTATGTTCTTCATTAGAATTAGGCATGAGAGGTTGAGCTTCTAGAAATTTAATCTTATCAAGTAAACTAGCATTTTCAAGTTTAAGAGAGTCTACTTGGCTAAGACAATCATTTTTATCAATAAGCAAGTAAGAATTTGCATATTCAAGATCATCTAGTTCTATATGCAAATTATCAACAATTTTAGCAAGCTTTTTCTTTTTCTTTTTAGAAGACTTAAGAGATGCACAAATATCATGAATGAGATCAATCAAGGATTCTTTATCTAAAGAGTCTAGATTTACCTCATTTGAGTCTTCACTTGTTGATGCTACAAGAGCAAAATGACATTCTCCTTCATCACTTGAGCTTGATCTTGATCCTTCACTTGAATCTTCACTTGAGCTTGAGTTGGAGGAGCCACTTGAGCTTGATTTCCATTTCTTCTTGTGAAGATGGGTCTTTTTGCCTTGTGGGCAATCTTCCTTGTAGTGACCCTTCTTTCCACATGTGAAGCACCGGATGGAGGAGGATTTGCCTTTGTAGAGTCGACCTTTGGAGTACATGGCATCTTCTTTAGCTTGAGAGGATGGAGAGACTTGTTCCATGATAGCTTCAATTTGAGCCTTCATTTCAGCCTTCTTCATTCTCTTTAGCTCTTTCTTCTCTTGTCTTTCTACTTCCTCCCTCTTGTCAAGTGTGGCTTCATGTGCTTGTAGATTTCCAATGAGCTCTTCAATAGGAATATCCCTAAGCGACCTTGCTTCTTCAATGGAAGTCACCTTGGATTCCCATCTCTTGGGGAGAGTTCTAAGGATCTTAGAGTTGATCCCTCCACTAGACATAGGATTTCGTAGAACAGCAAGACCATTCAAGATGGTGTTGAGCCTTGAGTACATGTTGGCTATGCTCTCTTCCTTTCCCATCTTGAAGTTCTCAAGCAACCCTTTGAGCATGTAGACTTTGCTTTCCTTCACTTGATCTGTCCCTTCATAAGTGATGCAAAGCTTTCTCCATACCTCATAGGCCGTCTCACAAGAGGAAATCCGGTTGAACTCGGTGGGGGTCATGGAGGCATAAAGGATGTGCATGGCTCTAGCATTTAAGGTTGCTTTCATCAAGGTGGCTTCATCCCATTCTTCAATGTTTGTCTTTGGTAGAATGTATGGGCTGTTCACCATTTGCCACATCTCGAGACTTGATCCTTGGATGAAGAATTGAAGTCTTCTTCTCCAATAGAGGAAGTTGCTCCCATTGAAGATTGGAAAGCTGGTCGAGAGTCTCCCTCCTAGGTAGTCACCCATCTTCTCCTACTTGTAGAAGTATGCTTGGAGAAGACCCGCTCTGATACCACTTGTTGGATCCTAGATGGGTGACTTAGGTGCTCTAGAGGGGGGGTGAATAGAGCTGAAAGCACTTAAACAAAACTCATTAAACCTTCAAAATATATGACAAGATAAGGTTGCTAAATAGGTAATTTGAGTGCAACTAAATCATGCATAGCAAGGATAAGAGAGATTGAACATGCACCAATTAGACAAGGTATTTAGAGTGGTTCCACACTTCAAACTAGAAGTGTGTCAGTCCACTTGCCTAGAGAGGTCAACCTCTAGGACTTCAAACAATTGCACTCTTATATTCATTAATAAGACATACAATACATGACCAACAAAGGACTTACCTATCCAATACAAAGAGTCTTCAACCTTACCAAGGACTTACCCACTTTGCAAGAGTCTTCGGCCTTCTCCAAGGACTTACCCACTCTTGCACAAGTCTTCGGCCTTGCAGGAATTACCCACTCTTCTTGGATCTTCCGCCTTTGACTTCACCTATACTCGGAGAAGCTTTCCACCAAGGTCTTACCCACTTGAGCTTGAGTCTTCTGCCTTCTCCAAGGACTTACCCACTCTAGCTCCAAGTCTTCAGCCTTGATCTTCACCAAGGGACGCCTTCCCTTGTTCTTCTTCACCTCTCTTGGACAAGAGAGAGAACCTTCATCTTCATGGTTGAAAGAAGAGATAGGAGGTGGTGGAAGTGAGAGCCTCACAAGATATACATGTAGGACTAGCTCTCTTACAGATTTCCTACTCACTCTAATGGATGTAGCAAGTGATTAAGCTTAGAGAGAGAGAGGAGGCTGTAGGAAGCACTCAACTATAGAATAGGAACCTCAAAAAGAGTTTGCAATGAATGCTCAACCTTGGAATGAAGCCCAAGGGGTCCTATTTATAGTTGGGGATGCCTCTCAGCCTTTGGGAACACTTAGGAACTAAAAATAGCCGTTTTACAAGTTGCAACGGATCTATTTTGGGTCCCAACAAAGTCTCCAACGGTTGGATTTGCTTTTTCTGCATTCCAGTACAGTCTGATCGGCCGAGTTTCAATAAAGGCAACTCTGCCGAACCACTAAACGACAAGTCTGAAAGATAGACTGTCGGCCGAGTTCCCTTGGAGAAACTCGGCCGATCGGTCGACTTTCAACTTGGACCGATCAGTGGATCGGCCGAGTTTCCCACCATAGGAACTCGACCGACCAGGGATCGGCTGAGTTGGTAACTCGGCCGATTGCCCAGAAAATTCCAGAATATATGGATCGGCCGAGTTTGGAATTCGGCCGACCAAATCCCTGTTATGGGTATTTTGGAATTTTCGTAAAACTGTACAAATGATGGATTTTTGTGTCCCAATAATTTTTCTAAGCTTAATTACAAGTCATACAATCATTACAAGTGATTACAAAGCAATTCTAAGGTCATTTACATAGAGATCCCAAATTGCACACTTGTAGCTATTTTGACTTGTCTTTTCTCCAATTTGATATGCGCAAGTTAGGGCATTTGGAGTGTGTCTAAACCTAATCTGAAATCACTCAATGTAGAAGCATTAGACACCAATATGTGGAATGGTTAGTCATCATCAAAACAAGGGTTTAGTCAATTTAGACGTGAGTCAACATTGACCTAATTGACCTTGAGTCAACATTCTCCCCCTTTTTGAAGATGACAAACCATTCCATAAATGTATTGAAAGCTTGTAAGTAAAATCATACCTTCGGAGAAACCTAGGGGTTTCAGTAGAATTGAGTTCATATGCTCCCCCTCAATTGATGCTAGTGGAGTTTTCATACTCCCCCTCAATTGATGCTATTTCTCCTGCATGGTTAGCTTTCATAACATTTATAGAAACTATGTCTTCTACTCATATATGTTCTACACATATATGTCTTCTCCCATTTACCTTCTCCCCTTTACATGGACACGCTTCTTTGCTTCATGTAAGACATGCCTTCTCCCTGTTGTCAAAAGAAGACATATCTTTCTCCCCCTTTGTCATTTCAAAAAGGTGGGGGTATGAAGAAACTAAGAAACACCACTTGTTAAGAGAAAGAAGATAACAAAAGTTATATAAGGAGAGTAGAAGAGCACATATAGGGGCTTGTCCAAGCATAGAAAGAAAAGCAAGTTAAAGCATATACTTAAACAACCCAAAACATGCAAGATAGGGTGCTGCAGAAAAACAATAAATCGCAATTTTGACCCTCAAGATGATGGAATTTGACCAAAAACCATCAGAGCTCATGGCAAAGCGATGAGTCTTGCTCAGAAGGGTGTTTCTGCATAAAAAGCACTATACTTGCAGCAAAAAATGAAACTGGAGCAAAAGCTGCATAAAAAACCACAAAAACTCCAATTTCTACATATCATGTAGATCTATGTACCCTGCATCACAATGTTATGCAAGCAACTCAAGATAGTAGATATGCAATTCAAGGAACAATCTTGAGCCTGTATGAGATAAGATACAAGCATAACATATAGATGATCAAAGATGGCACTTTGTAAACAAGGTTAGAACTACATGTATATGAACTACTAGTAGATGGTATCACAAGTTAGGACTACTAGTAGGATCTAGATCATAGCAAGAGATACCAAAAGGTACACAAGATAAAGCAAGCTATGAGTAGATGTAGAGATATATCCAAACAAAGAGATATGCAAATTTAAGAAGCATGAAAGGATATAACTCACTAGATATGCATCCTTACCATAAGATGATTACCCCTAAGAACCTCAAGGTTGTATCAAAACAAGATATACACCTAGATAGATGTAGCAAGTTAGAGTACAACGGAAGTGATTTTAGACACAACTAAGAGATCCAAAGAGATCATCATCAAAACCTGCAAAACAACTCAAAGCAAGTAATTGCAACATATAGATATACCAATTTAGAGCAATTAGAGAGATAGAGTTGTAAGCAAGATAGGCAATTTAGAACATGGCAATATGCATATATAAAGGTACTAAATGGAGTGCCAAAGAATAAGGCTATTGGTTGAGAAAATCTAGTTGAGAGGGAAATTCTCATTCAATAAGCCAACTGTATACTCTGTGAACAGTGTTTTCGGTCGAGTTCTGTGTATTGGCAACTCGGCCGATCGCAGCTGTTGGCAACACCCATTGGTGCCTATCGGTCGAGTTTTGGACAGGACAAAACTCGGCCGACAAAACTACTGTAGAAAAAGCACATATTTTTCATAAAACATATCTAGAGGCATGCAAAAAAAATACAAACCATATCCAAACATGTCTAAGCAAGTTAGTAATGCACTATAGAAGCATTAGAAACAGTTTTTGAGCAAGAGTGTGAAGAGAAACACAAAATTCCACTTTTGACTCAAAAACCATATGTATAGTGCATACTAACTTGACAAAAACAAGTTAGAACAGGTTATAAGCAATAAAAACATTACCTTCATGCTTACCATTTCTTTTCCACTTGTTGTCACCCTCTGCACATCTCACCTTTCTTCTTTCATGTGGATTGAGAAGTCAATTTTCAATTCAACAGCTCAAGTCAATCCATTTGTAAATACCTACAAGAAGAAAGATGAAATGGTCCCCAATCATGTTTTTGGGTCCGGAGGGGTTAGTTTGGCAACCCAAATCCTATTTCTCTTGGGTGCTTTCCTAAAAGGACAACAAGTAGAATAATGACCTAATTCATTGCAATAGTTGCATGTGCCCATAGTCTTGGAACTAGAGGATTCTCCATGGAATAATGGAGGTCCTTTATCTTTGTTGTTCCCTTGACTACTATCATACCCTAAACCATGTCTACCAATTTGTTTAGTAGTATGGTCTAGGATTTGATTAAGATTCTTTTTACCAACTAAGAATCTTTGCAAAGAAGATCTTAAACTATCATTATCATGCTTAAGAGAAGCAATAGTAGAAGACAATTGATTAATGTTATCTCTAGCATGTAGAAGATCATTTTCTAGGCAAAGAGTTTTAGTTAAATAAGAATCTCTATCAATATGAAGAGCAGCAACATCATTCTCTCTATTAGTAGAACTAGAACAAGATTCATGCCCATTGATTTTAGCAAGCAAGGAGGCATTCTCGAGTTCTAATTCATGCAAAACAAAATCTTTGTTTTTGTTTTCAGATTTAAGAACATCAATGTCATGCATGAGAGAATCAACAATTAAAGTATGCTCTTCATTAGAATTAGGCATGAGAGGTTGAGCTTCTAGAAATTTAATCTTATCAAGTAAACTAGCATTTTCAAGTTTAAGAGAGTCTACTTGGCTAAGACAATCATTTTTATCAATAAGCAAGCAAGAATTTGCATATTCAAGATCATCTAGTTCTATATGCAAATTATCAACAATTTTAGCAAGCTTTTTCTTTTTCTTTTTAGAAGACTTAAGAGATGCACAAATATCATGAATGAGATCAATCAAGGATTCTTTATCTAAAGAGTCTAGATTTACCTCATTTGAGTCTTCACTTGTTGATGCTACAAGAGCAAAATGACATTCTCCTTCATCACTTGAGCTTGATCTTGATCCTTCACTTGAATCTTCACTTGAGCTTGAGTTGGAGGAGCCACTTGAGCTTGATTTCCATTTCTTCTTGTGAAGATGGGTCTTTTTGCCTTGTGGGCAATCTTCCTTGTAGTGACCCTTCTTTCCACATGTGAAGCACCGGATGGAGGAGGATTTGCCTTTGTAGAGTCGACCTTTGGAGTACATGGCATCTTCTTTAGCTTGAGAGGATGGAGAGACTTGTTCCATGATAGCTTCAATTTGAGCCTTCATTTCAGCCTTCTTCATTCTCTTTAGCTCTTTCTTCTCTTGTCTTTCTACTTCCTCCCTCTTGTCAAGTGTGGCTTCATGTGCTTGTAGATTTCCAATGAGCTCTTCAATAGGAATATCCCTAAGCGACCTTGCTTCTTCAATGGAAGTCACCTTGGATTCCCATCTCTTGGGGAGAGTTCTAAGGATCTTAGAGTTGATCCCTCCACTAGACATAGGATTTCGTAGAACAGCAAGACCATTCAAGATGGTGTTGAGCCTTGAGTACATGTTGGCTATGCTCTCTTCCTTTCCCATCTTGAAGTTCTCAAGCAACCCTTTGAGCATGTAGACTTTGCTTTCCTTCACTTGATCTGTCCCTTCATAAGTGATGCAAAGCTTTCTCCATACCTCATAGGCCGTCTCACAAGAGGAAATCCGGTTGAACTCGGTGGGGGTCATGGAGGCATAAAGGATGTGCATGGCTCTAGCATTTAAGGTTGCTTTCATCAAGGTGGCTTCATCCCATTCTTCAATGTTTGTCTTTGGTAGAATGTATGGGCTGTTCACCATTTGCCACATCTCGAGACTTGATCCTTGGATGAAGAATTGAAGTCTTCTTCTCCAATAGAGGAAGTTGCTCCCATTGAAGATTGGAAAGCTGGTCGAGAGTCTCCCTCCTAGGTAGTCACCCATCTTCTCCTACTTGTAGAAGTATGCTTGGAGAAGACCCGCTCTGATACCACTTGTTGGATCCTAGATGGGTGACTTAGGTGCTCTAGAGCGGGGGTGAATAGAGCTGAAAGCACTTAAACAAAACTCATTAAACCTTCAAAATATATGACAAGATAAGGTTGCTAAATAGGTAATTTGAGTGCAACTAAATCATGCATAGCAAGGATAAGAGAGATTGAACATGCACCAATTAGACAAGGTATTTAGAGTGGTTCCACACTTCAAACTAGAAGTGTGTCAGTCCACTTGCCTAGAGAGGTCAACCTCTAGGACTTCAAACAATTGCACTCTTATATTCATTAATAAGACATACAATACATGACCAACAAAGGACTTACCTATCCAATACAAAGAGTCTTCAACCTTACCAAGGACTTACCCACTTTGCAAGAGTCTTCGGCCTTCTCCAAGGACTTACCCACTCTTGCACAAGTCTTCGGCCTTGCAGGAATTACCCACTCTTCTTGGATCTTCCGCCTTTGACTTCACCTATACTCGGAGAAGCTTTCCACCAAGGTCTTACCCACTTGAGCTTGAGTCTTCTGCCTTCTCCAAGGACTTACCCACTCTAGCTCCAAGTCTTCAGCCTTGATCTTCACCAAGGGACGCCTTCCCTTGTTCTTCTTCACCTCTCTTGGACAAGAGAGAGAACCTTCATCTTCATGGTTGAAAGAAGAGATAGGAGGTGGTGGAAGTGAGAGCCTCACAAGATATACATGTAGGACTAGCTCTCTTACTTATTTCCTACTCACTCTAATGGATGTAGCAAGTGATTAAGCTTAGAGAGAGAGAGGAGGCTGTAGGAAGCACTCAACTATAGAATAGGAACCTCACAAAGAGTTTGCAATGAATGCTCAACCTTGGAATGAAGCCCAAGGGGTCCTATTTATAGTTGGGGATGCCTCTCAGCCTTTGGGAACACTTAGGAACTAAAAATAGCCGTTTTACAAGTTGCAACGGATCTATTTCGGGTCCCAACAAAGTCTCCAACGGTTGGATTTGCTTTTTCTGCATTCCAGTACAGTCTGATCGGCCGAGTTTCAATAAAGGAAACTCTGCCGAACCACTAAACGACAAGTCTGAAAGATAGACTGTCGGCCGAGTTCCCTTGGAGAAACTCGGCCGATCGGTCGACTTTCAACTTGGACCGATCAGTGGATCGGCCGAGTTTCCCACCATAGGAACTCGACCGACCAGGGATCGGCTGAGTTGGTAACTCGGCCGATCGCCCAGAAAATTCCAGAATATATGGATCGGCCGAGTTTGGAATTCGGCCGACCAAATCCCTATTATGGGTATTTTGGAATTTTCGTAAAACTGTACAAATGATGGATTTTTGTGTCCCAATAATTTTTCTAAGCTTAATTACAAGTCATACAATCATTACAAGTGATTACAAAGAAATTCTAAGGTCATTTACATAGAGATCCCAAATTGCACACTTGTAGCTATTTTGACTTGTCTTTTCTCCAATTTGATATGCGCAAGTTAGGGCATTTGGAGTGTGTCTAAACCTAATCTGAAATCACTCAATGTAGAAGCATTAGACACCAATATGTGGAATGGTTAGTCATCATCAAAACAAGGGTTTAGTCAATTTAGACGTGAGTCAACATTGACCTAATTGACCTTGAGTCAACATTCTCCCCCTTTTTGAAGATGACAAACCATTCCATAAATGTATTGAAAGCTTGTAAGTAAAATCATACCTTCGGAGAAACCTAGGGGTTTCAGTAGAATTGAGTTCATATGCTCCCCCTCAATTGATGCTAGTGGAGTTTTCATACTCCCCCTCAATTGATGCTATTTCTCCTGCATGGTTAGCTTTCATAACATTTATAGAAACTATGTCTTCTACTCATATATGTTCTACACATATATGTCTTCTCCCATTTACCTTCTCCCCTTTACATGGACACGCTTCTTTGCTTCATGTAAGACATGCCTTCTCCCTGTTGTCAAAAGAAGACATATCTTTCTCCCCCTTTGTCATTTCAAAAAGGTGGGGGTATGAAGAAACTAAGAAACACCACTTGTTAAGAGAAAGAAGATAACAAAAGTTATATAAGGAGAGTAGAAGAGCACAGATAGGGGCTTGTCCAAGCATAGAAAGAAAAGCAAGTTAAAGCATATACTTGAACAACCCAAAACATGCAAGATAGGGTGCTGCAGAAAAACAATAAATCGCAATTTTGACCCTCAAGATGATGGAATTTGACCAAAAACCATCAGAGCTCATGGCAAAGCGATGAGTCTTGCTCAGAAGGGTGTTTCTGCATAAAAAGCACTATACTTGCAGCAAAAAATGAAACTGGAGCAAAAGCTGCATAAAAAACCACAAAAACTCCAATTTCTACATATCATGTAGATCTATGTACCCTGCATCACAATGTTATGCAAGCAACTCAAGATAGTAGATATGCAATTCAAGGAACAATCTTGAGCCTGTATGAGATAAGATACAAGCATAACATATAGATGATCAAAGATGGCACTTTGTAAACAAGGTTAGAACTACATGTATATGAACTACTAGTAGATGGTATCACAAGTTAGGACTACTAGTAGGATCTAGATCATAGCAAGAGATACCAAAAGGTACACAAGATAAAGCAAGCTATGAGTAGATGTAGAGATATATCCAAACAAAGAGATATGCAAATTTAAGAAGCATGAAAGGATATAACTCACTAGATATGCATCCTTACCATAAGATGATTACCCCTAAGAACCTCAAGGTTGTATCAAAACAAGATATACACCTAGATAGATGTAGCAAGTTAGAGTACAACGGAAGCGATTTTAGACACAACTAAGAGATCCAAAGAGATCATCATCAAAACCTGCAAAACAACTCAAAGCAAGTAATTGCAACATATAGATATACCAATTTAGAGCAATTAGAGAGATAGAGTTGTAAGCAAGATAGGCAATTTAGAACATGGCAATATGCATATATAAAGGTACCAAATGGAGTGCCAAAGAATAAGGCTATTGGTTGAGAAAATCTAGTTGAGAGGGAAATTCTCATTCAATAAGCCAACTGTATACTCTGTGAACAGTGTTTTCGGTCGAGTTCTGTGTATTGGCAACTCGGCCGATCGCAGCTGTTGGCAACACCCATTGGTGCCTATCGGTCGAGTTTTGGACAGGACAAAACTCGGCCGACAAAACTACTGTAGAAAAAGTACATATTTTTCATAAAACATATCTAGAGGCATGCAAAAAAAATACAAACCATATCCAAACATGTCTAAGCAAGTTAGTAATGCACTATAGAAGCATTAGAAACAGTTTTTGAGCAAGAGTGTGAAGAGAAACACAAAATGCCACTTTTGACTCAAAAACCATATGTATAGTGCATACTAACTTGACAAAAACAAGTTAGAACAGGTTATAAGCAATAAAAACATTACCTTCATGCTTACCATTTCTTTTCCACTTGTTGTCACCCTCTGCACATCTCACCTTTCTTCTTTCATGTGGATTGAGAAGTCAATTTTCAATTCAACAGCTCAAGTCAATCCATTTGTAAATACCTACAAGAAGAAAGATGAAATGGTCCCCAATCATGTTTTTGGGTCCGGAGGGGTTAGTTTGGCAACCCAAATCCTATTTCTCTTGGGTGCTTTCCTAAAAGGACAACAAGTAGAATAATGACCTAATTCATTGCAATAGTTGCATGTGCCCATAGTCTTGGAACTAGAGGATTCTCCATGGAATAATGGAGGTCCTTTATCTTTGTTGTTCCCTTGACTACTATCATACCCTAAACCATGTCTACCAATTTGTTTAGTAGTATGGTCTAGGATTTGATTAAGATTCTTTTTACCAACTAAGAATCTTTGCAAAGAAGATCTTAAACTATCATTATCATGCTTAAGAGAAGCAATAGTAGAAGACAATTGATTAATGTTATCTCTAGCATGTAGAAGATCATTTTCTAGGCAAAGAGTTTTAGTTAAATAAGAATCTCTATCAATATGAAGAGCAGCAACATCATTCTCTCTATTAGTAGAACTAGAACAAGATTCATGCCCATTGATTTTAGCAAGCAAGGAGGCATTCTCGAGTTCTAATTCATGCAAAACAAAATCTTTGTTTTTGTTTTCAGATTTAAGAACATCAATGTCATGCATGAGAGAATCAACAATTAAAGTATGTTCTTCATTAGAATTAGGCATGAGAGGTTGAGCTTCTAGAAATTTAATCTTATCAAGTAAACTAGCATTTTCAAGTTTAAGAGAGTCTACTTGGCTAAGACAATCATTTTTATCAATAAGCAAGCAAGAATTTGCATATTCAAGATCATCTAGTTCTATATGCAAATTATCAACAATTTTAGCAAGCTTTTTCTTTTTCTTTTTAGAAGACTTAAGAGATGCACAAATATCATGAATGAGATCAATCAAGGATTCTTTATCTAAAGAGTCTAGATTTACCTCATTTGAGTCTTCACTTGTTGATGCTACAAGAGCAAAATGACATTCTCCTTCATCACTTGAGCTTGATCTTGATCCTTCACTTGAATCTTCACTTGAGCTTGAGTTGGAGGAGCCACTTGAGCTTGATTTCCATTTCTTCTTGTGAAGATGGGTCTTTTTGCCTTGTGGGCAATCTTCCTTGTAGTGACCCTTCTTTCCACATGTGAAGCACCGGATGGAGGAGGATTTGCCTTTGTAGAGTCGACCTTTGGAGTACATGGCATCTTCTTTAGCTTGAGAGGATGGAGAGACTTGTTCCATGATAGCTTCAATTTGAGCCTTCATTTCAGCCTTCTTCATTCTCTTTAGCTCTTTCTTCTCTTGTCTTTCTACTTCCTCCCTCTTGTCAAGTGTGGCTTCATGTGCTTGTAGATTTCCAATGAGCTCTTCAATAGGAATATCCCTAAGCGACCTTGCTTCTTCAATGGAAGTCACCTTGGATTCCCATCTCTTGGGGAGAGTTCTAAGGATCTTAGAGTTGATCCCTCCACTAGACATAGGATTTCGTAGAACAGCAAGACCATTAAAGATGGTGTTGAGCCTTGAGTACATGTTGGCTATGCTCTCTTCCTTTCCCATCTTGAAGTTCTCAAGCAACCCTTTGAGCATGTAGACTTTGCTTTCCTTCACTTGATCTGTCCCTTCATAAGTGATGCAAAGCTTTCTCCATACCTCATAGGCCGTCTCACAAGAGGAAATCCGGTTGAACTCGGTGGGGGTCATGGAGGCATAAAGGATGTGCATGGCTCTAGCATTTAAGGTTGCTTTCATCAAGGTGGCTTCATCCCATTCTTCAATGTTTGTCTTTGGTAGAATGTATGGGCTGTTCACCATTTGCCACATCTCGAGACTTGATCCTTGGATGAAGAATTGAAGTCTTCTTCTCCAATAGAGGAAGTTGCTCCCATTGAAGATTGGAAAGCTGGTCGAGAGTCTCCCTCCTAGGTAGTCACCCATCTTCTCCTACTTGTAGAAGTATGCTTGGAGAAGACCCGCTCTGATACCACTTGTTGGATCCTAGATGGGTGACTTAGGTGCTCTAGAGGGGGGGTGAATAGAGCTGAAAGCACTTAAACAAAACTCATTAAACCTTCAAAATATATGACAAGATAAGGTTGCTAAATAGGTAATTTGAGTGCAACTAAATCATGCATAGCAAGGATAAGAGAGATTGAACATGCACCAATTAGACAAGGTATTTAGAGTGGTTCCACACTTCAAACTAGAAGTGTGTCAGTCCACTTGCCTAGAGAGGTCAACCTCTAGGACTTCAAACAATTGCACTCTTATATTCATTAATAAGACATACAATACATGACCAACAAAGGACTTACCTATCCAATACAAAGAGTCTTCAACCTTACCAAGGACTTACCCACTTTGCAAGAGTCTTCGGCCTTCTCCAAGGACTTACCCACTCTTGCACAAGTCTTCGGCCTTGCAGGAATTACCCACTCTTCTTGGATCTTCCGCCTTTGACTTCACCTATACTCGGAGAAGCTTTCCACCAAGGTCTTACCCACTTGAGCTTGAGTCTTCTGCCTTCTCCAAGGACTTACCCACTCTAGCTCCAAGTCTTCAGCCTTGATCTTCACCAAGGGACGCCTTCCCTTGTTCTTCTTCACCTCTCTTGGACAAGAGAGAGAACCTTCATCTTCATGGTTGAAAGAAGAGATAGGAGGTGGTGGAAGTGAGAGCCTCACAAGATATACATGTAGGACTAGCTCTCTTACAGATTTCCTACTCACTCTAATGGATGTAGCAAGTGATTAAGCTTAGAGAGAGAGAGGAGGCTGTAGGAAGCACTCAACTATAGAATAGGAACCTCACAAAGAGTTTGCAATGAATGCTCAACCTTGGAATGAAGCCCAAGGGGTCCTATTTATAGTTGGGGATGCCTCTCAGCCTTTGGGAACACTTAAGAACTAAAAATAGCCATTTTACAAGTTGCAACGGATCTATTTTGGGTCCCAACAAAGTATCTAACGGTTGGATTTGCTTTTTCTGCATTCCAGTACAGTCTGATCGGCCGAGTTTCAATAAAGGCAACTCTGCCGAACCACTAAACGACAAGTCTGAAAGATAGACTGTCGGCCGAGTTCCCTTGGAGAAACTCGGCCGATCGGTCGACTTTCAACTTGGACCGATCAGTGGATCGGCCGAGTTTCCCACCATAGGAACTCGACCGACCAGGGATCGGCTGAGTTGGTAACTCGGCCGATTGCCCAGAAAATTCCAGAATATATGGATCGGCCGAGTTTGGAATTCGGCCGACCAAATCCCTGTTATGGGTATTTTGGAATTTTCGTAAAACTGTACAAATGATGGATTTTTGTGTCCCAATAATTTTTCTAAGCTTAATTACAAGTCATACAATCATTACAAGTGATTACAAAGCAATTCTAAGGTCATTTACATAGAGATCCCAAATTGCACACTTGTAGCTATTTTGACTTGTCTTTTCTCCAATTTGATATGCGCAAGTTAGGGCATTTGGAGTGTGTCTAAACCTAATCTGAAATCACTCAATGTAGAAGCATTAGACACCAATATGTGGAATGGTTAGTCATCATCAAAACAAGGGTTTAGTCAATTTAGACGTGAGTCAACATTGACCTAATTGACCTTGAGTCAACATTCTCCCCCTTTTTGAAGATGACAAACCATTCCATAAATGTATTGAAAGCTTGTAAGTAAAATCATACCTTCGGAGAAACCTAGGGGTTTCAGTAGAATTGAGTTCATATGCTCCCCCTCAATTGATGCTAGTGGAGTTTTCATACTCCCCCTCAATTGATGATATTTCTCCTGCATGGTTAGCTTTCATAACATTTATAGAAACTATGTCTTCTACTCATATATGTTCTACACATATATGTCTTCTCCCATTTACCTTCTCCCCTTTACATGGACACGCTTCTTTGCTTCATGTAAGACATGCCTTCTCCCTGTTGTCAAAAGAAGACATATCTTTCTCCCCCTTTGTCATTTCAAAAAGGTGGGGGTATGAAGAAACTAAGAAACACCACTTGTTAAGAGAAAGAAGATAACAAAAGTTATATAAGGAGAGTAGAAGAGCACAGATAGGGGCTTGTCCAAGCATAGAAAGAAAAGAAAGTTAAAGCATATACTTGAACAACCCAAAACATGCAAGATAGGGTGCTGCAGAAAAACAATAAATCGCAATTTTGACCCTCAAGATGATGGAATTTGACCAAAAACCATCAGAGCTCATGACAAAGCGATGAGTCTTGCTCAGAAGGGTGTTTCTGCATAAAAAGCACTATACTTGCAGCAAAAAATGAAACTGGAGCAAAAGCTGCATAAAAAACCACAAAAACTCCAATTTCTACATATCATGTAGATCTATGTACCCTGCATCACAATGTTATGCAAGCAACTCAAGATAGTAGATATGCAATTCAAGGAACAATCTTGAGCCTGTATGAGATAAGATACAAGCATAACATATAGATGATCAAAGATGGCACTTTGTAAACAAGGTTAGAACTACATGTATATGAACTACTAGTAGATGGTATCACAAGTTAGGACTACTAGTAGGATCTAGATCATAGCAAGAGATACCAAAAGGTAAACAAGATAAAGCAAGCTATGAGTAGATGTAGAGATATATCCAAACAAAGAGATATGCAAATTTAAGAAGCATGAAAGGATATAACTCACTAGATATGCATCCTTACCATAAGATGATTACCCCTAAGAACCTCAAGGTTGTATCAAAACAAGATATACACCTAGATAGATGTAGCAAGTTAGAGTACAACGGAAGCGATTTTAGACACAACTAAGAGATCCAAAGAGATCATCATCAAAACCTGCAAAACAACTCAAAGCAAGTAATTGCAACATATAGATATACCAATTTAGAGCAATTAGAGAGATAGAGTTGTAAGCAAGATAGGCAATTTAGAACATGGCAATATGCATATATAAAGGTACCAAATGGAGTGCCAAAGAATAAGGCTATTGGTTGAGAAAATCTAGTTGAGAGGGAAATTCTCATTCAATAAGCCAACTGTATACTCTGTGAACAGTGTTTTCGGTCGAGTTCTGTGTATTGGCAACTCGGCCGATCGTAGCTGTTGGCAACACCCATTGGTGCCTATCGGTCGAGTTTTGGACAGGACAAAACTCGGCCGACAAAACTACTGTAGAAAAAGCACATATTTTTCATAAAACATATCTAGAGGCATGCAAAAAAAATACAAACCATATCCAAACATGTGTAAGCAAGTTAGTAATGCACTATAGAAGCATTAGAAACAGTTTTTGAGCAAGAGTGTGAAGAGAAACACAAAATGCCACTTTTGACTCAAAAACCATATGTATAGTGCATACTAACTTGACAAAAACAAGTTAGAACAGGTTATAAGCAATAAAAACATTACCTTCATGCTTACCATTTCTTTTCCACTTGTTGTCACCCTCTGCACATCTCACCTTTCTTCTTTCATGTGGATTGAGAAGTCAATTTTCAATTCAACAGCTCAAGTCAATCCATTTGTAAATACCTACAAGAAGAAAGATGAAATGGTCCCCAATCATGTTTTTGGGTCCGGAGGGGTTAGTTTGGCAACCCAAATCCTATTTCTCTTGGGTGCTTTCCTAAAAGGACAACAAGTAGAATAATGACCTAATTCATTGCAATAGTTGCATGTGCCCATAGTCTTGGAACTAGAGGATTCTCCATGGAATAATGGAGGTCCTTTATCTTTGTTGTTCCCTTGACTACTATCATACCCTAAACCATGTCTACCAATTTGTTTAGTAGTATGGTCTAGGATTTGATTAAGATTCTTTTTACCAACTAAGAATCTTTGCAAAGAAGATCTTAAACTATCATTATCATGCTTAAGAGAAGCAATAGTAGAAGACAATTGATTAATGTTATCTCTAGCATGTAGAAGATCATTTTCTAGGCAAAGAGTTTTAGTTAAATAAGAATCTCTATCAATATGAAGAGCAGCAACATCATTCTCTCTATTAGTAGAACTAGAACAACATTCATGCCCATTGATTTTAGCAAGCAAGGAGGCATTCTCGAGTTCTAATTCATGCAAAACAAAATCTTTGTTTTTGTTTTCAGATTTAAGAACATCAATGTCATGCATGAGAGAATCAACAATTAAAGTATGTTCTTCATTAGAATTAGGCATGAGAGGTTGAGCTTCTAGAAATTTAATCTTATCAAGTAAACTAGCATTTTCAAGTTTAAGAGAGTCTACTTGGCTAAGACAATCATTTTTATCAATAAGCAAGCAAGAATTTGCATATTCAAGATCATCTAGTTCTATATGCAAATTATCAACAATTTTAGCAAGCTTTTTCTTTTTCTTTTTAGAAGACTTAAGAGATGCACAAATATCATGAATGAGATCAATCAAGGATTCTTTATCTAAAGAGTCTAGATTTACCTCATTTGAGTCTTCACTTGTTGATGCTACAAGAGCAAAATGACATTCTCCTTCATCACTTGAGCTTGATCTTGATCCTTCACTTGAATCTTCACTTGAGCTTGAGTTGGAGGAGCCACTTGAGCTTGATTTCCATTTCTTCTTGTGAAGATGGGTCTTTTTGCCTTGTGGGCAATCTTCCTTGTAGTGACCCTTCTTTCCACATGTGAAGCACCGGATGGAGGAGAATTTGCCTTTGTAGAGTCGACCTTTGGAGTACATGGCATCTTCTTTAGCTTGAGAGGATGGCGAGACTTGTTCCATGATAGCTTCAATTTGAGCCTTCATTTCAGCCTTCTTCATTCTCTTTAGCTCTTTCTTCTCTTGTCTTTCTACTTCCTCCCTCTTGTCAAGTGTGGCTTCATGTGCTTGTAGATTTCCAATGAGCTCTTCAATAGGAATATCCCTAAGCGACCTTGCTTCTTCAATGGAAGTCACCTTGGATTCCCATCTCTTGGGGAGAGTTCTAAGGATCTTAGAGTTGATCTCTCCACTAGACATAGGATGTCCTAGAACAGCAAGACCATTCAAGATGGTGTTGAGCCTTGAGTACATGTTGGCTATGCTCTCTTCCTTTCCCATCTTGAAGTTCTCAAGCAACCCTTTGAGCATGTAGACTTTGCTTTCCTTCACTTGATCTGTCCCTTCATAAGTGATGCAAAGCTTTCTCCATACCTCATAGGCCGTCTCACAAGAGGAAATCCGGTTGAACTCGGTGGGGGTCATGGAGGCAAAAAGGATGTGCATGGCTCTAGCATTTAAGGTTGCTTTCATCAAGGTGGCTTCATCCCATTCTTCAATGTTTGTCTTTGGTAGAATGTATGGGCTGTTCACCATTTTCCACATCTCAAGACTTGATCCTTGGATGAAGAATTGAAGTCTTCTTCTCCAATAGAGGAAGTTTCTCCCATTGAAGATTGGAAGGCTGGTCGAGAGTCTCCCTCCTAGGTAGTCACCCATCTTCTCCTACTTGTAGAAGTATGCTTGGAGAAGACCCGCTCTCTGATACCACTTGTTGGATCCTAGATGGGTGACTTAGGTGCTCTAGAGGGGGGGTGAATAGAGCTGAAAGCACTTAAACAAAACTCATTAAACCTTCAAAATATATGACAAGATAAGGTTGCTAAATAGGTAATTTGAGTGCAACTAAATCATGCATAGCAAGGATAAGAGAGATTGAACATGCACCAATTAGACAAGGTATTTAGAGTGGTTCCACACTTCAAACTAGAAGTGTGTCAGTCCACTTGCCTAGAGAGGTCAACCTCTAGGACTTCAAACAATTGCACTCTTATATTAATTAATAAGACATACAATACATGACCAACAAAGGACTTACCTATCCAATACAAAGAGTCTTCAACCTTACCAAGGACTTACCCACTTTGCAAGAGTCTTCGGCCTTCTCCAAGGACTTACCCACTCTTGCACAAGTCTTCGGCCTTGCAGGAATTACCCACTCTTCTTGGATCTTCCGCCTTTGACTTCACCTTCACTCGGAGAAGCTTTCCACCAAGGTCTTACCCACTTGAGCTTGAGTCTTCTGCCTTCTCCAAGGACTTACCCACTCTAGCTCCAAGTCTTCAGCCTTGATCTTCACCAAGGGACGCCTTCCCTTGTTCTTCTTCACCTCTCTTGGATAAGAGAGAGAACCTTCATCTTCATGGTTGAAAGAAGAGATAGGAGGTGGTGGAAGTGAGAGCCTCACAAGATATACATGTAGGACTAGCTCTCTTACAGATTTCCTACTCACTCTAATGGATGTAGCAAGTGATTAAGCTTAGAGAGAGAGAGGAGGCTGTAGGAAGCACTCAACTATAGAATAGGAACCTCACAAAGAGTTTGCAATGAATGCTCAACCTTGGAATGAAGCCCAAGGGGTCCTATTTATAGTTGGGGATGCCTCTCAGCCTTTGGGAACACTTAGGAACGAAAAATAGCCGTTTTACAAGTTGCAACGGATCTATTTTGGGTCCCAACAAAGTCTCCAACGGTTGGATTTGCTTTTTCTGCATTCCAGTACAGTCTGATCGGCCGAGTTTCAATAAAGGCAACTCGGCCGAACCACTAAACGACAAGTCTAAAAGATAGACTGTCGGCCGAGTTCCCTTGGAGAAACTCGGCCGATCGGTCGACTTTCAACTTGGACCGATCAGTGGATCGGCCGAGTTTCCCACCATAGGAACTCGACCGACCAGGGATCGGCTGAGTTGGTAACTCGGCCGATTGCCCAGAAAATTCCAGAATATATGGATCGGCTGAGTTTGGAATTCGGCCGACCAAATCCCTGTTATGGGTATTTTGGAATTTTCGTAAAACTGTACAAATGATGGATTTTTGTGTCCCAATAATTTTTCTAAGCTTAATTACAAGTCATACAATCATTACAAGTGATTACAAAGCAATTCTAAGGTCATTTACATAGAGATCCCAAATTGCACACTTGTAGCTATTTTGACTTGTCTTTTCTCCAATTTGATATGCGCAAGTTAGGGCATTTGGAGTGTGTCTAAACCTAATCTGAAATCACTCAATGTAGAAGCATTAGACACCAATATGTGGAATGGTTAGTCATCATCAAAACAAGGGTTTAGTCAATTTAGACGTGAGTCAACATTGACCTAATTGACCTTGAGTCAACAATGTGACATCACTTAGTATTATGATGAGAGAGAAAGTACTTCTAGAGAGAGAACGTATTTCTAGAGAGAGAAAGTACCCTTTTTAAGTGGAAACTCAAGTAAAGCATCTCCAATGCACGTAAGTGAGCATAATTAGGGTATGGTCCACCCGTGTGAGGTCATAGAAACCCTAATTATAATAAATGATGAACTCTTAACTAATCTAAGAGCATCAATGAAGATGTTACTCATACATGATGATGTTATGAGTTTAATTCACCTTGGTGTGAATAGTAAACCCTAATTCAAGGGTAATGACATGTAATGTGAATAGTAAACCCTAATTCAAGGGTAATGACATGTAATGTGAATAGTACACCCTAATTCAAGGGTAATGGCATGCTTTTGAGCAATAAACTCTATTTGATTTAAATTAAAGATTTAACTCTTATGACAAGAGTAGGAAGTACATTCCTTATTGTTGCATTACCTTTATCAGATGTATTAACCATGCAGGTTCTGATATGAAGGTAATCATATCCAGGTATGGATGTTGATGTTATATTCATTAAAGGCATGTTGTTAGCCTTATGAATAAGTAAAGTAATCTGATGCCTTGCCAGTGGCATCCTATGCTGATAATGGGCTATGAGAGCCATGAATACCATCAAGGTCATGCCTTAGAGATGACTTGTGATGAGGATAATGAGAAATGATGATTGATATGAGTTAGGCCTGTTACATTTAGTATTCTCCTTTTATAGATGCTATGCTACTGATATTGTTTGAAGAACAATGTATGCTGTTAAAGAATACTGAATGTACCTAACTAATCAAGTATAATGTAGATCCCTGATCATAGATCGATCATTGTCAGAAATTAAGTGATGGTGAAATAGGTTTTCCTCAGGGAACTCCTGG
Source organism: Alisma plantago-aquatica (assembly GCA_963693085.1). Lineage (NCBI taxonomy): Eukaryota > Viridiplantae > Streptophyta > Magnoliopsida > Alismatales > Alismataceae > Alisma > Alisma plantago-aquatica. The sequence continues at coordinate 553,751,046 of OY856409.1, forward strand.
AGCACATACTTTTGAGTATGTGGGGTACATGGATGTGTAGAACCTTACATCCTAGTGTAGGAAAGTGATGTAGATGTGGAATCCATCCATCCTTCACTATAGTTCCATACCCTATCAGTGGTAGGTAAACATGAAACCTCCTGATGACGAAGAAAGCACAGATATCCGTATCAGTGGTAGGTAAATATGAAACCTCCTGATGACGAAGAGAGTACAGAATGCCACTGTAACTCTAGAATAGCGAAGGACCAGTTTACCTTGGTGAGCTATAGTAGTAGAGACACGAGATGTCCTACAAGTGATCCTCTTACTGACTGAGGAAGGTGAAGGTCATGAGAATTCGGCTCTCTTAATGACCTATGTATGATACTGATGCGGCTTCTCAGCGATCAGTTGGAGTATGAGTGGTAAGCCTCATCTCCACAGGGCATAATGTTGTTTGTAAAACATAATCAACCATGTAGTATAACTTGTTAGAGATGACTCCAAGTTAGTTGATTGATGTTACATTGCAAAAATGTTGATATTCTCCATATCTCCTAAATTGTAGAGATCTTGTTATACCTGCAACTGTTATAGAATACTTTGAAGGCTTTACTGTTTAAAATAATCTTTGATGTTATAATAAAGCTTCTGGTGAAGAGTTGTAACTCTCGCTGGGACAATTATGTATAATTGTCTCACCCCGTAGGCTTCAACTTTTTAGGTGGACGTCGGAGACGAAGGAACCAGCCTACAGGTGATCAGTCTCAGCAGCAGCAGCACCAGGGGCAGCAGTAATCTCAGGTGGAGATTTGTCCTGCCATGTGGTGTAGTTAGAGTCAGTCCTATGTGTCCTCTGTACTCTCAGGTCTTGGAGTCTTTTGTATAGTAATCTTGAGATTTTGTATCTTGATGTATATAATTACTCAAGAAGTAATTATCCTGAGATGTAAACAGTTTATCTATCTTTATGAAAGAAGCTTTTATGGATTCAAGCTCTTGTCATGAAAAGTTTTAATTTCCCGTGATTTTTGCCTTCCGCTGATTACCGATTCGCTTCCGCTAAGTTTTAATCGTGTTTATGTTATGGTTTGGAGATCAGACCCCACAACTAGTGGTATCAGAGCTCCAGGTTCTGTCGAGTCTACAGAGGCATAGGACTTAGGATGTCGAGTCTACCTTTAGTACTCCTTCCTCATCTAATAGAATCTTCTACTCCTCAGGAGAAGAAGATACATAAGAATGTCAGAACATCGTGATGAGCACGTGGCAGAGAGTAGTGCTAGTGCACCTTGAGGCGGTGCAAGAGTTTCGAGAATAGAACAACCTGCACCTGAGTCGCCAAGAGAGCCACCCCAGTTCGACCCAGCTGACATGAGTGATCCAGCTGTACAGACGATGTTCGGGCAGTTCATGACTGCCATGACACATATAACCGATAGGATGCCCATTCCTGCACCTAGGGCACCTATCCAGCCTGAAGTACAAGGTATTGGTAAGACATTCGAACGACTTTGTCGTGTCGGAGCTACCGAGTACTTCGGAACTGCCGACCCTGCAGATGCTGACTTATGGTTGACAGAGTTGGAGAAGGCTTTCAGGATTCTTATGATTCCGGAAGCTGAGAAGGTTAGACATGCTGTCTATCTTCTCAAAGGCAGTGTTGGTCACTGGTGGAACATGGAAGAGCAGAAGAGACCTGGAGTAGAGTTCTCATGGGAAGAGTTTTTTCGGGAATTTATCAATAGATATTTTCCAAAGACCTTCCTAGATGAGAAGATCTCTCAGTTTGAGAAACTAAGGCAGGGTATGATGAACATTAGTGAGTATGAAGCTAAGTTTATGGAGTTGTTGCGGTTCTGTCCGCACATGGCTGCTACGGATGAGGAAAGAATCAGAAGATTCGAGAAGGGTTTGAATTCTGATATGTCAACCCCTGTATCTGCCTTAGAAAATAGAGAGAGATTCTCTACCTTCGTTGAGTCAGTCCGAAGGATAGAGAGATATGTGGTTGAGAAAAGACAAACCCATAAAAGATATCCACAGTTCCAGGGTTCTTCATCTAGAGATTCCAAGAAACCTAGATTCTCTACACCTAACCCTACACCACCCAGATCGAGTTTTCAAACTCAATGGACACCAAGAAAAGGTAGAGGACGGAGTCAACCGCTTCAAGGGACGCACAGTTCTGCATCAGTGTCAGTTACTGGACCACCCAGACCACAGCAACAGGAGAAGAGTTGCTACAACTGTGGTAAGGTGGGACACTTGATGAAGGATTGTCGTTCTAGGGTTGTCGGTGTGACACAACAAACCCCGAGACAGAATCAACAGGGATCTCAGAATAGACAACATCAAGGAGCAGCTCAAGGACGTGGACAAGCGTCTCAAGCTGGATCATCAGCACCACCTCAACACCAGGTGACTGCGAGGTTCTATGCTATGAACCCACCTGAGGCAGTGGTCAATCCACGGGTAGTGGCAGGTTAGATGAAACTTTTATATTCTGATATGTCTATATCCTGTGTTGTATCCGTTCTGATTGATCCAGGTGCTACGCACTCTTTCATCACTCGTGAAGTGGTTCGTAACTACAATGTGACTGTTAGCCATAGAGCAGATAGTTTGTTGTTAGAGACTCCGTTGAGTGGGTCTGCCATTTTGCAGGAGGTATGTTCTCCCTGCATCCTTTTCTTTTCTGACCATCGCATTCAAGTGGATCTTATACCACTTGATATGCAGGGATTTGATATAATCCTCGGGATGGATACCTTAGAAAGGTATAGAGTTGTCTTGGATTGTGAGTCCAAGTTGGCTGTGTTTGCTGATGAAAGCAACACATGGATCTTTCAAGGCGAAAGAAAGATTCTGCCCACCTGTCTTGTGTCAGCTATGGTTGCTGATAAGCTGTTGAGGCAAGGATGTTATGCATTCTTAGCCCATGTGGTAGATGTTACCAAGGAAAGGACCAATCCTGCTGAAGTTCCCATAGTCAGGGAATTCGAGGATGTGTTTCCTGAAGAACTTCCTGGTATACCACCACCTCGGGAGATTGATTTTGAAATTAATCTGATCCCAGATACGAAACCCATAGCTCAAACTCCGTATAGAATGGCTCCTGCCGAGATGGCAGAACTCAAGAAACAGCTTCAAGAGCTACTTGAGAGAGGTTTTATCTGACCGAGTACTTCACCTTGGGGTGCTCCTGTCTTGTTTGTTAAAAAGAAAGATGGGTCAATGCGGTTGTGCATCGACTATAGACAACTCAATAAAGTAACAATAAAGAATAAGTATCCTCTGCCGAGGATTGATGATCTCTTTGACCAGTTGCGTGGTGCAACAGTCTTCTCAAAGATAGACTTGAGGTCTGGATATCATCAACTCCGCATTAAGGATAGTGACATATCCAAGTCTGCCTTTAGGACAAGATATGGTCACTATGAGTTCACGGTTATGTCGTTTGGACTAACCAATGCACCAACTGCATTTATGGAACTCATGAATAGAGTTTTTCGACCTTTCCTTGATCAGTGTGTTGTCGTCTTCATAGATGACATACTGATTTATAGTAAGGATGCCCAGCAGCATGAGCAGCATCTTCGCCAAGCTTTGACCTTCCTAAGAGAACATAAGCTGTATGCTAAGTTTAGCAAGTGTGAGTTCTGGCTGCCGGAGGTATCTTTTCTTGGACATGTAATATCCGCCTCGGGAATTCGTGTTGACCCTACAAAGGTAGAATCTGTTCTACAATGGGAACAACCGAAGACACCGACGGAGATTCGAAGTTTCTTGGGGTTAGCTGGCTATTATCGAAGGTTCATTAAGAACTTTAGTTCTATAGCCTTACCTTTGACCAAGTTAACCCGGAAAGATGTTCCTTTTTCTTGGAGTGATAAGTGTCAACAATCTTTCCAGTTGCTGAAGGAGAGGTTGACAAGTGCACCTGTGCTAGTGCTACCTGAACAAGGAAAAGGGTATATAGTTTTCTATGATGCTTCCAAGAATGGACTTGGATGTGTGTTGATGCAGGATAAACAAGTGATTTCTTTTGCTTCCCGACAGCTTAAGAAACACGAGGAGAATTATACAACACACGATCTAGAGTTAGCTGTTGTGGTTCATGCTTTGAAGATCTGGAGACATTATCTCTACGGAGAGACATTCCAGATTTTCACAGACCATAAAAACCTTAAGTATATCTTCTCTCAGCATGAACTCAACATGAGGCAACGTCGTTGGATGGAGTTAATCAAGGACTATGACTATACAATTGATTACCATCCAGGCAAGGCCAATGTTGTTGCATATGCCTTGAGTAGGAAATCAGCAACATCAACCATGAATAGAGCACAACTAAACTCTTTAGTATGCTCTAGAAGAGATATGCTTATCTCTTTAAGGCAAAACAATGTACAGTTGAAGGTGTCATTGTTAACCGGTTTGTTAGCTGAGATGCATATTAAACCTACTCTAAGGGAGCAGATTAAAGAGGCACAGCTAGGTGATGCTGCAGTTCAACATATAAGATCTGAGTATGGAAATGAGAAGCAAGATGGTTTTCATGACTCAAAAGATCAAGTAGCTTGTTATAATGGAAGAATGATAGTGCCAGATGTGGACAACTTGAGAAAGTTAGTCCTGGAAGAAGCCCATTCTTCCATGTATGCTATGCATCCAGGGAGCACCAAGATGTATCGGAATTTGAAGGATCTATATTGGTGGCCTGGGATGAAGAAGGATGTTGTAGAGTTTGTTCTGAGGTGCCCTGTGTGTCAGCAAGTTAAAGCTGAACACCAGAAGCCTGCAGGAACAATGCAACCTTTACCCATATCACAGTGGAAATGGGACCATGTGACCATGGACTTTGTTGTTGGCCTACCCAGGACAAGCAAAGGACATGATTCCATTTGGGTAATTGTTGATAGGTTGACTAAGACAACACATTTATTACCTGTCAAAACAACCTATTCTGCTGAAAGGTAATCAGAGTTGTATGTTCAAGAGATAGTGCGTTTGCACGGAGTTCCTGTCACAATAGTTTCTGACAGAGGTCCTCAGTTTACCAGTCATTTTTGGGAACAGTTACACAGATCCTTAGGCACCAAGCTAAGGTTTAGTACGGCCTTTCATCCACAGACTGATGGACAGTCGGAAAGGACCATACAAACCTTAGAAGACCTGTTGCGAGCATGTGTTCTCCAGTTCACCGGAAGTTGGGATCTACACCTAAGCTTGATAGAGTTTGCCTATAACAATAGATATCAGCATAGTATTGATATGGCACCTTATGAAGCCTTATATGGTAGACGTTGTAGATCACCCTTGTGTTGGTTTGAGACTGGTGAGCATCAGTTGTTAGGTCCTGACCTGGTGCAGCAAACCACGGAAAAGATTAAAGTTATACAACATAAGATTAAGACTGCTCAGGATAGGAAGAAATCTTATGCTGACAAACGTCGTAGACCCTTAGAGTTCCAGGTTGGAGACAGAGTGTATCTTAAGGTCTCGCCTTGGAAAGGGGTCCTTCGTTTTGGAAGAAAAGGGAAGTTAGCTCCTAGATATATGGGGCCTTATCCAATCATTGAACGGATTGGAAAGGTAGCATATAAACTAGAACTTCCCCCAGAATTACAAAGGTTACATCCTGTGTTTCACATTTCTATGTTGAAGAAATGTCACCCAGACACCGAGTCAGTTCTACAACCCATGGAAGTAGAATTGAATGATGACATATCCTATGAGGAGGGACCAGTGTCAATCCTTGATAAACGAATTAAAAAGTTAAAGAAGAAAGATATAAGTCTTGTGAACGTCCTCTGGAACCATCGTGGTATTGAAGAAGCCACTTGGGAGTTAGAGGATGAGATGAGAAGGAAGTATCCTGCCCTTTTCTCTTAGTATGTTTTATCGATTTCAGGGACGAAATCCTTGTAAGGGGTGGATAATTTGTAACATCCCTGACCTGGGTTATGAGTTAACCCTAGGTGTTTTGCCTAAATATGTAATTAAATCTTTGTGATTAACTCTGAGCATGTAATTAAGTTCTCAGAAACATATATCTCAGTATTTTCTCCTTTTTATTTAAAGTAGTAGCATTGTTTTGATATACATGGACCTATGTGCAATTTACCCAGTTAAAAGGGTTAGCTTGCAATTTGCACATGATGAGATGTTCCTCTGATGTTGAGACATCATGAGAAATCTTTTTAGCAAAGTTTGAGGGATTTCCCAAGCTAAGGCACCAAGGTGCAGCTGTGGAAGCAATCCTGGTGCTTGAAACCCTAGTTTGGGGTAAAATGCAATTTACCCAAATTAAGGGATACAAATTGTGAAATATGTCATCTAATGTATCTTTTTAGACTCTTGCCATCATTAAGAGAGGAAATGATGAGGAAGTCACCTCAATTGAATTATCAAGTTATGAGATATGCCTTGTGATTGAATAATCAGGGTATATGTGCAATATTTCTTTATGTATGTACCTCATTATTAGCTTGCTCTCCTTTACCTTCTTTTCATAAGACCTTAAGAGAAGGTTTGTCCTTATAATAAAGAGGAAGGGACGATCAAGTAAAGAAGGAGGGACCTAGTTGGAATTATGGACAACTTATGCACTAATGTTGAAAATCCTACCCCATGTATATAAGCTCTCCTTCCCTTAGTTGCAAGGAAACTCACCCTTCGTTCCTTTATTGTTTCATTTCACCAAAGACGACCAAGGACTGCCTTGGATCTAAGGAGGACGACCAAGGGGTGCAAGGTAGGTTTAAACCCCTCTTCTTGCCTAATTCCATGGTTAAAACTCGAATTCAAGGTCATCTTCATGGCTAACTCTTGAAACCCTACCTTTCTAGCCGTCTCTTTTCATCCTTCCTTGGCGCTTTCACCTTGGCCAACCTGTAAGAACTCAAGGACGCCATTAGAGCTTGGATCTTGAAAGCTTGGAGCTCAAGAAGCAAGCTTTAGGCGGGTTTTATAACTCTAAACCCATGCTTTACTATGTGCATCTTTATATGCGTTTTGATGATAGCTCTTAGTGTTATCCTACTTTTCCCTGCTATTTTGCAAGCAAACCCATGGGATATTCGTACTGTTCTTGAGCTAGGAGATGAAGGCGTGATTTCCAAGAAAAACCCACCGCTTTTCACTTCCTTAAACGGTCTCAAAAGTTTGCTCTCTCGGACTCAAGACCGCGAGGTGAGCAAACGGTCTCGAGACCGCGACAGGGCAAACGGTCTCCAAGACCGTTTGGCCCCGTTGACCGAGCGTGGACCGTATAAGAAATTTGTTTCTAATAATATAGGCTAATTACCCTCAAAATTTGGTAGGCTAACTCCAAGGGAATCGGGATATATGACCTTTTTAAGTAACAACTTTATTTGAATTTATTCCTGATTTTCAAACGGTCTGAAATTGCCTTTTTGGGCAAACGGTCTCAAGACCGTGTAAGGTCGTTGACTAAGCGTTGAACGTATGAGATTACTGTTAAAAATTATGTTAATTAACAACTCACCAAGTTTGATGGTCTAATTCCAAACGGGCTAAGATTTGAAGGGTGAATACTAGGGCTAACCCTAGATAAAATCAGTACTGAAATTATGGTGACCTAATTAGGGTTTTTAGGGTTGATTGACCTAAACGGTCTCAAGACCGTTTGGGGGTCACCAAACGGTCTCAAGACCGTGAGGGCAGTCAACCAAGACCGTTTGGAGGTCTGGGGTCAAGGATAGTTGACCAATTGAAGGTACAATTACACCAAATTACATTGCAATTAAATATTGACATGATCATCAACTCAATGGGTCAGACCTTGATGAATTTGCACTAGAATCCAAAAGTTGATGGGCAAACGGTCTCAAGACCGTTTGGAACTCATCCAAACGGTCTCAAGACCGAGAGGACAATCACTCAAGACCGTTTGAAGGTCTAGGGTTGAGTAATTTGACCAATTGAGGACCCCATTGCAAATAAGTTATCAATTTAATCAAAATTCTGTTTTGTGGCTTAATCATGGTTTAACCCTTATCAAATCACCTTAGATTTTGATGAAATCTTGGGAAAACGGTCTCAAGACCATGTGGGGTCCACCCACATGACCTCAAGACCGTTTGGGCCAAGTTTGAGCCCAATTGGAGCTCAATTGAAGGGTTCAACCTTGTGTTGATGCACATTGATTGAGTATTGATGGGTGAACATTGATAGACCCTAATTGAATCGTTTTCAATCCTAATTGGTCAACAATTGAGGGTCAATTGAATGACCAATTGGTTAAGCATAACCTTAATTGACCCAATCCATAGGTGGTAAACATAGCTTTGACCTTTTGAGGGCTTCAACATCATTTGACACCATCGATTGCTTTATTGATTTTGTTGATGGACCAAACGGTTGAGACCTTGAGAGCCTCGCGGTCTCAAGACCGTGAGAGGGCTCGTGGTGTCAAGACCGTGAGGGGGCTCGTGGTCTCAAGAATGAGAGGAGGCTCGCGGTCTCAAGACCGCGAAGGGCCTCGCGGTCCTGAGGTCAAACTAGCTAAACGGTCAACATCTCTTCGCGGTCTCAACTCCAACTTGATCTTCGCGGTCTCAACATCAAGTGAACCAATGATAGGGCTCGCGGTCTTGAACCACTTGAGGAGGCTCGCGGTCTTGAAGCCTAAGGGGGCTCGCGGTCTTGGAGTTAGAAAGAGGCTCGCGGTCTTGGAAGGACAAAGTGGGCAAACGGTCAACACTTTCAACCGATCTCAACTCAATTGATGATTAATGATTGAAATCAATCAATGTGATTCCAAGTTGACTTCTTTCAATCAATTCATAATATAAATGGTCCAATGTTGCCCAAATCAAACCCTAATGATGATCTAGGATAGTAAGGGGTTAATTGGCTAAGGTTTGACCATAATGATGATCAATGGGGTGAATTATCAAAATACCCCTAAAGGGTCAATTGAGTTATACCTTGCTCAATTCAAACCCTAATTACATGAGAATGATGTTTTTAGTCATAATGACTCTATCTAACTTGATCTAGTCTAATGTTATCATCAATAATTAGTATGATGAAAGAGAAAGTACTCTAGAGAGAGAAAGTACCCTAGAGAGAGAAAGTAACTCTAATCACATAATGGTGATGCTTTTGGCTATGTTAGCCTATGATGACTCAATCCAACCTGTTTTAGAGTGATGATGACATCACTTAGTATTATGATGAGAGAGAAAGTACTTCTAGAGAGAGAAAGTACTTCTAGAGAGAGAAAGTACCCTTTTTAAGTGGAAACTCAAGTACAGCATCTCCAATGCACATAAGTGAGCATAATTAGGGTATGGTCCACCCGTGTGAGGTCATAGAAACCCTAATTATAATAAATGATGAACTCTTAACTAATCTAAGAGCATCAATGAAGATGTTACTCATACATGATGATGTTATGAGTTTAATTCACCTTGATGTGAATAGTAAACCCTAATTCAAGGGTAATGACATGTAATGTGAATAGTAAACCCTAATTCAAGGGTAATGACATGTAATGTGAATAGTAAACCCTAATTCAAGGGTAATGGCATGCTTTTGAGCAATAAACTCTATTTGATTTAAATTAAAGATTTAACTCTTATGACAAGAGTAGGAAGTACATTCCTTATTGTTGCATTACCTTTATCAGATGTATTAACCATGCAGGTTTTGATATGAAGGTAATCATATCCAGGTATGGATGTTGATGTTATATTCATTAAAGGCATGTTGTTAGCCTTATGAATAAGTAAAGTAATCTGATGCCTTGCCAGTGGCATCCTATGCTGATAATGGGCTATGAGAGCCATGAATACCATCAAGGTCATGCCTTAGAGATGACTTGTGATGAGGATAATGAGAAATGATGATTGATATGAGTTAGGCCTGTTACATTTAGTATTCTCCTTTTATAGCTGCTATGCTACTGATATTGTTTGAAGAACAATGTATGCTGTTAAAGAATACTTAATGTACCTAACTAATCAAGTATAATGTAGAGCCCTGATCATAGATCCATCATTGTCAGAAATTAAGTGATGGTGAAACAGGTTTTCCTCAGGGAACTCCTGGAGCACATACTTTTGAGTATGTGGGGTACATGGATGTGTAGAACCTTACATCCTAGTGTAGGAAAGTGATGTAGATGTGGAATCCATCCATCCTTCACTATAGTTCCATACCCTATCAGTGGTAGGTAAACATGAAACCTCCTGATGATGAAGAAAGCACATATATCTGTATCAGTGGTAGGTAAATATGAAACCTCCTGATGACGAAGAGAGTACAGAACGCCACTGTGACTCTAGAATAGCGAAGGACCAGTTTACCCTGGTGAGCTATAGTAGTAGAGACACGAGATGTCCTACAAGTGATCCTCTTATTGACTGAGGAAGGTGAAGGTCATGAGAATCCGACTCTCTTAATGACCTATGTATGATACTGATGCGGCTTCTCAGCGATCAGTTGGAGTATGAGTGGTAAGCCTCATCTCCACAGGGCATAATGTTGTTTGTAAAACATAATCAACCATGTAGTATAACTTGTTAGAGATGACTCCAAGTTAGTTGATTGATGTTACATTGCAAAAATGTTGATATTCTCCATATCTCCTAAATTGTAGAGATCTTGTTATACCTGCAACTGTTATAGAATACTTTGAAGGCTTTACTGTTTAAAATAATCTTTGATGTTATAATAAAGCTTCTGGCGAAGAGTTGTAGCTCTCGCTGGGACAATTATGTATAATTGTCTCACCCCGTAGGCTTCAACTTTTTAGGTGGACGTCGGAGATGAAGGAACCAACCTACAGGTGATCAGTCTCAGCAGCAGCAACACCAGGGGCAGCAGTAATCTCAGGTGGAGATTTGTCCTGCCATGTGGTGTAGTTAGAGTCAGTCCTATGTGTCCTCTGTACTCTCAGGTCTTGGAGTCTTTTGTATAGTAATCTTGAGATTTTGTATCTTGATGTATATAATTACTCGAGAAGTAATTATCCTGAGATGTAAATAGTTTATCTATCTTTATGAAAGAAGCTTTTATGGATTCAAGCTCTTGTCACAAAAAGTTTTAATTTCCCGTGATTTTTGCCTTCCGCTGATTACCGATTCGCTTCCGCTAAGTTTTAATCGTGTTTATGTTATGGTTTGGAGATCAGACCCCACATTGTGTCTTATCTTTTTTGGGACACAGTATACAAGTGGATCTTATACCACTTGATATGCATGGATTTGATGTGATCCTTGGGATGGATACCTTAGAGAAGTATAAGGTCGTGTTGGACTGTGGTTCCAAGCAGGCATTGTTTGATGACGATAGAGAAAAGTGGATCTTCCAAGGAGATAGGAAGATTCTTACGACATGTCTAGTGTCAACGATGGTGGCAGAAAAGTTGTTGTGGCAAGGTTGTAAGGATTTCTTAGCTCACATTGTGGATACTAAGGCAAAAGGTCCTAGCCTATAGGAGGAAACAGTTGTCTGAGAGTTTGCAGATGTGTTTCTTGATGAGTTCCCCGGTGTTCCCCCACCTCGAGAGATTGATTTTGAGATCAATCTGGTACCAGGAACACAGCCAGTTGTACAGACACTGTATAGGATTGCTCTAGTAGAGATGGTAGAGTTGAAGAAGCAGTTACAGGAGTTTTTGGAGAAAGGTTTCATCTGACCGAGCACGTCACCTTGGGGTGCTCCAGTGCTGTTCGTTAAGAAGAAGGACGGGTCGATGCAGTTATGTATAGATTACTGGTAGTTGAACAAAGTCACGATCAAGATTACCCGTTGATGAGGATAGATGATATGTTTGATCATTTGTATGGTGCTATAGTATTCTCAAAGATCAATCTACGATCTTGATATCATCAGTCGAGGATTAAGGCGAATGACATACTTAATTCAGCATTTAGGATGAGGTATGGTCACTTTGAGTTTGTGGTTATGCCGTTTGGGCTAACCAATGCACCTACTGCTTTCATGGACCTAATGAACCTAGTGTTCTGTCCGTTCCTAGATCAGTTTGTTGTAGTCTTTATAGATGACATTTTGATCTATAGTTAGGACAGGTAAGAGCATGAGCGACATCTTCGAAAAGTGTTGACTCTTCTTCGCCAACATCAGTTATACGCCAAGTTCAGCAAATGTGAGTTCTGGTTGAAGGAAGTGACTTTCTTAGGTCATGCGATATCTACAGAAGGAGTCTGGGTGGACCCTAAGAAGGTGGAGTCAGTTGCAGATTTGTAGCAACCAAAGACGTCGACGGAAGTTCGTAGTTTTCTGGGTTTGGCAGGATACTACCGAAGGTTTATCAAGTACTTCAGTGCAATCACATTGCTAATGACAAAGCTGACCAGGAAGGATGCACCTTTTGTCTGGGATGGTCATTGTCAGTAAGCTTTCCAAAATTTGAAGGAGAAGCTGACTAGTGCTCCAGTGCTAGTGCTTCCAGAACCTGGGAAGGGCTATGTTGTTTTCTGTGATGCTTACAAGAAAGGCTTAGGTTGTGGCTAATGCAGGAAGATCATGTGGTTTCTTTTGCTTCGTGATAGCTTAAGAAACACGAGGAGAAACACATGATTTGGATTTGGCAGCGGTGGTTCATGCATTAAAGATTTGGAGTCACTATCTTTAGGGAGAAGTGTGTCAATTTTTTACAATCATAAGAACTTACAGTACATCTTTTCGTAGAATGAGCTGAATATGCGACAACGTCGTTGGATGGAGCTAATCAATGATTATGATTGCACCATTGAGTATCATCCTGGTAAGGAAAATGTGGTAGCTGATGCGCTTAGTAGAAAATCTTCTTCTCTCTCCACAAAGAAGGCACAATCAAGTTCCTTGGTTTGTCATTGGCGAGATATGTTTGTCTCCTTGTGGAAGATGAATGTATAGTTGGAAGTTTCCTTATTGGTAGGAATGTTGGCACAGATGCAAGTCAAGCCTATGCTGAGACAGCATATCAAAGACGGATAGCAGGCAGATGATGTAGTGTAGTTAATCAGGTCAGAGCCTGGAAGCGAAAAACGTGATGGGTTCTGTGAGTCTGAGGATGGACTAGTTTGCTATCATGGTAGGATGGTGGTCCATGATGTTGACAATCTAAGGAAGCTAGTACTCGAGGAGGCACACGCGTCGATGTATGCTATGCATCCAGGAGTCACCAAGATGTACCATAATCTGAAGGGCATGTATTGGTGGTTTGGCATGAAGAAGGATGTAGCTGAGTTTGTGGCTAAGTGTGTAGTATGTCAGCAAGTTAAAGTTGAGCATCAGAATTCGGCAGGTACATTGCAACCCATGCCGATACCACAATGGAAATGGGATCATATAACCATGGATTTCGTAGTTGGTCTACCAAAGATAGCTAGGAATCATGATTCCATTTGGGTAATAGTGGACAGACTGACAAAATATGCCCATTTCATACCGGTAAAGATGACATATACCGCAGAGAAGCTGGCTCAGGTGTATGTGGATGAGATAGTGTGTTTGCACGGTATACCAGCAACGATAGTTTCTGATAGAGGTCCTCAGTTCACAAGTCATTTTTGGGAATAGTTGCACAAAGTGTTGGGAACGTAGTTGAGGTTCAGTACCGCTTTCCACCCACAGACAGATGGACAGTCTGAAAGGACTATTCAGACTTTGGAAGATCTTCTTCGAGCTTGTGTTTTGCAGTTCCTAGGCAGTTGGGACATGAATCTCAGTCTAATAGAGTTTGCTTATAACAATAGTTATCAACGAAGCACTGATATGGCTCCTTATGAGGCTCTATATGGAAGAAAGTGCAAATCCCCTTTATGTTGGTATGAGTTCGGTGAGTATCAACTTTTGGGTCCTAAGTTAGTACAACAGACAACAGAAAAGATCAGAGTGATACGACAACAGTTGAAGGCGTCATAGGACAGACAGAAGTCTTATGAAGACAATCGCCGACGACTTTTAGAGTTCCAAGTGGGAGATAAAGTGTATCTCAAGGTCTCACCTTAGAAAGGTGTGCTAAGGTTTGGCCAGAAAAGCAAACTGGCACCCAGATATATGGGGCCATACCCGGTAATAGCATGTGTTGGCAAGGTAGCTTACAAGTTAGAGCTACTGCGCGAGTTACACAGGTTGCATCCAGTGTTCCATGTCAGCATGTTAAAGAAAAGCCATCCAGACATAGGGACACCGATAGAGCCAGTTGAGCTTGAGCTTGATGAAGATGTGACTTATGAGTAGGGTCCAGTGGTGATCCTTGATAGAAGAGCAAAGAAGATGAAGAGGAAGGACCTAGTTCTTGTAAAGGTTTTTTTGGCATCATCGTGGTGTTGAGGAAGCCACGTGGGAGCTTGAGGAAGAGATGAGGCGGAAGTATCCCTCGCTTTTCTCTTCGGATTTTGGGGATGAAATCCCTTTGTAGAGGTTTATGGCTTGTAAGGACCCTGACCTTCATTTTGGGCTTACCCTATTTCTTTGCCTAAACCTTATGCTTGGTTGCTTGCTAATCATCTTTAATGATGATTAGGGTTTGCTTGTGCTTAGTTGAGAGCTGGAGGTGCTACTTGCAAAATAACTTGAGTTAAGGTTGAAGAGCAAGTTTGTCACCTTGAGAGATGTCTTTCTCTCTCTTTGCTTCCTCTAGGGTTGAGAGGAAGGTTTGGGCTCATGCCTTGAGTTTCCTTGGGCTTGGTTGAGCTCTTTTGGGCCTTGTTTTCCTTTGTTTGGGCCTTTCCTTGCTTAGGTGAGCCATGTATCGGGCAAGGGTGCTTTGTGTTGGCCATGGGGTATCACCCATGGGGGTGTGTAGGCCATGGAGGAGTAGTGTGTCGGCCTTTGACCTTTATTGACCTTCTTGCCTTGGTTGTGTCACCCTATCTTGGACATGTGTCCAATCCTTGGTTGAGTAGTGGCATGGCATGTGCATGTGTTTTGCAAGGTGGTGTAACGTGTGGACAAGTGTCCCTTGGTAAGGTGACACCTTGCCTTGGTTTAACCTTGACCCCCATCTATATATGCCTTGCCTTTCTCTTCCTTAGGAACCCTTTAGCTCTTTGTTGCTCCTCTCTTCTTTGTGTGCACGATACACCTCTCCCTTACAACCTTGGTGTCTAATACCCTTGGAGGAGCTAAGGTTGGTGGCCGATCTCTTTGAAGGAGCTCTCTTCTTCTTCTTCCTTTAGCTTGGTGGTCGAACCCTAGGTGGGTCTTGTTTCCTTGTAGTGTGCTTGGAGGTAGGAGCTTAAAGCTTGGAGATTTAGAGCTTGAGGAGTTTGCTTAAGGCGGGTTACATAACTTCTAACCCTAGCTATACTACCTTCTCTATGTTGCATGTTTCATATATGTTGATAATCGGCCATTTCATGCTATGTATCTTGCTCTAGTACATGTTGTTGATCTTGTGGATATTATGAGTATGATGTTGTTTATGTTGTGGATGGTCTATGTGCCTTTACACCTAGTTGGCCAAACCATGGTTTAGGGTTTCCTTGTTGAGCAATACTCTTTTCTCTCCTTGGTCTAGAGAAGTGAGTTTGAGCTCTAGTAATGTGGGCAATACCCCTCTCTCTTGGCTGTTGAGAGGTGAGCTTATATTCTAGTTGCTAGAGCAACACCCTCCTCTCACCATGGATTAGAGAGGTGAGCTTTTGGGTAGATGATGATCTATGTTGAGTTGGATCTTTGTGGTTGCCCGATTTGTGATAGAGGGTGTGCAAAACCCCTCTCTTGGTTGTTGAAAGGTGAGCCGACCTTCTTGATCAATTAGGGTTTGGTGCCCTTATGCTCGAGGTTGAAGATGACCTTGTAGGGTTGTGTCTTATATGATATGATCTTTGAAGTAAGGTTGCCCGATGCAATACCTTGTTCTATGGCTTATGCTTCATTTGATAGTTATGGAAATACCCCTTTCTCTCCTTTGGATTTGAAAGGTGAGCCTATGACCTAGACTTATGGACGATATGATGAGTTGGTAATAGTTTTACCCTGGTTCCCGATATTCCTCATCCACCCTAGAGTTAGGGTTTGGGTGACATGGTTGCTAGACCCTTGGATGGGCATCTTGGCCGATATGAAGGCTCAACCCTAGCTAGTTGCTCTAGGTGACATGACTTGTCTACCCTTAATGCATGATATGTTCTTGAGGTGTAATCCTTGGTAGATATGCTTGCTTGGGCGTTTGGATGTCCCTTGTATCCTTTGGCCGATATCCTTTGTGGAGATGTTGGACGATACACCATGTATAGAGGATGCCTGATACACCTCCTTGTCTTGAGATGGTCTTGACTGATAGGCTTTGATAGCTAGGTGCCCGACACAACCTTGGCTGTTATCCTTGTTTAGATGAGCTTGGGCCTTCCCTTGTTTAGGCCTTTCCTTTCTTGGTTGAGCCCTGTATCGGGCAAGGGTGCTTTGTGTCGGCCATGGGGTATCGCCCATGGGGGTGTGTAGGCCATGGAGGAGTAGTGTGTTGACCTTTGACCTTTGTTGACCTTCTTGCCTTGGTTGTGTCACCCTAGCTTGGACATGTGGCCGATCCTTGGTTGAGTAGTGGCATGGCATGTTCATGTGTTTTTCAAGGTGGTGGTATGTGTGGACAAGTGTCCCTTAGTAAGGTGACACCTTACCTTGGTTTAACCTTGACCCCCATCTATATATGTCTTGCCTTTCTCTTCCTTAGGAACCCTTTAGCTCTTTGTTGCTCCTCTCTTCTTTGTGTGCACGATACACCTCTCCCTTACAACCTTGGTGGCCGATACCCTTGGAGGAGCTAAGGTTGGTGGCCGATCTCTTTGAAGGAGCTCTCTTCTTCTTCTTCCTTTACCTTGGTGGTCGAACCCTAGGTGGGTCTTGTTTCCTTGAAGTGTGCTTGGATCTTGGAGCTTTGGAGCTTTGGAGCTTGAGGAGTTTGCTTAAGGCGGGCTACACAATTTCTAACCCTAGATATACTACCTTCTCTATGTTGCATGTTTCATATATCTTGATAATTGGCCATTTCATGCTATGTATCTTGCTCTAGTACATGTTGTTGATCTTGTGGATATTGTGAGTATGATGTTGTTGATGTTGTGGATGGTCTATGTGCCTTTACACCTAGTTGGCCGAACCATGGTTTAGGGTTTCCTTGTTGAACAATACTCTTTTCTCTCCTTGGTCTAGAGAAGCGAGTTTGAGCTCTAGTAATGTGGGCAATACCCCTCTCTCTTGGTTGTTGAGAGGTGAGCTTATATTCTAGTTGCTTGAGCAGATTAGAGAGGTGAGATTTTAGGTAGATGATGACCTATGTTAAGGTGGATCTTTGTGGTTGCCCGATTTGTGATAGAGGTTGTGCAAAACCCCTCTCTCTTGGTTATTGAGAGGTGAGTCGACCTTCTTGATCAATTAGGGTTTGGTGCCCTTGTGCTTGAGGTTGAAGATGACCTTGTAGGGTTGTTTGTTATACGATATGATCTTTGAAGTAAGGTTGTCTGATACATTACCTTGTTCTATGGCTTATGCTTCGCTTGATAGTTATGGCAATACCCCTTTCTCTCCTTTGGATTTGAAAGGTGACCCTATGACCTAGACTTATGGATGATATGATGAGTTGGTAATAGTTTTACCCTGGTGCCCAATATTCCTCATCCACCCTAGAGTTAGGGTTTGGGCGACATGGTTGCTAGACCCTTGGATGGACATCTTGGCCGATATGAAGCCTCAAACCTAGCTTGGGCATTAGAGTTGCTCTAGGCGACATGACTTGTCTACCCTTAATGCATGATATGTTCTTGAGGTGTAATCCTTGGTAGATATGCTTGCTTGGGCATTTGGATGTCCCTTGTATCCTTTGGATGATGTCCCTTGTGGAGATGTTGGACGATACACCATGTATAGAGGATGCC
This sequence comes from Alisma plantago-aquatica, assembly GCA_963693085.1. Taxonomy (NCBI): domain Eukaryota; kingdom Viridiplantae; phylum Streptophyta; class Magnoliopsida; order Alismatales; family Alismataceae; genus Alisma; species Alisma plantago-aquatica. The sequence continues at coordinate 553,768,892 of OY856409.1, forward strand.
TGATACACCTCCTTGTCTTGAGATGGTCTTGACCGATAGGATTTGATAGCTTGGTGCCCGGCACAGCCTTGGCCGTTATCCTTGTTTAGATGAGCTTGGGCGATATGGTATGGTGCCCAGGATGGCTTTGACTGATGCCACCATGTCTTTGTTGAGCTTTGACTTATATAAAGTGTTGGATGAGATGGCTTCATGCCCGACATGCTAACCCTAGATGCTGACCATTAAGATGCTTCATGGCCATGTACGACACCATTCTTGGGCGTCATGGGTACCCTGGACGATAGGGTTAACCCTCAGATGATGATGCGATGTCTGCACGATAGGGGTACCTTGGGCGACACCCCTTTGGTTGATATGGCTCATGTTGAGGGTTAGCCGATAGTGAAACCTAACCCTAACCCTAGCTTGGTGCCCGATAGACCCTTATCCGATAGCCATGGTAGTGATGCATGATATACCTTGGTGATGGCTTCCTGACACCATGTGTGCTAATGGAACCTTGATGCATGTTAGAGGATGTGCAGTGGTTGGTCGATATGGTGGTGAGTTTCCTTAGGGTTGGAAATCCTAGTTGTTATACCTTTGGTAAGGGTATTGATATACTGGGTATATCCTTTGATGAGGATTGGCGCTGCTCGCCATGCTTAGTGAGGGTTGTAAGAGTTTTGGTAAGGGTTCTGACAACCCGGGATGTATATAGATGATAGTTCCATATTAATAATGATATTGCATGTGTTGTGGTGTAATTACTTGAAATCTGCAACTATGATAATAAATAAGATGATAGGTTGTACACCAGGAAGCTTGGAAGCATATGAAGTTGCTTCACCTGATGATGTGACCCATGCTTATGGTCACAAGTGTAAGGCATAATATATGCCCATGATTGATAATAATCCTATGAATGATAAATCTTATGTGTGATGTACTCATGGATGCTTCTTTATACTTGATAGTATAATAATAATCTTATTAATCCATGATGGCTTCAATTATCTTTGTGGATGTCTACACTAACCATGTAGGTATTTCATGTGGATTCATAGTCTGGTCAGAGCTATGCGGTATATGTTCTTTGACTAGCACAATATGATGATAATCCTTGTTAATGAAATAACAAGTTGATAGGTCTGAGGACCTAATATAAGGCTGAGTGCCTAGCTGAGGTGTTATGCTCTGATGATGTGATAAGGGATGCGTTCCCAGGATGTTGATGCCTAACTGTGATTCCTTGGGAGGCAGTGGTTGATATCATGAGAGATTGAGGTCCCATGACAGTATGTTGATGGCAATAATGATGAATTCTATAAGGCTATGATATACTTTGTTTTGCCTCAACAATTGGCTTAAAATATACTAATTAATTATAGATAAACATATCATGTAGTTTGCCCTGGCCATAGATCCATTACCGTCAGTATTTGGTGATGGTGAAACAGGTTTATCCTGCGGGATTACCTGGAGCGCATATTGTTGAATATGTGAGGTTTCCCCTAGCCTAAAATAGGATGGTTGAGTGCAGTTGCAGTTGCAGACTCAAGATATATGGAGCATGGTGAACATACCCATGGCTCAGGATGTGTGATGATGAGCATGATGCATTCATAGCTCGAATGTATGTATGGGTAGCTTGCGAAGCTGACCCAGAGGTTGAGGCCCTATAAGCATTAGACTGCGGTCTTGCTTGATGATTCGTGTACTGACCACAAGAAGGTGAGGTCATGGAGTCTGGATCTCCTTAGACCTTGTATGGCACCAGATTGGGCTTCACAACCAATGGTTGGATTTGAGCAGGGAAGGCTCACTTCCTCAGGGCATAATAACACGTAATCCAGCCGAATAAGTATATCTTGTTTAGAGCAAAATATGGAACATTGATTGAGGCCTTGCTTACATAGCTGATCTAGTTACACATTTCATATACATGTACGATCCTTATATTCTATGATAAGTTTTTATAAAGCTTATCTTGTCAATCATGTTCCATACATAATACTTGGTTATATACCTTCTGGATATCTTGGTAAGCTTGATGGTATTAATAGCCTTGCTCAGTATGCTGCTCCTGTTGTATGCTTTATCAGTTAGTTGTTGTTATCTGCTTTAACCTTCTGAGGTTTTATAGTTTCAGCGGGGAGTTATGTTTCTCACTGGGACTATGTCTGACCCTGCTGGTTTACACCCTTTTTAGGTGATCGCTCTTGACACGGTGGTGGTCGTGAGGTTGCGGCTGAGCAGTAAGAAGAGAAGTAGAAGGCAAGAGATGGACATGATGTTGTTTTGGTGGTTTTGTAGTGGATTCCTAGAGTCATCCCTGTACTCTCAGGTCCTTGAAGGTGTTTTGACGATGTTTCTCGATGTCTTGCAGTTGTAATTTTTGTATATCCTACTACTGGCCGTACGTGGCCTGTTATGTATGTATAAACAGGTGTTGAACTCTAGTGCTAATAGTATAGCTAGTTTCGATAAGTTGTAGACCTATAACATGGCTTGTGAATGTTTATATAACATGTTTCTCTGTAGGATCTGGATGCAAAAGTACTCTCATGTATGCTTTCCACAATCAGTTTTAATTAACCCATGTTTTCGGTAATGTGAGGTTCCACATGTTTTTGTGTGTCATCTCGTTGTCCGTGTGATGGTGGGGTGTCACAGATATAGGAATGCTAATATTTCCCTTCAAGCTCTTTGACTTTCGACAGAGGGTCTATCTTCTATTGAGGACTCCCTAAGTGGAAGACCCCGGAAGGAGTGTGAGTGATAACTGCCCAAAACCTTGAGCTTGAGGTCTCAATTATGAATTCACTGGAGGAAATCTCTATAATATGATCATCTGAATAACAGACATGTGATGCCATGGTGCCAATTTCGAAGTGGATAGATTCACTCTCTATGACAACTCGGGTTAGAAATATGTGAAAAAGACTCATGGGATGAAGTGTACGAATTCATTTTATCTAGGGTGGGGCAGCGTGTCCCTCTCATGGTGTATTCTAGTTGATACAGGTAGGCTTGACTGCTGGTGCTAATCTCTATCAATTTATAGACATGGCTTTGCTAACCGAGCTTCCTTGTCTATCTCATTTGTGTTGGTTCCCAATAGATAATTAATTTTCAAGATGGTAGTGGTAGGTGGATGTAGAGAAATGGTGCAACACAACATCAACGACTGGATTGAACTCGAATGCTCCTATTCGGTTAGTTGTGCTTGAATCCGGTCAATTGCACTTGAATCTAGTCAACTTGATCAGATTCAAGAGGAGGTTTGTCCTGGATTGAGTTGACATGGGCATTCATCAAGTGGCAAAGTTAGTGATTTGAAGGAGTAATACCATGTTGTAGAGACATAGACCACATATGCTGAGCTTGACTTGGCAGAGAAGAGGATAAGGACAGGCTAAGTACTACTCGAACTCAATTGTCAGATTCAAACGACCCATTGTTCAAATTAAAGGTTGTGGTTGAAGCTATCATGCAATGAATATGGCGGCATGGTAGGACCAAATAAGGGTTATAAGGGAAGCTACTCCAATTTAGACACAAGATCATCGACAAAGATGATCTATAATACTGGAAATCAATCACGATATGTGATGAGTTGGAGTTGAGAGTTGAGAAGCTGGCTTGGTGTGGAAATGTTGATCGAGTTTGAGCATTCTCATAGGTGTAGTTGTAGATTCCATTACTGTTCAAATTCGAACAACTAGATGAAAAGATTGTAGTGTGCAAGTCCCATCAATAGGACCTACACTTATCCACAAACTATAGTTGTCCATATTTGTGTATTGTTCTTATCGATAAGCTATAGCTATTCAAATCTAGAATTTGGGCTATTGGATTATTCTTATTTGGACACTACAAGTGTCCAGATTTTAACCTTGCATTTGGTTTTTCAACTGATCAATGCCGAGAGCATAAAATAAAACTTAATGGGAATTCATTTACAATTTGCAGCTCAAGTCCAAATAGGACGTTGTACAAGTTGGGGGAGAGACAAATTTCACAGTTTTCCAAATTCAATATTGATCTGGATCATGTTGATTTGCTTGAATTTGAGCCTCAGCCATGATCAAACTTGCTCAAAACTATTGTCCGAGTTAAAGCAACGATACTTGTAGAAGCACAAGTGAATAATGGTCCACATGCAAAAGAAAAATACATGAATAAAGGAAAATCAAGAAAATCAACAAATCTAGCAAAGATCTAATATGGTGCATGCATAAAAACTATATCTAAATAGTTAGATAAAAGTGACTAACCAAGTGACAAAACTAAAAAACAAAATTTATTTTAACAATAAAGGAAAAAAGGATAGGGTAAGAGAGAGGGGTGATTTTCCCATGATACAAACCCTAGAATCCCATATCCTATATTTTGGGACCAGTGACTCCTGTATCTTTCTAATTGGGTTTGCCATGTAGAAGTGCATAGGCAAATAGGCTGAACCCATTGATCTTGAAGTAGAGAAATAAAATCTGGTGACTCTGTAGATTTACATCTATGTTGGTATCGACTTAAATTGCAATAAGATGAATTCCTCAACACAACATCCTTGATGTACCCTCTAAGGTATGAATATGAATATGTATGCCCTAAGATGTCGACACATGATGAGATGGATGGAATAGGTTGCAAACTTTCTAAAGAACTTTTCCCTTGACACACTCTAAATCTAGAATTAGATGCCTGAGAGAATCTCCAATTCGAATCTTGGTCATACAACCATCATTTGAACATGGGACAACCCTAAGTGAGTCTATTTGTGAATCCTTCAACACAATATTATCCTCTTCTATGGGGGATGGGTTGTCCTCATGTGTTGCAACTATACCATGAAACTATGCCAAGTCTGCACCTTGTGGACTATCATCACCCTATAAGGGGGTGAAGCAGAAGTAGAGTCTTACAATATCATCTTGTAGCCATCATTTATAAGGTTATCTCCCCATGGCATGCAGTCAAATTATCATCATTGTCAAAAAAAAACTATTCCATCCCAAGGTAGATACCATGTCTGTTATATTATGACATGACTCAACCTGATGTGCCACTTTGGGCCAAGGAAACAAACACATGTGACCAATCAAGTAAGCCATCTAACTGATCTATAAGCGATGTGGTGGGTTATTGGCTGTCTTGTGGCTTGTGAATATATTCATCAGCTACCCTATCAAAAGGGTATTGCAATTCCTCCACTAGTTGTGTAACTAAATTGACTTGGTGGAACTAAGAGCTTCCTTGAGTAGGTACTTCACTAATAAATCTAGGTAAATCCAATTAGTTGTCCATATATGATGGTGAGATGAATTCCTCATCAGGTCTAGTGGAGTGGGTGTGATGATCAAGTCTTCATAGGTCTATACTAGCACCTATGAATGTGGCAAGATGGAACTCACAAGCTCTCGAAGTCTACTGCTTTGTCTAAAAGCCTCACTTCTAAGTTGTTGGGTTAGTACACCTTCAATGATTGTTATTGGTGACGTATACACTAGATGTGGCTCTACAACATAGACATTTGTGTGTGGACACCTTCTCCTGCATGAGGCATCATTCTCATGCCTCTTGGGAGGAAACGTTGGTGTGTGACATAGTAGCATTAGCTTTAAGATTACTCAATGATAGAGTATATGATAATTGTGGGTATTGATGCAAAGCTACCAACTGAAGTGAACAATCCTCTATAATCATCCAACAGATAGAACTTTACAAAAGTTTAGGGGGGTAGGGGGACAAGATGATCTGCATTGTAGTGACTAGATCTATTGTTGAAAATTTGAAATAAAGAAATAGAAGGAAAAAACATATCAATGTGTATGGACAAATATATATGAAAATAGAGAAAAAATATGCATTCATAAACAAGCTTAGTCTAATTAGAACAAAAGGTGTTAAACATGGGAAAACCACATCCATAGCAATGATGCCAAAAGTTGATCACCATCACAATGTGTATCCAAAATATGAGTGTAATGAACCTGGTCCATTAAGGATAGAACTTTAACTTTATAACCTGAAACCTTAGGACACCTATAATGAAATACAGGGATAAAGTAGTGAGATGAGTTTGAACACAGGGACATGAGGTGTTTAGTCACCTAATATTCATCTCTTACTTGTCTATGCAAAATAGATGGGTAGTATATTCTTAAAACTTAAATCAAGGAAAAGAAAATAAAATAGACTAAATAAAGAAATAAGATTCCATCAAATCCTACTAAACAAGAAAATAAGTTTCAGTTTATGCAACCATGAATTAGGTAGTCTATGCACTTGACGCTCGAGAATAGACAACCCTCAAACACCCTATCTAACAACTAACATCCTAACTGTAACACCCCTGACCTGGGTTATGGCCTAACCCTAGATGTTTTGCTTAAGTAAGCTACTTACAACTTGTTCTTATGTTTTGGGAAAAGTAATTAGGACCTTTGTGAATAATATTCTCAAAATTGATCTTACATGCAAACTATATGTGCATTGTATAATAACCTAAGTGAAAAGTACAATTTACCCAAGATAAAGGTTATGTTGAAAATGTTACATGTTGAATATATTCTAAGTGTTTTGTATGTCATGAAAGAGAATATGATGCTAAGTGGTGTCTTGTGCAAAGCCTAAACCCTAAGTGAGAACTTGTGTAAATAATGCTAAGTGCTTGGTGCATCAATTAAAGTACAATTTGCAATATGTACAAAATGTAGGGTTAATATGTAATTTATCACCTCTAGATTGTTTTTACTCTTACCTAGTATTATCTAGAGGAAAGAGAAAGAAGGATACAACATGATTGAAGCATCTTGAAGTGTTATTACTCTTTATAATAAAAAAAAAAGAAAATGCATAAGTTAAAGTTATACACATGAGCCATATAGATTGTGGACTAAGGAAAGGAGTCCCTATCGGCCATAGAGCCATAAGAAGAGCATTCTATCATTTTTTGGATCCTTGGTTTGACCCATAATAGGCAATGCACTTCAAGGAAAAAGAAAAGGCATCGATTTGCAACTTGCCTTGGAAATGATGGAGTTGAATAAAATAATACGTTAGTGGAAGAGAGCTTTCGTAGGAGGCAACTCAAGGGTAGCCCCTTATCTTTTCTTTATTCTTTTACATGGAAAATAATAGTGGCATGCATGCAAGAGCATGTGTCTACCTTGCATGTTTAGGTGGCATGAAGCACCTTAAGTAAGTGACACCTATGACTCTTTTTTCTATACACCTAAAGTATAAATACCTTGACCTCCATTTTTTGGCAAGATTTAAGCAAGTGTTCTTTTCTCTTGTATCGTGCAACACCCCCTCTCGTGACGCCCATAGTGAAGAGGGTTGAGTGGTATCGGCCAAGGAGGAGAGATATCGGCCAAGGAAGGTTGAAGCAACCAATTAAGGTGATATCACCCAAGATGATGAAGGATATCATGCAAAAGCTTGGAGCCCAAGTCTTGGAGCTTGGAGAAGGTCCACCTTCAACCTTGGGGCATGAGGAAGTGAATCTTGAAGCTTGAAAGCTCTTTGAAAGGCAGGTTATATAACTTAAACCCTTCAATATTATTTATCCTTTCTTCAATGTTGTTCAAATTGTTGATTATTTGCAAATTAGGGTTTCCTATGATCAATTGATGTAATCATGGGTTCCAAAATGTAATTAGGATTGTTATCCATAGTTTTGAATAAGATTAATGATCTTGAGGTTGTTGATGATGACATCATCATTGGATACCCGATACGAGTTGATCATTCTTGAACAATCCGATATGGGTTGGAGATCTTGTAACCCGACATGGGTTAGAGACTTGGGAAAACTGATATGGAACCCAATATGGAGACTTGCTCGATATGTACGTAAGTCATAGTAGGTCTTATGGACGATATGAAGGATCCTTATCCATCTCTTATACTTAGCACAAGGGTGAAACAATACCTTGTGCCCGATATGTGTAAAACCCTAGAATGAGGATGGGTGCCCAATATGCATGGCTGATATGGTACCCAATATGCATGGCTGATATGGTGGCCAATATGCATGGCCGATATGGTGCCGCATATGCATGGCCGATATGGTTCCCAACATGCATGGCCAATATGGTGCCTAACATGCATGGCCGATATGGTGACCCAAGATGATGCACGATATTGTAACTTAAGTGGATTCACGATATGGTAACCTAAGTGGGTACACAATATGGTAACCTAAGTGGCTGCACAATATGGTGGATGTACGATATGGTGATAGGGGATATGTCGTATACCAGATATGAGTATGTGGTTATACCACATGATCAAATCGAATACTTGACAAAATGATATATGTATCTTCAAATACAATAGAATGACATTATCAATCATGCTACTTGACTTGGTAGGCATGTCCTTAATTATTAAGATTAACTAAGTGATAAATATGATCTATGTAATATTGAGATACAATGAGCTTAACTCATTTGATATTGATAAGGTTGTAAACCTTAAATATGTGAACTAAGTAATTTACATCCTAGTGAGGATGAGAGAGAAACTAAGACTTGAAAGATAAGTATGTGATTAGCATACACTAATACTCTTGAGATGAGTGGAGTATGAGTTAGGGCATGGTCATTGCTAATGAAATCTTAAAACCCTAATTGGTTAATTATAACCCAAATTCATTAGGGAAGACGTGTCCCTTAGTACTTCATGATTAGAATCATATGTTGAGATGGTTGATAAAATGATATGATAATCATGCAAGTATCCTTAAGTAATAAGCATGGCTAAGTAAGAGCTATGTGGTTATGTGATATAGACTCAATCAACTATGTGGACTATGTGAACAAATATCTGGGTCTGATGATCTAGGGATATTGATCATCTACTAAGTGATGACAATACTCAGTGATGAATTAGAATACCAAGTATGATAGTGATGTAAGATTGAGATTCTAAGTGATTTATGTGTCTCAGTGAATATGAAAGTATTTGATAAATGCAATTATGCTTTTATTTGTAGCAATTGATATAATGTTTGTTAGAAACATTGGTTGATGAATTAATACTTTCATACATCTTGATAAAATAGACGTTATACATGTTCTTTATATTTCTTTTTAAGTAAATAGATGTTTTATAATTCTGTCTAGTTTTATATTATTTCCTTTGATAATAATATTGTTGGCATAGAGTTATATCTCTCACTGGTACAATAGTCTCACCCCGTGGGATCCACAATTTTTAGGTAAGACGTGGACGGGGGACTAAGAATTGGGCTGCAGAAGAAGGAGTGTATCAGCAAGGATCATAATTGTATCTCAGATTGAGTATGTTGTCTGTAATGTCCTATAGATAGAAGTCCTATGCGTCATCTTTGTACTCGCATGTCCTTGGGAGATAGTCTTAATGGTTTTCACGAGCAACTTGAGATTTTGGTTAGCTTATCTTGAGGATTTTATGTTGTTACTGTGTGTATTATAGCAAAGCAGCTAGTACTTGTTATCCTTGAGAAGAGACAGAACACTGAATGTATAATGTGTATATAAGGCTTTGGTTCTTTATGTAAGAGTTTTCTGGAAGATGGATCTATGTGCAAAATGGTTTTAAATTTCAGTGATTTTTTTTGTTAATCCACTGTTTATGGTTATTCTGCTTAATTAGTAATGATTTGTTTGTAGGTTTGAGAATGGTCGTTTCAAGTTTGGTATCAAAGCGTAAGGTTCATTGAGTCTACAGAGACATAGGAATAAGGTGTTGAGTCTGTGTTAGTGTCCTCCAGTATACCCTATAGTGACTTCTACTTATGAAGAAAGGGGGAAGTTTATGAATGACTGGAGAACATGAAGAATACATTGCTTAGATCAATGTTGTTTGCACCAGGAATGGGTGTAAGGGATCAAGAAAGGGAAGAACGAGTGCTTGAGAATTCCCATATTGACCCAATCAGGACAGGGAATCTTGCTTTTTTTATGCTCTTGTTGGGCAGGTTAGGACAACAATGATGCATATAGTAGACTGGATACTAGCATTACAACCTAAGTCACCAGTCCTCAATGCAGAAACTTTGGGTTCTGAAAGGGTTCCTGAATGACATAGTCATGTTGGAACAATGGAAATGTGGGAAGAATTAACATATGGCGAGAAAATAGACTCTACCATAAGTTAAGACAAATAGTACATCTATGATAGTAGTACCCAAGGAGGGGCAATAAGCTGAGAATCAAGGAGAAGTCTCTACAATTCTAGAAATAGTTGTCTAGTTGTTCTAAAAGACCATAGTTTTTGGTGCCACCAGTACAATAAATGCTTAATGCTCCGGAATAGTAGTCACTAAGAAAAGGCAAAAGTCCTAACCTTCCACTTGTAAGAACTTCTGACTTAGGTTTTACATCAGTAATAAGACCGATAAGACCATGGTAAGAGGACAAAACATGTTATAGATACAGACATGTTGAGCATACTGAACCCCTTTTGTTTAAAAGAAGGGAGGAAATGACCCAACAACTGAGGAAGACTCGACATGACGTATGAAAGTCATAGCCCAATAGGGTACAAGGGAAAAAGAAATGACATGAAACAACTAGACTCTACGTGTTAAGTCAACATGAAGCGATAGATGACCATGAGGGGTAATAGCCAGATAAAGATTTTCCATTTTGATATGCCTTCTTTCAATTTTATCTGATAAACATAACGGGGATTGTTTTTATTAACTTCTCTATTGTTTTCCCTATGGGAACACAGGGGAGAAATGATGAAAGCTAGAATTTATATTTTGTTCAGTATTATTTTAAATGCTTTATAATTACTCTTGTCTGTGTGAAAGAGAATGAGGCATAGAGAGGTGATGCTACGAGAAAATATAGGGATGCTAAGTCCTATGCTTTGATAATATAAAAAGTAAGGAATAGATTGTTATCTCTCTTATTACTCTGATCAAATAGTCATTTTGAGACAATCTAGTAAGCCTAACAAGACTGGAAATATGGCATAAGTGTTTTCATTACATCCTAAGTGCAGTAAATTGGAATATGAGATAATCTCAGATCAATCTGTGTGTATGAGGAAGTAAAAAGTATAACCCTCATGATAAGAGGAAGGATAATTAGGGAGATGATCCCTATACAATAAAGTCTATGTGAATAGTAAGGATCATTTCCATAATATGGAAATGGGAAATGTGATGAAATTATCGAATGTTCATAAACATGTTAGAAAAAACAAAGAAAGGAATGAAACAAAATAGGGAATTGCTAAGTGAACTTTCCCAAATATGTAGGGAATGCTAAGTGAACTTTCCCAAATAAATATGGAATGCTAAGTGAACTTTCCCAAATAAACAGGGATTGCTAAGTGAACTTTCCCAAATACGTAGGGATTGCTAAGTGAACTTTCCCAACCAAACCGGGATTGCTAAGTGGACTTCCCTAACTAATAAAGGATTGCTAAGTGGACTTTCCCAACCAAACAGGGATTGCTAAGTGGACTTCCCTAACTAATAAAGGATTGCTAATTGGACTTTCCCAACCAAACAGGGATTGTTAAGTGGACTTCCTTAACTAATAAAAGATTGCTAAGTGGACTTTCCTAACTAGACATGGATTGCTAAGTGGACTTCCCTAACTAATAAAGGAATGCTTAGTGGACTTTTCTAACTAGACAGTGATTTTCTAAGTGGACTTCCCTAACTAATAGAAGTTGCTAAGTGGACTTCCTCAACTAAATATATGTTTCCTCTTTGATGAACAACCTTGGATAATGATGGGGGTATGTTCCTTCCTTTCATGAACATGGAAATCAAGTGAGTTTTATAACACTTGATGTGCATGAGTTAGGATCGTTCATTTGATGGGTACTTAGATAAGTATCAGTTCGTTTGGGACTTTAGTTCCAGAATTAAGATATGTGTGATATATATATATATATATATATATATATATATATATATATATACATGTCTTAGATTAAAGAAAGATCCTTCTATATGTTTAAATTTGGTATTCGTAATGAGGAGTTGGAAATGAGTAGGATGTGATGAGTTTTTGACACATGTGAAGAATACCAAGATGAGGAATTCTGGTACCCAAGATGTGTCAGATGATATGAGAGATTAATAATATAACTTCCGATAAAATGAATAATGTTTGGTAACTTAGAAGGGCCAACCTTGAAATAACTATAATATGGAGATCATATGTTAGGGGTTTATGCTCCGCATAAACATAACATCGATAAGGAGGTACTAATTGAAGGAAAAATTGTAGAGTCATTTTAAGAAAAGCTTATCAAGCTAAAAATGATTCCTTAAAAATATCCCTATCTAGATTTGTTGAGGGAACTTATACCTGATCTCTAGAGATACCTCCGAGATAAGTTATTCTTTGACAAGTAGCCTCTCCTTATGACAAGAAAATAAATAGTTAATAGGATAGCTGATACAAGTCATAAGAAAGATAGTGTTGAACCAATATAATAGACTGGTACAATAGAGGTATGAATAGACTTGTACCCTCATATGAAGGACAAAATGTAATGAATATACTTGTATCCTCATATGAAGGATAGAATGTAACTGTGTTCTGGGAAGGACAGTTGAGTATAACAGATTCTATGATAATCATGTGTGAAAGGGATCTTGTACTGGTCAAATTTTAGCAGTATCTCCATGACATCGAGATGTTATGTGGACACTTTGTGATATGATGCATGAACAACAACTGTCTCCCTTTATCTGGTATTTCGGGGATGAAATCCTTGTTAGGGGTTTATAACTGTAACACCTCTGACCTGGGTTATGGCCTAACCCTAGATGTTTTTCTTAAGTAAGCTGCTTACAACTTATTCTTATCTTTTAGGAAAATTAATTAAGGCCTTTGTGAAGTTTATTCTCAAAATTGAGCTTATATGAAAACTATGTGTGCATTATATAATAACCTAAGTGAAAAGTACAATTTACCCAAGATAAAGGTTATGTTGCAAATGTTACATTTTGAATATATTCTAAGTGTTTTGTATGTCATGGAAGAGAATATGATGCTAAGTGGTGGCTTGTGCAAAGCCTAAACCCTAAGTGAGAACTTGTGTAAATATTGTTAAGTGCTTGGTGCATCAATTATAGTACAATTTGCAATATGTACAAAATGTTGGGTTAATATGTAATTTTTCACCTCTAGATTGTTTTTACTCTTACGTAGTGTTTGTTGGTATGTATGCCCTGAGAGCCGATCATGGGATGATTGGTGGGATACATTAAGATTGATTTGATAAACATCAAAGGCAAGCTTCCAATTCTTTCTAGTTCAATCATATGAGATAGTGATAGAACATATTGAATGTCTAGAGAATGACAGTACTCAATGACGTATGCCTTCAGGTTAAGGATGTGAACGATCAGATCATACGGATGCTAAGAGTTTGTACATTCTTGTTATGTCCCTAGTAGGATGTCATTATGGAAGGTAGATAGACAGCAATGACACACAAGACTAGATTGTGGTGTTGGTTGATGACAGAATCTCATTAGTCATGATATAGAGATATCAAACCAAACACATAGGTACTTGTTAGAGAACAAGTGTACCAGACAGACCCACCGTGAGTTTGACACATGGAACCATGACATGGTAGTCACAGTCAGTACTCACAGTGATGGTGGTGAGTGTTATTCTTTGACCTAAAATCACTACACCCAACACATGTCGTTGGGCACACTTTGACATCATCAAACGCAGTCCTGAAACATGGGTTGTTATAAAGGTGATGATTGGGTGGATTTGACACATGGGGCTTTTGAGGGGTGAGTGATAGATATGGGATTTGTCCCTCCTGAGGGAGCTTGATATACAAGGCCACTTGATGAGTAGGATTGAAATAAGCGTGCACACACATGTGTGAATCAGTATGTGATATTGATGTCATACATATCTCTTCCAATCTACTCTGAGATCAAGAAAGTGAATGAACGTTGACAGGATGACTGTTCCATGCCTCGAGTTCATTCGAGATATCAGTGACAAAATTATTATACATTCACTGTAACACCATTCACGGATTGTAGGATTGAAAGTTGTTCTCCAACTTTCTATTTCACTTGGGTAGCACTGATGTGTGACTAGGCACCGCTCTTTGGTTGTGAAGTCATAAGTGTTATGGACTTTCACTGCCAATGCGAAATGGACCTGCATGGTCACACACATAGGATTTAACCTGGAAGAGGAGTTTTGTCCACAAACAATGTTTAGATTGATTGCTAAAGGAGTCTAGTAGTTCAATTTAACATTCAATCAATTGATAGCTCAGCATCATAATGTTCAAGGTGTTGGACTGATTGATTAGAGTATCAGATTGATTGAAACTGTAGTTGACTGTTTCTGCACAATCTGCACTCCCAACCGATCGGCTCATGTGATGAACTGATCGGCTGAGCTTGGTGAACCGATCGGCTCAAGTGGTGAGTCGATCGGCTCATGGACATGGTGAAATGATTGCTTCAAGTATTGAAACGATCGATTCAACTGGTGCAACCAAGCAAGTTGGGAAAATAGGATTGATGGGAAATTTCTTTTCATTTCACTTGCCCAATTTGATTGGAACAAGGATTGGTATTTGATACCAATTAGAAACAAAATATGGAAAGTCAATTCGGAACTGACTAGGACCACGAACCAACCGGTTCAGAAGTGAACCGACCGGTTGAGGTGTCCCAACCGATCAGTTAAGGTTTCAACTGACTGGCTCAGTTCCCCAACCGACCATTTTAGAAATGAAACGATCGGTTCAGGTTGCGCAGTTGGTTGTTTGTGTGGAAAATCTCAAACCCTTCTGCTCCTGCTTTAGTCCCATATTGCCCAGGATAGAGAACCATGTACCATGACCCTCATATATATATAGGGGTATTGGGGGCTTCTCAAAGTACAACTCAGTGCAACCAGTTGCTCTATGAAGTTGTCATTCTCTCTAGTTTTGGTAACTGAGAGAGCCCGAGCAAGTGCTACCCGATAAGGGAGGCACAGCAAGAGAAGGACAACTGTAAAAAGCGACTGGTGGCAGGAGAGTGTGTCGGTGACTAGTACGCTGACAGGAGGGTGCGACTCCTTCCAATTCCTTGTGAGACAAGGAGATTGGAGTTCCAGGTGGTCTGTGTGGACTATTTCAGAGGCGGGAGATTTCTGCCACTCGGAGGACAGCTGTCAATCCCGATAGTCCTGGTGAGACCAGGAGTCGTCAGTCCTGGTGCGACCAGGAGCTGCACAGACACTGTCCAAGACCGGAGGTGAAGACCGCACAAGGCGCGAGGTATTGTCGTCGAGCAAGCCTCAGGACAAGGTATGATTCCACAAACCATACTTTCTTATTGTATAGACGTTGATGTGTTTCCTTGTTCTGGGTTTGGGGAGGAGAAATTTTTTTGTTTCTGCTGCCTTCTCTGCCTCCCCTAAAACCCAACAGTGGTATTAGAGCCACGTCAATTGCTCTATACTTTAGGATTATCGATATGATAGATTTTGGTTTGTCGCCTTTATTTATTGCATACGATGCGAATAAATTTGGCTTTATGCATGTCCAATCCTAAATCCACAAATCCCAATTTACATATATGATATGTATTATGAATGCACTCGATACGTGTCGCCCTTAAACGAGTTTTGTGGTGGATGTATAGCGTGGTTATGGCCAATAAACCCTATCTGTGTGTTGTTATATGTGGTTGCTTGCATCTCGGTTTGCGCACCGATCTTCCTTCTCCTATTCCTGATGTAACTCAAAATAATTCGAGATTTCTTTCGTACCTTTGCTCCCCTCGAATGTAACTCGAGGTTTCTCTTTTTACAATGTAAAATAGGATAGAATTTTATTTCCTGTTATGTCAAAGAACGGAGGACATCTTGACGACAGTTGAGACGATTGGTTCAAGGTGTGAACCAATCGGTTGACGTTCAAGACAATCGATTCAAGGAGTGAGCCGATCGGTTGATGACCGGTTCGAAGAGCGAGACAAGCGGGTGGCGGCCATGATGAGATGCACGACGACCAGGCGAACCGATCACATGTCTTGATCCATGTGTAGTGGCAGTGAAAACCCGATCACAGCCTAGTGACTTTTATCATTGCTTAGCTTCCTTAATTTTACTTGCTTGCTTTATTTTACATGTTCTTCGTTTAAAACAACAAAACCAACCTTTCGATTTAAGTGCCCACTATTAAGAGACTAAGTGAAGTTATAGAGTTTTCCATCTTGTTGCTTGCAACAAGACCGTTGTCCTGTGGATTCGACCCTTAACTATACTACGATAAGACTTCCACGTATCTTAGCATACGTGGGTGGAGTTCTCTATCTAGTATAAGCAAGGCTAAACCTAAAGACTTACAATCTTTAGGATTTTTGGTTGGTGCACGCAATTCCATGTAAGTGGAAGCTCCATCAGGCACCCAGTCGACCGGCCTGATGGCGAGCCGATAAGTCATGTGATGAGTTGATCAAACCCAGAAAGGCAAAGCACAGAGTTCATCTTGTACAAGTTGCATGTGATGTAGACCTAGATGACCGTGATTCCTCTTGGCTCGAGGAATCACATTAGGATGGTCACATGTTTTCTATGGGATATAGCATGTATATGATACATACTATGTATTGTGGTGATTGGATATGTATATGTATATAAAAACCAAATCCCTCATTAAAATATTAAGTTTTAGATGCCTTCCAAATGCGACACACGTGAAAAGCTTGATCGACCAAGTGTGGGCACGCCCTAGCGTGGTGCACCATCTATCTCGTGGAAGCGTGACAGATGGATATGTGGGTCTTCCCTAGCAGGGTGCATATTCATCGTGTTTTCTTTGGGTCAAACTTAACAAGGTGATCTAGATGGGATCTAGTACCTTGAGGCATGGAGGTGATCATGGCAAGGAGTTGCATATGACATCTAATCAAGAGTTGCATATGATGCAATTGGCAAGAGTTGACTACCTGAGAGATCTAAGTTGTGGGTGACAGCCCTAGCTGGTCCATGACATAGAGGATTTTAGGATCTTGCCCACTAAAAGGTTATACGTTGCAATCTTCCAAATTGATGGTGAGGGCTATCAACTTGAACTAAAATAGTGGGAGCGATAATTAATTAAAGGCCTAATTATATCGTCAACTTTTCAAATCAATCAAATAAGTCAAAAATGAGTTTTTGGACTAAAATTGCATATATTTCCTTTTGTACAATAAATGGTTGATCAACAATAATCACTTATTTGCGATCAGTCTTTGAGACCAACAAATTAAATGGGAATAATTCCACGATTGGTTAGGATGACGAGAAGTGTTCTCAATCAAAGAGTGAAAGCTCTAAGTCCTAGTTATACCATAACCAGATGAACTCGATCCTACCACACCAATGGCTGAAAGTATGCTTATGGAAGCATACTGAGGATGGCATTGATGTGGAGTGCTTGATGTTGTGTTCCCTGAACTATGAGTTGCAGAGACAACATGAGACATATGATGTCTCCAGGACACTATCTTAGTATGTCATGACAGAAGGAGATCCAGTAAGGTATTCACACACTCAATGTGATTGGGTATGTGAAAAGACCTGACTAAGAAGGATTCCCTCTGAGCCAAGAGTTGGCTATTGGTATGATGCTGCAAATGTTGCAAGAATCATACAATTCATGATAAGCTACAACATGAACAACTTTGACAAGCGTTGATAGAGTTGTTGGACATGTTGAGGATAGTAGAGGCAAAGATGAAGAAATACAAACCATAATCTTTGATGTGATCAAAGAAAAGGTAATTCTTAAAGGCAAGGACAAGGGCAAAGCAAAGAAGTGTTCTGATGCTAGCCAGCAATCCAAGCCGTCTTCAACCTCAAGGCACATGGGGAAAGAGTGTGTGAGGGATTTCCCTCTATATCTGGAAGAACAAAAGAAGATGAAGGAGGGGATGGAGATCTCCACCTAAGGTATCATGAAATGAACCGCTTCTTTATCTAAGGTATATGATACCAAGATATGGATATGTCATATATGATATGCAATATCCACAAATAAGTGATGGCCTTTGTGGAAGGACCAAGAAAGGAGTACCCATCATTAAAGCAAGTGTTGTTGCCATAGATAGGAGTACCTTTCAGTTTATTTCAGCCTAAAGGGCATGAAATAGAGTTGAGAACTGCTATTTCATATTTGCCAATAGATAGAAATACTTTATTTTTTCATATTGTATGACAATGATGGAAATCAATAAAGAGATGTTTCAATTTCTAAAGATATGATCTTTGTGGCAATGCCTTGTTTATCTTGTGGTATTTGATATGCATAAGATAAAATGATACCTAAAAGTTATAGATAACTCAAACAATCAAATTAGCATCAATCATGAGAAATTCATTTCTAGTTTCCATGTGATGGATAAATCTAGACTCTTTTGGTTAGAGAACCAGTAAGAGACATGAATATCTTGGACATGATTAATCAATCTTCACTAAAGGTAGTGGGAGAATGATTATCCTATTAGGTATGATACATGTGATGTATTTACATACCTATTGGAATAAATGCTAATACTTCAAATGGTGTTTGGAGAAATACCAATATGAATATCTTGAAGTGTTCAAGATTATCATAGATGAAGTACAAATTTGGTAAAGTGTTAATTCTTAATGAGATCAATGAATGAAATACTTGGACCAAATGTTTGAGATCCTTATGGGTGATTATGATAGTGTATCATAGTGAACTCATGATTAAGGCATGGTGATGTATAAATCAAGAAGGAATCATACTCTAAGGAGTTAGAGAATGATTATCAAATAACTGAATTCTTCTTAATAAAAGAATACCCCTCACTAATAAAAGAAATTAAGAATCACAAGGGTTGTGAATTCTTATATCCTTCCACCTCAATTATCTATGAGATGAGTTGTTCATGTGATGAGTCAACTATCTAGATTAATATGAGGAACCAAATTTTGAGTTATGGTTTATGACCATTTCATCCTAAATGACATCCATGTGAATCATAAGGTATGAACTTGATGGTAGCACCCATTGGATGAAATCCATATGTGCAAATAAGTCTTTAGCGTTAAGACACATGGATAACATTTTGAGAAGGATGATGCTTGTTGATTGCAACTTAATGACTAAGACATTTGGCTTATGGATACTAAAACCACATTCCTATGAGGAATAAAACAAGGATGTGTACGTGACACAACCTATAAGGTTTATGAATCCAAATGAATTCTATAAGTTACAATGGACTAATCAATGTGATTGATTGAGTACAAGCAACTCAGAATTGGATCTTTACTTTGATGATATAGTCAAAGGGTTTGACTGATATGTCAAAGATAAAGAAGGGATCTGTGATTTAGTGGGAGCGTGTTCGCATTCCACATGTTGATGTGAAATGGAAATGTTCTAGAATGGAAATCCAAAAGTGGAAATTATCTTTAAGGAAGATAGAGATGTTTCCTATGTGATAGGAATAGAGATCTATAGAGATAGTTCTCGAAAACCTCTTGACCTGAAAAGAGAAAGCATACATTGGCAATCTGTACTGAAGGGTTCAGTATGCACAGATTCTGTGAGAGAAAACTTGTCCATATTACATGGAGTTACTATCCCAAGGCCAAGTGACCAATTCTTATGAAGAATGGGAACACTAAGAATAGATATGGATCTATCATGTATGTAATCATCCCATCATCTTGCATGTATGGACATGGCAAGAATAAAATGCATTTATCATATTGTATGTAGGACATGACAATATGATATGCTCATCCTGATAACTCGTATGTGAGACATGACGAGTGGATGTCTGTCTACTTCCAGTAAGGGTTATTGGAATACCATGAGAACTTTATAAGTACTTGAGAAGTATTGGTTCTATGGAGATAAGGAAGAGTTCAATGTAAAGAGTTACATTGATGTGAACTTCTGAAAGGACAGAAAATTAATCGCAAAATATATATAAGATATATAAAAGTGAAAGTTTGTTGATAATTGGAAGTGTTCCAATAAAACCATTTAAAAGGGAAATACCGAGTATCTATGTGTTAGAACAGTAGTGGATACTATATGGATCTGGAAGTTCATGAGATGAACTTATAGATGTTCCACTCATTGATGAAAAGTATGGAATCCTTGATCATGCAATGTGGCTAAAGGTTAGCAAAGGAATACTAGATTGCATATTACGACAACTCCATCTCATACGTGTGACGTACAACGAAGAGATGAGAGACGTGCAATTTATACTAACTTTGGCAAGGTGTTGCCATTACTCATTATGATCGCACTAGAGCAGAGTAACATGTGGGACATGTTTGAAGATCACTATGAATACGATTCAAGGGTGATTGGCTCACAGTGCAAGTGGGAGTCTATTGGTATGTATGCCCTCAGATCCGATCATGGGAGGATTGGTGGGATACATTAAGATTGATTTGATAAACATCAAAGGCAAGCTTCCAATTCTTTCTGGTTCAGTCATATGAGATAGTGATAGAACATATTGAATGTCTAGAGAATGACAGTACTCAATGACATATGCCTTCAGGTTAAGGACCTGAACGATGAGATCATACGGATGCTAAGAGTTTGTACATTCTTGTTATGTCCCTAGTCGGATGTCATTTTGGAAGGTAGATAGACAGCAATGATACACAAGACTAGATTGTGGTGTTGGTTGATGACAGAATCTCATTAGTCATGATATAGAGATATCAAACCAAACACATAGGTACTTGTTAGAGAACAAGTGTACCGGATAGACCCACCGTGAGTTTGAAACATGGAACCATGACATGGTAGTCACAGTCAGTACTCACAGTGATGGTGGTGAGTGTGATTCTTTGACCTGAAATCACTACACTCAACACATGTTGTTGGGCACACTTTGACATCATCAAACGCAGTCCTGAAACATGGGTTGTTATAAAGGTGATGATTGGGTGGCTTTGAAACATGGGGCTTTTGAGGGGTGAGTGATAGATATGGGATTTGTCCCTCCTGAGGGAGTTTGATATCCAAGGCCACTTGATGAGTAGGATTGAAATAGGCATGCGCACGCATGTGTGAATCAGTATGTGATATTGATGTCATACATATCTCTTCCAATCTACTCTGAGATCAAGAAAGTGAATGAACGTTGACAGGATGACTGTTCCATGCCTCGAGTTCATTCGAGATATCAGTGACAAAGGAATTATACATTCACTGTAACACCATTCACGGATTGTAGGATTGAAAGTTGTTCTCCAACTTTCTATTTCACTTGGGTAGCATTGATGTGTGACTAGGCAGCGCTCTTTGGTTGTGAAGTCATAAGTGTTATGGACTTTCACTGCCAATGTGAAATGGACATGTAGGGTCACACACATAGGATTTAACCTGGAAGAGGATTTTTGTCCACAAACAATGTTTAGATTGATTGCTAAAGGAGTTTAGTAGTTCAATTAAACATTCAATCAATTGATAGCTCAGTATCATAATGTTCAAGGTGTTGGACTGATTGATTAGAGTATCGAATTGATTGAAACTATAGTTGACTGTTTTTGCACAATCTACACTCCCAACTGATTGGCTCATGTGATGAACTGATCGGCTGAGCTTGGTGAACCGATCGGCTCAAGTGGTCAGTCGATCGGCTCATGGACAGGGTGAAATGATTACTTCAAGTGTTGAAATGATCGATTCAACTGGTGCAACCGAGCAAGTTGGGAAAATAGGATTGGTGAGAAATTTATTTTCGTTTCACTTGCCCAATTTGATTGGAACAAGGATTGGTATTTGATACCAATTAGAAACAAAAGATGGAAAGTCAGTTGGGAACTGACCAGGACCACGAACTGACCGATTCATAAGTGAACCGACCGGTTGAGGTGTCCCAACCGATCGGTTGAGGTGTCAACCGACCGGCTCAGGTCCCCAACCGATCATTTCAGAAATGAAACGATCAGTTCAGGTTGCGCAATTGGTTGTTTTTGTGGAAAATCTCGAACCCTTCTACTCCTGCTTTAGTCGCATATTGCCCGGGATAGAGAACCCTGTCCCATGACCCTCCTATATATATAGGGGTATTGGGGGCTTCTCAAACTACAACTCAATGCAACCAATTTCTCTGTGAAGTTGTCGTTCTCTCTGGTTTTGGTAACCGAGAGAGCCCGAGCAAGTGCTACCCGATAAGGGAGGCACATCAAGGGAAGGACAACTGTAGAAAGCGACTGGTGGAAGGAGAGTGTGTCGGTGACTAGTACACTGACAGGAGGGTGTGACTCCTTCCAATTCCTTATGAGACAAGGAGATTGGAGTTCCAGGTG
Organism: Alisma plantago-aquatica; assembly: GCA_963693085.1. Lineage (NCBI taxonomy): Eukaryota > Viridiplantae > Streptophyta > Magnoliopsida > Alismatales > Alismataceae > Alisma > Alisma plantago-aquatica. The sequence goes on from OY856409.1 coordinate 553,791,187, forward strand.
GTCCGTGTGGACTACTTCAGAGGCGGGAGATTTCTGCCACTCGGAGGATAGTTGTCAATCCCGACAGTCTCAGTGAGACCAGGAGTCGTCAGTCCCGGTGCGACCAGGAGCTGCACATACATTGTCCAAGACTGGAGGTGAAGACCGCGCAAGGCGCGAGGTATTGTCACCGAGCAAGCCTCGGGACAAGGTATGATTCCACAAACCATACTTTCCTATTGTATAGACGTTGACGTGTTTCCTTGTTCTAGGTTTGGGAAGGAGAAAATTTTTTGTTTCCAATGCCTTCTCTGCCTCCCCTAAAACCCAAGAGTGTTATCTAGAGGAAAGAGAAAGAAGGAGACAACATGATTGAATCATCTTAAAGTGTTATTATTCTTTATAATAAATAAAATAAGAAAATGTATAAGTTGAAGTTATACACATGAGCCATATCGATTGTGGACTAAGGAAAGGAGCCCCTAACGACCATAGAGACATAAGGAGAGCATTCTATCGATTTGTGGAGCCTTGGTTTGACCCATAACGGGCAAGGTACTTCAAGGAAAGAGAAAAGGCATCGATTTGCAACTTGCCTTGGAAATGATGAAGTTGAATAAAATAATAAGTTAGTGGAAGAGAGCTTGCCTAGGTGGCAACTCAAGGGCCATCCCCTTATCTTTTCTTTATTCTTTTGCATGGAAAAATAATAGTGGCATACATGCAAGAGCATGTGTCAACCTTGCATGGTTAAGTGGCATGAAGCACCTTAAGTAAGTGACACCTATGACACTCTTTTCTATAGACCTCAAGTATAAATACCTTGACCTTCATTTTTTGGCAAGATTTTTGGATCAAGCAAGTGTATTTTTCTCTTATATCATGCAACACCCCCTATTGTGTTGCCCATAGCAAAGAGGGTTGAGTGGTATCGGCCAAGGAGGAGAGATATTGACCAAGGAAGGTTGAAGCAACCAATTAAGGTGATATCACCCAAGATGATGAAGGATATCGTGCAAAAGCTTGGAGCCTAAGTCTTGGAGCTTGGAGAAGGTCCACCTTCAACCTTGGGACGTGAGGAAGTGAAGCTTGAAGCTTGGAATATCTTTGAAAGGTGGGTTATATAACTGAAACCCTTCAATATTATTTATCCTTTCTTCAATGTTGTTCAAATTGTTGATTATTTGCAAATTAGGGTTTCCTGTGATCAATTGATGTAATCATGGGTTCTAAAATGTAATTAGGATTTTTATCCATATTTTTGAATAAGATTAATGATCTTGAGGTTGATGATGATGACAACATCATTGGATACCCGATATGAGTTGATCACTCTTGAACAACCTAATATGGGTTGGAGATCTTATAACCCGACATGGGTTAGAGACTTGGGAAAACCAATATGGAACCCAATATGGAGACTTGCCCAATATTTAGGTAAGTCATAGTAGGTCTTATGGATGATATGAAGGATCCTAATCCATCACTTGTACTTAGCACAAGGGTGAAACAATACATTGTGCCCGATATGTGTAAAACCCTAGAATGAGGATGGGTGCCCAATATGCATGGTCGATATGGTACCCAATATGCATGGCCGATATGGTGCCCAATATGCATGGACAATATTGTAATACCCCTGACCTAGGTTATGGATTAACCCTAGAATTTTTTCTTAAGTAAGTTACTTACCAACTGGTTCTAGACTCTTGAAAAGTAATTAAGGCTTCTTGTGAAGTTTATTTTTAAGTTTGAGCTTAATTGCAAACTATTTATGCAAAATATGAAAGTCTGAGTGAAAAGTGCAATTTACCCAAGATGAGGGTTTATATTGCAAAATGACACTATGTTTGAATCACCTTTGAGTGGTGATACTCTTGGTAATGAAGGACCAAGAATGAGTTGAAGGCAAGAGCCTTATATGTGTTGTATCGAGTTGTAGACTTGATATAAGGAGCCATATCGACCAAGGAGCCAAAGTGGGAGCCTCCTATCGGTTTGTTGATCCTTGGAAAAGGCCATGATGGGAAGAGCACCTCAAGGAGGTGGCCCATGATGGGTTTCAAAGTTCCTTACAAAAAGTGTATCAGGTTGCTTATTTAATGAGTTAAAAATGAGATAACTTGCCCAACAAGATAAGTAAGGGCTAAGATATTGTCTCTAGGTTATCCCCTAGACTCTTGCATGGAAATATATACATGTGTGCATGAATGGACACATGTCAACCATGCATGGCCACGTGTCATCTAGTAGCATGAGGGAAAGACGCCTCATATATGATTTATCTCATGAAATCAAGTATATATACTTCACCTTTCACCAACTTATGAAAGTTTTCGATCCTCATAACTATTCCCCTTGGAGATATCATGCAAAGACCCTTAGGTATCGTGAAAAGCATCTCAAGGAGCTAGGAAAGCTCGAGCACCAAGCTTTAGGTAAGCTTTGGTCATCTTCAACCTTGGTTGAAGTAGGATATCGAGTTGTGAATATTTCTTTCTTTCTTTCTTCACCAAGTGCTTAGCTATGGTGATCTCTTATTCATGAAGGAGTTGTGAATGAGACCTGGACCTTGGATAGGTTCTTCTTCAACCTTAGGACGTGGATCTTTGGATCTTGGAGCCTTGAAGCTTATCGTAAGGCGGGTTATATAACTTGAACCCTATCATGTTATTATTCATCACCTAAATTGCTATACTTAATGAACTACTTTTAATTCCAAAATCCTTTGAAATAGTGGATGAAATTATGAGTTATAGTAGTTTCCTAGTCCTATTTCCATGAACTTTAACTATTAGAATGGAGGCCTAGAGCTTGAAGAAGATGGTATCACTTTATAAAGTGATATGGGGTTCAAGCATGCACACAGGTAGCTCTAACCCGATATGGGTATGTGTAGACTTTTGTTACCTGATATGTTTACATGATATGCTTGTATGATATTCTTGCGTGATATGCTTGCATTATATGCTTGCACAACATGGAGTTAAGAATAGACTCTTTGCACAATATAAGGTCTAAAGTATGCTTGAAAGCTGATATGAAACCCTAATTTGGGAAACCCGATATGAGTAAAGAATAGCAAGTGCTCTTGCATGATATGATCATGTAATGTATCTTTGGTACCTGATACCTTGAAGTACACACATCTGATGCATGATATTAATACTTAAGTAAACCCTAATGTATGATACAAGGTATGGATTCAAGAACAAAGTGTAACCCGATATGGTTGGAATACATCTACCTGATATGAAACCCTAGATGGGGTTAACCCGATATGAAGATGGATGATAGATCATATATGATATGAGTCATGCTTGTTGCACGATATAAGAGATACCCCACTTATCCTTATGCATGATACAAGTCTAGACTACACCTCTTACACGATATAGAGGTAGTGAACACTCTAATCAACATAGAGTTGGAAACCTAAGATGATGGGTAAACTGGGATGAGTGGTGAATGATACTATATGTATGATATGGGTGAAACCCCTTGGATGCTAATAATAACACTTACTCCTACCTTGTGAAAAATATAAGGTTCAAATCATACTTTATGCACGATATGGTATAATCCACCAAATGTGGTGTAGAATCTTAGACAATGGTTTGAAACATGATATACCCTATCCCTAGTGGAATGGGTTGTGGTATGAGAATCCAATAAGACATCTAAAATTTCATGTAATTATATGATGAGGTTGATCCTTGAAGGAATGAAGAGATCATGAGTTTAAGGGTTTACCTAACATGGTAACCTGACAAGAAACCTATCATGGATGCCCGATATGATAATCCTAGGTGGTAAATTAAGTTAGTATCTTGCATATATACCACTTAAATGATACATTATGAGGCATATACTCTCTGCCCAATATGGTACATACTTGATGCGTGATATGAAACCAAGCCTATAGCTTATACCCGATATGGGGTCAAGCACCTAGCTCATACTTGATATAAAGCTAATCTGAAATGATAAGATCTAAGCGATAGTCAATCTGATGTGGTTTTATGATATGTTGGTTAAAGAATACATCCTAAACCATGACATGGTGATGTGGGCGTACCACATACCCGATATGAATATATGACATGAAGTAAAGGATGTGGTTTAAAGTCTAATACGATAATACCTACATCTTGATACCCAATATGGAAGAGACACTTCAATCATGTGTGATTGATTGAGTGACATATGTTGAATGTGGTGTTTAATGAAAGATAATGTGAATGATTAATGATGGACTAATATTCCTCAAAGAGGAGGATTTAATCAAAAATATGATGTAATTAATATCTTAGTGAAGATGAGGGAGAAACTCATACCTTGTGTTGATAATCATTTCATGATAAATGATGAAAATAGATAAGTATGATTGCATACTTATGATATCAATATATGCTCCTAGATGTGTGGAGCAATGAATTAGGGTTTGCACTGATAATATGAACTTGAAACCCTATTTGGCTATAAAGAGAAACCCTAACCCTAATAATGGAAAGGTTGTATTTCTCTTATTGCATAAGCCTTGTAAGGCATGTTAAATACTTGTATAACAAGTATAATGTGTAACGGTCTTGTGAGCCATATGAATAAGTTGTGGCCTAGTGAGAGGTGACAAGATGTGTAATGGCCTTGAGCCATATGAATAAATTGTTGCCTAGTGAGAGGTGACAAGATGTGTAATGGCCTTGTGAGCCATATGAATAAGTTGTTGCCTAGTGAGAGGTGACAAGATGTGTAATGGCCTTGTGAGCCATATGAATAAGTTTTTGCCTAGTGAGAGGTGACAAGATGTGTATTGGCCTTGTGACCCATATGGAATACTTGTACAACAAGTAAAATGAATACCTTGGTTTGAGGACCTAGAGGTAATGATTATCTGTTATAGAGATGACAATGCTATGTGATGATCTAGGGGTTTGAATACCCAGATCCAGTAATCATGATGATAATGATATGAAGGGATGAGGATCCCCAGTGATGTGATAATGGGCTGAGATCCCAAGTACCAAGTATTACACCTTTCCTTATAGCATTTGTTGTGATTAATAATAATGACTTGTTTGATGCTAAAAGGATGTTGTAATACATGTAATATATCATTAGGAACTATAAAATGTTGCCCTGACCATAGATCCATCAGCGTCAGAACTTGTTGAATGGTGAAACGGGTTTCCCGCGGCATAACCCAAAATGCATATTTTTGAATATGTGGGGGCATGGAGCCTAAGTGTCCATGGCTCAGTAATTTCATAAGAATGTCTCAATAGAGCACGGTGAACTGACTCGTGTCTAGAGCATGGTGCCTATGTGACCATGGCTCAAAGTATGGTGCCTAAGTGACCATAACTCAATAATTGGGGATGGTTGTTGTAGATGTTCCCTTAAGAGAGCATAGTTGACATTGTAGCTCTAAGTGATGATGCCTACGTACCCTGGCACAACTATATTGCTGCTGACACGAGATGTCCTGCTAAGCCTAAGTGGTCTCGTACTAACTGAGACAAGGGAGGTCATAGCAACCGACTCTTCCATTGACCTTGTATGGTACCGACTAGTGAGAAGTTTATGGTCGGTTGGAGATGAATGGGGTATGCTTCATCTCCTCAGGGCATAAGTGTGATTGTAAAATATGTTCATATGTGTAGCATATCTTCTTAAGGATTGAATATAGAAAACATTGTTTGATGCACAATACAGTTATACATCTTAGTTGATAGATGTTATTTATGTTTCTTTACATTCCTTCCAAAGCAAATAGATGATTTATAAACTCTACCATGGGTAGATGCAATGTTCTCCTTAAGAAAGGAGATTATCTCATTCTGTTCATATAATGATTAATCTTTCCTGTTAAATATAAAAGAACCCATGCTCAGTTTTATAATGTTTATCTATAATAATAATATGGTCGGAGGAGAGTTATATCTCTTGTTGGGAAAATTGTCTCACCCTGTGGGATCCACAATTTTTAGGTGGATGTGCACAAGGTGGTGAAGACCTTTCTGTAGAGGAGGAACAATAGTTGAGGCAACAGTGACAACTCAGGTTGAGTGTATTGTCTATCATGACTTGTAGATAGAAGTCCTATATGTCGTCTCTGTACTCTCAGGTCCTTGGAGTTGGTTCATACTGGTTTCATGAATGATCTGAAATTTTAGCTTGAATGCCTCAAGGTTTTATGTTGCTCTAGTATGCGTTTTGATAGAGCAATTGTTATATGTTATCCTTGAGATGAGATGAAACAATGGTGTACAATGTAAATCATGATATGTATGGGTTTTGGACCTTTCTGTAAAGGTTTTATGGACAAGGATCTCCTTGCAAAAATGGTTTTAAATTTAGTGATTTTTGTTGATCCGATGTTTATGTTTATTTCACTTAATTAGTAATGATTTGTTTATCAGTTTGAGGACGGTCATTTCAGATATGGTACCCAATATGCATGGCCTATATGGTGCTCAATATGCATGGTCGATATGGTGCCCTATATGCATGGCCGATATGGTGCCCAACATGCATGGCCGATATAGTGCCCAACATGCATGGACGATATGGTGACCCAAGATGATGCACGATATGGTAACTTAAGTGGATGCACGATATGGTAACCTAAGTGGGTACACGATATGGTAACCTAAGTGGGTACACAATATGGTAATCTAAGTGGATGCACGATATGGTGATAGGGGATATGCCCTATACCCGATATGAGGATGTGGTTATACCACATGATCAAATTGAATACTTGACAAAATGATATATGTATCTTCAAATACAATAGAATGACATTATCAATCATGCTACTTGACATGGTAGGCATGTCCTCAATTATTAAGATTTACTAAGTGATAAATATGATCTATGTAATATTGAGATACATTGAGCTTAACTCATTTGATATTGATAAGGATGTAAACCTTAAATATGTGAACTAAGTAATTTACATCCTAGTGAGGATGAGAGAGAAACTAAGACTTGAAAGATAAGTATGTGATTAGCATACACTAATACTCCTGAGATGAGTGGACTATGAGTTAGGCCATGGTCATTGCTAATGAAATCTTAAAACCCTAATTGGTTAATTATAACCCAAATTCATTAGGGAGGATGTGTCCCTTAGTACTTCATGATTAGAATCATATGTTCCTCCTGTTGTTGATCTGGATGATGAAGATGATGTGTTTGCTCAAACAAAAAGGAAGAAAGGCACAGTTGATGTTCTGTTACGTTCTGCTAGTTCTAGATTGAAAAATATTGATGAACCAGGGGTTAGGAAGGCTGAACCTAGGCAAAAAACCCTTAAAGGCATGTTCAGTGGGGCAAAGGAGAAAGTGGGAAAGGCTGTAGGTAAATTCTTTTTTGCTCACGGAATCCCGGCACATGTTGCAACTGAACCCTATCTACAACATATGGTTGATGTGATAGGGGAGTCTGGTAGGGGAACTAAGGCCCCCACAGCTTATGAACTTATGCATAAATATCTTCCCGAGCAGAAAAAAGAGCTAGAACAGTGGGTTAAGGAGAAAAAGATATTGTGGGCTGAGTATGGGGTCACACTCATGTGTGATGGGTGGACCAGTGGCAACAGGAAACAAATTATAAACTTCCTTGCTCATTGTCATGGATCTACTATCTTCCTTGATTCCGTTGATGCTTCTGGTGAGGTTAAAGAGTACTCATATATATACAAGCTGATGAAGAAATACATGAAATTTGTTGGGCCTGAGATTATTGTGCAAATTGTTACTGATAATGGATCAAATTTTAATAAGGCTGGGGGAAAGATAATGAAGAAATCTCATGTGTATTGGACGTCGTGTGCTTCCCATTGTATATATCTCATATTAAAAGATATGGGAAAACTTGAGTACATCAAATATGTGACCATTGATGCAAAATTGATTACAGGTTTCATATATAATCATTCTTTTCTATTGAATGCAATGAGATGCCCAGAATATTGTGGAGGCGATCTAGTTAGAGTGGGGGTAACAAGATTTGCTACCAACTACTTGGCTCTAGATTCACTGAAGAACAAAAGAGATGGAATGAGGAGGTTATTTAATGGAGTAGAGTGGACCTCCATGAAGGAGCATAATACCCCACTTGGTCAACGAATTGAAGAACTAATTGCTAATAGGGATTTCTGGGACAAAGTTACCAAGGTACTTAAGGTAATGGCTCCTATAGTAAAAGTGTTGAGGTTAGTAGATGGTGACAAGGCTGCAACTGTGACTTGGTTATATGACGCAATGGAAACAATGGTGGAGAATATGAAAAAAGCCGCTCCAACATCCAATGCACAATACATGAGCATCATAAAAAAGAGATGGACTGATATGCTTTTGCATCCACTACACAAAGTCGGTGAGCATCATTGTAATTGTATCATGTATATAATTATTTAACTGGTCTATGTTAATAAATTAACAGGTTCTGTATTATTTATTTATAGCATACTATTTGAACCCAAGATACCATTACTCGCGAAAATTGGGTATGAAACTAGACTTGATGAATGTGGTTAGGGATGTGCTCAATAAGTTGCTTACATCCACAGAAGAACGGATGCAAGTTTTGGATCAGGTAAACAAATAGTTGTATAATTGTATTTCATGTTTATCTAATATCTATAACCTAACAACTATTAATGTGGTCTTTCATGTTTGTTGGCTTTTTTGTAGCTACGACAATTCCATGAAGGCCTTGGATGCTTTGGCCACCCCAATGCAGTAGCCGACCGTGCAGAGGGTGATCCTTGTGAATGGTGGGTGTGGAATGGGAACGGTGCCCCTCAACTTAGAAAAATAGCCATACGCATTCTTTCACAAACAACTTCGGTAGGGGTGTGTGAAAGGAATTGGAGCACTTTTAATTTGATTCATTCAAAAAGAAGGAACATATTGGGGGCTCTCAGGTTAAGGGATCTTGTGTATGTCCACTACAACATGCGTTTGAGAGCTAGAGCCATAAGAGAGGCCAACTACAAAGAAGTCCAATTTGCTGAAATGCATGATCCCATTGACATATCATACACGTTCCATGAAGATAGATTTCGGGGCCTTTATGATAGTGATGATGAGGGTACCGGTATAATAGAAGATCCCTTGGAAGAATGGATGAATGAAATAGGTCGTCCAGTTCTAGAAAATATTTCTTTTGGCCGTCCAGATCCATATGTGGAGGAGCAATTTGAAGATGCTTCGAGTGTTGTACTTGAGGAAGAATGAAGAAATAGAAGCCCACCTAAAAGACTTGAGCCAAAGCCTGAGCATGTAGATCTTGATATGGAAATTGAAAGAGCAGTGCAAGATGAATTGGGTGGAGCATCTAGTGCTTCAAAATCTATAACTACTACATCATCTGGGTCCAAGTCTAAGAGTGATGATGACGATGATGATGGTGGTAATGCAGGTGGTGGTCAACGTTCTCCAGAGTATCCTCCACCAGTTGATCCTCAGAATGATGATCGTCCATATATCACTAGGGATATTCCACAGGAAAGAAATATCACAATGGCTGAAAAAACCATTCCGAGGAAGAAAACTCGAGGTGGAAAAGACTACAGTGGTGCACCACCACGGCCACATGAGGATGCATGCTATAGGCCTCCTACAACTACAGCTACACCTATAGGATTCCAATCCTATCCCACTTCACAATACTATACTGATTCCACTTCTGATATTACTGAATCCATGGGAAACATGAGCCTTTCTGATTCTCTATATCCTCAACAATCATTTAGTGATATGTTGTTTGGGCACCCACAAGCGTACTATGGGTATTCTGGATATCAAACTCAGCCACCACCACAACCAGAAGCAGAATTAGAGCATCATATTGGATATACATATAGTGCAAATGTCTCGGGCCCATAAGGAACATATCAGTACATCAGTAGTGTATTTTCTGATGATGGGGGGCAATCATGGAGCGGTGGTAGCTCAGTTATTCATGTTGCTCAAGTCCCAATGCATGCTACTTTTCCTCAAGCTCGTCAACCTCCATCTGAAAGCAGGAGTCGATATCTTAGAGATCTCGAAGATCACTTTCCAAGGTTTGGGATGATGCAGTTCGTTTCTGGTGATGTGCACAAGGAACATGTGATTTCATACAACACACTTTACAAAATGTACATGACCTGGGAGCAATATGTCAACCATATCAACACAATACAGTATGTTGAACAACCAACTCAACCAGCACGAAACTCAACATATAACTGATTTGAGTTGGTAAGTTATTATATTATTGATATGTTGTAAGTTTGATATTATTGGAGAAGAGTGTGCACTTATGTTTATGGATTGTGCTAGTAAAATTGCATAACTTAATTCCTATATTTTGTCATCGAAATCCTTCATCGAAATCCTCAAGAAACAAGACAGTTCCCTTACATCCCACATGAAGGACCCCCCAACCTACCCCCACATAAAATTTTATTGCATAAAACGATGCATTTAGGTGTAGAGATCACACCTGTAAAATTCCATAAATTAATTCGTTCATTTTGGCATCGAAACGGGCATAGTTTCATTTATCAAAATTTTTGTTGAAATTTCCATAAATTTTGGTTTCCATGCTGTCGAAACGGTATCAAAATCGGATACCTTATTCCTTGGCCTCAGGTTGAGTATGATGTTTGTAATTTCCTGTAGATAGAAGTCCTATGTGTTGTCTCTATACTCTCAAGTCCTTGGGAGATAGTCTTAATGGTTTTTACGAGTGACTTGAGATTTTGGTTTGCTTATCTCGAGGATTTTATGTTGTTACTGTGTGTATTAAAGAAAAGCATCTAGTACTTGTTATCCTCGAGAAGAGATAGAATATTGAATGTATAATGTGTATATAAGGCTTTAGTTCTTTATGTATGAGTTTTCTGGAAGATGGATCTATGTGCAAAATGGTTTTAAATTTCAGTGATTTTTTTTGTTAAACTGTTGTTTATGGTTATTCTGCTTAATTAGTAATGATTTGTTTGTCGGTTTGAGAATGATCGTTTCACTAACCTTGCAAATACCATGGTAGCTACTCATGTGAGAGTCATCCCACTTGCTCTCATAGTAAAACCCCATCATCAGTATAATACCCTTCTTGAGAAACATGGACAAACACCCCTATCCCACATTACCTCTGAGATCCAAAATAGCTAGGTGCATTAGGAGTGGCAAAGAATTTCTAGGAATACAAACCATCGTGAACCTGATCCTAGTTGAATGAACCATGGTCAATTTCACAATATTCGGTCAGACTTCTCAGACCTTGGATTCTAGGAAGATCCTCATAAAGGCCCTTGCTCTCTCAGAGTTTGGTCCAAACCACCTTATCTACCCCCAGATTACCACTTATTTTTTAAGGTTTATAAAAATGTAAGTTCATGCAAGAAAGAGATCAACCATCCCAACCGTCATAAACAAAAAGAGAAGGTAAAATGTTAGCATGTTGTATCAGAATATTGACTGACTTATTAGAGTTAAAGTATATAAACATGTCCAAAATGGGCTACATAGCTAGGAAGGAACTCAACTAGTCATAGAAGAGCATAGTTGGCATCAAACAAAGATAAAAATACATTTTTTGTATAGAAAGAAAGGCAAATAGTAGAAGAAAAGAGGAAAAGGAAGATACTAGCCCACAATGGAGAGGTGTCTCTCACTTCTTAGCCTCAAAATGGATTGGATCTCATCCTTTGCGTTGTCATCTTTGATATTCTGGACTCCTTGGCCTCCTTCCTCTTTATTCATTCTGAACAATAGCTTGAACAGTTGGGTGGTACAAACCCCACATTGGTTGGACAAACTAGGGCTAGTTTGTTTTGGTGGATGGATGGGGAAGGGTGGAAACTGATGAAAATCAATGGAGGATGGAAGTGGCTGATGTAAAATGGTGTAAAATGATGAAAATGGATACAAACAAATAAGAATGGGTATAAGGTGAGATCCTCATCCATCTTGGGCCTTGGATCTCTAAGTTAGAGGTATGAGAACTGTAATGACCCTGACTTGGGTTATGAGGTAACCCTATATGTTTTGGCTAAGTTAGTTGCTTATAACTTTAATATAATCCTATAAGGTGTTTTGTTATAATGTGACACAATTATGTTTCAAGTTTGGTCATGATTGAATGTTGGTTGAGCAAGGTTCCTTTATTTTGGACCAAAGTGCAATTTACCCAAGATAAGAGTTTATATTGTAATATGTCACATGTTGAACGTGCATTAAGTTCTTTAGCATCATAACAGAGAGAATGATGCTAAGTGGTGGCTTGTGGAAAGCCTAAAAGCCAAGTTTGAACTTGTTTGAATAATGTTAGTACCGTGTGCACTAATTTTGGTACAATTTGTAATTTACCCAAAATGTAGGGTTGATATGAAAATTACCACCTCTAGAGTGTTCCTACTTCCTCCATGTATCATTTAGAGGAGAGAGAATGAATGATACACAATGTTTGAATCATTTATGAGTGGTAGTATTCTTGGTGATGAAAAGACCAAGAAAAGGGGTTGAATGGAAACCCTAATTTGAGCTTGTATTAAGTGTATCAGGTTGTAGTGTTAAATGGGAGTCCCTATCGGCCAAGGAGCCAAAGAGGAGACCCCCATATCGTGTTGTTAACTCTTTGACTTTTCAAAAACGAGCTAAGCACCTCAATAAATCAATGGATATCAGCTTGCAACTTTCCTTGGGAAAGGTTGCATTGAATTGTGAATATAATAATGTGAGTGGAAGTGGCTTGTCCTAGAAGATAAACAAAGGAGGCCGAACCTTATCCCTTGCATTATACTCAAGTTTTTATTTTGCATGGAAAGATAAATATTGAGTGCATGAAAGAACATGTGTCAATCCATGCATGGACACGTGGCACCTAGTAGCTCAAATTGATGACACCTCATATACACATTTTTTCATGAACCTCAAGTATATATACCCTTCTTTTCACCCACTAGTGAAAATTTTCGAATCCTACCACCTCCTTTCTCTAAGATATCATGCATAGGGTCCTTGTATCGTGCATAGGTGAAGTGGTATCGTGCATAGGCCTTAGGTATTGGCCTTAGCAAGTTGATATCGGCCTAGCAAGGTGATATCAGCCATAGTGGAGTGTTTTTGGCCATAAGTGAAGGGGATATCGGCAACAAGTGATGTCATATCGTGCATTAGTAGTGAGGTATCATGCAAGGTGCTAAGGAGCAAGAAGGAGCTCAATACTTAACCCTAAGGTGAGGCCATGGTCATCTTCAACCTTGGATTGAAGCATGAATCTATGGTTATGATCTTCCTTTCTTTTCTTCTTCACCAAATGCTTATTCATGGTGATTCTTTGCATATAGAGGAGTTGTGAAGTCATCTTCAATCTTAGGAACGTGGATCTTTGGAGCTTGGAGCTTGTAGCTTTGAAGTTATTCTTGAGGTGGGTTATATAACTTGAACCCAATTATATTATTATGCACTTTCAATTCTGTCATACTTGTTGATATGACAAGCAAGCATACACCTCTTTGCCCGATATGGTGTAAAGCACACATACACCTCTTACCCGATATGGTAAGTACACATACACCTCTAAAGTGATATGGGTAGCAAGCATACACCTCTAAACCGATATTGGGTTAAGCATACACCTCTAAACTGATATTGGGTTAAGCATACACCTCTTGGATGATATGGTGTTGAGAACACATCTCTAAAATGATATGGTGGGTAACCCAATACACTAGATGACAAAAGTGGTAAGGTGGTTAATACCCTAGAACATGTGATGGCCAATACACTAAAGTATGATGTGGACAATATCTTCAAGTGAGGTGAGGATGTTATATCCATGCATGGTGAAGGTAATACACCATATGATTCGAAGGGTTGATACCTTGATGGGTAAGGGTATGAGGGATATGATGATTTCTAGCTCAATCAACACCTAACCCAATACATGTGTTCAACTTGACATACATGATTCAACCTGATACACCTTGTAAATGTGAGGGCAAGACACTCTTAGGAGTAATGAGTGTAACACCAAGTAATGGTATGATTAATTCCTTGATAGGTGAAACCTAAAGTGGTTGATAATGGTCAACCCTATATCAACAATGCCTTAACCCGAGATGAGTCCATATCACTTGATGATAGTTGGGTAATTCGAGTGTGTGACTTATGGACAATACACAAAAAGATAAATGTGATGAGTTAGTGCATAAAGTATTAGGATGAGAAATACCCTAATACAAGATAAGTTGATAAACTTAAGTAAGTTAAAAGTGATGAGAGAAGTGATATACCAAGGCATGATAAATATCACATCCAGCACTTCAAGGTTGATACACCTTGATGCACCTCAAATCCAATTTACTTGGATGAGTAACACATGAAGTGTGTCATGTCAATTGTTACATTAAGATGTAATCAGTTAAATTCACTTTTATAAGTGTAGGCTAACATACCTTGAGAAAGGATTAAGCCAAGATAATAAAGTATGATGTAATTAATATCCTAGTGAGGATGAGAGAGAAACTCATACTTTGTGTTGAGAATCATTTAATGATAAATGATGAGAATAAATAAGTATGATTGAATACTTATGATATCAATGTATGCTCCTAAATGTGTGGAGCAATGAATTAGGCTTTAGATTGATAATATGAACTTGAAACCCTATTCGGATATAAAGGGAAACCCTAAACCTAATAATGGGAAGATTTTATTTCTCTTATTGCATAAGTCTTGTGAGACATGTTAAATACTTGTATAAAAAGTATAATGTTTATGTGGTCTAATGACCTAAAAGATAGTTGTTGCCTAGTGAGAGGTGACAAGATGTTTTAATGGGCCTAGTGAGCCATGTGAATAATTGTTTCCTAGTGAGAGGTGACAAGATGTTTAATGGTCCTTGTGAGCCATGTGAATAATTGTTGCCTAGTGAAAGGTGACAAGACATTTAAATGGGCCTTGCAAGCCATGTGAGATGCTTGTGCAACAAGTATCATGTATACCTTGGATTGAGGACATAGAGATAATAGTTACCTGATAAGTGGTAACAATGTTTAGTAATGAACTAAGGGTTTGAATACCCAGATCTAGTAATCATTATAATGATAATATTAAGGGATGAGCATTCCCAGTAATGCGATAAGGGACTGAGATCTCAAGTATTATGCATTCCAAGTATTCCAAAGGTTATAAAAGTACTTGATAAATGTATTACACTTTTCTTTGTAGCATATGTTATAATAATTTATGTTTGAAACTTGACTGATGCTAAAAGATACGATAATGCACTTAATTAATCAAGTGGAATCTTATCATATAGCGCCCTAACCATAGATCCATCAGCGTCAATATCTGCTGAATGGTGAAACAAGTTTTCTCACGGGATCTCCTGGAGGGCATATTTTTGAATATGTGGGGGTGATGGGCATGAATATCCTTACACCCTAACGAGGGATTGATGTGTAGATAATTGAGATATCTCAATCCTTCATTATAAATGTCGGTATGGATGTATCATGAATCTCCCTATGATGATGAATATCGGGATTGATGTGTAGATAACTGAAATCTCTCAATCCTGAAGAGAGTGCATGCTGTGGCTGTAGCTCTATAGCGAAGTTGCCAATATACCCTGGAAATCTATTTAGCAGTTGACACGAGATGTCCTATTTGTGGTCTCGCACTGACCGAGACAAGTGAGGTCATGGCAGCCGGCTCTTCCATTGACGTTGTATGGTACCGATTTTGACTTCGTAGTGGCCAGTTGGAGTATGAGTGGTATACCTCATCTCCTCAGGGCATAAGTGTGATTGTAAAATGTAATCAGTCGTGTAGCGTATTTGCTTAAGGATTGAATATAGAAATCATTGGTTGATGTTACATTTCTTTTATACATCTTAAATGGATAGATGTTATACATGTTCTTCCTATTCCTTATAAAATGAATAGATAATTTACTATTTTATCATATATAGCTTCAATGCTTTAGAAGATGATATTGCTCTACTCTACTTAAACAGTGATTAAATCATGTTATTAATGTAAAAGAATCCTCTGCCCAGTTTTATACTATTTAACTGTGATAATAATAGTGTTGGCGGAGAGTTATATCTCTAGCTGGGACATGGGTCTCACCCCATTGGTCACCAACATTTTTAGGTGGACACAGATGAAGAGGTAGAGACCATACTGGAGAGGTACATCAACAGCAGCAGGGACAATAGTAATAGCTCAGGTTGAGTATACTATTTTTTCGTGTCTTGTAGATAGAAGTTATGTGTCATCTCTATACTCTCAGGTCCTCGGAGTCAGTATGTAATGGTTTTATAAACAATATGAGAATTTATCTTGAATGCCTCAAGGTTTTATGTTACTTCAGTATATGTTTTGACAAAGCAACTGTTATATGTTATCCTCGAGATGAGACAGTACAATGTAGTTACAATGTGAATAATGATGTATATAAGGTTTTGGTTCTTCCTTACAAAAATTTCCTGGAAATGGATCTCTTTGCAAAATGGTTTTAATTTTTAGTGATTTTTGTTAGTCCGTTCTTTATGTTTATTCTTCTTAATTAGTAACGATTTGTCTGTCAGTTTGGTGGTGGTCGTTAAAAGTTTTGGTATCAGAGCTTAAGGTTCGCTGAGTCTACAGAGACATAGGACTAAGGTGTTGAGTCTATTCTAGTGTCCTTCAGTATATCCTATAATGACTTCTGCTTATGCAGAAGAAAGGGTGAAGTTTAAAAATGACTGGAGAACACGAGGAATACTATGACGACCTAATTATAAATCAAGCCATCACTAGTAAAATCGTAGAATTATCATAAACAACTGAATTAACAAAAACCACTAAAAATTAAAACCATTTTGCACATAGGACCTTTTCCAGAAAACTCTTACACAAAGAACCAAAGCCTTATATACACATGGTTTACATTATACATTCAGTGATATGTCCCTTCTCGAAGATAACAAGTACCAGTTGCTTTACTTTAATATACACATCAATGACATAAGAACCTCGAGATAAGCAAACCAAAAATCTCAAGTCATTTGTGAAAACCACTAAGAACTATCTCCCAAGGACCTAAGAGTACAGAGACGATGCATAGACTTCTATCTAAAAAACCCTGATAGACAACGTACTCAACCTAGAATACTACTATTGTCCTTGCTGATATGATCCTTCTTCTGCAGTCCGGTTCCTAGTCCCTTATCCGCGTCCACCTAAAAAAATTTGTGGATCCCATGGGGTGAGACTATTGTCCCAGCGAGAGATATAACTCTCTGCCAACAATATTATTATCACAGAATATAATATAAAACTGAACTGTAGGTATTCCATTTGTTTAACAGATATATATATTTAAGTGTAAAGCATAAATATTGATAATAGGTCTATAAGTCATCTTTTTCTTGAAAAGGAATACGAAGAGCATGTATAACATCTAACGACTCAGATGTATAAAAGTAATGAGATATCAATCAATGTTTCCGTATTTGATCCTTAAACAAATATACTACATGGTTGATTACATGTTCACATTCATAATTATACCCAGAGGAGATGAAATATAGCACTCATACTCAAACTGACCACTAGTAAGTCGAAATTAGTACCACACAAGGTCAATGGCAGAGTCGGTTGTCAAGACCTCACCTTTCTTTGTCAGTACGAGAATACTTAGGTAACACTTAGGTTTAGCATGACATCTTGTATCTTATATACTTATCTATGTCGGGGTATAGCGGCATCTTCTCTATGGAGTTACTGTCATAGCATGTACTCTCTTTGGGAGAAGACCACTTAGCTTTCCTGGGTTATCAAGATGACCACTGAGCAATCCTATTTTGATTTTATCAGGAAGTACACTAAGCAACCTGATGTAATTAGGGAGTCCACTGACCACCCTTATTTAGTTTGGGAGTTCACTAAGCACACTTATTTAGTTTGGGAGTTCACTAAGCACCCTTATACTATTACATATTCAAAATATGTGTCCCGAGTAAAACTCGTTTCACCATTCAGCAAATGCTGACACTGAATGGATCTATGGTATGGACAACTACATGATAATATTCATCTTGCTTAATTAAGTGCATTATTGTATCTTTTAGTATCAATCAAGTTACATGAAAGAATTATATCAAGTGACACAAAGAAAAGCATAAGTGCATTTATCAGATACTTTCATATTCACTGAAGCATATAGATCACTTAGAATCTCGATTTCTTGTCATTATCATACTTGGGTATTCAAACCCTTCATTCACCACTGATTACTATCACCACTTAGCAGAGGATCATTACCTCTAGGTCATCAGACCCATATATTTACATAGCTTATTGAATCGGTATCACATAGTCACATAGCTCATTGGATCAATATCACATAGCCACATAGCTTTTACTTAGCCATGCTTATTTCTTTAAGATACTTGCATGATTATCATATCACGTTATCAACAATTTCAACATATGTCTTTAACCATGAAGTGCTAAGGAACACATCCTCCTTAATGAATTAGGGTTATAAACTTCCAATTAGGGTTTCAAGATTTCATTAGCAATGATTATGCCCTAACTCATACTCCACTCATCTCAAGAGTATTAGTGTATGCTAATTACATACTTATCTTTCAAGTCTTAGTTTCTCTCTCATCTTCACTAAGATGTAGATTACTTAGTTCACATCTTTAAGGTCTAGTCCCTTATCATTATCAAATTGAGTTAAACTCATTGTGTCTCAACTTTGCATTAGTCATAATCATCACTTAGGCAAGCTTAATAATTAAGGGCATGTCTACTATATTAAGTAGCATGATTTATAATCTTATTCTATTGTATTTGAAGATGCATTATATCATTTTAACAAGTATTCAATTGATCATGTGGTGAAACCACATCCTCATATTGGGTATAAGGCATATCCCTTAACACCATATCATGTAACTATGTAGGGTTAGGTATCACTTTAACTTTTCTTATCTTAAATCAACCTCATACTATGTATTGGTTAAACCACTACCCTCATATCAGGCATATGGGTGTATTGGATCCTCATATCGTGTACTAGGGTACACCATATCGGCATGCTATTATGGCTATAGCATATCTCATATAAACAATATTATATTGGTTCTTCACCTTATTTAGTCATGTCCATTTTCAATTTAGACTTCCATATTGATCTTCCATCATATTGGGTTGCCTCTTAGGTTGTTGTATCGGGTTCCATCTTGGGTTATCATATTGTGTACCCTCATTGGATGTCATATTGGATTTCATCATATCATGTACCTTAATTAGGTGGTACCATGTAGTCATGTCGTGTATCTATGTTAACCATCATATCAATTTACCTCCTTTAGGTACCATGTTGGGTCACATGTATTGGGCATCATATCAGTTTACTTATCCAAGATACCATATCAGGTTTCACCTCTAGGCATCATATCGTTTTCCCTCATGGGTTTACCATATCAGGTAGGTGTATTGGAAACCATATCGGGTATAGATATTGGGCACCATATCAGGTACCCATATTAAGTGATATATCATGACCATATCATGTGCTCATTATTGATAAGAACCTTGAACTAAAATTATAACAAGGTGGATACCAAGTTGTTATTTAACCCAAAAACAAAGTAAAAAGGGGTATATCGAGTTTCAAAGAACAATAGCATATCGGGCTCCTAGGGTTTTACTCTTATCATGCAAAAGGTGTTGCTCTACCCTTGTATCTTGTTCAAGGTGATAGATAGGGACCTTCCAAATCGTTCATAGGATCCATTTTACAAAATGTGACCTACCTTCATATCGGGTAGACACCCATATCAGTTTTCCATATCAGTTTTCAAAAGTCTCCCACCCTTATCGGGTATAGGATCTTCAACCCATATCAGGTTGTTCTTATGATGATGTCATCATCATCAATCATCAATCCTCAAGATCATTATCTAATTATTAAAAACCATGGATAACAGTCCTAATTACTTATTGGAATTCATGATTATATCAATTGATCATAGGGAATCTGATTTTGCAAATAATAAACAAATTGAACAATATTGAAGAAAGGATAAAAATATTGATGGGTTTAAGTTATATAACCTGCCTCTCAAAGAGCTTCCAAGATTCAAGCTTCAACTCCACACATTCCAAGGTGGAATATGAGCCTTGTCCAAGCTCCAAGACTTGAGCTCCAGGCTCTTGCACGATATCTCCAATCACTTTGGGCGATATCACCTCACTTGGTTGCTTCAACCTACTTTGGCCGATATTTCTTCTCCTTGGTCGATACCAAGCTTCACCACTCCACTCTTTTACCATGGGTGACACAAGGGGGGGTGTTTCATGATACAAGAGAAAGGGTCACTTACAAGATCTAAAAATCTTGCCAACAAATGAAGGTCAAGGTATTTATACTTGAGGTTTATAGAAAAGTGTGTCATAGGTGTCATCAACTTGAGGTACTTCATGCCACCTAGCCATGCAAGGTCGACACATACTCTTGCATGCATGCCACTATTATCTTTCCATGCAAAAAGGATAAAGTCAAAAAGTAAAGGATAAGGGGTGGCTCTTGAGTTGTCTTCTAGGGAAAGTCTTCTTCCACTAACTATTATTATAATATTCATCTCCATCTTTTCCAAGACAAGATGCAAATAGATGCCTCATTTCTTATTTGAAGTGCCTTTCCCGTCATGGGTCAAGCCAAATCTCCAAAAACTAATAAGAGACTCCCCTTATGGCTCTATGGCCGATAGGGACTTCTACTCTTAAGTCCACAACTCGATATGGCTCATGTACATAACTTTCAACTTATGCATTTTTCTTGGTTCTTTATTATTAAGAGTGCTAAAATTACAAAATGCTTCAAACATATTGTCTCCTTCTTTCTCTCTCCTCTTCATAACACTACATAATAGTAAAAACAATCTAGAGGTGGTAATCTACACATTAACTCTATATATTGTATATATTACAATTTATACTACAATTGATATACCAAGCACTTAGCATTATTCACACAAGTTTTCACTTAGGATTTAGGCTTTGAACAAGCCACCACTTAGTATCATATTATCTTTCATGACATACAAAACACTTATAATATATTCAACATGTAACATTTGCAACATAACCCCTCATCTTGGGTAAATTGCACTTTTCACTTAGATTATCATATATCGCACACATAGTTTGCATATAAGCTCAGTTTTGAAAATAAACTTTACAAAGGCCTTAATTACTTTTCAAAAGATAAGAAAACTGTTTGTTATAAACTTAATTAAGCAAAACATATAGGGTTAGGCCATAACCCAGGTCAAGGGTGTTACAAATACGTTGCTAAGAGCAATGTTGTTGCACCAAGAGAGGGTGCAAGGGATCAGGCAAGAGAAGAATGAGTGCCTGAGCATTCCCATCTTGACCCAATCAGGATAGAGAATCCTATTTTTATGCTCTTGGTGGGTAGGTTAAGACAACAGTGATGCATATAGTAGACTGGATAGTAGCATTACAACCTAGGTTACCAATCCTCAATGTAGAAACTTTGGGTTCTGAAAGGGTTCCTGAATGACATAGTCATGTTGGAACAATGGAAAATGTGGGAATGATTAACATGTGGCGAGAAAATAGACTCTGCCATAAGTATAGATAGATAGTACATATGTGATGGTAATGGCCAAGGAGGGGCACTAAGATGAGAATTAAGGAATGGTCTCTACAATTCTAGAGACATTTGCCTAGTTGTTCTAAAAAGACAAAGTTTTTGGTGCCACCAGTGCAATAAATGCCTAGTGTACCATGGCAATAGTCGCTAAGTAAAGGCAAAGGTCCTAACCTTCTACCAGTAATAACTTTTGACTTAGCTTCTACATCGGTAATAAGACTGATAAGACCATATACAAGGATAAAACATGTTATACATACATACATGTTGAGCATACTAAACTCGTTTTTTTAAAAAGAAGGGAGGAAATGACCCAACAACTGAGGTAGACTCAGCATGGCTTATGAAAGTTACAACCCAATAGTATAAAAAGGCAAAAGCAACAACATGAAACAACTAGACTCTATGTGTTGAGTCAAAATGAAGCGGTAGATGACAGCGAGGGGTAAAAGTCAGATAGAGCTTTTTCCATTTTGATGTGTCTTCTCTTGATTTTATCTGATAATCATAAGAGGGTTTGATGTTATTGACTTCCCTATTTATTTCCCTATGGGAACACAAGGAAGAAATGATGAGAACTAGAATTTATATTCTGTTCAATGTTCTTTTAATTGCTTCATAATTGCTCTTATATGTGTGAAAGAGGATGAGGTGTAAAGGTGATGCCTGGAGAAAATCCAGGGATGCTAAGTCTTATGTTTTTGATGATATGAAAAGTAAGGAATATGATAGTAAATAAAGTGCATACTACCTAATCTTAGTACTTGTATACCCTGGTCAAGTATTCAACTATTGAAGATAAGGTAAGTATGGAACTCTTAGGTTGTTATCTTTCTGATTACTCTGATAAAGTAGTCATTTTGAGACAATCTAGTGAGCATAACGAAACTGGAAATATGGCATGGATATTTTTATCACATCCCAAGTGCAATAAATTGGAATCTGAGATGATCTCAGATCAATATGTGTGTATGAGGAAGTAAAAAGTATAATCCTCATGATAAGAGAAAGAGAACAAGGGAGATGATCCCTATCTGATAAAGTCTGTGTGAATAATAAAGATCTTTTCCATAATGTGAAAATGGGAAATGTGATAAAATCACAAAATGTTCATAAACATGTTAGACAATAACAAAGAAAGGAATGATGATATGAGGGGTTGCTAGGTGGAATTCCCCAACTAAATAGGGATTGTTAAGTGGGCTTCCCCAACTAAATACATGTGTCCTCTTTGATGAACAACCCTGGGTAATGATGGGGTGATAAAAGGAATATGTTCCTTTATGTTCTTTCCTTTTAGAGACATGGAAATCAAGTGAGTCTTATGACACTTGATGTGCATGAGGTAGAAGTGTTCAATTGATGAATACTTAGAAAAGTATCAGTTCTTATGGGACTTTGGTTCCAAGATAAAGATATGTGTAATATATAATGTCCCAAGATAAAAGAAAGACCCTTTTGTATGCTTGACTTTGGTATTAACAATAGAGAGATGGATATGATGAGTATATGATGTGTTTTCAACACATGTGAAGGAAACCAAGGTAAGGAATTCTAGTATCCAAGAAGTTTTAAAGGCATGAGATGGTGAGGACATGACTCCTAATAATATGATTAATGCTTGGTTACCTAGAAAGGCCAACTTTGAGATTGGTTTGGTTACATATGATAATATGAACATCATATGTTAGGGGTTTATGCTCTGTATAAAGATGACATTGATGAGGATGTACTAATTAAGGGAACAATTGTAAAATCATTGTGGGATAAGATTACCAAGCTAAAAATAATTCCTTAGAATATCCTTATCTAGATCTGTTAAGGAAACTTATAGATAACATCTAGAGATATCTCTGAGATAAGTTCTTCTTTAGTAAGTGACTTTTCCTTATGACAATAGAATGAATAATTAGGAAGATAGTTGATATGAGTCATAATAAAGTTTTGTGTTGTGATAACAGATTAGAGTGGAACTAAAGATGTATGAAAAGACATAAAGTCCCAAGTGGGTGACAGAACGTAACCTTAGTCTTTCCTTGAAAGTGAAATGATAAAATGAGTGAGGAGAATGGAAGACTCCCTAGAATCAAGGATCTTATCACATAAGTTGTAAGTTGAGAAGGTGGAAAATCAGTAAGGTTTGACACCTAAGTTAAATAAGGTATGTATAATGCTTCTCTGACTAAGAAAAGAGTTACCTGACACAGAGCTGACTACGCAGTCAGTAATGGATAGGACAGATGAGTATGTGTCATGTGTGACAGATTCTATGATAACCTTGGGTGGAAGAACTTTGTGCTGGTCAAAGTTCTATGGCATCTCCATGACATCAAGACGTTATGTGGAGACTTGATGATATGATGAATGAATAATATTTGTCTCCCTTTACCTGGGATCTTGAGGACAAAATCCTTGTTAGGGGTTTATAACTTGTAATGACCCTAACCTGGGTTATGAGGTAACCCTATTTGTTTTGGCTAAGTATGTAACGACCGCCACCAAACTGACAGCCAAATCATTACTATTGATGCGGAATAATCATAAGCAGCAGATTAATAAAAATCACTAAAAATTAAAACCATTTTTTTGCAAAGAGATCCATTTCCAGGACAACTCTTAAAGGAAGAACCAAAACTTGATATTTACATACACTATACCATCTCTTCTCGAGGATATCATATAACAGTTGCTTTCTCAAAACATATACTTAAAGCAACATCAAACCTCAAGGCATACAAGCCAAAATCTCATATTGTTCATAAAACAAACACGTGCTAAATATAAGGACCTGAGAATACATAGAAGACACATATAGGTCTTCTATCTACAAGACACGACAGACAGTACACTCAACCTGAGTTGTCACTACTGTCCCTACTACTAATGTTCTCCCTCTATTGTATGGTCTCAACCCCCTCATGCACGTCCACCTAAAAAAATGTGGATCCCACGGGGTGAGACAATTGTCCCAGCAAGAGATATAACTCTCCGCCAACAATGTTAATATCATAGTTAAGCAGTATAAAACGGAGCATAGATTCTTTTATATTAATAAGCAAGGTTAATCACTATGGATGATCAGATTAGAGTATTTCTCATCTTTTAAAGCATTGTAATTGTCTAGGATAGAGCAGTAAATCATTTGTTCACTTTATAAGGAATATGAAAAACATGTGTATCATTTACCCATCATATTATATCAACATCTCAAGCTTATCCTGTGATAATATTATCATGGTATGACACCAATGAATCATTCTCATTTCTATCAGTCAGCCTCGACCAATCTTCTAACCAGGTATTTAATTGTACGAATCATGTGAATAAACATCATTATGTTCAGCTAAGTATTGGACCATACCAATCCCGAGATCATAGAGTTCAGCCAGGCATTGGACTATACCAATCTTGAGAGGCTACTTATTAAAGAAGAACTATCTCATAAGTATCAATAGATGTTACGTATAAGATGCCTTAACAATTTAGATAGAGATATTCTAAGAAGTTATCTTTATCTTGATCAACTTTTCCCAAAACAATTCTACAATTGTTCCTTCAACTCATACATCTTTGTTGATGTCATGTTTATGTGGGGCATAAACCCCTAACATATGGTATCCATATTATAGTATGTAACTAGACTAATATCAAAGTTACCCTTTCTAGATAACCAAACATATAATAGTACCTTTATTTCATCTCAGAACATTACTTAGCACACATACTTTGTCTTAGAACTAAAATCCAGGACTAGCTGATATTTTTCAAAGTATCCATCTAAATATTACTTCTTATTCATGCATATCAAGTGTCATAAAACTTACTTGATTGTCATGTTCCTAAAAGGAAAGGTCATAAGGGAACATAATCCTTCTAATCACCCCATCATTATTCAGGGTTGTTTATTAAAGAAAAGTGATATCACCTTCTTTGAGTATTGCATGAAATTTCAATTGTTCAAGTGTCATTCAATCTTATTTCCTCTTAGGCTCCTTGCCATTTGCATAGGAATTATAAGGATGATTATATGTCATCATCCTTTAGCATTATCATCATCATGATTACTAGATCTGGGTATTCAAACCCTTAGTTCATCACTGAACATTGTTACCTCTCATCAGGTAACTGTTACCTCTAGGTCCTCAGACCAATGTATACATTATACTAAACATCTTGTTTTGTTTATAAGTTGATCTGTTATTGACTCAGATTCCTTCGTATAACAATTAGGATGTGGTAGAAATATCCATGCCACATCTCCTACTTCATTAGGCTCTTTAGATTGTCTCAAAATGACTACTTGATCAGAGTAATCAGAAAGATAGCAATCTAAGAGTTACATACTTACCGAGTCTTCAATAGATGAATACCTAGCCAGGGTATTCAAGAACTGAAATTAGGTAGTATGCATTTATTTTATATTATGTTTCATCTCTTTAAATTTTTACTACTTTGTATCCCAAATTTTCTCCATGTTTTTCTTTTACATCTCTTCCCTTCCTTCATGAAGAG
Organism: Alisma plantago-aquatica; assembly: GCA_963693085.1. Classification (NCBI taxonomy): domain Eukaryota; kingdom Viridiplantae; phylum Streptophyta; class Magnoliopsida; order Alismatales; family Alismataceae; genus Alisma; species Alisma plantago-aquatica. The sequence goes on from OY856409.1 coordinate 553,817,368, forward strand.
AGAAAATTCAAAACATATAAGAGAATATTGGACTGAATATAAGTTCTCATCCTTCTTATCTCTTCCTCATGTCCTCATATGACTAATTAAAGGAAGCTCCACAACAACTACTTTCATATAATTATTAGATAAAATCTAGAGAAGACATATCAGAATGAAAAAGCTCTATCTGACTGTCACCCCCTCACAGTCATCTACCACTTTAGGTTGATTCAAACATAGAGTCAAGTTGTTTCATGTTGTTACTTTTTCCTTTTTACACATTTGGGTTGTAACTTTCGTAAGGCCTACTGAGTTGGCCTCGGTTGTTGGTTCATTTCTTCCCTTCTTTTTGAACAAAAGGGTTTAATATGCTCAACATGTCTATATCTATAACATGTCTTATCCTCATACCATAGTCTTATCAGTCTAATTACCGATATAGCAGCTAAGTCAGGAGTTCTTACAGGTGGAAAGTTAGGACTTTTTCCTTTACTTAGTGACTACTACCCTGGTGCACTAGGCATTTATTGCACTGGTGGTACCAAAAATGTTGGCTTTTTAGAACAACTAGGCAAATGTCTCCAGAATTATAGAGACCTTTCCTTCATTCTCATCTTATTTCCCCTCCTTGGCATTGCCATCATAGATGTACTATCTGTCTATACTTATGGTAGAGTCTATTTTCTTGCCATATGTTAATTCTTCCCACATTTTCCACTGTTTCAACATGACTATGTCTTTCAGGAACCCTTTTAGAACCCAAAATTTCTGCATTGAGGACTAGTAACCTAGGTTGTAATGCTAGTATCAAGTCTACTATATGCATCACTGTTGTCCTAACCTACACAACAAGAGCATAAAAATAGGATTCTCTATCCTGATTGGGTCAAGATGGGAATTCTCAGGAACTCATTCTTTTCTTGCTTGATCCCTTGTACCGCCTCATGGTGCAACAACATTGCTCTTAGCAGTGTGTTCCTCATGTTCTCCAGTCATTTTTAAACTTCACCATTTATTCTACATAAGCAAAAGTCAATACAGGATATACTAGAGGACACTAGAACAGACTCAATACCTTAGTCCTATGTCTCTGTAGACTCAGTGAACCTTAATCTATGATACCAAACTTGTAATGACCGCCACCAAACTGACAGACAAATCATTACTATTGATGTAGAATAATCATAAGCAGCGGATTAACAAAAATCACAAAAAATTAAAACCATTTTTTTGCAAAGAGATCCATTTCTAGGAAAACTCTTAAAGGAAGAACCAAAACCTGATATTCATCATTGATCATATTGTACATACACTATACCATCTCTTATCGAGGATAACTTATAATAGTTTCTTTCTCAAAACATATACTTAAAGCAACATCAAACCTCGAGGCATACAAGCCAAAATCTCAAATTGTTCATAAAACAAACATGTACTAAATCCAAGGACCTGAGAGTACAAAGATGACACATATAAGACTTCTATCTACAAGACACGACAGATAGTACACTCAACCTGAGTTGTCACTGTTGTCCCTACTACTAATGTTCTCCCTCTATTGTATGGTCTCAACCCCCTCATGCACGTCCACCTAAAAAAATGTGGATCCCACAGGGTGAGACAATTGTCCCAGCGAGAGATATAACTCTCCACCAACAATGTTATTATCACAGTTAAGCAGTATAAAACTGAGCAGAGATTATTTTATATTAATAAGCAAGGTTAATCACTATGAATGGGCAGATTAGAGCATTTCTCATCTTTTAAAGCATTGTCATTGTCTAGGATAGAGTGGTAAATCATTTGTTCACTTTATAAGGAATATGAAAAATATGTGTATCATTTACCCATCATATTATATCAACATCTCAAGCTTATCCTATGATAATATTATCATGGTGTGACACCCATGAATCATTCTCATTTCTATCTGTGAGCCTCGGCCAATCAACTAACCAGGTATTAAATTGTACCAATCATGTGAATATACATCATTATGTTCAGTCAGGTATTGAACCATACCAATCCTGAGATCATAGAGTTCAGTCAGGCATTGTACTACACAAATACTGAGATCATAGAGTTCAGCCAGACATTGGACTATACCAATCCTGAGATCATAGAGTTCAGCCAGACATTGGACTATACCAATCCTGAGATCATAGCCAGTCATTTGACTATACCAATCCTGAGATCGAATTCAACCAAGCTTTGAACTATACCAATCCTGAGATTGAGTTCAGCCAGTCATTGGACTATACTAATCCTAAGGTCACAACCAAGCATTGGACTATACCAATCCTGAGATCATAGAGTTAAACTAGGCATTGGACTATGCCATTCCTGAGGTCACATCCAGGAATTGGACTATACCAATCCTGAGATCATAGAGTTCATCCAAGCATTAGACTATACCAATCTTGAGATCACAAAGTTCATCCAGACATTGGACTATACCAATCCTCAGATCACAGAGTTCAGTTAGGCATTGGACTATACCAATCCTGAGATTACAGGCAGGCATTGGATTGTACCAATCGTGAGATCTAGTTCAGCCGAGATTTATACCATGTCCAAGCCATCATACTTATTCACATCCTTTACATAATACAAGTATTCCTCATATCTCCTTTAAGCATATTCAAAACACTATAACCCTTATTTGGCTATAAGCATAAAGCATGTAAGATCAAGGTTTCATTATTATTATTGTATCCATTTTTTATTATTATTATTATGTTACTAAGTTTCCATTTCCTATTTTATTTTGAACATTATCATTTCTTACATGAGACTTTTATAAACATCTTGTTGCCTCTCACTAGGCAACAACTATTCTCATGACTCACAAGGCCCATTAAACATCTTGTCACCTCTCAATAGGCAACAACTAATCACATGGATCACAAGGCCCATTAAACATCTTATCACCTCTCACTAGGCAACAACTAACGATATGGCTCACAAGGCCCATTAAACATCTTGTCACCTCTCACTAGGCAACAACTAATCACATGGCTCACAAGGCCCATTAAACATATTGTCACCTCTCACTAAGAAACAACTAATTGCATGGCTCACAAGGCCCATGAAATTATATTATATGTAACATCATAGTTCATAGTTAGCTATGCTCATTATCTCATGCTACCAGTATAGTTTCAATATGGTTAAGGTTTCCCCTTTATTAACTAATTATAATTTCAACTCCTATCATCACCCTTCATTAGGGTTAAGGTTTCCCTATTAAAACCATCTAGGGTTTTCAAGTACATTCATCAAGTGTCAAACCCTAATTCAGTCTCCACACATATTAGGAGTATCAATGTATACTCATTACATGAGTATTAAATAAGTATAAGTTTCTCTCTCATCCTTACTAGAATATTGATTACTTCATACTTTATTAAGTTGGCTCAACCTTTCCTTCAAGGTACATTAGCCTACTTAATCAATATTCATTAAACTCCATACATATTAATGCATGACTTGATATAAGACACTTCATGTGTTACTCCATCAAGTACATTGCATATAAGGTGCTTTCCTTCATATGGGTTTTGAGGTGCTTCCACCATATTAAGTATGAGGTGTGTGCTTGCTACCCATATCACTTTAGAGGTGTATGTGTGCTTACCATCTCGGGTTTGAGGTGTATGCTTGCTTCCATATCACTTTAGAGGTGTATGTGTGCTTACCATATCACCTTAGAGGTGTATGTGTGCTTCACACCATATCAGGCAAAGAGGTTTGTGTGTGCTTCACACCATATTGGGCAAAGAGGGGTGTGTGTGCTTCACACCATATCAGGCAAAGAGGTGTGTGTGTGCTTCACACCATATTGAGCAAAGAGGTGTGTGTGTGATTGATACCATATCAGGAAAAGAGGTGTGTGTATGCTTCACACCATATCGGGCAAAGAGTTGTGTGTGTGCTTCACACCATATCAGGCAAAGAGTTGTGTGTATGCCTCACACCATATCGGGCAAAGTGGTGTGTGTATGCTTCACACCATATCGGGCAAAGAGGTGTGTGCTTAACCTCATATCGTTCAATAGGTGTATAATACATATCCATATCGTGCAAGGAAGTATAAACTCATATCCATATTGTTTTAGTGGTGTAGGTGCATCACCATATCGGGTTAGAGGTGCTTGATTATGTGATTGAACCCGATATCACTTTATAAGGTGATACCATCATCTTAAAGCTATATACCTTCATTCTACTTGTTCTAGTTCATGGGAAACAGTCCTAAGTTACTACTAGAGCTCATGGATCCATCAATTATGCAAGAAAATTCTATTTGAAAGTAAATCATTTAACTAAGGCAAGATTGATGGTAAATAATAACATACTTGAGTTCAAGTTATATAACCCGCCTCAAGAGCAACTTCAAAGCTCCAAGCTACAAATATTCACATTCCCAAGGTTGAAGGTTAGATTCTCAAAGGTCCAATACTTGAGATCCTCATCCCTATGCACGATACCTCACCACTTGAGGCCGATATCCCTCACTTATGGTCGATATCTCTTACTTGGCCGATATCACATTGCAATGGGTAATATCACTTTGCTACGGGTGATACCAAAGCTCTATGCACGATACTCCTTCATCCTTGCACGATATCTAGACTCTTTGCATGCTATCTAAGAGCAAGGGGGTTATATATTTCGAAAACTTCCACTTATGGGTGAAAGGAAGGGTATATATACTTGTGGTTCATGAAAAAGTGTGTATATGAGGTGTCACCATTTTAAGCTACTAGGTGCCACATGTCCATTCATGGTTTACACCTTTACTTGGATGCACTCATATTTATCTTGACATGAAAAACACTTGAGGATAATCTAGAGATGATATTTCATCCATTAGTTATCTTGTTTGATAAGATATCTCATCTTTATCTCATAAATTAAGCAAACCGATACAACTTTTGCAAGGAGATTCTAACTCGACATGGATCACCTCCTTGAGGTTCTTTGATCATAATGGACAAGACCAAGAGCTCAAAAACCGGTATGGGATCCCCTCTATGGCTCCTTGGCTGATAGGCATTCCCATATGGACTCTACAACTCGGTACAAGCTCAAATTAGGGTTTCACATACAACACTTTCTTGGTCTTTTCATCACTAAGAGTATCATACTCAAATATGATTCAAACGTGGTGCCTCATTATTTATTTATCCTCTAAATAATACTAGGATGGAGTTGGGACACTCTAGAGGTGGTAATTTGTATATCAACCCTATATTTTGGGTAAATTACAACTTGTACCAAATTGATGCACAAGGCATTAGCATTATTCAAACAAGTTCAAACTTGGAATTTAGGCTTTCCACAAGACACCACCTTGCATAATTCTCTATATTATGATGCTAAAACACTTAGGGCACATTCAACATGTGACAAATTGCAATATATCCTCTCATCTTGGGTAAATTGCATTTTGGTCCAAAATAAGAGAACATTGCTCAAACATTATTTAAAAATGACAAAATTTGAAATATAAGTTTGTTACCTGATAGAAAAATACTTTAGAGGATTATATTAAAGTTATAAGAAACTTACTTAGACAAAACAAATAGGGTTACCTCATAACCCAGGTTAGGGTCATTACAAGTTATAAACCCCTAACAAGGATTTCTTCCCTAAAATCCCAAGTAAAGGGAGACATATATTATTCATTCATCATATCATCAAGTCTTCACATAACATCTTAATTTCATGGAGATGCCATAGAACTTTGATCAACACAAAGTTCTTTCACACATTGTCATCATAGAATCTGTCATACATGACATATACTCCACTGTCCTTTTCATTATTGACTGTAGAGTCAACTCTGTGTCAGGTAACATTTTTCTTAGTTGGAGAATCATTATATATACCTTATTTAACTCAGGTGTCAAACCTCACTGATTTGTCACCTTTTCAACTTACATCTTTATGTAACAAGATCCTTGATCTTGGGAGTTTTCCATACCCCTTAGTTGTCATGTCTCTTTTAAGGAAAGACCAGAGTTATGTTTTGTCACCCACTTGGGGACTACAAGTCTTATCACACATCTACTGTGCCACTCAAATCTGTTGACACATTACTAAACTTTCTTATGACTTGTATCAATAATCCCCTCAGTTGTTTATTTTCTTGTCATAAGGAGAGGCTACTTATTAAAGAAGAACTATCTTAGAGGTATCTCTAGATGTTATGTATAAGATTCCTTAACAATCTAGATAGAGATATTCTAAGAAGTTATCTTTATCTTGATCATCTTTTCCCAAAACAATTCTACAATCGTTCCTTCAACTCATACATCTTTGTTGATGTCATGTTTATGTGGGGCATAAACCCCTAACATATGGTATCCATACTACAGTATGTAACTAGACTAATCTCGAAGTTACCCTTTCTAGATAACCAAACATATAATAGGACCTTTCTTTCATCTCAAAACATTACTTAGCACACATACTTTGTCTTAGAACTAAAATCCAGGACTAGCTCATATTTTTCAAAGTATCCATCTAATGATTACTTCTTATTCATGCATATCAAGTGTCATAAGACTTACTTGATTGTCATGTTCCTGAAAGGAAAGGTCACAAGGGAACATAATCCTTCTTATCACCCCATCATTAAAGAAAAGAGATTATCACCTTCTTTGAGTATTGCATGAACTTTCAATTGTTCATGTGTCATTCAATCTTGTTTCCTCTTAGGCTCCTTGCCATTTGCATAGGAACTATAAGGATGATTATATGTCATCATCCTTTAGCATTATCATCATCATGATTACTAGATATGGGTATTCAAACCCTTAGTTCATCACTGAACATTGTTACCTCTCATCATGTAACTGTTACCTCTAGGTCCTCAGACCAAGGTATACATTATACTAAACATCTTCTTTTGTTTATAAGTTAATCTGTTATTGAATCAGATTCCTTTGTATAACAATTAGGATGTGGTAGAAATATTCGTGCCACATCTCCTACTTCATTAGGCTCTTTATATTGTCTCAAAATGACTACTTGATCAGAGTAATTAGAAAGATAGCAATCTAAGATTTCCATACTTATCGTGTCTTCAATAGATGAATACCTGGCCAGGGTATTCAAGAACTGAAAATAGGTAGTATGCATTCATTTTATATTATCTTTCATCTCTTTAAATTTTTACTACTTAGTATCCCAAATTTTCTCTAGGTTTTTCTTTTATATCTCTTCCCTTCCTTCATGAAGAGAGAAATTTCAAAACATATAAGAGAATATTGGACGGAATATAAGTTCTCATCCTTCTTATCTCTTCCTCATGTCCTCATAGGACTAATTAAAGGAAGCTCAACAACAACTACCTTCTTAGAATTATTAGATAAAATCTAGAGAAGACATATCAGAATGAAAAAGCTCTATCTGACTGTCACCCCTCACAGTCATCTACCACTTTAGGTTGACTCAAACATAGAGTCAAGTTGTTTCATGTTGTTACTTTTGCCTTTTTACACTTTTGGGTTGTAACTTTCGTAAGGCCTGCCGAGTCTGCCTCCGTTGTTGGGTTATTTCCTCCCTTCTTTTTGAATAAAAGGGTTTAGTATGCTCAACATGTCTATATCTATAACATGTCTTATCCTCGTACTGTAGTATTATCAGTCTAATTACTGATATAGCAGCTAAGTCAGGAGTTCTTACAGGTGGAAAGTTAAGGCTTTTGCCTTTACTTAGTGACTACTACCCTGGTGCACTAGGCATTTATTGCACTGGTGGTACCAAAGCGTTGGCTTTTTAGAACAACTAGGCAAATGTCTCCAGAATTATAGAGACCTTTCCTTCATTCTCATCTTATTGCCCCTCCTTGGCATTGCCATCATAGATGTACTATCTGTCTATACTATTGGTAGAGTCTATTTTCTTGCCATATGTTACTTCTTCCCACATTTTCTACTGTTTCAACATGACTATGTCATTCAAGAACCCTTTCATAACCCAAAATTCATGCATTGAGGACTAGTAACCTAGGTTGTAATGCTAGTATCCAGTCTACTATATGCATCATTGTTGTCCAAACCTACCCAACAAGAGCATAAAAATAGGATTCTCTATCCCGATTGGGTCAAGATGGGAATTCTCATGAACTCTTTCTTTTCTTGCTTGATCCCTTGTACCACCTCATGGTGCAACAACATTGCTCTTAGCAATGTGTTTCTCATGTTCTCTAGTCATTTTTAAACTTCACCTTTTATTCTACATAAGCAGAAGTCAATACAGGATATACTAGAGGACACTAGAACAGACTCAATACCTTAGTCCTATGTCTCTGTAGACTCAAGGAACCTAATGCTCTAATACCAAACTTGTAACGACCGCCACCAAACTGATAGACAAATCGTTACTATTGATGCAGAATAATCATAAGCAGCAGATTAACAAAAATCACTAAAAATTAAAACCATTTTTTTGCAAAGAGATACCTTTCTAGGAAAACTCTTAAAGGAAGAACCAAAACCTGATATTCATCATTGATCATATTGTACATACACTATACCATCTCTTCTCTAGGATAACATATAATAGTTGCTTTCTCAAAACATATACTTAAAGCAACATCAAACCTCTAGGCATACAAGCCAAAATCTCAAATTGTTCATAAAATAAACACGTACTAAATCCAAGGACCTAAGAGTACAAAGATGACACATAAGACTTCTATCTACAAGACACGACAGATAGTACACTCAATCTGAGCTATCACTACTATCCCTACTGCTGATGTTCTCCCTCTGTTGTATGGTCTCAACCCCCTCGTGCACATCCACCTAAAAAAATGTGGATCCCACGAGGTAAGACAATTGTCCCAACGAGAGATATAACTCTCTGCCAACAATGTTATTATCATAGTTAAGCAGTATAAAACTGAGCAGAGGTTCTTTTATATTAATAAACAAGGTTAATCACTATGGATAAGAAGATTAGAGCATTTCTCATCTTTTAAAGCATTATAACTATCTAGGATAGAGCAGTAAATCATTTGTTTACTTTATAAGGAATATGAAAAACATGTTTATCATTTACCCATCATATTATATCAACATCTCAAGCTTATCCTGTGATAATATTATCATGGTATGACACCCATGAATCATTCTCATTTCTATCTATTGGCCTCGGCCAATTTACTAACCAGGTATTAAATTATACCAATCATGTGAATATATATCATTATGTTCATCCAGATATTGGACCATACCAATCCTGAGATCATAGAGTTCAGCCAGGCATTGGACTATACCAATCCTGAGATCATAGAGTTCAGCCTGGAATTGGACTATACCAATCCTGAGATCATAGAGTTCAGCCATGCATTGGACTATACCAATCCTGAGATCATAGCCAGGCATTAGACTATACCAATCTTGAGATCAAGTTCAGCCAGGCATTGGACTATACCAATCCTGAGATCGAGTTCAACCAGGCATTGGACTATACCATCTTGAGGTCACAACTAGGCATTGGACTATACCAATCCTAAGATCATAGAGTTTAGCCAGGCATTGGACTATACCAATCCTGAGGTCTCATCCAGGCATTGGACTATACAAATCCTGAGATCATAGAGTTCATCCAGGCATTGGATTATACCAATCTTGATATCACAGAGTTCATCCAGGCATTGGACTATACCAATCCTGAGATCATAGAGTTCATCTAGGCATTGGACTATACCAATCCTGAGATCACAACCAGGCATTGGACTATACCAATCCTGAGATCGAGTTCATCCAGGCACTATACCTTGGCCAAGCCATCATACTTATTCACATCCTTTATATAATACAAGTATTCCTCATATCTCCTTTAAGCATATTCAAAACACTATAGCCCTTATTTGGCTATAAGCATAAAACATGTATGATCAAGGTTTCATTATTATTATTGTATTCATTTATTATTATTATTATTATTATTATTATTATTATTATTATTATTATTATGTTACTAAGTTTCCATTTCCTAGTTTATTTTGAACATTATCATTTCTTACATGAGACTTTTATAAACATCTTGTTACCTCTCACTAGGCAACAACTATTCTCATGACTCACAAGGCCCATTAAACATCTTGTCACCTCTCACTAGGAAACAACTAATCAAATGTCTCACAAGGCCCATTAAACATCTTATCACCTCTCACTAGGCAACAACTAACCACATGGCTCACAAGGCCCATTAAGCATCTTGTCACCTCTCACTAGGCAACAACTAATCACATGGCTCACAAGTCCCATTAAACATCTTGTCACCTCTCACTAAGAAACAACTAATCACATGTCTCACATGTCCCATTAAATTATATTATATGTAACATCATAGCTCATACTTAGCTATGCTCATTATCTCATGCTACGAGCATAGTTTCAATATGGTTAAGGTTTCCCCTTTATTAACCAATTATAATTTCAACTCTTATCATTACCTTTCATTAGGGTTAAGGTTTCCCTATTAAAACCATCTAGGGTTTTCAAGTACATTCAACAAGTATCAAACCCTAATTCAGTCTCCACACATATTAGGAGTATTAATGTAAACTCATTACATAAGTATTAAACAAGTATAATTTTCTCTCTCATCCTCACTAGGATATTGGTTACTTCATACTTTATTAAGTTGGCTCAACCTTTCCTTCAAGGTACATTAGCCTACTTAATCAATATTCATTAAACTCTATATCTCTTAATGTATTACTTGATATAAGACACTTCATGTGTTACTCCATCAAGTACATTGCATCTAAGGTGCTTTCCTTCATATGGGTTTTGAGGTGCTTCCACCATATCAGGTATGAGGTGTGTGCTTGCTACCCATATCACTTTAGAGGTGTATGTGTGCTTACCATCTCAGGTTTGAGGTGTGTGCTTGCTTCCATATCACTTTAGAGGTGTATGTGTGCTTACCATATCACCTTAGAGGTGTATGTGTGCTTCACACCATATCAGGCAAAGAGGTGTGTGTGTGTTTCACACCATATTGGGCAAAGAGGTCTGTGTGTGCTTCACACCATATCAGGAAAATAAGTGTGTGTGTGCTTCACACCATATCGGGAAAAGATGTGTGTGTGTGCTTGACACCATATTGGGAAAAGAGGTATGTGTATGCTTCACACCATATCGGGCAAAGAGTTGTGTGTGTGCTTCACACCATATTGGGCAAAGAGTTGTGTGTATGCTTCACACCATATCGGGAAAAGAGGTGTGTGCTTAACCTGATATCGTTCAAGAGGTGTATACTACATAACCATATAGTTCAAGGAAGTATAAACTCATATCCATATTGTTTTAGTGGTGTAGGTGCATCACCATATCGGGTTAGAGGTGCTTGCTTATGTTCTTGAACCGAATATCACTTTATAAGGTGATATCATCATCTTCAAGCTCTAGACCTTCGTTCTACTTGTTCTAGTTTATGGAAAACAGTCCTAAGTTACTACTAGAGCTCATGGATTCATCAATTATGCAAGAAAATTCTATTTGAAAGTAAATCATTTAACTAAGGCAAGATTGATGGTAAATAATAACATAATTGAGTTCAAGTTATATAACATGCCTCAAGAGAAACTTCAAAGATCCAAGCTCCAAAGCTTCACATTCCCAAGGTTGAAAGTGAGCTTCTCAAAGGTCCAAGACTTGAGATCCTCAGCCCTATGCACGATACCTCACCACTTGAGGCCGATATCCCTCACTTATGGACGATATCCCTCACTTGGTCGATATCACTTTGCAATGGGTGATATCACTTTGCTATGGGTGATACCAAAACTCTATGCATGATACTCCTTCATCCTTGCATGATATATAGACTATTTGCACGATATCTAAGAGCAAGGGGGTGATAGATTTCGAAAAATTCCACTTATGGGTGAAATGAAGGGTATATATAATTGAGGTTCATGAAAAAGTGTGTATATGAGGTGTCACCATTTTAAGCTACTAGGTGCCACATGTCCATGCATGGTCGACACCTGTCCTTGCATGCACTCATATTTATCTTGACATGAAAAATGCTTGAGGATAATCTAGAGATGATATTTCGGCCATTAGTTATCTTGTTTGATAAGATATCTCATCTTTATCTCATAAATTAAGCAAACTGATACAACTTTTGTAAGGAGCTTCTAACTCGACATGGATCACCTCCTTGAGGTGTTTTTCTCATCATGGACAAGTCCAAGAGTTCAAAAACTGATATGGGATCCCCTCTATGTCTCCTTGGCCGATAGGCATTCCCATATGGACTCTACAACTCGGTACAAGCTCAAATTAGGGTTTCACATACAACACTTTCTTGAGAAAGGGCTAAGCCAAGATAATAAAGTACGATGTAATTAATATCCTAGTGAGGATGAGAGAGAAACTCATACTTTTTGTTGAGAATCATTTAATTATAAATGATGAGAATAAATAAGTATGATTGAATACTCATGATATCAATGTATGCTTCTAAATGTGTGGAGCAATGAATTAGGGTTTGGATTGATAATATGAACTTGAAACCGTATTCAGCTATAAAGGGAAACCCTAACCCTAATAATGAGAAGGTTGTATTTCTCTTATTGCATAAGTCTTGTGAGACATGTCAAATACTTGTATAAAAAGTATAATGTTTATGTGGTCTGATGACCTAAAAGATAGTTGTTTCCTAGTGAGAGGTGACAAGATGTTTTAATGGGCCTTGTGAGCCATGAGAATAATTGTTGCCTAGTGAGAGGTGACAAGATGTTTAATGGGCCTTGTGAGCCATATGAATAATTATTGCCTAGTGAGAGGTGACAAGACATTTAAATGGGCCTTGTGAACCATGTGAGATGTTGGTGCAACAAGTATCATGTATACCTTGGACTGAGGACCTAGATATAATAGTTACCTGATAAGTGGTAACAATGTTCAGTAATGAACTAAGGGTTTGAATACCCAGATCTAGTAATCATGATGATGATAATATTAAGGGATAAGAATTCCCAGTAATGTGATAAGGGATTGAGATCTCAAGTGTTATGCATTCCAAGTGTTTCAAAGGTTATAAAAGTACTTGATAAATGTATTACACTTTTCTTTGTAGCATTTGTTATAATAATTCATGTTTGAAACTTGATCGGTGCTAAAAGATACGGTAATGCACTTAATTAATTAAGTGGAATCTTATCATGTAGCGTCCTGACTATAGATCCATCAGCGTCAGTAGTTGCTGAATGGTGAAATAGGTTTTCTCACAAGATATCCTGGAGTACATATTTTTGAATATACGGGGGTGATGGGCGTGAATATCCTTACGACCAAATGAGGGATTGATGTGTAGATAATTGAGATCTCTCAATCCTTCATTATAAATGTCGGTATGGATGTATCATGAATCTCTTGATGATGATGAATGCTGGGATTGATGTGTAGATAACTAAAATCTCTCAATCCTGAAGAGTGTGCATGCCACAGCTATAGCTCTATAGCAAAGTTGCCAGTATACCCTGGAAAACTATTTAGCAGTTGACACGAGATGTCCTGCTTGTGGTCTCGCACTGACCAAGACAAGTGAGGTCATGGAAGTCAACTCTTCCATTCACCTTGTATGATACCGATTTTGACTTTGCAATGGTCGATTGGAGTATGAGCGGTATACCTCATCTCCTCAGGGCATAAGTGTGATTATAAAATGTAATCAGCCATGTAGTGTATTTGCTTAAGGGTTGAATACAGAAATCATTGGTTGATGTTACATTTCTTTTATACATCTTAAATGGATAGATGTTATATGTAACGACCCTGACCTGGGTTATGAGGTAACCCTATTTTTTTGGCTAATAAATTTTCTTAGAACTCTAATATAATCATCTAAGGAGTTTGTCATCATGTAACACACTTATGTTTCAAGTTTGGTCCTGATTGAATACTATTTGAGCAATGTTCCTTTATTTTGGACCAAAGTGCAATTTACCCAAGTTGAGGGGTTATAATGCCAAATGTCACATTTTGAATGTACCACATGTGTTTTACAATCATAAGAGAGAGAATGATGTTAAGTTGTGGCTTGTGCAAAGCCTAAATTCCAAGTTTGAACTTGTTTGAACAATGTTGGAGCATTGTGCACCAATTTTGGTACAAATTGCAATTTACCCAAAATGTGGGATTAATATGCAAATTACCACATATAGAGTGTTCCTACTCCCTCCTAGAATCATCTAGAAGAGAGATAAAGGAGGATACACCATACTTGATTCCATTATGAATGATGGTAATCTTGGTGAAGAAATGACCAAGAAAAGGGTTGAATTTGAAAGCTTAACTTGGGTTGTATCAAGTTGAAAAGCTTATATATGAGTGTCTATCGGACATGGAACCCAAGGAGGTGTCCCATATCGTTTTTTGGACTCTTGTAAAATTCCATATCGTGCAAAGAACCTCAAGGAGGTGAGGTGTGTCGGGTTACAACTTCCTTAGCAAAGTTGTGATGAGTTGTGAATAAAGTGGTGATTTTGTTGATATATCTTATTCAAAGAGATATGTAATGGACGAATCTTTATCCCTAAATGATTCTCAACTATTTTTCAAGACAAGATAAATGATGATGCATGCTTGGACACGTGTCACCCATGCATGGACACGTGGCACCTACTAGTTCAAAATAATGACACCTCATTTTTACCTTCCATCATGTGCAACAAGTATATATACCCCTAGTTTCACCCCTTAGTGCAATTTTGCAACCCTTACCACCCTCCTACCCTAAGGTATCGTGCATAGAGATCCCATATCGTGAAGGGATGCTGTGGTATCTTGCATAGGCCTTGGGATATCGCCCATGGCAAGAGCATATCGACCAAGTAGGTAAAATTGGCCATATAAGGTGATATCGGCCAATAGGGTGATGAGTTGAGTGGCATATCGTGCAAGTGAGTGCCATATCGTGCAAGAGGGTTGGCATATCGTGCAAGGACACAAGGGTATCGTGCAAATGTGTTAAGGAGCAAGAAGGAGTTCATACTTAACCCTAACGTGAGACAATGATCATCTTCAACCTTGGATTGAAGCATGATTTTAGGGTTTTGATCTTCCTTTCTTTTCTTCTTCACCAATTGCTTATCCATGGTGATTCATTGTATGTGAAGGAATTGTGAACGAGCCTTGGACTTTTGATAAAGTCATCTTCAACCTTAGTAACGTGGAGCTTTGGATCTTGGAGCTTTGAAGTTGTTCTTAAGGTGGGTTATATAACTTGAACTCAGTCATGTTATTATTCATCACCCTAATTGCTATACTTAGTGAAATACTTTTAATTCTGAAATTTCCTGAAATAGTTGATGAGATTATGAGTTCTAGTAACTTCTTAGACCTATTTCCATGAATTATATCAGTTAAAACAAAGGTCTAGATCTTGAAGAAGATGGTGTCACTTTATAAAAGTGATATCGGGTGCAAACATACAAGCAAGCACCTCTAACCCGATATGATGATGTACCTACTTCACTAAAATGATATGGGTATTATTGTATACCTTGTTGCACGATATGGGGGTGTAGTATACACCTCTTGCACGATAGGGAGTCAAGTATAGACTCCATGCACGATACAAAGTCAATTGTATACTTGTAAGTTAATGTGAAATCCTAATTTGGGTAACCAAATATGAGTAAAGAATAGCAAGTGCTATTTCACGATATGGTAGCCCGATACACAACCCTAGTTGATTTCTAGCCTGACATGGTGATGGCTTAATACCTCATTCATGACATGGGTAACTCATACAAACACCTTTAGCCCGATATGAAAGGTGTGTATATACTTCTAGCCCGACATGGTGAGTGCTCATATACTTACAACCTAATATGGTGAACATATGCACACTTCTAATCTGAGATACCTTGTAAAGGTGAGGGAAAGACACTCTTAGGAGTGATAAGAGTAACACCAAGTTATGGTGTGGCTAATACCTTTACAGGTGAAACACCTAAAGTGTTTGATAATGGACAACCTTATATCAACAGTGCCTTAACCGGAGATGAGTCCATATCATTGATGATAGCTGGGTGATTCAAGTGTATGACTTATGGCCAATACTTTACAAGATTAATATGATGGGATAGTGGATAAAGTATTAGGATGGGAAATACCCTAATACAAGTTAATGCTATGTGAACCCTAATACATGGTAATGCTATGTGAAACCCTAATACAAGTTAATGCTATGTGAACCCTAATACAGGGTAATGCTATGTGAAACCCTAATACAAGTTAATGCTATGTGAACCCTAATACAAGGTAATGCTATGTGAAACCCTAATACAAGTTAATGCTATGTGAACCCTAATACAGGGTAATGCTATGTGAAACCCTAATACATGTTAATGCTATGTGAACCCTAATACAGGGTAATGCTATGTGAAACCCTAATACAAGTTAATGCTATGTGAACCCTAATACATGGTAATGCTATGTGAAACCCTAATACAAGTTAATGCTATGTGAACCCTAATATAGGGTAATGCTATGTGAAACCCTAATACAAGTTAATGCTATGTGAACCCTAATACAGGGTGATGCTATGTGAAGTTCTAACACAAAGTAATTCTATGTGAAACTCAAATACAGACTAATGGGTTATGAATGTAATAAGATAACCCTTGTATTGCATGGTACTGATATGTAATTGTATCATGATTACTAATCATGCAGATATGTTGAGAAGATGAGCATAGCCAGGTATGGGCTATGATGTTCTGTATATTGAAAATGTTCTATAGGCCTTATAAGCTTTCATATGCTTTGTTGCCTAGTGAGAGGTGACAAGATGTGTTATGGCCTTATGAGACATGTGAATAAATTGTTGCCTAGTGAGAGGTGACAAGATGTGTTATGGCCTTGTAAGCCATGTGAATAAGTTGTTGCCTAGTGAGAGGTGACAAGATGTGTTATGGCCTTGTGAGCCATGTGAATAAGTTGTTGCCTAGTGAGAGGTGAGAAGATGTGTTATGGCCTTGTGATCCATGTGATAATTTGTTTCCTAATGAGAGGTGACAAGATACTTAATGGGCCTTGTGAGCCATGAGGATAGTTGTTGCCTAGTGAGAGGTAACAAGGTGTTTATCAAATTCTCATGTAAGAAATGATAATGTTCAAAATAAACTAAGAAATGGAAACTTAGTAATATAATGATAATAATAAATGGATACAATAATAGTAATGAAATCTTGATCATACATGCTTTATGGTTATAGCCAAATAAGGGTTATAGTGTTTGAAATATATAAGAGGGATACTTGTTTATAAAAAGGATGTGAATAAGAATGATGGCTTGGCTAAGGTATAATGCCTAGTAAAATTGATGTGGTATTCAATGATAGTTGCACAGGATTGGCATAGTCCAATGCCTGAATATAATATGATGATGTATACTCACAAGACTGGTACAATTCAATATCTAGTTAGCAGATTGGTTGAGGCCAACAGATAGAAATGAGAATGATTCATGGATGACATACCATGATAATGAGCATCACATGATAAGCTTGAGATAGTATGAAGGGTAAATGATATTCGTGTTCTTCATATTCCTTATAAAGTGAATAGATGATTTACTACTCTATCATAGATAGTTGCAATGCTTTAAAAGATGAAAATATTCTAAATTGTTTATCCTCTGCTTAGTTTAATACTATTTAACTATGATAATAACATTGTTGGTAGAGAGTTATATCTCTCACTGGGACAATTGTCTCACCTTGTGGGATCCACATTTTTTTAGGTGGATGTGCACGAGGGGGATTGAGTTCGTACTACAGAGAAAGAACAACGGCAGTAGGGACAACAGTGACAGCTCAGGTTTAGTGTACTATCTGTCAAGTCTGGTAGATAGAAGTCCTATGTGTCGTCTCTGTACTCTCAGGTCCTTGGAGTTGGTTCGTACTGGTTTCATGAATAATATGAGATTTTGGCTTGAATGCCTCGATATTTTATGTTGCTCTAGTATGTGTTTTGATAGAGAAATTGTCATATGTTGTCCTCGAGATGAGATGAAACAATGTTGTATAATGTAAATCATGATATGTATGAGTTTTGGATCTTTCATTAAAAGTTTTCTGTATAAGGATCTCCTTGCAAAATGGTTTTAAATTTTAGTGATTTTTATTAATCTGTTGTTTGTGTTTATTCTTCTTAATTAGTAACGATTTGTTTGTCAGTTTGGTGACTTATGTTACATTATACATGTTCTTCCTATTCCTTATAAAATGAATAGATGATTTACTATTTTATCATATGTAGCCGCAATGCTTCAGAAGATGATATTGCTCTACTCTACTTAAATAGTGATTAAATCATGTTATTAATGTAAAAGAATCCTCTACCCAATTTTATACTATGTAATTGTGATAATAATATTGTTGGCAGAGAGTTATATCTCTCACTGGGACATGGGTTTCACCCCATTGATCACTAACATTTTTAGGTGGATACGTATGAAGAGGTAGAGACCATACTGCAGAAGTACATCAACAGCAGTAGGGACAATAGTAATAGCTCAAATTGAGTATATTATCTGTCATGTCTTGTAGATAGAAGTTCTATGTGTCGTCTCTATACTCTCATATCAGTAGGGACATGGGTTTCACCCCATTGATCACTAACATTTTTAGGCTTGTATGCCTCGAGGTTTTATGTTGATTCAGTATATGTTTTGACAAACAACTATTACATGTTATCCTCGAGATGAGATGGTACAATGTAAGTACAATGTGAATAATGATGTATATAAGGTTTTGGTTCTTCCTTAAAAAGTTTTCCTAGAAATGGATCTCTTTGCAAAATGGTTTTAATTTTTAGTGATTTTTGTTAATCCATTGTTTATGTTTATTTCACTTAATTAATAATGATTTGTCTGTCAGTTTGGTAGCGGTCGTTACAAGAACAAAAAATGGAACCCATCTCCTAAAGAGAATGGAGGGGAATATATAGTGGTAGGAGGGAAACAATATGCTTTCTGTGGGTAGCTTGAATCTCAAAATGTTCTATCAGATTTGAGCCAACCATATCGATCATTTGTTAGGGGAGTTCGTTGGTTGGTGTATCACATCTTTAGAGTTTGTTCATCAGTTGGAAAACTCCATCGATCTAGCCATCGATTGGTGAAGCCACTAACTAACAAAACCAATCCTAATGCTCTAGCTGGAACTCAATCACTAACCTGATTGGATTTGGGCAACCCGATTGTGATCAAGTCATCAATGTCTGCATAGGCTAGTGATGTTCATCAGTTTCCATCAGTTGATGAAATGCCATTGGTTGTCAAAGTAATTGTAACGACAGTCGCCAAACCGACAAACAAATCGTTACTAATTAAGCGGAATTTCAACATAAACAACGGATTAACAAAAATCACTAAAAATTAAAACCATTTTTTCAAAGAGATCCATTTCTAGGAAAACTCTTTAAGGCAGAACCAAAACATTATATACATCATTGTTCACATTTTACATTCACTGTACCATCTCTTCTCAAGGATAACATATAACAGTTGCTTTGTCAGAACATATAATGAAGCAACATAAAACCTCGAGGATTATAAGCCAAAAACCTCAGTTCGTTCATGAAACCATAACGAACCAACTCCAAGGACCTGAGAGTACAGAGAGACACATAGGACTTCTATCTACAAGACATGACAGACAGTACACTCAACCTGAGTTGTCATTGTTGTCCCTGCTGCTGTTGTTCTTTTTCTATAGAAAGGTCTTCACCTCCTCGTGCACATCCACCTAAAAATTTGGATCCCACGGGGGTGAGATAATTGAAAATTGCCCCAGTGAGAGATATAACTCTCCGCCAACAATGTTATTATCATAGTTAAATAGTATTAAATTGAGTAGAGGATAAGCTGTTTAGAACATTCTCATATTTTAAAGCATTGCAGCTGTCTATGATACATCAGTAATTCATCTATTCACTTTATAAGGAATATGGAGAACACGTATATCATTTACCCATCATACTATCTCAAGCTTATCCTGTGATGCTCATTATCATGGTATGTCATCCATGAATCATTCTCATTTCTATCTATTGGCCTCAGCCAATCTACTAACAAGATATTGAATTCTACCAGTCATGTGAGTATACATCATCATATCATGTCCAAGCATTGGACTATGCCAATCATATGCAACCATTCCAGGCATTGGACTATGCCAATCATGTGTTATTATAGGCTTCATGCCTCTGCCAGGTATTGGACTTTAACCAATCCTGATTACACAGCCAGGCAGTGGACTCTAACCACTCCTGATTACAGGCTTCACGCCTCTGCCATGTATTGGTCTGTAACCAAACCTGATTACACCGCCAGGTAGTGGACTCTAACCACTCCTGATTACAGGCTTCACACCTCTGCCAGGTATTGGACTTTAACCAATCCTGATTACATAGCTAGGCAGTGGACTCTAACCACTCCTGATTATAGGCTTCACGCCTCTGCCAGGTATTGGTCTGTAACCAAACCTGATTACAACGCCAGGTAGTGGACTCTAACCACTCCTTATTACAGGCTTCACGCCTCTTCCAGGTATTGGACTTTAACCAATCCTGATTACACAGCCAGGCAGTGGACTCTAACCACTCCTGATTATAGGCTTCATGCCTCTGCCAGGTATTGGACTTTAACCAATCCTGATTACACAGCCAGGCAGTGGACTCTAACCACTCCTGATTACAGGCTTCACGCCTCTGCCAGGTATTGGTCTGTAACCAAACCTGATTACACTACCAGGCAGTAGACTCCAACCACTCCTGATTACAGGCTTCACGCCTCTACTAGGTATTGGACTTTAACCAATTCTGATTACACAGTCGTTATGGGATATCAATCCCTTAAAGTTATCATTGGTTATCACATCCTTTTACTAGGCATTATACCCTGGGGCAAGCCATCATATCAATTCACATTCTTTACATACTACAAGTGTTCCTCTTATCTCCTTTAAGCATATTCAAAACACTATAGCCCTTATTTGACTATAAGCATAAAGCATGTATGATCAAGATTTCATTATTATTATAACCATTTATTATTATTATGAAGTTACTGGTTTCCATTCCCCTTAGTTTATTTTGCACATTACCATTCCTTACATTAGACTTTTATAAGCATCTTGTCACCTCTCATTAGGAAACAATTATTCACATGGCTCACCAGGCCCATTAATCATCTTGTCACCTTTCACTAGGCAACAACTATCCACATGGCTCATAAGGCCCATTAAACATCTTGTCACCTCTCACTAAGCAACAAATATCCACATGGCTCATAAGGCCATTAAACATCTTGTCACCTGTCACTAGGCAACAACTATCCACATGGCTCATAAGGCCATTAAACATCTTGTCACCTCTTACTAGGCAACAACTATTAGGGTTAGCATTTCCCTTTATAGACGAATAGGGTTTCAAGTTCATATTATCAATCTAAACCCTAATTCATTGTTCCACACATCTAGGAGCATACATTAATATCATAAGTATTCAATCATACTTATTTATTCTCATCATTTATCATTAAATGAATCATCAACACAAGGTATGAGTTCCTCTCTCATCCTTATCAGGGTATGATTACATCATACATTATTAACTTGGCTTAACCCAATCTCAAGGTATGATAGCCTACACTTATCAAAGTGCATTCCATCTCAATGTAACAATTCACATGACACACATCATGGGTTACTCATCCAAGTATATTGGATTTAAGGTGCATCAAGGTGTAACAACCTTAAAGTGTTGGATGTGATATTTACCATGCCTTGGTGTATCACTTCCCTCATTACTTTTAACTAACTTAATTTCCTCAACTTATCTTGTATTAGGGTATTCCCCATCCTAATACTTTATGCACTAGCCCATCATATTTATTCTGTAGTGTATTGATCATGAGTCATACATTTGAATTGTCCAACCATCATCAATTGATATGGACTCATCTCTGGTTGAGGCATTGTTGATATAAGGTTGTCCATTATCAACCACTCTAGGTGTTTCACCTATCAAAGTATTAGCCACACCATTACTTGGTGTTACACTCATCACTCCTAAGAGTGTCTTTCCCTCACCTTTACAAGGTATCTCAGGTTAGAAATGTGCATATGTTAACCATATTGGGTTGTAAGTATATGAGCACTCACCATATCGGGCTAGAAGTATATACGCACCATTCATATCGGGCTACAGGTGTTATATGTGTTACCCATGTCGTGCATGAGGTATTAAGCCATCGCCATGTCAGGATAGGCATCAACTAGGGTTGTGTATCGGGTTACCATATCGTGCAATAGCATTTGCTATTCTTTACTCATATCGGGTTACCCAATTTAGGGTTTCATGTCAACTTATAAGTATTCATTCAACCTTGTATTGTGTATGGAGGCTATGCTTGACTCCCTATCGTGCAAGAGGTGTATACTACACCCCCATATCGTGCAACAATGTATTCATTCATATCCATATCGTTCAAGTGAAGTAGGTGCATCATCATATCGGGATAAAGGTGCTTTCTTGTGTGCTTGCACCCGATATCACTTTTATAAGGTGATACCATAATATTCAAGCTCTAGACCTTAGTTCTAACTGTTATAGTTCATGTCAACAAGTCTAAGAAACTACTAGAACTCATAATCTCATCAACTATTTCAGGAAATTTCGGAATTAAAAGTATTTCACTAATTATAGCAATTTAGGTGAAGAATAATAACATGGTTGAGTTCAAGTTATATAACCCGCCTTAAGAATGACTTCAAAGATCCAAGATCCAAAGCTCCACGTTCCTAAGGTTGAAGATGAACTTCAAAACTCCTCTATATACAAATAATCACCATCGATAAGCAATTGGTGAAGAAGAAAATAAAGGAAGATCAAAACCCTAAATTCATGCTTCAATCCAAGGTTGAAGATGATCTTATCGTCAGCTTAGGGTTAAGTATGAGCTCCTTCTTGCTCCTTAACACCTTTTCACGATACACTAGTGTCCTTGCACGATATGCCACCCCTCTTACACGATATGTCACTCACTTTCACGATATGACACTCACTTGGAGTCACAACTTCACTCTATGGCTGATACCACCCTATATAGCCAATATCACCTACTTG
The DNA here is from genome assembly GCA_963693085.1 of Alisma plantago-aquatica. Lineage (NCBI taxonomy): Eukaryota > Viridiplantae > Streptophyta > Magnoliopsida > Alismatales > Alismataceae > Alisma > Alisma plantago-aquatica. The sequence goes on from OY856409.1 coordinate 553,840,530, forward strand.
GGCGATATGCTCTTGCCATGGACGATATCCCAAGGCCTATGCACGATACCACAGAATCCCTTCACGATATGGGAGCTCTATGCACGATACCTCAGGGTAGGAGGGTGGTAAGGGTCATAAAATTGCACCAAGGGGTGACACTAGGGGTATATATACTTGTTGTTCATGAAGGAAGGTAAAAATGAGGTGTCAACATTTTGAGCTAGTAGGTGCCACGTGTCATGCATGGGTGACACGTGTACATGCATGCATCAACATTTATCTTGTCTTGCAAAATGGTTTAGTATCATCTTGAGATGCAAATTCATCCATTACTTATCCATTTGGATAAGTTATCTAGGTTTAATCACTATTTTAAGTCAAGCCGATACATTTTTTCTAAGGAAACTTGTTGGCCGTCACACCTCACCTCCTTGAGGTTCTTTACACGATATGGCCTTTTCCAAGAGTTCAAAAAACGATATGAGGCTCCTCCTATGACTCCTTGGCCGATAGGCTTTCATATATAAGCTTTTCAACTTGATACAACTCAAGTTAAGCTTTCAAACTCAACCCTTTTCTTGGTCATTTCTTCACCAAGATTACCATCACTCATAATTGATTCAAACATAGTGTCTCATTCATTCTATCTCCTCTAAATGATACTATTATGGAGTAGGAATACTCTAGAGGTGGTAATTTGCATATCAACCCCACATTTTGGGTAAATTACAATTTGTACCAAAATTGGTGCACAATGCTCCAACATTGTTCAAACAAGTTCAAACATGGAATTTGGGATTTCCACAAGCCACTAGTTAGCATCATTCCTATATTATGATTCTTAAACACATGGGGTACATTCAACATGTGACATTTTGCATTATAGCCCTCAATTTGGGTAAATTGCAATTTGGTACAAAATATAGGAAAATTGCTCAAACATTCAATCGGGACCAAACTTGAAACATAAATGTGTCACATGATAACAAAACACCTTATAGGATTATATTAAAGTTCTAAGAAACTTTATTAGCCAAAAAAAAATAGGGTTACCTCATAACCCAGGTCAGGGTCGTTACAGTAATCAGGTGATAAAACCAAAGATCGATGCATGTCTAGGTCGATAATGATGACATTCAATGAAGCTACTTCTTTAACTTGAACAGATTCAAGAGAATATGGCTAGGTTTGTGCTATTAGTTCTTATTCATCTATATACATTCATGGTAGATGTTTTGACTGATGAAAACCCATCAATTTGTTTAAACTAATGTAGTCATTGGCTAATGAAATCACTGATCAACAAAGTTGGTGGCTGATGAAACATTTCGATGAAGTGGAGGTGGGAATCTGATGGGATTCAAGCCAACTCAATTGAATTCCCTTTGGTGGATGTTATGGAGGATGTTTCTTGATGGTAAAGACTTTGCTCGAACTCGACAATGTTAAAGCTCGAACTCGATTGAGCTTGAGCTCCACCTTGTCATTGTTCTGAAAAAATCATCTATGTTCCTTTGGTCTTCAAGGAAAAACTCTAGGAACTAATGTCTTTCTCTGTTCCATGCATATAAGTCCCAAATAGGCTAGTATAGAGATAACTTACAAAAATATAATAATATAAAGTTATTTGGGCATGATAAGGCCAATATAGGCACAAAACTATTGTTAATTACTCAACAATAGAGCCGAAATTTGGGTATTATCAGGTACCAACACAATAGATTGTAGGGATGCAGATTACATATGATGTGAAGAAGCACAAGTTGTGTTTGTCCCATCATATCTATATTGAACATATCCTTGAGCAATTCAACATGAGCAACGCTAAAGTTGTAAGAGCTCCACTTTTCCACTTTAATCTAAGTAAGAAGTGATGTCCATCCATTAATGAGGAGAAGGAGGAGATAAATAGGATTCCCCATTTTTATACAATGGGGAGTTCAATGTACATAATAATTTGTACTTGTTCTGCTATTTCTTTTGCAGTTGGTCTTGTGAGCATGTTTCTCTATAATCTTGGGAATGATCGTTGATAGATGGTCAACTAGATATTTAGATATTTATGAGACACTGGTAGCACACATTTGATGTTTTGTAATTTGAACCAGTTCTGAAAGACATAGTTGATGCTAAAATGATGTGTGGCATTGATAAAAAGAAGTATACTTATGAAAATGTATTCTCTTTTATGGGGGGGATATATTGATAGTCGAGTTTGCAAAAGTGTGTTGTACTTTTTTTGACATAGATAGAGTACATCACAATAGTTGAAGAAGAAAACTAAATGCTCTGGGTTGTGATAATTCTGGGGGAGTTGTGTATGGTCAGGTTGATCATACTATTTTCTATAACAACTAGAGTGCTATTGACTCGAGCAAGAGCATAATGCATTAAACTCAAATAAAAAAAATGGTGACACGTGACAAGCTAGAACGACATACATTCTGAGTGATGACATTCTTCTCTTTGCATTGGAGGAGAAGATTGTTGGGACAAACTTTAGTCTATCATGAGGGATGAAATCCCATAGGGATTGATGGTTGCTGCTACAAGAGAGGGATTTCAATCCCAATGCACTTGACTTTTTATAATATGTGACAAATAAATCAACATACAACCACATACCAATAATGATAACATAAATGTGTCTTAGCCACATTATTAAATCAATATCATCAGAAGTGTCTATGATCCAGTGATAAGTGGTGGATAGCTTTAGTAGATGAAAATGTACTGAAATAGTTCATAAGGTTGATGCACCCCAACAATATGCCTCTACATAATATAAAAACTAAGTAATGATGTAATCAATCATCACTATATTCATCCATGATCTGCCCTAGGTGTATGTCCTCTGCGGCAAGGCTTTCCCTCTAAACTCTATTATATTGTGATTGGTTTCCTTCAAGATAAAATTTATTCCCTATTCATCTTCATAGTAAAATCATGGGATAAGTTTCAATGATGTATAATATAAGTTTCTATGTATCATGTTTTTTTTGGTAAAATTTCATGTTGTTTCTCTCAATCCATATAATCCAAATTATGGTGGCAATCAATGTTTTAGTAACATATGAGGCTTGTATTAGGGTTTGCATGTGTTGAATAAATGTAAAAAAAATCATGAAAGTGTGTGTTGCGAGCTATGTGGGTAATGTAGTGTACCAATATTGTGGTGGTTATCGTACAAGTGAAGAAGAGGTGTTGTGTGGTTTCTTCGTGAGAAGTGCATAGGAAAAATATTGATGGGATTGAGAATCCTATCTTGCACAAATTATGACCCGTTAGTACTTTATCATGCTATATAAGCCATATAAAGATGTGAATTTTGGTTGGACACTTAATGTTCCATGTATATATGTTGATGGGAAAATATATCCATAGTAACTGCAAAATCGGCATGCTTGTTTTGCAGTATATTTGGTGGCACATCTCCATGTAATATGGTTTCTCAAGTTCATTTCTAGTTGGTGTAATATCTCTTCTTGGATCTCATAGGAAGGATGTGGTGATGGTTCTTTTGAGATTTTTTGGTCTATTCGTACCTAATAGATGTAGTTCTTGTGCTATAATTAAGTGGGTTAAAACTTTGGTAATCATCATGTTGAGGGTTTGGTTGATATTACTAACACCGTTGAACCATTAATCGGACCAAAATTGATGTTGTTGGAGTAGTGAGGTGGGACAATGATGCAATGTTTGATGATGTATATATTTATTAATGTGGCGCCATAAGGGGGGGCTAGTTTGCTTGACATGTTGTTATGGTTTATATTTCTAATAGTATTTGTTGATAACATGATCTTTTGAAATGCATGGTCTAGAGGAGCATAAAGATGTTGCAATTCATGTATCACACACATTGCATGTATATTGATGTTGATTATACACCATCCCCTCTATTTTTTGAAGGAACATATGCTAGTTTTCCATGTGTATCTTATTGCCCATATGTTTTCACAAAAAGTCTCATATGATACCATCAACAATTTTGTGAATGTTGGATGGAAGGGGTATATACAACTGAAGAAGTAGGTGGTGACATATGTTACCGAGTTATTAATGAGAGTGAGTCTATCCTCAAGGTTGAGGAATAGTGTTCTCCATGATGTGATGATGGTTTTCTAGAAGGATTTGGGTATCGAATGTGAGGATATAGGAAGACCAAAATATATGAATCGAAATTTATCAATCTTGCAGTTGAGAAGCATGTGATATCTAGTCATTTATTGTGGATGTATGAGAATGATAATAATGGAGGATTTATGGAACTTAATCTTAAGACCCAAAAGGTATGAGAAAAGACCTATGATACAAATCATGTTGATAACATTCTAGTCACCTGGGGAGATAAAAATGATTGTGTCTCATGTGTATTGTACAATATTTTCTAGGCATGGAATAGGGGCTATAAAAGACCATGGTGTATTCCATGTTTGATCATATGTGTGAGAATGTATGTGACCATAGAAGTGGTAAGGTGATATGGATCTCCTTGTCTATGCTCTTTCCAACTTCTAAAATATCTAAATGTCATTCCATTAATGAGGGTAGAGACATGACAAGAGTTGATGCAAGATGTAATCTATTGTATCCATCTATCAGAGAAGATGTATCCTCTCACACATTTGATAAGGAATGTCCATCTAATGTTACTAGAGTTTTTTCTGAAGTCGAGTTTAATAGTCAAAAGGGGAATGTGATGTGACTGAAAGTATGTATAGTCTCATTAACCATAATATAAGCATGTTGGATGATTTGGTGTTTAGTAAAGGTACATTGTTGTTGGCCAATAATCTCATATAATTCCAGTTTCAACCCAGAGCAGAGAGTTTGGCTATGATTTTATAAGAAGTATTGATGAGACTGATGGGTCTGAACTGTTGGGTAATACTTGGGTGTTCAACTTTCTTGATTAGTTCTATGTGTGTTTGATTCAGAACATCTATTTGGAAGGAGTTGTCATCATGTTGGTGAGTATAGTTGAAAAGGTTTTGGAAGTTTGTTTTGATATGTGCCAACATACCATGGTATAAGTCTATAATAAATCTGTCTAGTCTTGGAGATTTGTCAACACTTAGGTTGTCGATGTTTCTTTTAATCTTATTATACATGAAAAATTTTGTGAGACGATTTAGATAAGTAATATCAATTGGACAAAGGCCCCCCCATTGTATGAGAGTGTTCAAATATGGAGTGTTTATTGTGGAATAGCATATATAAATAGTCTAAAAATGACATGTGATGATATGTCTATTGATAATATCCATCTTATGAACTTCAAGGATGAAAATGGAGTTATTTTGTTGTTGTTGTTGTTAAAACATTTGTGGAAAAAGTTTGTTTTTTTATCTCCCTCTTTCAGCCATTTGATTTTGATATTTATTTCCACATGATCGCATTATGATGTTGTTAATGATCTATTTCTATTTTAGATGTTATAATATAGGAAGGATCAATAGTAGGGTTACCATTTAGGAGGATGAGTTATGCTTATTTGCCTCTAAGCTTGTGAATGATGTTACCAAAGGTGTTATAGTTCCAAGTTTTCAGGTTTTTTTTATGATCTTAATTTTGTTATAGATGTTCCACTCAGGTTAAAGGTTGTTATGAGAAGTGGGTCATGCGATTTTGACCAGGTCAATATACGATCTGTGTTGAGCCCAAAATCTCTTGAAATGGAAAGGTTTGTCTTCCTAGGGAATGTATTGTAATGATAAGGATATACAAGTGATCGTAAATGGGCCTAGTAGTGGAAGTAACATTTAAGGAAGATAAATCAATATAGATTTCCCAACTGTGAGTGGGTATTTATCATCTTCTCATCAAGAGCAAAAAAAACTGTCTAAATTTTCTCGATAATTTGCTCTATTCCAAATGAAAGTAACATTTAAGGAAGATAAATAAAGTCATTGATTAATTTAGAGAAACAGGAGTCATTCTGGAGTGTGCATATCCAATGTTAAATGGAAAAATGTATCTTTCAAATACAGTCTAGTGAGGTTAAAATCTCCTCCCATCAACTAGGCTGCAGATGCGTACATATGAGCAATATGATGGAGGTCAGAAAAAACTTCTTTATGTCATGGATAGGTTCTTCATAGATCCCCAAGAAGACCCAAGTCTTGTTATATATGACATTCTAAAGGGTGATAGTGATACTATAGGTTTTGATTATTCATGAATTGGAAGTATTTACTATTCTAACCAATGATAATACCTCCTTTGAACCCAAAAGGTGGAATTTTGAATACACTTGGTGATGTGATTACCTCCTATAGTTTTGAGCTGAAAGGGTGATATGTGAGTTTTTACTTTCTTGTTGGTCGATGAGATTGATTTTATGTACATACATGAACCTTTAATCATTCTACATTGATTGGTACTGGAACAACCGAGATGTTCCATGATGCTATAATCATCAAATTATTTTGTCTCAAAATTATATGTATGTCCACTATATATTGAGACCTCTAATTTGGTGTATGACGATGTGGATGGGTCTGGTTTTTCTTCAACCTATAAATGCTTCTAACTCAGAGAGAGCGATGTTCACATTAAGCATATTTTTGAATTTAATGCCTAGTTTTGAAGCAAAAGAAATGACGTCTTGAATGTTGGGCCAAGAGGTAAGGCACTGATGTGATATGTACAATATTATGGTGCATATGATTATACGAGATTGTAGGAATATTTATCATGAGGGGGTGTAACATGCAATAAGGACTTATCAGATACATTTAATGAGGATATACCTAGTTTGTTAACATTGAAGTTGTGAGAACCCGTTACAGTAAATGAGGTTACTCAAAACATAAAACACAATCAATCACTAATTAATCACATTCCCAAAAATATGGGTAAATTAAAACCGATTTCAACATCAACACTCAAAAACATTTGCATAAGAGCCCAACATCTTTCTTGTATCCATACTATGCCAAGAATTTGATACAAATTGTTCTATCATCTTAGCCACAACATATATATAAGATAACAATAATTGTATATGCCACACAAACAAGCATTAATATGCTAACAAAAGTCTGATTTGTTTGAGACACCATATACAAACTTTTCCTGCCCGGACCTGAGAGTACAAGGATGACTCTAGGACACACTAGACATCTAATCAAATTTGTCAAAGATTCATTACTATAGCTCCTCTTTGCTACCACATCTTTGTTTTTGTCACTTCCGATTACCTAAAAAATGTGGCGAACCACAAGGGTGAGACACATGTCCCAGCAAGAGATATAACCTCCAACAACGCTTATTGATTACAACATTTTAGGTAATGAGACAGTTAAGTAGTTTAATCATATACAACAAATAGGCTCAGCAAAACTGATGATTTACAAAATACATAAAGGAGTTGATAACAATTACCATCATCAAGATGACTATCATCATTTTCCATATTAACTGTATAAGAGATTCAATAGAATATGCATAACTAGCATAAGCAAGTCTGGTAGCATATTATCTCTATTAAAATGAATAAGTCTAGCATCATAAGAATATCTAAAAACATTAGCATGTCTAACATTTTGAATAGATCAATATCATAAGCAGAGCTATCAACATAAGCATCAGTATTTGCATAAGCATGATTAGCAGTATAGGCATTTCTAATTATAGAGGCATGGCTAGCATGCTAAACATAACTAACAACATGATATATCTAGCATCCTAATTATAATTAGCAGTAGCAGTATAGAAATCAACATAAACATGACTACTATATGTACACATTTACAATCTTATGCATATCCACAACATAAGTATAATTACTATCTCTTAATTGCACTAAGCATCATCTTTATTTAAAGAGAACAAATAAGGGTTATCATTCAATGTGAAATGTTGTGTATAACCCTGAACAAATATGCTACACGGTTGTATTACATCTTTTATTAAGCCCTGGGGAATTTGAATCGTACCATCCAAAGTCCAACCAACCCCTGCGAAGGGCTATTCGGTTCCGTACAGGATCTAGGAGTGTCGGTATCCGGGATGAGTTCCAGGCGGTCCGTGTGGACTATCTGCATAAGTGGGAGATGTCTACCACTTAGGAGGACACGTCATCCACAGTCTGTGGTGGAGGCTAGAGTCCATGGCAAAGACCAGGAGTTGCACAGATATCGTCTAAGACATGGTGTTGAAGACCACACATTGCTACAAGGTATTGTCATTGAGCAAGCCCCAGGACCAGGTATATCTCACTAAAACCATCCTTCCCATTGCATAGTCATTGATGCAATCTCCTGTTATGGGTTAATGGCCAGTAAACAATTTGTTTCCGCTGCCTACTCTGAGGCCATAAAACCCTACCGTGGTATCAGAGCCACGTCAACATATTGTGTTTTGGGATAAATTGATATGATCAGATTTTGGTTTTATCATCATTTATTTATTACATATGATGCAAATATTTAAAATGACTAATGTGCATATCTGACTAAATACCACATGCGACCACAAACTAATATACATATATGATATGGTATATATATGCAATTGATACGTGTCACCCTAAGACGGTTTTGATGGTGGAAGTGTAGCATGGTTATGGCCTATAAACCCTATATTTTCTTGGTTGTTTATGGTTGTTTGCATACTGAGCCTCTACCTTCTATTCCACATGTAACTCGATAACTCGAGATCCTTTCTCTTCTACCTTTTCTCCCCTCGAATGTAACTCAAGGTTTTCAAAAGATTATGTAAAAGTAGGATAGTTTATTTTCTATTACATCGAATAAGAAGGTGCTCAACACCAAATGAGATGACTGCCTGGAGGATCGAGGAGGATTATGAAAGAGCTGGACCGACCGGCTGATGGACCAATCTCTTGTTGGAGGTGCCCAGACAACGAAGGCCAAACCGACCAACCAACCAGCCAAGAGGCGAGTTGATCATGTCATAGGATGAGCCAATCAACCTAGAATGGTTCAAGCACAAAGACCTTCATCAATAGCAGGTTGCATATGATGTAGACCTTAGATGAGCATAATTCCCTGTGGCTCTAAGGAATTACAATAGGATGGCCATAATCATCACTTTTATCGATATTGCATGTTTTCTCATTGTGGTTATAGCATGTATATGATACATACAATACATATGTGGTGATTGGATATGTATATGCACTTATATAAAATCCCTCAAATACAATATTGAAGTCTTAGATGCCTTCTATAAGAGGCACACATGAAAAGCTTGATCGACCAAGCATAGATTTGCACAAAGCATGGTACGTTATACATCTCGTGGAAGTGTGATGGTAGATATGTAGATTTGGACAAAGAATGGTGCATATCTATCGTGTCAGCTTTTTGGTCAGACTTAACTGGTGACTTGGAGATCCCAAGCCCAGAGGCATGAAGATGATTATGGAAAAGAGTTTTGCATATCATCTATCCAAGAGTTGCATATGATGCAATTGTCATGATGGCCTACCTAAATAGTCAAGTTGTAGGCGATCAACCAAAGCTGACTCATAGTTTGATGAAATATGAATATTGGCCACTAGAAGATTGTACACTGCAATCTTCTGAATTGATACACGAGGGTTATCAATTTGAAAAAAATAGTGGGAGAGATAATTAATTAAAGGCCTAATTAATATCATCAAATTTATCAAATCAAACAAATAAAAAATGTTTTGAAAAGTTGAAAAATTCTTTTGTAGAATCCAAATGACAAACAAAAATACTTTATCATTGCGATCAGTTCATAAATGGATAAACTTCAAATCTGGTTTGGGACTTTTGAGAAGTGTTCTCAATGGTGAGGGTAAACTCTAATGTCCTTGAAAGACTAGAGCCAGTTCAACCACTCCAAATGCGTCTAAGGCTAAAATTGGATGCTTACTTGAAGTATGCCAATGATGCCTAAGACCTCAAGAACCTTATGTTGAGCTCTATAAACTATAAGTTGCATAAATAGCTTGAAGGATGGACATTGTTGAGATGGTTATACATCTTAAGAATCATGTAAAGCATGGAAGGTATAATGTCTTCAAAGAAATGTTTGAGTATAATCAGATAGATGGATATCAAGTATAATCTCATATGCTCAATATGATTGTGCATATAGATTAACTGTGATTTCTTATAGGTCAAGAGTTGACCAAACATATGATTCTACAAATCATTGTGTGAATCATATAGCCAGTTTATCAAATGTTGAATAACTTGGCCAAACCACTGTCTGAAATGCTTGGCATGATGATGCCAAAGCATGAAGAAGAAAGGACAAAACATGTCATAATGATCAGTAGAGTGAAGTCCATAGACTAAAGCAAGGTCAAGAAGTGTTCTGAAGCCAAGCTTAGGTCCAAGTCTAAATCACTCAATGTTACGACCCCGACTCTCAGTAACCCCCAATAAAGGGAGACCGAAAGGTCAGAGCCATTAACCAATAACCCGGATCAAAGGTTCGGAAATTAACCAATAATAATTATCAAATTTTAACATACTATACTGAAAAGTTGTAAGAAAATAAATTTTTGCATACCTTTTTGAAAACTTGGATCTCTAAACTTCTATCCACTTAAGGATTCTACTCTAACTAATCATCCTTGTATTTTACTTCACGTATTACACAGTATGATGATTTACTATTTGTCCTTTTGGCTTGTACCTAAAACGCCGACAAACAAAATGTCGGTTAGCCAAAGCTGGTATGTGGGGGAAACAATAATCATGTAAATACGTTAACAATGTAATCATTCAATTAATCATTTAACAACCAAGATTACATTTTAGATATAACTCCGCGATCCAAGAGTACCCTATCCTCTATGTTGTCCCCATTAAACCCCTCATGATCCACCTATAAGTGAACCAATTTCTAGGGTTGAGTCTCATGGCACTACTCGTAAGTAGCCCACTCCTTAACTCATGGCCGGCTAATGAGTCTCATGGCACTACATGTAGGTAGCCCAGTTTCTAACTCTCGGTAACCTAGACCTTGCTCTAGGATTACCCCTTTTTTTAGCCATTTTCAAAGCAATAGAGGTGGATCCGGATCTAGTCAGTTATATACGCACATTTATAGTGATAATCATAGTCACTTTATAGTTGCATGAAATAAATAAACATCCAACAGTTATTTTCAAGCAACCGATTAAAAATTCGGGAATCGCCGTGAAACTAGAGTGATTATTCATAAGCGTAACCACATACCTTATTTGATGAGTCATGCAGATTATTCAACATATACTTCATCTATATACAATCAAGCCAATCAACAGATCCAAGCAAGTAGTTCAATCATCACGTAATTCCTTAAAAGAATATGTACTCTATTTATTACACACTTTATCAAGAATCTACTTTATTGCTTTGGATTCACTTTCTAGGGTTTCTAATCCGCATTAAGGTTTCATTAATATCCATTAGGGTTTCTTAGATCAATTTCTCATACTTTATCCCTTTTAGGTTAACAAACCCTAAAATACTCTTTTCCATTTATATGAACCTTAATTGCTCAACTATTCATTTTAATATTAAGGTTATCATAACAAGATATAACTCTGTTTTCATATTACAGACACATTAATCATCAATTAATGTCATTAAACTTCTTTTACATTAAAGCTATTATTTTTATCCCTTTTAGTCTATGACAAGATCATTATGCACATCTATCATCAATTCAAAGTTCATTACATTTTAATCACATATGAACTCAGTTTGTCATAATTCTACCTTTTATTCATGAGAAAACCCTAATTACTACATCTAGGGTTTTTTTATCCATAAATAGGAACTTTAATGCTCGAATTAGATTAGAATCATCATTTAACAACGTATTTTCATATTAAATATGTTCTTATCTTCTTTTACCCTAAATTAAGGTTTCTAAATTATTTAATCATTCTCATATGAGGTAAAAACTCTAAATCATGCAATTCTACATCTAGATCAGGTTTGAATCTAACAATATCATTCAACAGGTTATTAATACTTCAATTAACCCATTAAGCATTCTAGATTCAACCTTTAATCACAAAAAGGGGTTTTAACTTAACTTTAATGCACTTTTCATCAACTTATTGTACTTTTGAAATTAGGAACAGAATCAATCATTAATATCATTTTTATTGGATTCATCTCATTCTCGTGATCAAAATTCATATATTACTTTCTATCATCGGAGTTATAGATAATTAATTAAAATTATTCTTAAATTGGTACCTTTGGACGAATAGGAACTGCCACGTCAGCCAGCAGGTGCATTGCTTGCCTGTGTAACCCGGTGACTTGAAATATAATGATTTGACTGAAATGCCCCTGCGTGGCAATCTGGCTCTCCATACGACAGAGGGGTATAAGATTCAAATGTCACGAGATCATCTTCTTCCTCGCAGCGTCGATCTGCGTACGCTGCGGGCGAGCCGGTAGTGTGGCCTATTCCTCCTCCTGGGCTCCGAGGATGTGGAGGAGCTCGGAGCGGCTCCCTTAGGCTCCGACGACGTCGACCAAGCCCTCTGCTCACTGCCGGAGCTGGTCGGAGACTATCACTCCGACGACTAGGGTTTTGGTTGCAGGTGCTTGTAGCTGTAGCTTTTTAGGCCCGCCGGCCTATGCGTCGCGGCTTGCACTCTCCCACACTCCTCCCCGGATCACAACCCGGCTCCAGGATGAGTCTCCGATGCCAGTACATGGAAGAGAAGACATGCCGCTCCAGGGAGCATTGGTGCAGGTTGTATCCATGAAGTGGGTGGATTCTTTCTGTGGTTTATGGAGGATGATCATTGTATCCTCCAACGACGGACCATGGTTTCTTATATATATGCGTTCCCAGGAACCCTAGAGTCCACTAAGGCCAGGGAAGGAAGGGGTTGGGAAAGATGCCCATGCTCTAGAAGAGGAAAACATGGTTTCCTTCCTCCTGTCCCTCGGGGTTTATGGATATAGAAGGGCCACCATCCACGTACCTTTCCAAATCTCTATCCTCGATTTCTTTTGCCCAATAATTATGCATAAACGTATATGCATAAACTTGTTAAAAGACCCCTTTTTGATACCGTGAGTCTCCCTCTCCCTTAAATATCTCTTTGATATTCTTTATTATTTAGGTATATAGGAAATTCGAAATTCCTCTTTCTTATCCTCTTTATTCTTGCTCATTAATCCATTAGAACGAATTTCTATTTTCTTTTAATAGAAATTACTTTCTTTTTCATAATGCCACCAAAATCATTAATAATGTATCATATTATCTCCTTATTTTGCAAATTAGGTATTTTCTCTTTCTTTCCTTTTTATTGGGACTCCTTGTATCCCAAGACATTCCATTATTTCAAAATTCTTTTTATTGGATACTTATTATCCTTCTAGATGCATCATTATGCATTATTTCACATTATCTTGTTTATTTCTCATTAAAATATCTATTTTTGAGGATTTCTTTTTTTTTCTCTTTTATTTTCCTCATTGGCGTTTCTTTTAATATTAGCAACCTCATGGATACGAAATTTCCCCAAGAAATCTCATTTATGCCTCTTTCCACTCATTTTCCACATTTTCTCATTGTTTTCAATCCTTTCTTAATAAAGAAATACACAATTAATCTTTTCTTTTCTTATTGCTTTCTTTTTTCAACTTTGGACTCCTTGGAACCCAAGGAACCCAAGAGGCACGAAATCCTCTTTGGATTTTCCTTCTAGAGGTTTCTACATATTTCTTTTCTTAAAAACTCAATTATTCATTTACTAATTTAATAATTGAATTTCCTTTCTTTATTTCCTTGTTATTGGGCCCAATAGCCAATAAAGCCCACAACACAGACATCAAGGCTATTGTAAACAAAATCCATGTATACAAAACAAATTATACCATTCTTTGTTCAATTATCTTTAATATGAGAAATTACATTTCTCACCAAATGAACCCAAAAATTGGGGTTGTAACATCCTTTCCCTCTTATAGGAAGTTTGTCCTCAAAATTCTATCAAGTAAACAAACAAACAATCAAACAATTCAGGATAAGATTTTTCCATGTCCATCATTGGCCCCTATGTGACTTTACCGTACTCCTGGCGCTTCCACAGAACCTTTATCATCACATATTCTTTTCTCTGAGTTCTTTCATCCCAGCGTCTATAAACTACACAGGTGACTCAGGCCATGTCAGCCTCCCTTGGGGCTCACTAGGTTCCTTGCTCAGCACATGGTCGGGGTACCTCACATAGTGCTCTAAACTAGACACATGGAACTCATCACACATTACTTTATCCTGAGGGGTAAGGTCAAACTTAACCTTCTCTACCAAATCATGTCAAAAGAACTCATGCATCGGGAACTCAGCTCTCTTAATTATAACTTAGAGGGGTCAGATTTTCATGTCACATATTCTCCCACAGTGGATTGCATGTCAGTCTACCTTGCATCTGCTCATGACTCTCGTCATTGCTAGGCTCCTTTCAGCCATTACACGATCAAAGCGACTTCATCTACACACACTGTGGTCCTTTTCTAACCATCATGTGGTCCTTTCACCAACATCACCTTACTGAAGTGGTGACCGACACAACCTCTCTTACAGAGCTTCTTATAAAACTCGATACTGGCTATGGTGGCCATTGTCATATCTTTCATAGGACAAGAACTGTCTCTAGATATCACCCTAAACGAGCACACATGCTCTCATCAGACCCCCTTTAATCTGGATTATACTAACCATTAGTTAGGGGTGATAAACTGTACTATCATCGAGTTCTTCATGTACCTACTTTCACCTTATGGAAGTGAACCTTTAAGTCATACTCATGAACTTTTGAACTCGCATCATGGTGTAGTTGAACCATCTCTCTCATATGTAGTTCAACCCGATCTGTCCCTTGATAGTATTCTTTCTTTCTTATGTCATCTAGGTAAGGCGGTCTACCATAACCCATATTGCATCTCGACCTTCCTTGGTCTAGGGGAGACCTATCACAACATCCATAGTGATAAACTCCCATTCCCTCTCAGGGACTCTTTTGTCCTCTATATCGATACACTGGGTTACTGAGGTTCGTCCTTTACCTCCTGGCTTGCATGGCCATAATCCACATGCAACTTCATCTTAAGCATCCAAAGTGATATTGCCATTTACCACGGTGTATGGTGATCTTCAATCATGATTTCCTGTATGTCATGATTCTTCAAGATCGATTCCTCTGAAACCCTAAACCACTCTAGTCGGGGTTTCATCACCTTCTTTCCCAAAGAAGTGCATCTGAGGTTCTACCACCATCCTTTCATTACATCAAGGACAAGACTGGCTAACCAAACAACCCTTAACTTTTCAACGAATCTTGTTACATCTGAGTGTTATCCAAACACCTCTCCTTTCCAAACTTAGGGTTAGCTAAACAACCTCTTCTAGCTTCTAGTCCAACAAGTCAGATGTATCTCAACCAGAGCATCCATTACCACTTCACATTCTTAGGTATTAGGTAACATTGAAGACATACACTTCCATGTATTTCACTTATCATTTCACCTCAAATTCTATGTCTATTTTCATTAAGAACACTCACTGATTTCATCATCATGGTGATCAAACTCAACCTGGTATAACTTGTAAGTCCTACATATCTCATGATAAAAACATCCTCATAAGGTGAATACCTCATTCCTCTTAGTGTTTGCAAACCATCCATGTATCATTCTCTTTACCAGGGTAGGTTATCTTCTCTATCCCTATTTCTAGTGGCAACGTTCCAACCTACATCATCTCTTATCCTTGGTGTGCGGCATGCGTAATGTCCTATCTCTCACTCTCATAACAAGAGGAAATAAGCATTTGGTTGCAGTCCAAATACAGAGTTCTTCATGTTCCAAGAGTAGAGATGGTACATCCCACCTTTCCAGTACACCTTTAAATCTAAGTTGCAACGTGACACATATGTCTCTACATCATAGACATCATGATATCAAGGTTACCTCCATGGAAAACTAGTCTTGAACCTACTGAGGTTTATATCCTTGGTCATCTCCTCTAGGTCTATAGGGTACCGACTCCTTTGGGGTCATCCTTCTCCCCTCATGCATCAAGAGAGTGCCCTACTCATCTGCCCTTTGGGTCCCATGAGTTCATGAAGGTGATCAATCTCCTAACCCATGGCCCTCAGACAATGATAGTTGTTACCTCCCAACCCTATGGTCATGTACAACTGGGGAATTAGGAAACTCCTACTTTTATCAGTCTTATCCCTACCTGACCCTAGGATAGACTTAGGATTCTCCATTATAGTACATGTTCTACTTAGAACCTTACCCATGCCTTCATCATCTCTCTCTCTCTCTGCATTCATGAGCTGACTTTCATCCTTTCATAAGGGTCATGGCAACCTGCCTACCTTGGTCAAGCCCTACCGGTTACCTCCATGGTAACACATCCATATGCACTTAGAGATGGTTATCTATGGGTCTATAGGTTCATCCTCATACCATGAAATTTTCACTTAGCTTCTCAAGATCATGTGAGACCTCTTCAGGTTGCCTTAAACCAACAAAATTGATATACACCCTACCAAAGGGGTCCCTCTCCCAGGATGGGAGGAAAACTATCTCTTGACAACAAGGTCACAAAAGCTCTAGGGTTTACATCCACACGAGCCTACTTAACCCTAGCAAGCTATTAAGGCACAACAGATCACCTATTGAACCATGCTAGGTCATACTTGTCCTCTTTCCTCAATGTTGGATCAAGATCATACCTTTCTTTATCATCAACCTAGCTATGAGGGGTTCATCAAACACACCTTAAACTTAAGGGGCTTCCCTTTTCCTCTATACATGAGGAGTACCATGCTCTCTTCTACAAGAACTCAACTTCTCATCATGAGCATTAGGTACACCACTTCCCCTCTTAGGCCTAGGAACCCTAGGTTCACTTTTAGGTGTCCAACTGCATGCTCTGTCTCTTAACTACGAACCAATCATGGAAAAGGCATGACATGCACTCCTTGTCATCCTTCAACTCGAGCAACACTTAGAGTTGGTTCCTTCTCCCAGGGTTGGGTTGCCAAAGGTGCTAGGTCACCTATGGATCATATGGCATCCCAAAAGCATGTCCCTTCAAACACCTGGTCCAACTCATCTCTCTCTAACCTTCACTTAGGATTAGGGTTAGCATCATCCTCAAAGGATGTGTTAGGTCTCTACTTGCAATGGAGATCTCTATCTCCAAGACTAACTTATCCTCCTGACAAGAAGGTCTAGCCTCAGGTCTCTTCTGAGGACATGACAACTTATGTCAAACGACCTAAGCATATATCTATTCTTTAGTTTGCGCTTAATCTATTAAGCTTATGTCCATGACATCTTATTTACATACTTTTCATTAATTTGATGGAGGATTCCTTAGACCTTATTAATCTTACCCATACCTTAAGAGGGTGAGGAGAAGAAAGAAAACCCTAATCCTTTAGGTCCTTATCAGAATTTTGTGATGAGAAGGGATGAATAAGATGAGAAGTCCTAAAGGTATCTTATTTCGATTCATACCCTAAGACTTTGGCCAGGCAGTCACACGGATCCAGGAGTCCTCGTATTCTGACTAGCGGTGCGGAGAAAAATATTGCCAGCCCCCGGTCGTGATCCTTTTCTAGACACCTCCGTCTTTTGGATAATCCTCTAATAACTCCCTTGGGTATACGGAGTTTGTAAAATTTAATAATTATTAATGGTTAAGTGAGGAACCTATGCTCTGATACCAAATGTTACGACCCCGACTCTCAGTAACCCCCAATAAAGGGAGACCGAAAGGTCAGAGCCATTAACCAATAACCCGGATCAAAGGTTCGGCAATTAACCAAGAATAATTATCAAATTTTAACATACTATACTGAAAAGTTGTAAGAAAATAAATTTTTGCATACCTTTTTGAAACCTTAGATCTCTAAACTTCTATCCACTTAAGGATTCTACTCTAACTAATCCTCCTTGTATTTTACTTCATGTATTACACAGTATGACGATTTACTGTTTGTCCTTTTGGCTTGTACTTAAAACGCCGAAAAACAAAACGTCAGTCAGCCGAAGCTAGTATGTGGGGGAAACAATAATCATGTAAATACGTTAACAATGTACATTCAATTAATCATTTAACAACCAAGATTACATTTTATATATAACTCCGTGATCCAAGAGTACCCTATCCTCTATGTTGTCCCCATTAAACCCCTCATGATCCACCTATAAGTGAACCAATTTCTAGGGTTGAGTCACATGGCACTACTCGTAAGTAGCCCACTCCTTAACTCATGGCAGGCTAATGAGTCTCATGGCACTACACGTAGGTAGCCCAGTTTCTAACTCTCGGTAACCTAGACCTTGCTCTAGGATTACCCCTTTTTTTAGCCATTTTCAAAGCAATAGAGGTGGACCCGGATCTAGTCAGTTATATACACACATTTATAGTGATAATCATAGTCACTTTATAGTTGCATGAAATAAATAAACATCCAACAATTATTTTCAAGCAACCGATTAAAACTTCGGGAATCACCGTGAAACTAGAGCGATTATTCATAAGCGTAACCACATACCTGATTTGATGAGTCATGTAGATTATTCAACATATACTTCATGTATATACAATCAAGCCAATCAACAGATCCAAGCAAGTAATTCAATCATCATGTAATTCCTGAAAAGAATATGTACTCTATTTATTACACACTTTATCAAGAATCTCCTTTATTGCTTTGGATTCACTTTCTAGGGTTTCTAATCCGCATTAAGGTTTCATTAATATCCATTAGGGTTTCTTAGATCAATTTCTCAAACTTTATCCCTTTTAGGTTAAAAAACCCTAAAATACTCTTTTCCATTTATATGAACCTTAATTGCTCAACTATTCATTTTAATATTAAGGTTATCATAACAAGATATAACTCTATTTTCATATTACAGACACATTAATCATCAATTAATGTCATTCAGCTTCTTTTACATTAAAGCTATTATTTTTATCCCTTTTAATCCATGACAAGATCATTATGCGCATCTATCATCAATTCAAAGTTCATTACATTTTAATCACATATGAACTCGGTTTGTCATAATTCTACCTTTTATTCATGAGAAAACCCTAATTACTACATCTAGGGTTTTTTTTATCCATAAATAGGAACTTTAATGCTCGAATTAGATTAGAACCATCATTTAACAACGTATTTTCATATTAAATATGTTCTTATCTTCTTTTACCCTAAATTAAGGTTTCTAAATTATTTAATCATTCTCATATGAGGTAAAAACTCTAAATCATGCAATTCTACATCTAGATCAGGTTCGAATCTAACATTATCATTCAACAGGTTATTAATACTTCAATTAACCCATTAAGCATTCTAGATTCAACCTTTAATCACAAGAAGGGTTTTTAACTTAACTTTAATGCACTTTTCATCAACTTATTGTACTTTTGAAATCAGGAACGGAATCAATCATTAATATCATTTTTATTGGATTCATCTCGTTCTCCTAATCAAAATTCATATATTACTTTCTATCATCGGAGTTATAGATAATTAATTAAAATTATTCTTAAATTGGTACCTTTGGACGAATAGGAACGTGCTACGTCAGCCAGCAGGTGCATTACTTGCCTGTGTAACCCAGTGACTTGAAATATAACGATTTGACTGAAATGCCCCCACGTGGCAATCTGGCTCTCCATACGACAGAGGGGTATAAGAGTCAAATGTCACGAGATCGTCTTCTTCCTCGCAGCGTCGATCTGCGTACGCTGTGGGCGAGCCGGTCGTGTGGCCTATTCCTCCTCTCGGACTCCGAGGATGTGGAGGAGCTAGGAGCGGCTCCCTTAGGCTCCGACGACGTCGACCAAGCTCTCTGCTCACTACCGGAGCTGGTCGGAGACTATCACTCCGACGGCTAGGGTTTTGGTTGTAGGTTCTTGTAGCTGCAACTTTTTAGGCCCGCCGGCCTATGCGTCGCGGCTCTCACTCTCCCACACTCCTCCCCGGATCACAACCCGTCTCCAGGATGAGTCTCCGACGCCAGTACATGGAAGAGAAGACATGCCGCTCCAGGGAGCATTGGTGCAGGTTGTATCCATGAAGTGGGTGGATTCTTTCTACGGTTTATGGAGGATGATCATTGTATCCTCCAACGACGGACCATGGGTTCTTATATATATGCATTCCCAGGAACCCTAGAGTCCACTAAGGCCAGGGAAGGAAGGGGTTGGGCAAGATTCCCACGCTCTAGAAGAGGAAAACGTGGTTTCCTTCCTCCTGTCCCTCGGGGTTTATGGATATAGAAGGGCCACCATCCACGTACCTTTCCAAATCTCTATCCTCGATTTCTTTTGCCCAATAATTATGCATAAACGTATATGCATAAACTTGTTAAAAGACCCCTTTTTCATACCGTGAGTCTCCCTCTCCCTTAAATATCTCTTTGATATTCTTTATTATTTAGGTATATAGGAAATTCGAAATTCCTCTTTCTTATCCTCTTTATTCTTTCTCTTTAATCCATTAGAATGAATTTCTATTTTCTTTTAATAGAAATTACTTTCTTTTTCATAATGCCACCAAAATCATTAATAATGTATCATATTATCTCCTTATTTTGCAAATTAGGTATTTTCTCTTTCTTTCCTTTTTATTGGGACTCCTTGGATCCCAAGACATTCCATTATTTCAAAATTCTTTTTATTGGATACTTATTATCCTTCTAGATGCATCATTATGCATTATTTCACATTATCTTGTTTATTTCTCATTAAAATATCTCTTTTTGAGGATTTCTTTTTTTCTCTTTATTTTCCTCATTGGTGTTTCTTTTAATATTAGCAACCTCATGGATACGAAATTTCCCCAAGAAATCTCATTTATGCCTCTTTCCACTCATTTTCCACATTTTCTCATTGTTTTCAATTCTTTCTTAATTAAGAAATACACAATTAATCTTTTCTTTTCTTATTGCTTTTTTTTTCAACTTTGGACTCCTTGGAACCCAAGGAACCCAAGAGGCATGAAATCCTCTTTGGATTTGCCTTCTAGAGGTTTCTACATATTTCTTTTATTAAAACTCAATTATTCATTTACTAATTTAATAATTGAATTTCCTTTCTTTATTTCCTTGTTATTGGGCCCAATAGCCAATAAAGCCCACAACACAGACATCAAGGCTATTGTAAACAAAATCCATGTATACAAAACAAATTATACCATTCTTTGTTCAATTATCTTTAATATGAGAAATTACATTTCTCACTAAATGAACCCAAAATTTGGGGTTGTAACACTCAAGATATGGTGAGGGGTAAGTAGGAAAGGGAATGACCTCTTTATAGAGGATCTCGGGAAGATGATAGAGATAGAGATCTCTACTTCAGGACATGAGAGGAAGTAAGCTAGAAACTATTTGGAGAAAGAGTTGCTACCATTATAGTTACATTTGGCATTCATAGGCATATAATAGAATTAGTGAATTGCTATTATATATACCTTCCATCAATGAAAACATCATACATCTTGTATGGGAAAGTGTGTTATGGACTGATGTTTCATTTTAAAGATATGATATTTGATGGGAATGCATATGTATCATCAACTATACTTGATATTTTAAGAGACAAATGTATATGACACATATAATGAATGGCATAAATAACTCAAACTTGAATGCCTATAGCGATGTCATCTAGAGCGCATAAATGGGAATTGGATTTTTGGAAACCGTGTGATGGATATCTGGACTCTTTTGGTTATTGAACCAATAGAGACATGCTAATCTCATTCATTGAGAAATATGACAAAGTTTCTTCACTAGATGTAGTGGGAGAATGATTATTCTATTAAGGATTATACATATTGATGTATATAGACCTTTCAGAATAAATGCTAAAGGTAATAACTAGTACTTCAATGTATTTACTGATGACCTCAGTAGATATGATCGTTTGTATTTAGTGAAATGCAAACTTGAATCTCTTGAAGTGTTCAAGAAGATCAGAATGAAGTACATAATTATCTTGGTATAAGTATTAAATTTTGATATGATCGATTTGGAGATACTTTGAAATAAGAGTTTGAGAACCTTCTGGAAGATCATGATAATGTATCATGATGGACTCCATCTGAAACACGATGATAGTGTATCATGAGAAGTGTATCAGAAAGAAGGAATCACACCTTGATAAATCAAAGTGTGATTACTAGTTAAAACTTCAAATTTCCTTTTGGGCACATGCTTAACACTGGGAATAAAGAGAATCACAAAATGTTGTGGAATCTCAAAGTTCCTTAAGTAACACACAGAACTCATGGTTCTGGTAGAACATGCCTAGAGTTTGAATGATATATGATATCTTATGGATAAGAAGGTGGTGAGTTGATCATATGATGAGTCAAAAGTCTACCTAGAAGGTAATGAGAGCCAGAAACTAAGATATGGCTTGAAGCCATGAAACCTCAGATGGATCCATGTACATCAGCAAAATATGACCTTGGTTGATCCACCTGAAGGGGTAAAACCCATAAGGTACTTTTAGGTCTTCTAGAAGAAGACTGACATGGAGGGTAAGTTGGTTGAAAAGAGTTTCTAACAAGTTCAAGGAGTTGAACATGGTGAAATCTTTTTAGCAGTTACCATGGATAAATCCATCTAGATAATGCTTGCCATTGTAGCTTAATATGACTATGATATTTGGCATATTGATGTTAAAACCGCATTCCTTAAATGGAATATTGTGCAGAATGTGTATGTAACACATCCTAAAGGTTTTATAAATCCAAGAATGCAAATAAAGTCTATAAAGTTGCATAGATCAATCTTTGGATTGAAGCAAGCACCTCAGAATTGGATCTTCAATTTGACAAGATAGTCAAAGAGTTTGACTTGAGTCAGAATGAAGATGTAATGTGTTATTACAAGAATTTAGTGGGAGCATTCACCGGTTCAATGGGTGAACTGATCGGATCACATTCCCAACTGATCGGTTCACTAGTGAACCGATCCGGTCGACTCACCTTGCCAAATGATAATTTCAGTTATGAAACGATCAATTTGCCTACAGAAGTACAAACTATTCATGGAATTTCTAGATCCTTGACAAGCCTTAAATGTGGGTCCAAAAATGGAGACATGTCTAGGTCATTGGACTTTAGTAATTTATAATACATGAATATTTAAGACTCCTGCAACTAGTACAGGGTCGAAGTAGTTCGGGGTCGAATACAGGGATTGGTAGAATAGCGCTTCGAAACTCAAGTTTCACTTGTCTAAGCACGTCAAAAAGTCAAAGGATAAGGTTTGATGTAATGAGAGAGAATTATAAAGAGTCAAACTAAAAACCTATCTCCAAAGGGAGTTACCAGAAGGATTAAAGTTTTGGGTTTATTGATTTTCATAGAAGTTTTTGTATGTATGAAACCGAAGGGATAAAACTATTTTCGGAGTATAGCGTGAAGGAAGAAAACCCAAACATAACAAACAGTGACAACCTCCATCTTGTGCCTTATTCTCTCAAAGAAGATGCTAACTAGACATGCACCCAGTTCCCTCTCTCAAGGGTACCAGACATGGACTAGAGTGGAAAGATAGGTCGGGTACAACTCTAATCCCAGGTACGGTTGTACACCCGAATGAGACCGAGCTCTAGAGTTTACGACATCCCTCTCTCGAATGAGTCAAAATAAGAAACATGATTCAATATCTAGTCAAAAGTGTGAATCAGAAAGAAGAGACTAGAACTTAGATGCTATAAAGAAATCATCCAACGAAAAAAAGCCATGCATAGAACAATATGAGGTAAACTCCACAGATTCCAATAATCATAAAGAAACATAAAGGTTTAGTTACAATGTAGTAATTGAAGGAAAGTAAATGTTGCAAAAGGGAAGATAGATGTTGGTCTCCTTGATTTAAGAGATCAAAGTACATAGCAGCAGGCACCTAAGATAATGTTAAACTGGTATCGGGTAGGGGCCCTATTGGGATATGACCCTATTGGGTTCTTGACCATGTCGGATCATGAACCGTGATAGGTAAGGGGCATATCAGGATAGGACCCTCTACTCGATATGGTCGTGTCGGGTTGCTGACCGTTTCAGGTTGCAGCCGTGATGGGTATAGACCATATCGGGTTGGGTACCGTGTTGGGTTAGGATACACATCGAGTAAACATTATCTTAAGGCTCTTGGGTTCCTCGTGTCAGGTATAGGTGGGTGATCCGTCTCGGGTTGAAGCCCAGGTAGGAGCCCGACATTGTTGAAGTAGCCTTGAGGGTCATATCGCGTTTATTGCTGCTACTGGAATGGTTCCCAAGTGAACTCCTCCCATCCCTCTCGGGTTGGGGGTTTGCTCACCTAGTATCGCCCGACAGACTCTGGAACTCGACGCACTAGCTCTTGTGCTCTAAGAGTTAGCTCTCCTAGAGTTCCAACCCGTCCCATCGTAGGCTTGTAGCTGCTATTTATAGGCAATGAGTAGGTGAGAGTTGTGGCTTTTATTGGACCACGTGTCCTATATTTCACCACCATTCTTGAGGTCATCAGGAGGAGGTCGATATGTTTGTCACCCAACATGTGTGTTGGGCCATCAATCGTGTCGGGCAATGAGTGCATCATGCACAGCTGTGGCAGGATAGGACCTTGGCAGGTTGCAACACCGACATGTAGACATATCGTGTAATTGACCTCATCGGGTGGCGAACCATGACGAGTAAGGCACCTTATCGGGTAAAGAGCTGCAGCGGTCAGGGCACCCGTGCGACACACCCACATTAGGTTGTCATCGTACCAGGAAGCGACCGTGATGGGTAGGAGGTGTGTCGCCTCACGCGCTACTGGGCCTAGACGGGTTCTTCATTGCTGATGGGCCTGAAGGGCCCATTGGTTCTCTTTTTGTGGAAGAAATAAGAAAGACTCTACAAAATATGGGAAATATTATTAGGGGCATAGTGGGCATCATTTCTATACAAAAAATAAGATAAAACAAAGAGGAAGTTTAGGTTTAGAGGTTATTTTGATAATAAAATATAAGCTCTAGCAGCCATAAAATGGGTGTTGTCAACTCCCCCAAACTTAGCATTTTGATTATCCTCAATCAATCTGTACTTATTTTAAAACTTTTGTTTTTGGTACCTTTAAAACCAGGCGTTGTCTTCGAACAAAGGTTAGGTGGATTTTTGGAATGTTCTGAGGAAAATTACGTCTGACCACAAACAATGGACTTTATTTTCTTTTTTTCTTGCCTTATTAAACAAAAATTTCTTCCCAACTTTTGTGAGACTTCGGTGCACGATGTCAAAGTTAGCTTTCACAGCAAACTGCTTGAATCTTGGAGGTAGAAGGTGGGGTTTTTGGGAAGGCTTAAGTATTTTTGTATTTTTCTTGTTCCCCATTGGTCCATCCAAGTACGGGTCCGTTAACGGGCAAGTGGTCCCTACAGTCTAAGCTAGTTGGCTTTAGAGCAGTGATTTCACATCCTACATACCACTGCCCTGGATCTACCATGCCTAAAGATGGGTACTTTTGGGAAGACAAGTGTGTTTTTTTTCAGGCACAACTCTCATGCTTGTATTCACTCTCATAAGGTTTTTCCTCTCTTTTGGGGATTTTGGTGGGTAGGGAAAAGGGAGTTTGTTGTTTGGGAAACTTTTTCCTTCACATGCACATCTCTTAGCTGGGATGAGATTATTTTTCAAAGGTGTAGAAAATTTACAGTCTTTTTCGTTTAAGACTTCATTTTCAAGAGAGCATTGTAGAAATGTACACCGCCTTAGGCACGGAGAGAACAAATTGGAAGAAGTTGTACCAAATATTTATGATAAAGTAATTTTACAATTTTTGAGGAACATATAGTATGTATATATGGTGTAAGTATTGCTTACTATCAAATATTTATATACATGTATATACATAGTATGATGAAGGAAGGAAAGGAAAGGAAAAGGAGGAGAAAAAATTTAGAGTAGCTCCCTCACCAATGCTACGACGCATCCCCCCAAACTTATCCCACACTCTGTCCCAGAGTGGTGAGATGAATATGAGAGAGTGGTCATAGATCAGTGAGGGTTCAGAGAATGCATGCTCTTTCAGCAGTTATGAGCTTCACGACGTATTCTCCTCACTAGATGTGGTAGTCGATGTCATGGAGCTTCTCTGGTGCTTTCTTCATTGTTGTTATGCAGGATATCTACTGAAGCATGCATATTCCACAGTCAATTGATAGGGGAGATTGTTGTGGACTGCGGTGGCAGAAACAGAAGTCATACCACTTTGCTGCTGGATCTTCACGATGTGGCATTATCATGGCCACCACCTCGGTGTAGTATTTTTTTGCTAGTCATTCGAGGGGTGTTTCCGGTGTTGTAGCAAATTCTGTCGGCCAGTCAGTGTTGGCGTTTGAGCTGTTGTAGAAGATACCCATGTGGGCATGGGTGTATATCATTATAAGTATCTAGTGGTTGTCGTGTAGTAGAGGAAGGAACATTATGCGTGACAGACGCTTCTTGATTTCAAGTTGGAACAGCTCGTGTGCCCCAGATTCGTCGGCTAGGCATAGATTGTTGAATAACATTGGATGTGCTATGTAGAGTTGTCTAATCTTTTCTTATAAAAGAAGGATGTAAGCTGACATCACTGTCATAGCTAAACATCCTCCAGCTTTGACTAGGTCCCATAGATCATCGGGTACCCAAGCCCGGCTGTGATCAGGTTGATGACTCCTCCCATGTTGTATTCCTTGGTGGCATCCTTTATCAGATGTAGATGATTGAGCAGGAAGTGCCCCAAGTTGATCGGCTTGCCAACCACTATATACCATAGAAGGTGTAGCTCTTCAGTGTAGAGGTTGCTCGTCTCGTATTTGTTGAAGAGTAGGCTGGCCACGATCTTGTGGACTATCCTCTAGAAGTAGGAGTGGATTGCCACCACCTTGCTTCCTGGCTTGAAGGAGGACTCACCCGTCAGCTTCTTCCACAGCCTGACTGGGTCAAATTCGTCGTTGTCGTTGATTCGGGCCCCGTTGTTGAGTATTTCTCACTACCTCACTGGAGGAGAAGATCTCATTGAGCAGCCTCTCTGTTATCTCATGTTCTGCATTGTAGAGGCACCCTTACAGCCTGTCCGCTCCGTCGTACCTCTTACTTTCCTCTGGCGTGTTTGGAACTCGGCAGAGGGAGTAGATGAACTCCTTTGTCAGCTCGATGTAAGAGGGAGAGAAGATGAAATAGATCTTCCAGAGTCCAGTAGATTCTAGGACATTCTCCAACTTGTCGAAGATGCCGATCTGCTGGAAGGATGTGTGGTAGAAAAATCAGGTTGGGTGGTAGACTTTTATCGCCAACTCATTGTAACACTTTTTGTGGTTTGTGTCCCTCGGCACGAACCACCTTGGGCGAATGGGCAAGAGCTTCAGGTTCTGCCATCGTGGTCAGGGCTGCGGTTGCTTCTACTCGGGGCTGCTTCTCAGCCTCAGAGAGCCCAACAGTTGTTGGGTTAGGGCATTTTTGTCTGGAGGTGGCTTCAAGTGTGGCCTCGGGGTTGATCATCTGGCCTTATTTGTTGACCTGAACGACGATCTCTTTGGTGTGTGCCATTTTTTGAAAAGATAAGGTAAGGAAATTAAATCAGAAAAAAGTTATTTGATCAAAATTATGTCTGCCTGATACTTAGGGTTGTTTATAACAACAAGAAAATCGGTATCGGTTTGCAAAAGCTCGGCGTCGATCTTATAGAGAATCTTTTTGAATTTTATCGTGCGACACACAAGTGCGCGACACTGAGAAACATGGCACACTCTTTAAACGATATTCATGAAAATTTGATATCGGGTAGAAGGGAAAACGATGCGTTTGTGAAGTCGGCAGTAAGAGAATGAGACATGGTCTAAGCGATATTTGCATCGCGTGGCACTTGGGGAGTGTCGGCAAGCTCCCTCTAACTTTCTTAGCATGAGAGGGACGTACGATATACGTGTCGCGCGATACAGGTGACACATGGCATGATTTTAAATGATAGGGTAACCGACACATGCTTAAGGCTTTGCTCAAAAGAAATGCATGATACTTTGTGTCACGTGATACTTGTGTCACATAACACGGATGAAAACCCGATACATAATAAGCGATAGGAAAACCAATGTGCTTGACATGATAGTTGGGTAACCCGATATGCATTTAAGGCTTTGCCCGACACGGGCAACAACACGATACAGATGGGTGATAGGGCCTACGTGATACATATGTTTACATGACATAGGTAACGCGTCACTGGTCATTACCTTGTCGGGCAGGGGGTGGTGAACACGACACGAAAGGTCGGTAGACTACAAAACCAGCACGGGAGCTAAGATAGCAAGAGGTTGCACGATATGGGAGCTAAAGCTTTGGTAACTTTGGTAACCCAACATGGTTAATCTCAAGCTGCTATATATAGCCGTCTGTGAGCGGGGTTAAAGGGTAAAAATGGGGACACATGTCGTGTGTTCACACGAATCGTCTTCCAAAGCAAGGTAAATCCCGTCTAGTCACGTCGCGTCATGAGGCTTTTGAGGAGGCAGTGCGTCACCCAACACGTGTGTCGAGCGGCAAACGTGTTGCCCGATATGATTTACTCGACACAC
Source organism: Alisma plantago-aquatica (assembly GCA_963693085.1). Taxonomy (NCBI): domain Eukaryota; kingdom Viridiplantae; phylum Streptophyta; class Magnoliopsida; order Alismatales; family Alismataceae; genus Alisma; species Alisma plantago-aquatica. Next base: position 553,869,120 of record OY856409.1, read on the forward strand.
CCCCTTACGCGCCATGGGTTTGCGCGATGCTTGTGGGCGGAGTGATATGTGGGACCCGAGTGATGTACTGGGCGCGATACCTGCCCGACACTTCTTTGAAAAATCAGTTAAACTTAAAATGTAGAAGCGGATGATGTGGACATGCGATACATGCCCGATACGGGTTGGTCAACACGGTAACACGGCATGCTGATCATGAGCGGTATGGTAAGACATCGGGCATGCCTGACATGCTTGAAATCAAAGAAATATGGAAACTAATTAAAGATGAAAACTAAATTAAAAGACGCTTGATATGTAAAACATCATGGGCTCAAGTGTGAACCACAGCCTCAGCTAGTATTACACATCAAGGCGATGAAACTAAGTCGATGGCCTAGAAAACACGAGAGTCAATGCGCGTGGCACGTGCATAGACTCTGGCCTTATTACAATGAAATTGTTCATAATGTTCTTTGCAAAAGGAAATAACATCATATTCTAAGAAATTAAAAGCTTGGGCTGCCTCCCAAGGAGTACTATGGTTTCTGTCATTAGCTCGACATCTTCAGTTCTCGCTACGCTTCTTTCATAGGAGTAGCTTCGGCATCGTCCAGGGGAAACTCAGACCTCTTCGTGAAAACTTCATCTTCGTAGAACCTTTTTACTCGGTGTCAGTTTATTGGGAAGACCTTCACATGATCATCTTTGTCATACAACTCCATCATTCCCAATGGCTACATCTTTGCTACCACAAATGGTCCTGACCACTGAGTTTGTTGCTTCCCTGGAAAAAGTCAAATAGAAGATTTAAACAGCAAAACTTTGTCACCTTCCTTGATGTCTTTCTTCCGCAGGTGGGAAGCATGCCAGACTTTTGTTCTCAACTTGTATATTATTGTATTCTTGTAGGCGTGAAGCCTAAGTTCCTCAAATTCTTGGAGCTGGAGGAACCTCTTCTTTCCAGCCAGGGACGGATCCATATTGAGATATTTAATGGCCCAGAACACCTTGTGCTCCAACTCAAAAGGTAGATGGCATGCTTTCCCATAAATCAACTGATACATCATGGTGCTAAGCGGTGTCATGTACGCTGTCTTGTATGCCCAGAGGGCATCATCTAGCTTGGTTGTCCAATCTTTTCGAGACTTTCTGACTATTTTCTCCAGGATCTGTTTGATTTTCCGGTTAGAAACTTCAACTTGACCAGATGTCTATAGATGGTATGGCGTGGCAACTTTGTTTTGAACACCATATCTACACAGAAGTGACTCAAATTGCCTTTCAACAAAGTGAGATCCACCATCACTGATAAATGTTCTTGGTACTCCAAACCTTAGGAAGATGATCTTAATAAAGAGATTTATAACTGACTTAGCATCACATGTTGTGGTGGGTACGGCTTCTACCCACTTGGAGATGTAATCCACCACAACAAGAATGTACTTGAAACTATATGATGAAGGGAAAGCTCCCATATAGTCTATTCCCCATACATCTAAGATCTCGACTTCAATCCATTCAGGCATGGGCATCTCATTCCTATGGGAAATATTCATGGTTCTTTGACACTCGTTGCAGGCTTTAACAAAGGTGTGAGAATCCTTAAAAAGGGTGGGCCAATAAAAGTTGGACTGGAGAACCTTGGTTGCGGTTCTTTCAGCTCCCAAATGCCCTCCATAGGGAGAGGATCGACACTCAAACAAGATCTTTGGGGCTTCATCCCTGGGTATATACCTCCTGTATAGGCTATCAGTGCAATGCCTGAACAACAGAGGGTTATCCCGGTAATAGTTCTTCATATCAGAGAAGAACTTCTTCTTCTGATTGTAAGACATTTATGGAGGTAGTTGTTTACAGGCTAGATAGTTACAGATATCGGCGTACCATGGCCCTTCAGGATTGGCCATCTGGGCAACATAGATTGCCTCATCAGCTAGCTTTCATTGATCGATAGTGGGTGTTCGTCCTCCACCCTAATCCTCGATAGGTGGTCGTTGACCACATTCTCAGAACCTTTCTTGTCTATTATGTCATGATCAAACTCTTGTAGCAGCAATGCCCAGCGCAACAACCTAGGCTTAACGTCTTTCTTTTACATCAAATACTTAATGGTTTTGTGGTCTGTGTGAACAATCACTTTCGAACCCACGAGGTAAGATCGAACTTTGTCAAATGCATAGACAATGGCTAGCATTTCTTTCTCAGTGGTGGTGTAGTTCACATGTACTTTGTCAACCATTTTACTGGCATAGAAGATCACGTGGTGCTTTTTATCTTTCTTTTGCCCAAGGACTATGCCTATGGCAAAATCACTAGCATCACACATAAGCTCGAAGGGGAGATTCTAGTTGGGGACTAGAGAATGGGTGTGGAGATCAAAGCATCCTTTAAAGTGGAGAATGTTGTCAGGCACTCTTCTGTGAAATCAAACTTCACATCCTTCATTAGAAGATTCAACAAAGGTTTTGCAATCTTTGAGAAATCCTTGATAAACCTTTGGTAGTAGCCGACATGTCCCAAGAATCTTCTGACTCCGGTCACTAATGTGGGTGGAGGGAGCTTGGCTATCGCCTCCACCTTAGATTGGTCAACTTCAATGCCTTTATTGGACACTTTATGTCCCAGAACGATTCCTTCATGTACCATAAAATGACACTTTTCCCAATTAAGGGTGAGACTTTGTTCCTCACATCTCCTCATTACCAAAAATAGTTTGTTGAGACAATCATCAAAAGAGCTGCCATAAACACTGAAGTCATCCATGAAGACTTCCATCTTATCTTCTAAGAAATCTGAGAATATGACATTCATGCACCGTTGAAAGGTTGCGGGTGCATTGCAGAGCCCAAAGGGCATTCTTCTCAAAGTAAAAGTTCCATAGATGCACGTGAAGGTAGTCTTCTCCTGGTCGTCCGGATGAATAGGGATCTGATAGAACCCTGAATATCCATCCAACCAGTAAAAGTAAGAGTGATGGGCCAGGCGTTCAAACATGTGGTCAATGAATGGAAGAGGGAAGTGGTCCTTGCAGGTGGCGGTGTTTAACTTTCTATAGTCTATACACATTCGCCAACTGGTGACAGTCTTGGTGGCAACTTTGAATCTATTATCTCCCTTGATCAACATTATGCCTCCCTTCTTAGGGACTACCTGAATGGGACTCACCCACGCGTTGTCACTAATGGTGTAAATGATTACTGCCTCACAGAGCTTCACAACTTCCTTGTTGACCATCTCTCACAACTTCTCATTCAGCTTTCATTGCGGTTGGGCGTAAGGCTTGGAATTTTCTTCCAGGTGGATTCTGTGCATACACACAGAAGGGCTGGTCCCCCTTAGGTCTCCAATCGAGTAACCTAGGGCTTTCCTTCTTAGCTTCAGCTCAACCAGTAGTTGTTCCTTCTGACTGTCAGTCAGCTCTGAGTTGATGATGATTGGGTTCATCCTTTCTTCATCCAGGAAACGATACTCCAAACCTTTCGGAAAAACCTTCAACTCGGGTGGGGTCTTCTCTTCTTGTTCTTCGGCATGATCGCTTTGTAGGGCAACATACATCACTATCTCCATTGGGTCTTCTGCCTTGGATGGATCTTTGGCTTCCAGAAATGCCAGTAGTTCCTTCACTTCTGGGTCCTCGACCACCTGGGCTTCTCCAGCTAAAGCACGCATCAACGAGTCTTCCATAGCTTTTTCTTCCCTTACCTCATTGTAGAGATGTTGATAGCTTTTGACGAAATAAGAGGACTCAAAGAATGAGGGGGCTTCCATACAAACGCAGATGTTGAAGTCGATGTGTTCTCCTCTAACTCTGATTGTTATCAACCCGCCTCTACGTCAATGAGTGCCCTGCCAGTTACAAGGAAGGGTCACCCAAAGATAATGGGGTAGCTAGGGTCTTCCATGGTGTCGATCAAATTGATGTCACAGGATATAAAGAACCGCCCAACTCTAATGGGCACATCTTCAACCACTCCAACCGGTATGGTGAAGGTGTGATCTGCAAACTGGATCCTCATATTTTTACTTATCATATCGGTAAGTCCTAACCTCTCTGTAAGGGATAAGGGCATTAAGATAATACCTGCTCCTAGGTATGTTAGACCTTTACGGGTCATGTTGTCCCCAACTTGAATGGGGATGACAAAGGCTCTGGGATCTTTCTTCTTAGATGGCATACTTGCCTTGACAAAAGAACTGGACATTTTTGCTAGCTTCACAGTTTCAACGTCTTCTCCTCTTTTCTTCCTCAAGATCAAGTCCTTCAGGAACTTTGCATAGGTGGGCATCTCCTCAATAGCATCTAAGAACGGGATGTCGAGGTGCAACTTTTTTACTACAGCCATGAACTTCTTGTACCTCTTCTTCAATTAGGCCTTCACCAACTCGTGCGGGAAAGGTATGCGAGGTGCATATCTATCCAGATGCTCCTAAAAAGTCGCGTCATCATCTCCTCTTGTTGTTACTTTCTTTGGCTTCGTGGGTACTTCTGGTGATTCTTTAGGGGTTACATCCATGACCGATGTTATTATTGTTGTTTCTCTCTTCTCTTGGGCTGGTGTATCAATGTTCCTGACCTTACCACAGCCATCTTTGTGGTTTCGTTCCCTCGTGGGTTTGCCTCAGTGTTGGAGGGGAATCACCCCACTTGATGGTTCATACTTTGGGCTAGGCTTGCCAGCTGCTGGTCTATCTACTTGTTATGTTGTTGTAGCTCCCCAATCTGAGTCGAAAAACCTCTCATCTGTTGTTGCATTAACTTGAGCAATGTCGTGCTGTCTAGGGAACTTTTTTGCAGCTTTTCATTCAGTTCATTCTGCTTCTTGGCAAAGGACATCAGCTCGATCATCATCAACGGTCATTGTTGCTGGCCTTACTGGCCCTGCTGGTAAGTTCTATGGTGCAGGAAATCTGCTTGGCGTTGATGATTTTGCGGTATTCCCGAAGAAGTTCTGCCCACCAACTGGTGAGAATTCTTAGCCGCACTGGTGTTCCCGTATGAAAATCCAGGGTGATCGAGGCGTCGATACTGGACATAGCTCACATTCCTGTACTTTTGTCTCAGGCTCACTTTGGGCGGCCGTGTGTGGGCAAAAGTCAGACATGTGATCTGGCTCCCCACACGTTACACAACTCCTAACTACTTCTTGTCAGACCTTTTATAGTTCTAGTCCTTCAGGGCTTGAACATCAGTCACGATCTTGTCCAACTTAGCCGACAATGCCTCCATCACCTTGGATTCTCCCGGAGCGGAATGACTCATTGACTCTCTGTCATATTCACTATCCTGCTTGTTCATGGCCATATTGTCTATAATTTCTCTTGCTCTCTGGGTGTTGAGCCCCAAGAAATTGTTGCCTACTGCAGCATTCAGAGATTTTCTTTCTTCGACACATAGCCCATTATAGAAGGTGGTGATCATCTTGGGCTCAGAAAAACCATGGTGCGGGCATTCTCGCTGATAGCTTTGGAATCTCTCACAGGCTTCATGTTGATTCTCTGAAACTTTCTGCGAGAAGTTCATTATCTTATTTTGGCACTTTATCGTTCTCTCAATAGGGAAGAACTTGGTGATAAAAGCATTAGCCAGATGTTCCCAGTCAGGTAGAATCCCATCTTGGAGACTAGTATACCACTCCAAAGCTTTGTCTCTCAAGGAGAAAGGAAAGCATTGTTGATCTTAAAAGTGGTGCAAGTCCTCTTAAACATTGTAAGGTGGTTGTACGGATTCTCTTCAATGGTATTCCCTCCAAACCAGTTGTACTGCAGCAACTAGAGAAAAGCATGCTTCAACCCAAAGTTGGCTACGTTGAGCGGTTGCTCAACCATCAGATTCCTCCCTTCGTTGGCCCTGACTTGGACAAAAGATCACAGGGACTGAGCTTTGGGTGCTTGCTCAGCCATGGATTGTCAGACATAGGAGGGTTCAAAGAGGTGAAGAAGCGCCTGAAAAGAAAAAGTGTGAAAGTGTCAGTGTGTTGTATAAACTATGTGAAAAATCCTATCTCCAAAGGGAGTTACCAGAAGGATTCAAGTTTTGGGTTTAGCAATTTTTATAGAAGTTTTCATATGTAGGAAATCAAGGGGATAAAACTATTTTCAGAGTATAGCGTGAAGGAAGAAAACCCAAACATAACAAGCGGTGATAGCCTCCATCCTGCACCTTCTTCTCTCAAAGAAGACGCTAACTAGCTATGCACCCAGTTCCCTCTCTCAAGGGTATCGGGCATGGACTAGAGTGGAAATATGGGATGGGCGTATCTCATATCCCAGGTACTATCGTACACCTGAATTGGATCGATCTCTAGAGTTTATGACATCCCTCTCTTGAAGGACTCAAAACAAGAAACGCGATTCGATATCTAGTCAAAAGCGTGAATCAGAAAGAAGAGACTAGAACTCAGATGTTATAAAGAAATCATCCAACGAAAAAAAGCCATACACAGAACAATATGAGGTAAACTCCACAGATTCCAATAATCATAAAGAAACATAAAGGTTTAGTTACAATGCAGTAATTGAAGGAAAGTAAATGTTGTAAAAGGGAAGATAGATATCGGTCTCCTTGATTTAAGAGATCAAAGTACATAGCAGTAGACACCTAAGATAATGTTAACCCGGTACCGGGTAGGGGTACGACCGTGTTGGGTTCTTGAGTGTGTCGGGTCATGAACCGTGATGGGTAAGGGGTTTATCGGAATAGGACCCTCTACCTGATATGGTCGTTTCGGGCTACTGGCCGTGTCGGGTTGCAGCCGTGACGAGTATAGACCATATCGGGTTGGATACTGTGTCAGGTTAGGATACACATCGGGTAAGCATTATCTTAAGGCTTTCGAGTTCCTCGTATCAGGTATAGGTGGGTGAGCCATCTCGGGTTGAAGCCCAGGTAGGAACCTGACATTGTTGAAGTAGTCTTGAGGGTCATATCGCGTTGCTTGCTGCTACTAGAACGGTTCCCAAGTGAACTTATCCCATCCCTCTTGGGTTGGGGGTTTGCTCACCTAGTATCGCCCAACAGACTTTGGAACTCGACGCACTAGCTCCTGTGCTCTAAGAGTTACCTCTCCTAGAGTTTTGACCCATCCCATCATAGGCTTGTAGCTGCTATTTATAGGCAACAAGTAGGTGGGAGTCGTGTCTTTTATTGGACCACGTGTCCTTCATTTCAGCACCATTCTCGAGGTCATCATGAGGGGGTGATATGTCTGTCGCTCGGCATGTGTGTCGAGCCATCAATCATGTTGGGTAGTGAGTGCATCATGCAGAGCCGTGGCAGGGTAGGACCTTGGTGGGTTGATGCACTGAGAGGTAGCCATATCGTGTAACGACCTCGTCGGGTGGCAAACCATGATGAGTAAGGCACCTTATCGGGTAAAGAGTTGTAGCGGCCAGGGCTCCTGTGCAACACACCCGCGTCGGGTTGTCATTGTACTGGCAGCGACCGTGATGGGTAGGAGGTGTGTCGCCTCACGCACTACTGGGCCCGGATGGGTTCTTCATTGTTGATGGGCCTGAAGGGCCCATTGGTTCTCTTTTTGTGGAAGAAATAAGAGAAACTCTGCAAAATATGGGAAATATTATCAGGGGCATAGTGGGCATGATTTATATACAACAAATAAGATAAAACGAAGAGGAAGTTTAGGTTTGGGGGCTGTTTTGATAGTAAAATAAAAGCTCTAGAAGCTATAAAATGGGTGTTGTCAAACCTTCTACTCCCAAACAGACTGGGAACCCTGACCCAACCCTCTACTATAAATAGAGGGGTACTGGGGACTTCTTAGAACACACAAGTCTGAACATTAGTTGCTCTGCAAAGTTGTTGTCCTCTCTGGTTTTAGTAACCGAGAGAGCCCAAGCAAGTGATATCTGACTAGGGAGGCATAGCAAGGGAAAGACAACTATAGAAAAGTTGTCTGAGTTTGGGAGAGCAAATTGGTGCTAGCACAGCAACAGGAAGGTTGTCTCCTTCCTGCCAGTTTTTCTAAAATGATAGGAGTTCCAGGTGGTCCGTGTGGACTATCTGTAGAGGCGGGAGATGTTTACCGCTCAGGAGGACACGTCATCCGCAGACCATGGTGGAGGTCAGAGTCCATGGCGAAGACCAGTAGCTACACAGAAATCATCCAAAATATGGCGTTGAAGACCGTATATGGTTGTAAGGTATTGTCGTTGGGAAAGCCCTAGGACTAGGTATATCTCACTAAAATCATCCTTCCCATTACATAGTCATTGATGCGATCTCTTGTTATGGGTTAATGGCCAGTAAAATTTTTATTTTCGTTGCCTATTTTGAGGCCATAAAACCGAACACATGGTGTAACCCAATTGAGCAATACCATTGAAGTTCTCAAGGAGATCATAGAACTTGTAGATTTTAGACTCTTTAACTTGCTTTGTGCCTTCATAGGTGATGCATAACTTGTCCAAAATCTCATGGATTGTATCCCAAGAAGAGATGTGGCTTAAATCAAAGGGGTGAAGGCTGCATAGATGTTGCTTATTGCCTTTGCATTCAGTTGTGCCTTCTTGAATGTAGCTTCATCCCAAGTGGATATCTCCCCCATCATCTCCTCGTATGGAATAATCACCACCAGCTACATCTCGTAGTTCATCCCTTGAAGGTAGAACTGCATCTGCCATTTCTAATAGAGTAAATTTGTGTCGTCAAATATTGTGGGTCTCATGGAGAAACCTACCTCTAGGTTGAGGGACCCAAGTAAGTTTTTGCCTGTCTTCTTGTCTCATGGGAGACGTGTTGGAGAAGATTGTGGCTCTGATACCACTTGTTGGATCAAAGGGCTCTAGGTAAATAGAGCTAAAAACACTTGCACAAAATTCAACAGACCTTCAAGTTACTTCAACTAGGCACAACTGCAAATGGTGAATTTGATGGCAATCTAAACATGCATAGTAAGGATGAGAGAGATTGAAACAAGCACTTAGACAAGATGTTTAGAGTGGTTCAACTCTCCAAACTAGGAGAGAGTCAGTCCACTACCTAGAGAGGTCAAGCCCTAGGATTTTACAACCTATGTATACTTATACTCCATTATAAGACATACAATTTGACCTTCCTTTTCTTGGACAATGAAACCCATTTCCCTTGTGGTCAAGGGAGCCAACAATCTTAAAACCAAGTTCTTACCTATCAAGAGCTAGAGTCTTCTACCTTACCAAGGTCTTACCCACTCATGTAGTTGGACACCTTCGCCAAGGACGTTCCCTCTTTGCAATGGTCTTTTTCCTTGAAGGATTTACCCACTCTACTCCTGAATATTCATCCTTGTCCTCCTCCTTCACTCGAAGAATTTGTTTGCACCTTCTTCTACAACTTGAAGAAATGTGCACATTCTCCTTCACTTGGAGAAGCTTTCTCCAACTTGATCTTAAAGAAAGGAGTTGGGGAAGGAGAAGCTTTGAGAGATTTACAAGTATACAATGAAGTATCTCTCTCTCTCACATCCTATGTCACTCATATGGACAAAATGAAGTGTAATCAAGAGAGATAGAAAGGGGCTCAAGTGGACTGGATCCACTCAACTATAGCCAGAACCTTGTATAGCATGAATGAGAAACCTTGGAATGAACTCCAAGAGGTCCTATTTATAGTTGGGGTGTCCACTATAGGGTAGGAACAGTAAGGAACATTTTATAGCCATTTTTAGGGTTGCAACTGATATAATTTTGAGTTTTGCAATTCCCCAAAGGCTAGAATCACTTTTTCTACACATTTCGTATAGTGCATTCAGTCAAGTTTTCATAAAGGTAACTCGATCAATTGCACTATGCGACAAAGCTAATTTGAAACATCGGTCGAGTTTGTCCTGGATGAGACTTGACCGGTCTCTTGAAATCAATTTTTATTAGCGTAGGGATCGGTGGATTTCTGTGTATAGGAAACTCGACTGAACCAAGGTATTCTAAAAATCCATCAGGGGATCGGTCGAGTTTGAATCTCGACTGTTTGATATCCAGTAACAAATTTTGGAAAATGCCTTTTGAGTGATCAAACATTCAAATTAATGGTTCCTAAATTTTTCGTCTTAGTCACAATTCATATCATCAATACAAATGGATACAAAAATCATCTAAGGTGATTTGAAGTGTTTTCCGCAAAAGTTCATATGCATTGCTTTTGACTTGAACTAGAACAAGCTAGGGCTTGATAGATTTGATCCTTTTCATGTACCTAATACCTAAAATCAATCTCAAACAAACACATATTAGATATGTATGAATGGAATGTCTCAGTCATTATCAAAATATGGATAATGTATAACTCTCAAGTCAACAACTATGATAAAAGAAACCTACACAGGTAAGAGTTTGTGATGTCAGATAATATATGACAATCGACGTTGTACTGACATACCAAGTCACAATTGTAACTGGTAAAGGTTTCTAATTCATCAGTTTCTACCATAAATTGACATTGTTTTAGCAACTTAGTTGTCGGTTACAACAATTAAAATCGACAATTAAGTGTTATAGTGTCAATTTTTTCAATGCAACTAACGACTAGGACCCTATAGATGTGTTGTTCAGCATGTCTATTTGAAGGTAGTCCTATAATGTCAATTTTTGGCCTAAAACTAACAACTCAGACCTACAATGTCGATTTTTTATAACAACCGATGACTCAGTTAACTTTTAAAAAAATAGTAGGTCTGCAGACCTGTTGTCCGGTTGTTCAACAGGATGCAGAACCGACAATTGAATAGAACTACATGTTTCATCCTATGTTTAGCTTAACAACAGGCCAAAAAACCTGCAAAACCTACAATAACAAACACAATCCACCCACATACAAGATCCATTCTCCAATTCCATTCTCATCACATGTACACATATAATTCTATTCATTCATCTTCACATTCATTCACATATTCATTAATTACATTCTCACGATATGTAGAAACACATTGTATTCATTCATCTTCACATTCACAAAAATGTATATCTTCATCATTCACATATGCGCCAATAATTTACTCGTGTCAAATTTAATGTCGCAAGAAGTCATAAGCACCACATGTATATAAAAATGATGAAATCAAAGTTTAGAAAACTCATTCTTTATCCCAATCAAATTTGAAGTTCACATCCTTAACGAAGGCTTGTGTCCATTATTCTCGCACCTATCTAGTTGTTAGTTGTATAGGAATTTTTCATAGCAAACACCTATAAAGAGAATGACACATATAATTAAAAAGTTTGATATTTTCATATTAACAAATGAAACTACTTATTTATGATGATCAATACTATATATATATATATATATATATATTACATTTTGTGTCAGTTGATGTCTAGTTCCCCATATATGAAAATCATGTCCATATACATCATCACATAGTACTTGCATGCCCAACTATTATCTTGTACAAGGCACTATAAATTTATCAACACACAAAATGTTAGTAAATAAAAGTAAGCATAGTCGGCATAAATATGCATTGGAGTCGGAAAACTACATCACTATTCTGCCAACTTATCACTTTCTTTTTCTTATCCACCTTTCCTCCGGCCTTTTTGAAATCTTTTATATCCCTATATGTTGATGTAAGACATTGAATTGGATCAGTAAATAGTCATTCAATAAATTATGTTAATAGATATAAATATAAAAATGAGTCACGTGAATAATGTCTTTTTTGTTTTGTGTCTCCCACTGTCTACTTGGTCACTCTTAGGATCTAGATAATACATAGTTAGCGTCGCGCAGTAACAACAACAACCAATGATTATTCTTGAGTGAAAGAAGGTAAACAAAATAAAACTCAAAATCTACAGTGAAATGTAATTCTTAAGTCAAAATTATAAGAAAAATAACTAAACTGACTCAACATTGAATGGATCTATAATCACACTCTTTTTCATTTTACCAAAATATTTAAATACAGTAGAGCAATATTCGATAACATATGTAGGGTCTTTAGTTGCACGACTAATCAATGATGGAACTAAAAATGTTGCATGGGACAGTGTGAACTCTGTATACACCCTATGTAAGTAGTTGCAAAACGTATATCATGTATGCATTAATATATAAGAAAACAAATCAACAAAAAAACAAGGTATTTAGCCATATCAGATCTCACCATATCCAAAGTCTTATCATAGATGTATTCAACCAAGCATAAGTAAACATCTCCCCAACATCTTATAAAAATATACTAGTATGACGAGGTTGATCTACAACATCCTACTTAATATGGGTCATCATAGGCGGCCCTTATTCAAAGTTGACTATCCATACTGCCAATCTCCTATAATTAGGATTTAGCGAGTCAAATAGGTCCTTTGCAAGCCAATCAGGTAATTGAAAAGGAGGTAGAGGATGAGTTGTAGGGGGTTTCTTAGGTGTTGTGTCCTATATATATATATATATATATATATATATATATATATATATATATATATATATATATATATATATATACATATGCTCATGTTAATTGTCATGTATATACAAATACAAACACAATGTAAATTTTGCATACATCAGTGTAGACAACTCCCTCTTTTGGCCATGCAATCACACCGCCTTCTGCATCACCTATCATCTTGTGCTCGGGATGGTCATATGGCAATGCAGTGTGCTTCCAAGGATCATAGAAAGCCTCGACATCTCGCGCACCACATCAGTGGACATCAGAGCACCATAAATCATGTCACCTTCAAGGCATGGGTAAGTTGCGCCCAATGAAATGACATATCCTAGTAATAAAAGACGGCATGGCCTCAACTCCTAAAAATTTGCATAGAGTGTTATAGATATACTTAAATTCAGACATAGTATACAAATCGTTCTAAAAGACTACTATGTCATAAAAATACTTGCAGCGACGTGCTAGGTGGTTGGTCCATGGGATTACTCCCAACTACCTCTATCGTAAGGGGGTCCACCTCGTATGAAGAGTGAGGCACCATAGGTATTGTTTGAGGAAATGAATGAAAATCATGATACTATATCATTGCTTCCTCTATTCTCTTTGCAATCATCTCTTGTACCTTCTCTTATGGGAATCCTCCTTTAGGATAGATTTACAATTATGCTCTGATGGCCCAAAAAAGACTATTATACTGACACCATCGCCAATAGCCCTAACACGCCCATGATGTTCTAGGTTACCTAGAGAAAATGTCAATTTATCCCTTATGCCCTTAGGGATGAACTTGTCTAGTTTTCTATGCTCGTGGAGCTCCCGCTGATCATCATCAATAGTAATTGGTAAGCAAAACATAACAATCAAGGTCAAGGTAAAACATCACAATCATCAATAGTAATTTCTCTAAGAGTTGAATGTTACCATTCTTCTACCACCTCAGTAGTTGGGGGTTGGATATTTCTCCATATTTGGTTTGCCTCCCAGTTATCCACAGATCATGGTGAGGTAGAGGTACAGAAGTAGTAGAGGACTCAGAAGTCCCGAGACTAGGTTGTTGAGAAGAAGATGCATGTAGTATCTATTGGTGAAGCTTTGCATAGCCACCTGAACCCATGGTGTGATTGTGCACATTATTTGTATGCTTTTCTCTTTGAGCATCACTTACAGCCTAGTTAGTCCAATACATATGTTAAATATGTAATATAATGAATTCATAAGAATGTATTAGTAAGTAACAATCATCAATAGTAATTGGTAAGTAAAATGTAACGATTAAGGTCAAGGTAAAATAATGAATTCATAAGAATGTATTCAAAATGAGGAGTGAGGCTTAATACCTTAAATCTGTCAGTTGGTCTTTTAGCAACAAACGCTTCCCACACCTTCGGGTCAAGATAGTTCCATTTCTCAGTGGTTGACCTCTTCTTCTTCTCAGCATTCTGTATGTATTCCCTTGTCATATTTGTCCTATTATTCCTTAGTATCCTCCCACAGTGTTGCAACACCTTTTACAATGTATTTTTCCTTCCAAGTCAAATATGCTCTGTAAAAGTTCATATACTTAATAGAATATTCTTGAAAATAGAATTGTAAATAGCTTTATAAACATAATTGTAAATGATAATATCTCACACATAGTTCTTTCCATATTGATTCTTTCTTGCCTAAATCAATTTTATATATATGTACATTACTATTTCCACTTTACATGTACAATATTATTTCCAAATTACATTAATTAGAAGAGCATGCCTTAATCTGTGAGCTCCGATCTCCAAACCATGATATAAACTTAAGCGGAAGCAATCGATTAACAGTGGAAGACAAAAATCACGGGAAATTAAAACTTTTTGAGATAAGAGCTTGAAACCACAAAACTTCTTCCATAGAAAAGGATTAAACTGTTTATATCTCTGATAATTACTTCTTGAGTAATTATACACATCATGATACAAAATCTCAAGAGTTTAAAACCAAAAACTCAGACCAAAACTCCTAGGACCTGTGTAAGGACCCTGACCTGCGTTTAGGGTTTACCCTGTTTGTTTTGCTTGATCTTGGTGCTTTGGTGCTCGCTAATCACCTTTAGTGGTGATTAGGGTTTTGTTGAGCTTTGTTGAGAGTTCGAGGGGCTACTTGCAAATAACCCAAGTTTAGGGTTTGGTGGGCAAGTTTGCCATCTTGTGAGATGTTTTCCCTCTTTGCTTCCTCTAGGGTTGAGAGGAAGGCTTGGGCTTGTTGTTTGAGTCCTTTGGGCCTAAGTTGAGCTTGTTTGGGCCTTGAGGTTCCTTGTTTGGGCTTGCTTGAGCCTTGTGTCACCCAGGGCAGGTGGTGTGTCGCCCAGCAGGCTGGTGTGTCGCCCAGCAGAGCTGCTGCCTGTGTCGCCCAAGATGCTTGGCTTGGTTGGTGGACACAAGGTGCACATCTTGGACAAGTGCCTTATGGCTTGCATGAGAGGTGGCTTGAGTTGGTGGACATGTGTCCCCTGGGTGGGCGACACATAGCATGGTTGTACCTTGGTTTCTCCTCCCCTTCTTCCTATATAGGTAGCTCTTCTCCTTGCCTTAGTCTCCTTTGGTCCTTTGGTCTCCCCTCCACCCTTGGTGCACAATACCCCTCTCCATCTTGCTTGTGTTGGCCGATACACTTCCTTGGAGCTGAAGTGGTGGCCGATACACCTTCCTGGAGCAGCCTGGTGGACGATAGCTTTGGACCCTGAAGTGCTTTGGAGCTTTGGTGGCCGACAACCTTGGAGCTCAAAGTGCATCCTCTTCCTTGGAGCTTAAGGCGGGTTGCATAGTTTCTAACCCTAACTCCTTTACTTCTTGCTTGATCTTATGCATGTAGTAGTTTAGCTTAGCTCCTTACTTTTGTACTTTGCTAAGTGTACCTTAGTGGCCGATATCCCCCTTAGGGTTGTAGGGTCCCTTTGTGTACCTTGCTTTCTAGGGTTTGGGGCTTCCTTGAGTTGGAGGTTGAAGGTGATCTAGGGTTGGGCGATATCCCTTCCTTGTGGGTGTGTTGGGCGACACACTTGCCCTTAAGTTGAACGATATGATGCTTTAGGGTTGGAGTTCCTTGAGTTGGAGGTCGATAGGTTGACCTAGCTTGAGTGTTGGCCGACATGGTGACCATGTTGGGCGACATGGTGCTCTCTCTGGTGGCCGACATGGCACCTTGATGGGCGATGGAGTGAGCTAAGGTCTGGTTGGCCGATATGATGGGAGACATAGTGATGTCCCTTGTGTTTTGGTTAATGCTCTTGGTGTTGGGAAACACCCTTGCTCTCATGTTGCACGACATAGTAGGGTTCTTTGTTGGATGATAGGCTGATGTGCCTTATGGCCGATAGGGTTAGTATCTTGGTGGACGATACCTCTCCCTTGTGTTGGCCGATATCCATGAAGGCCGATAGGGTTAGTAGCATGTTGGACGATACCCTTGCCCATGATGGGCGATAGAGTGAGCTTAGTGTGTTGGCCGATAAGCTTGGTGGGCGTCATGCCTTGTGCCCATGTTGGCCGATATGGTTGATGGCATGTTAGACGATAGGCTTTGTGCCCTAATGGCCGATAGGGTTAGTACCATGATGGCCGATACCATGTTGGGCGACATGCCTTGGGCCATGATGGCCGATAGGGTTAGTGTGATGGCCGATACCCATGTTGGGTGATAGGCTATAGATGAGGGTTGTGAGGCTATAGTGAGGGTATGAGTTTCTTTGGTGACGGTCCCTCATGTGATAGAAGTGGATGCTTATACTTTAACCAATAAAACGATGGTGGTGTTTGTGATATCATCAATATGTATATGATGTCTTGCAAATAATAAGGGTGATAATGATAGTAATGTATATGATGGCCCTAATGTATTAGGTGCATGATGTGACCCTTATGCTTAATTGTTAATGATAAAGAAGATGATGATAACTACTCTAGTAGTTTGTTTAATGATAATAATGTTGGTAATAATGATGCTAAGTGTCAGTTATATTAATGGTTTCTTCATGATAAAGATGAAAATAGTTGATGGCAACAATAATGACCTTGGTAATAATAATGTTGGTTTTATATACTATATACCTTGATTGTTTGTATAATCTTGAGATAAGGGTAAGCATCAGTATGATTTGTTAATGATGTACTTAATACACTTGATTATTAGATAAGTGTATTATTGATAAGTATATTATCTTGAATGATATTTCATGATGTTGAATCTATGGTTATTGTGCATCCTAACCATGCAGGTGATGGGTAGCCATGAAAGGGCTATGTGACATATGTGATGAGTAACATTACCTTGATAATTGCTCTATAAGATTATGTATGTGATGTGTTTGTCCCATGATGATGAGGTGAGCCTTGAGAGGCAGTGACAGTGCATGATGAAGGGTTGAGACCCTGTGGTATGTGATGATCCTTGAGATGGATCTGGATGGTTGGCAAGAGGCCAAATGATAACATGTGATGTTGGATCCTTAAGATGGATCAGGTTGATATGATTAGATCATAATATAATGTTCTTTACTTTCCGTTATATCTTGCATGTTATATAACTTGGTTGAATCTTGCAATCCATCTAAAAGATACTAACTAATCACAGTGAAACATATCATGTAGTTTGCCCTGGCCATAGATCCATCATCGTCAGGACTTGGTGATGGTGAAACGGGTTTTCCTACGGGTTAACCTGGAAGCGCATATTGTTGAATATGTGTAGGTTGCTCCTAGCCTGAAAATGAGGATGTAAGAGTGTAACTTCGGTTGCAGACTCAGACATGTGTATAAGAGAATGGTGAACATGTGATGTATGGTGCATGAATGCGTTCATGGCTCAGAGCACGGTGATCAGGCCCGTGGTTCAGTTTTACTAGCGCCGAGACCTGTACCAAGGTGGGCTAGAGAGATGGGTAGCCTATGGAGATAACCCTGTGGCTTAGACCACTTCAGTATGTGATTGCGGTCCTGTTCGTGTTGTACTCATGTACTGACCATGAGGTGGGAGGTCGTGGAGTCCGACTCTTCCATTGACCTTGTATGGCACCGGTTTGGGTTTCGTAACCGAAGGTTGGATTTGAATGGTACGGTTCAAATCCTCAGGGCATAATAAAACATAATACAACCGTTTAGTATTTACTGATCAAATCAAACACGACACATTGGTTGAGGCCTTGTTCGTTATACCTTGCAGGTTATGTGGCAATCTGTCTTACCTTGATAATTAGGTTATATGGCATTATACCCTGTTCTAATAATCCTGTTACATGTTGATATATCTCATCTTGATAGTCATGTTCTTTTGAAAGACATCTGGTTAAATGCTTTGGTACAGCCGGTATGCTTGTCGGTAAGAGTAAATCTTGCTATATATATATATATATATATATATATATATATATATATAATTGCTTCTGATATATCTGCTCACGTTATAATTGCTGTTATGGTTTATCTTGCTGAGGTTCTATGGTTGCGGTGGGGAGCTATGTTTCCCGCTGGGACAATTGTTCAATTGTCTCACCCCGCTGGTTTTCACCCTTTTTAGGTGGTCGAGGTAGACGTGGTCGTGGTTGTGGTGTTGCGGACGAGCATCTTGAGGAGCAGTAGAAGGCAAACGTTGGACATGCTGCTGTTTTGGATGTTTTGTAGTAGAGTCTAGAGTCATCCCTGTACTCTCAGGTCCTTGGCAGTGTTTTGACGATGTTTCACGAAGATCGTTCGATGATATCTGTATATCCTGCTGTTGGCCGGATGTGGGCCTTTATGTATATATGAACAGGTGGTGAACTCATGTGTTGGATGGACAGCTGTTCCTGAGCTGTGGACCCTGTCAGATCTTGTGTACATGTTTATATGACATGTTTTTTTACAGGATGAGGACTGGAAAGTAATAGTTTCACAGTTTATCAGTTTTCCGCAATCGATTTTAATTAACTCGTGTTTTGATAATTTGTGGTTATGGTGTTTTCCGCACATTTTCGCGTAACACCTCGTTATCTGTGTGATAATGGGATGTGTTGCCACAAGTTTTGGTATCAGAGCCTTAGGTTCGCTGAGTCTACAGGGATCTAGGACTAGGTTGAGTCTGTTCTTATGAGTTTCCCAGGTTATCTTACAAAAATCTTCTGCCCTCAGCAGAAGAAAATCCAAGATGTCTGGAAACCATGAAGAACATGCTCATGAGCATAGTGATGCTGCATCGGTTGATGGAGAAGATGGACGGGCACATGAAGATCGGGTGCCTGAGGTCCCCCAACCCGACCCAGCCATACTTGAACATCCTGCCTACCAACAACTTATGGGGCAGTTAATGGCTACGATGAATCTCATGGTTGAGCGATTACTAGTGCCTCCTCCGCGAGCACAGGTTCCCCATGGAGAAGCATCGGGTATTGGGAAGACCTTTGAGCGGCTTCACCGAGTCGGAGCTTCGGATTATGCTGGAACGGCTGATCCAGCGGATGCAGATCTGTGGCTGACGAGTCTTGAAAAGGCTTTCCGGATCCTCGACATCCCCGAAGCAGACAAAGTAAAGCATGTTGTCTACCTTTTGAAGGGAAGTGTTGGTCACTGGTGGACCATCAAGGAAGAGAAGCGGCCTAGTGAGGTGATCTGTTGGGAAGTGTTTCGGCGCGAGTTCGTCACCAGATACTTTCCAAAGACGTACCTGGATGAGAAGATCAGTCAGTTTGAGAAGTTGCGGCAAGGAACTATGAACATCACCGAGTATGAAGCTAAGTTTATGGATCTATTGAGGTTCTGTCCTCACATGGCGGCGACAGATGACGAACGGATCAGACGTTTTGAGAAGGGTTTGAGTGCTGAGTTGACAACCCCTGTGTCTGCGCTGGAAAATCGAGAGCGGTTTGCTACGTTTGTGGAATCAGTTCGACGGATCGAGAGGACAGTGAGGGAGAAAAGAGAGTCGGTGTCTCTTAAAAGACCTGCTCAGTTTCAAGGATGAAGGTTTGGTGGCTTCAAGAAACCCAAGTTTTCATCACCGTCAGTGATGAGAAGTGCTGGTGTACCATCTCAGTGGTCTCCGAGTAAGGGAAAAGGTCATGTTTCTTCACCGTCTAAGGCGCACAGTTCAGCTTCGGTGGCAGTGACAGGGCCATCTAGGCCACGAATTGATAATAGAGCATGTCATCTCTGTGGACAAGTCGGGCATTGGAAGTTCAATTGCCCGAATAGAGATGTTGAAGTGACGCAGCAACCGAGGCAGAGTTTCCAGAAGTCTGAGAGACCACAGCCCAGTGGTAGCAGAGGACGGGGACGCGGTCAAGCATCTCAAGCTAGATCATCTGCTCAAGGGAGCAGAGGTTGTGGACAGCAAGCTACGGATCGATTCTATGTCATGAATCAGCCGGAGGCGATAGTCAACCCGCAAGTGGTGACAGGTCAGATGGAGTTATTTCATTCTGATATGTCTTCTTCTTGTTTTATATCTGTTCTGGTTGACCCGGGTGCTACACACTCTTTTATCGCCTATAGTATGCTTGAAAACTGTCATCTACCTGTTAGTTGTAAGAAGGATAGCTTGTTGTTGAAAACCCCTCTTGATGGTTCCTCTTTGCTTCGAGAAGAGTGTCCATCTTGTGTCTTGTCTTTCTCGGGACACAGCATTCAGGTGGATCTCATACCGCTTGATATGCATGGTTTCGATGTTATCCTTGGGATGGATACCTTAGAAAAGTATAAGGTTGTCTTGGACTGTGGATCCAAGCAGGCGGTGTTTGATGTTGCTGGAGAGAAGTGGATCTTCCAGGGAGATAGGAAGATTCTTCCGACGTGTCTGGTGTCAGCTATGGTGGCAGATAGGTTGTTGCGACAAGGATGTGAGGCGTTCTTAGCTCACGTTGTGGATACCGTTGTGGATACCAAGGCGAAAGGCCTTAACCTTGAAGAAGTGTCAGTGGTCCGAGAGTTTGCAGATGTGTTTCCCGAGGAGTTTCTTGGTGTTCCTCTACCCCGAGAGATCGATTTTGAGATCAATCTGGTTCCGGGAACACAGCCGATTGCACAGACACCTTATAGGATGGCTCCAGCAGAGATGGTAGAGTTGAAGAAGCAGTTACAAGATTTGTTGGAGAAAGGTTTCATCAGACCAAGCACGTCACCTTGGGGTGCTCCCGTGTTGTTCGTTAAGAAGAAGGATGGTTCGATGCGGTTGTGTATAGACTACCGACAGTTGAACAAGGTCACGATCAAGAATAAGTACCCGTTGCCGAGGATAGACGACCTGTTCGATCAGTTGCGTGGTGCTACAGTGTTTTCGAAGATCGATCTACGGTCTGGATATCATCAGTTGAGGATAAAGGCGGATAACATACCAAAGTCAGCCTTTAGGACGAGGTATGGTCATTTTGAGTTTGTGGTTATGCCGTTTGGGTTAACCAATGCACCTGCTGCTTTCATGGACCTGATGAACAGAGTGTTTCATCCGTTCTTAGATCAGTTTGTTGTAGTTTTTATACACGACATCTTGATCTATAGTCGGAACCGGCTAGAGCATGAGCAACATCTTCGCCAAGCGTTGACTCTCCTTCGTCAACATCAGTTGTATGCTAAGTTTAGTAAGTGTGAGTTCTGGTTGGATGAAGTGACTTTCTTAGGTCATGTGATATCTGCTAAAGGAGTCAAAGTAGATCCGAAGAAAGTGGAATCCGTTGCGGATTGGGAACAACCGAAGACGTCGACGGAAGTTCATAGTTTCCTTGGTCTAGCAGGATACTACCGGAGGTTTATCAAGGACTTCAGTTCGATAGCTCTACCGATGACGAAGTTGACCAGGAAGGATGTACCTTTTGTTTGGGATGATCGATGTCAGCAAGCTTTCCAAAGTTTGAAGGAAAAGCTAACCAGTGCTCCAGTGTTGATCTTGCCAGAATCTGGAAAAGGCTATGTTGTTTTCTGTGATGCGTCCAAGAAAGGTTTGGGTTGTGTGCTGTTGCAGGAAGATCATGTGGTTTCTTTTGCTTCGCGACAGCTTAAGAAACACGAGGAGAACTATCCGACCCATGACTTGGAGCTGGCAGTAGTGGTTCATGCATTAAAGATTTGGAGACACTATCTTTATGGGGAAGTGTGTCAGATCTTTACAGATCACAAGAATCTGAAGTACATCTTCTCACAGCAAGAGTTGAACATGCGACAGCGTCGGTGGATGGAGTTGATCAGTGATTATGATTGCACTATCGAGTATCATCCTGGTAAGGCGAATGTGGTAGCAGACGCGCTTAGCAGAAAGTCTTCTACTCTCAAGAAGGCACATATGAGTTCTTTGGTATGCCATAGGCGGGACATGTTAGTCTCCTTACGGCAGATGAACGTACAGATGGAGGTTTCCTCGTTAGCTGGACTTTTAGCACAGATGCAAATCAAGCCCACGTTGAGACAGCAGATCAAGGATGCACAGCAACCGGATGATACAGTACAGCTAATCAGATCAGAGTTTGGCAGCGAAAAGCGTGATGGGTTCCATGAGTCCGAGGATGGAGTGGTTTTCTATCATAATAGGATGGTGGTTCCAGACGCTGATAATCTGAGGGAGTTGGTGCTCGAGGAAGCACACACGTCGATGTATGCTATGCATCCAGGTGTCACCAAGATGTACCATAGTCTGAAAGACTTGTATTGGTGGCTCGGCCTGAAGAAAGATGTAGCTGAGTTTGTGGCTAGGTGTGCGGTGTGTCAGCAAGTAAAGGCTGAGCATCAAAAGTCGGCAGGTACGTTGCAACCTTTGCATATACCACAGTGGAAATGGGATCATATAACCATGGATTTCGTAGTTGGTCTACCCTGGACAACTAGGAATCATGATTCCATTTGGGTAATAGTGGACAGATTGACGAAGTCTGCCCATTTCTTACCTGTGAAGACCACATATACAGCTGAAAAGCTCGCTCGAGTATATGTGGATGAAATAGTTCGTTTGCATGGTGTGCCAGCAACAATAGTTTATGATAGAGGTCCTCAGTTTACAAGTCGTTTTTGGGAACAGTTGCACAGGGCGATGGGAACGCAGTTGAAGTTCAGTACCGCTTTCCACCCGCAGACAGATGGACAGTCTGAGAGGACTATTCAGACTTTGGAGGATCTTCTTCGTGCTTGTGTTTTACAGTTCCTAGGCAGTTGGGACGTACATCTCAGTTTGATAGAGTTTGCCTACAACAATAGCTATCAGCGGAGCATTGACATGGCTCCCTATGAGGCTTTGTATGGGAGGAAGTGCAGATCTCCTTTGTGTTGGTATGAATCAGGTGAGTATCAGCTTTTGGGCCCTCAGTTAGTACAGCAAACTATAGAAAAGATCAAGGTGATACAACAACAGTTGAAAGCGGCACAAGACAGGCAAAAGTCTTATGCAGACAATCGCCGACGACCTTTGGAGTTCCAGGTGGGAGACAAGGTGTACCTTAAAGTCTCTCTGTGGAAAGGTGTGCTGAGGTTTGGACGGAAAGGTAAGTTAGCTCCCAGATATATGGGGCCTTACTCAGTCATAGCACGTGTTGGCAAGGTGGCTTATGAGTTAGAATTGCCTCCAGAGTTGCACAGGTTACATCCAGTGTTCCATGTCAGTATGCTGAAGAAAAGTCATCCGGATACTGGAACAGTGATACAACCAGTTGAAGTTGAGCTTGACAAAGATGTGACTTCTGAAGAGGGTCCTATGATGATCCTTGACAGAAGAGTCAAGAAGCTGAAGAGGAAGGACCTGGTTCTTGTGAAGGTTCTTTGGCATCACTGTGGCATTGAGGAAGCCACGTGGGAGCTTGAGGAAGAGATGAGGAGGAAGTATCCCTTGCTTTTCTCTTCGGATTTTGGGGACAAAATCCTTTTATAGAGGTTTATGGCTGTAAGGACCCTGACCTGCGTTTAGGGTTTACCCTGTTTGTTTTGCTTGATCTTGGTGCTTTGGTGCTCGCTAATCACCTTTAGTGGTGATTAGGGTTTTGTTGAGCTTTGTTGAGAGTTCGAGGGGCTACTTGCAAATAACCCAAGTTTAGGGTTTGGTGGGCAAGTTTGCCATCTTGTGAGATGTTTTCCCTCTTTGCTTCCTCTAGGGTTGAGAGGAAGGCTTGGGCTTGTTGTTTGAGTCCTTTGGGCCTAAGTTGAGCTTGTTTGGGCCTTGAGGTTCCTTGTTTGGGCTTGCTTGAGCCTTGTGTCGCCCAGGGCAGGTGGTGTGTCGCCCAACAGGCTGGTGTGTCGCCCAGCAGAGCTGCTTCCTGTGTCGCCCAAGATGCTTGGCTTGGTTGGTGGACACAAGGTGCACATCTTGGACAAGTGCCTTATGGCTTGCATGAGAGGTGGCTTGAGTTGGTGGACATGTGTCCCCTGGGTGGGCGACACATAGCATGGTTGTACCTTGGTTTCTCCTCCCCTTCTTCCTATATAGGTAGCTCTTCTCCTTGCCTTAGTCTCCTTTGGTCCTTTGGTCTCCCCTCCACCCTTGGTGCACGATACCCCTCTCCATCTTGCTTGTGTTGGCCGATACACTTCCTTGGAGCTGAAGTGGTGGCCGATACACCTTCCTGGAGCAGCCTGGTGGACGATAGCTTTGGACCCTGAAGTGCTTTGGAGCTTTGGTGGCCGACAACCTTGGAGCTCAAAGTGCATCCTCTTCCTTGGAGCTTAAGGCGGGTTGCATAGTTTCTAACCCTAACTCCTTTACTTCTTGCTTGATCTTATGCATGTAGTAGTTTAGCTTAGCTCCTTACTTTTGTACTTTGCTAAGTGTACCTTAGTGGCCGATATCCCCCTTAGGGTTGTAGGGTCCCTTTGTGTACCTTGCTTTCTAGGGTTTGGGGCTTCCTTGAGTTGGAGGTTGAAGGTGATATAGGGTTGGGCGATATCCCTTCTTTGTGGGTGTGTTGGGCGACACACTTGCCCTTAAGTTGAATGATATGATGCTTTAGGGTTGGAGTTCCTTGAGTTGGAGGTCGATAGGTTGACCTAGCTTGAGTGTTGGCCGACATGGTGACCATGTTGGGCAACATGGTGCTCTCTCTGGTGGCCGACATGGCACCTTGATGGGCGATGGAGTGAGCTAAGGTCTGGTTGGACGATATGATGGGAGACATAGTGATGTCCCTTGTGTTTTGGTTAATGCTCTTGGTGTTGGGAAACACCCTTGCTCTCATGTTGCACGACATAGTAGGGTTCTTTGTTGGACGATAGGCTGATGTGCCTTATGGCCGATAGGGTTAGTATCTTGGTGGACGATACCTCTCCCTTGTGTTGGCCGATATCCATGAAGGCCGATAGGGTTAGTAGCATGTTGGACGATACCCTTGCCCATGATGGGCGATAGAGTGAGCTTAGTGTGTTGGCCGATAAGCTTGGTGGGCGTCATGCCTTGTGCCCATGTTGGCCGATATGGTTGATGGCATGTTAGACGATAGGCTTTGTGCCCTAATGGCCGATAGGGTTAGTACCATGGTGGCCGATACCATGTTGGGCGACATGCCTTGGGCCATGATGGCCGATAGGGTTAGTGTGGTGGCCGATACCCATGTTGGGTGATAGGCTATAGATGAGGGTTGTGAGGCTATAGTGAGGGTATGAGTTTCTTTGGTGACGGTCCCTCATGTGATAGAAGTGGATGCTTATACTTTAACCAATAAAACGATGGTGGTGTTTGTGATATCATCAATATGTATATGATGTCTTGCAAATAATAAGGGTGATAATGATAGTAATGTATATGATGGCCCTAATGTATTAGGTGCATGATGTGACCCTTATGCTTAATTGTTAATGATAAAGAAGATGATGATAACTACTCTAGTAGTTTGTTTAATGATAATAATGTTGGTAATAATGATGCTAAGTGTCAGTTATATTAATGGTTTCTTCATGATAAAGATGAAAATAGTTTATGGCAACAATAATGACCTTGGTAATAATAATGTTGGTTTTGTATACTATATACCTTGATTGTTTGTATAATCTTGAGATAAGGGTAAGCATCAGTATGATTTGTTAATGATGTACTTAATACACTTGATTATTAGATAAGTGTATTATTGATAAGTAGATTATCTTGAATGATATTTCATGATGTTGAATCTATGGTTATTGTGCATCCTAACCATGCAGGTGATGGGTAGCCATGAAAGGGCTATGTGACATATGTGATGAGTAACATTACCTTGATAATTGCTCTATAAGATTATGTATGTGATGTGTTTGTCCCATGATGATGAGGTGAGCCTTGAGAGGCAGTGACAGTGCATGATGAAGGGTTGAGACCCTGTGGTATGTGATGATCCTTGAGATGGATCTGGATGGTTGGCAAGAGGCCAAATGATAACATGTGATGTTGGATCCTTAAGATGGATCAGGTTGATATGATTAGATCATAATATAATGTTCTTTACTTTCCGTTATATCTTGCATGTTATATAACTTGGTTGAATCTTGCAATCCATCTAAAAGATACTAACTAATCACAGTGAAACATATCATGTAGTTTGCCCTGGCCATAGATCCATCATCGTCAGGACTTGGTGATGGTGAAACGGGTTTTCCTACGGGTTAACCTGGAAGCGCATATTGTTGAATATGTGTAGGTTGCTCCTAGCCTGAAAATGAGGAGGTAAGAGTGTAACTTCGGTTGCAGACTCAGACATGTGTATAAGAGCATGGTGAACATGTGATGTATGGCGCATGAATGTGTTCATGGCTCAGAGCACGGTGATCAGGCCCGTGGTTCAGTTTTACTAGCGCCGAGACCTGTACCAAGGTGGGCTAGAGAGATGGGTAGCCTATGGAGCTAACCCTGTGGCTTAGACCACTTCAGCATGTGATTGCAGTCCTGCTCGTGTTGTACTCATGTACTGACCATGAGGTGGGAGGTCGTGGAGTCCGGCTCTTCCATTGACCTTGTATGGCACCGGTTTGGGTTTCGTAACCGAAGGTTGGATTTGAATGGTACGGTTCAAATCCTGAGGGCATAATAAAACATAATACAGCCGTTTAGTATTTACTGATCAAATCAAACACGAAACATTGGTTGAGGCCTTGTTCGTTATACCTTGCAGGTTATGTGGCAATCTGTCTTACCTTGATAATCAGGTTATATGGCATTATACCATGTTCTAATAATCCTATTACATGTTGATATATCTCATCTTGATAGTCATGTTCTTTTGAAAGACATCTGGTTAAATGCTTTGGTACAGCCGGTATGCTTGTCGGTAAGAGTAAATCTTGCTATATATATAATTGCTTCTGATATATCTGCTCACGTTATAATTGTTGTTATGGTTTATCTTGATGAGGTTCTATGGTTGCGGTGGGGAGATATGTTTCCCGCTGGGACAATTGTTCAATTGTCTCACCCCACTGGTTTTCACCCTTTTTAGGTGGTCGAGGTAGACGTGGTCGTGGTTGTGGTGTTGCGGACGAGCAGCTTGAGGAGCAGTAGAAGGTAAGCGTTGGACATGTTGCTGTTTTGGATGTTTTGTAGTAGAGTCTAGAGTCATCCCTGTACTCTCAGGTCCTTGGCAGTGTTTTGACGATGTTTCACGAAGATCGTTCGATGATATCTGTATATCCTGTTGTTGGCCGGATGTGGGCCTTTATGTATATATGAACAGGTGGTGAACTCATGTGTTGGATGGACAGCTGTTCCTGAGCTGTGGACCCTGTCAAATCTTGTGTACATGTTTATATGACATGTTTTTGTACAGGATGAGGACTGGAAAGTAATAGTTTCACAGTTTATCAGTTTTCCGCAATCGATTTTAATTAACCCGTGTTTTGATAATCTGTGGTTATGGTGTTTTCCGCACGTTTTCGCGTAACACCTCGTTATCTGTGTGATAATGGGATGTGTTGCCACAACCTAAGAGTACAGAGACGGCATAGGACTATCTAACAACATGACTCAGCAGTCAGTATCTCCACCTGAGATTCACTGCTGCTCCTGGTGCTGCTGCTGCTGCTCCTGGTGCTGCTGCTGCTGCTACTGGTTTTGGTCACATGTATTCTGGTTCCTCCGTCTTCGACGACCACCTAAAAAGTTGAAGTCTACGGGGTGAGACAATTTTAAATAATTGTCCCAGCGAGAGTTATAACTCTCCACTAGAAGCTTTATAAAGCAATTCAAAGAATAACTCAAGAAGTAAAAGCTCTCAAAGTATTCAACAACAGTTTTGGTAATAAGCAGAAGTTCATCAATTAAGAAATATGAAGAAGATGTATACTACACTGTGTAACATCAATCAAGTAACTCATAGTTAATCCTAATAGATATACTACGATGTTGATTATATTTTTCAAACATTATTATGCCCTACGAAGATGAGGTATACCGCTCATACTCCAACCGATCACTGTTAAGTCGCATCGGTATCATACCTAGGTCATCAAAAGAGCCGGATTCTTATGACCTCATCTTCCTCAGTCAGAGTGAGGATAACTTGCAGGACATCTTATGTCTCTGCTACTATAGCTTACCAGGGTAATCTGGTACTTCGCTATTTTTTAGAGTTACAGTGGCATTATGTACTCTCTTCATCATCAAGAGATTTCTTGTTTATCTCTGATCGATGCGGTATTTGTGTTTCCTCGAGTGTTACAGCATGTAGTGAAGGGTTGATGTATTAAGATACATCTACATCAATTCCTACACTAGGATGTAAGGATTTACACATCCATATTCCCCCACATACTCAAAAGTATGTGATCCAGGAGTTCCCTTGGGAAAACCTGTTTCACCATCATATTGCTTTCTGACAATGATGGATCTATGATCAGGACTTTGTATGGTATGATTATACTTGATTAGTTAGGTACATTTCAATATTCTTTCAACATCATACATGTTCTCAAACATTAATCATTAGCATAGTAGCTATGAAAATAGAATACTAAATGTAACAGGTCTAATCTCACATCAATTATCAATTCTCAAACATCTCATCACAAGTCATCTGTTAAGCATGACCTTGATGATATTCATGGCTCTCACAGCCCATTAAACTCATAAGATGCCACTAACAAGGCATCAAGATATTTCACTATTTCATAAAGCTAAAGCATGCTTTCAATGAATATAGTATCATAATCCTTACCTGCATATGATCATCCTCATATAGGAACCTGCATGGTTAATTCAACTGATAACAGTAAACATTTTATTTCAATGAAGTTGTATCTTCCTACTCTTACAAGAGTTAGGTTCCCTGATTTTCATCAATTAAGGTTTACTATTCACCTCATGGTGAATTGAACTCATAACATCATCATGTATGAGGAACATCATCATTAAAGCCCTCGGATAAGATTAAGATTTATCATAATTAGGGTTTCCATGATCTCACATAGGTGGATCATACCCTAATCATACACATTCATGTGTATTGAAGGTACTTTTCTTGAGTTTCCACCAAAAAAGGGTACTTTCTCTCTCCTATGATACTTTCTCTCTCCTCTTTCTAATAGATTGTGATTACACCACTCTAGATCAGGTTAAGTCAAATCCTCATTGACTATCATAAGTCAAAACATCACTATCATGTGATTAGGGTTTGATTGGAACAAGGTTTTACTTAATTGAACCCCTCAAGGGTATTTTGGTAAACTACCCCATTGATTACCATCATGGGTCAATTCATTAATCACTTAGTCCCTTAATGTCCTAAGTTACCATTAGGGTTTAGATTAGGTCACCATTGAACCAATTACAACCATCAAAGTACTAATCAATTACAACCCTAAAGTCTCCAATCGGTTGCACACCTTCAACCTCCAAACGGTTTGAAACCGTTTGGATGTGTTGACCGTTTTCTATGTTTGACTCCAAGACCGCATGACCTCAAGGTCATTTTCCCTCAAACGGTCCTAAGACCATTTGGGTGCGTTGACCGTTTGGGAAGGTTGACTTCCAAACCGTTTGGGCTTAAGCGGTTTGAAACTGTTTGATCAAAAGCCTTAAGATCGATTGGTCCAAACGACCTTGAGATTGTTTGAGCCCAAACGGTCTTGAGACCGTTTGGCCTCAAACGGTCTGTTTGAAACTGTTTGATCAAAAGCCTTGAGATCGATTGGTCCAAACGACCTTGAGATCATTTGAGCCCAAACGGTCTTGAGACCGTTTGGCCTCAAACGGTCTAGAGACCGTTTGGTCCAAATGGGCTCAAACCGTTTGGACCTCTAACATGGTTCAAAAGTTACAATCAATTATGGTTAAGTATGTTGAAGCCCTCAATTATCCAAATCTATGTTAACCACTTACAAATTGAGTCAATTAGGATGAGATTTAATCAATTGGACACCAAATTGACCCTCAATTGAAAACCAATTAGGGTCAAGTCCATCTCAATCAGGGTTTCAATCGGATAATCATCAATGTTCAACAATGTGAATCAAATTGAGGTTGAACCTATCAATTGACCTCCAATTGGCCTCAAACTTGGACCAAACGGTCTTGAGGTCGTTTGGATGATCTCCAAACGGTCTTGAGACCATTTGCCCAAAGTTTGACCAAAAACCAAGTCGGTTGGATAAGGGTTGAACCCTAATTAAGTCTAAAATCAGCAATTTTATCAATTCATCAACTTATTGCAATTGGACCTTCAATCCATCAATTTAACTCAACCCTAGACCTTAAAACGGTCTTGGGTTGTCACCAAACGGTCTTAAGACCGTTTGGATGAACCCCCAAATGGTCTTGAGACCGTTTGGGTCCTTCAACCCAAAACTCAACAAGATCTATACATGAAATCAGCAATTTCAACCCGATTAGGGTAAGGATGTTGAATTGCCTTCAACCCTCAATTGGTTAAGAATTAGATTATGATTATTTGTAGGAATGAAATTCAATATGTTACCAACAGACCCTCAAACGGTCGTCCCTTGGTCAACCCTATCAAACGGTCTTGAGACCATTTCAATCCAAACGGTCTTGCAAGATCGTTTGAGATCAAACGGTTTGAAACTGTTTGACCTTAAACGGTTTGCAACCGTTTGGACCAAAAGGGTCCAAGGTCGGTTGATAAAGCTACCTAGGAATTCACGCCCATCATCTTCAACCTCTGTTCAGGTCAGTTACTCCACCGTTTTGCTTGCAAAAGTGCAAGGAAGAAGGGAGGTAGAAGAAGAACTAAGACTTAAAATTGCAAAACAAGATATGCATATAAAGCAAGGAGTTTAGAGTTATAAAACCCGCCTTAGAACGTTGTTCCTAGAGCTCCAAGCTTCCAAGCTTCAGCCTCTGATGGTGTCTTGAGCTCCACAACTCTACCAGAGGTGATTCTCCAAGGAAAAGATGGGGATTGTCGGCTAGAACAAAGAACCTAAGTGAGTTAACCACAGAACCAACCTTTTAAGAAGAATTCCTCCATGAATTCGAGCTTGAAGATGGATCCTACTCACCTTATCACTAGTTGGTAGTTCTCCTGAGCTCCAGAGCTTTGCCTTAGCCATTTGAGAAAGATGAGAAATGAAGAGAACAAGTGATACGTTCACTTGGTTTGCAAGGGTTCTAGCTTATATACTTTAGGCTATTTTACACCATAAGGACCTCTAAAACATGGATTTCTCATCCAAGTCCCTCCTTGTTTCAAGGCACGTCCAAACTCATCTAAATTAAGAATTGCTCATCAAAACTCAAGATCCAAGAGTAAAGAAAGCCAACTTTCAACTAGGGTGCATACATGAAAGATCTCCATACCCATATTAGGTGAATTTTATGCACAAAGATCATTTTTCTTATCTGATTATTTCATTGATGTGTCCCTTTCATCATTTCTACTCTAAATGATGTCAAGAGTCATAAAAGATGTTCTATAAGGTATATTTTACAAGTTGTACCCCACAATTTGGGTAAATTACACTTTTATCCAAATTAGGGTTTTTAAGCACAAGGATCAATCCTCAAGCTGCATGTTGATGCCCAGGCTTGGGAAACCCATCATATCTCATCATATTCACTCATATGATGTCTCATGATCAGAGGAACATCTTAACCTGTGAAATTTGCAAGTTAAGCCCCTTAACTGGGTAATTTGCACATAGGTCCCTGCATTACAAAACAATACTACAACTTTGTTTAAAAGGACAAAATTAAAAGTATTTGTTCCTGAGGAACTTAATTACATGCCAGAGAGTATTCACAAGTATATAATTACATATTTAGGCAAAACTTCTAGGGTTAGTTTATATAACCCATGTCAGGGATGTTACAAATTATCCACCCCTTACAAGGATTTCGTCCCCGAAATCGATAAAACACATTAGGAGAAAAGAGCAAGGTATTTCTTTCTCATCTCATCCTCTAGTTCCCATGTGGCTTCTTCAATACCATGATGATTCCAGAGGACTTTCATAAGACTTATATCTTCTTTAGCTTTTTAATTCTGTTATCAAGGATTGACACTGGTCCTTCCTCATAAGTTATATCTTCATTCAATTCTACTTCCATAGGTTGTAGAATTGACTCGGTGTCAGGATGACATTTCCTCAGCATAGAAATGTGAAACACATGGTGTAACTTCTGTAACTCCTGAGGTAACTCTAGTCTATAGGCTACCTTTCCAACTCGTTCAATGATTGGATAAGGTCCCATAAATCTAGGAGCTAACTTCCCTTTCCTTCCAAAACGAAGGACTCCTTTCCAAGGTGAGACCTTGAGGTACACTCTGTCTCCAACTTGGAACTCTAAGGGTCTACGACGTCTGTCAGCATAAGACTTCTGCCTATCCTGTACAGTCTTAAGCTGTTGCTGTATAACTTTAATCTTCTCTGTAGTTTGCTGCACAAGATCAGGACCTAACAACTGATGTTCACCAGTCTCATACCAACACAAGGGTGATCTACAACGTCTACCATACAGGGCTTCATATGGTGCCATATCAATACTATGCTGATAGCTATTGTTATAGGCAAACTCTATCAAGCTCAGGTGTAGATCCCAACTTCTGGTAAACTGGAGAACACATGCTCTCAACAGGTCCTCTAAGGTCTGTATAGTCCTTTCCAACTGTCCATCAGTCTGTGGATGAAAGGTTGTACTAAACGTTAACTTGGTGCCTAAGGCTCTATGTAACTGCTCCCAAAAGTGACTTGTAAACTGGGGACCTCTGTCAGAAACTATAGTGACGGGAACTCCGTGCAAACGCACTATCTCTCGAACATACAACTGTGATAACCTTTCAGCAGAATAGGTTGTTTTAACAGGTAAGAAATGTGTTGTCTTTGTCAACCTATCAACAATTACCCAAATGGAATCATGTCCTTTGCTTGTCCAGGGTAGGCCAACAACAAAGTCCATGGTCACATGGTCCCACTTCCACTGTGGTATGGGTAAAGGTTGCATTGTTCCTGTAGGTTTCTGGTGTTCAGCCTTAACTTGCTGACACACAGGACACCTCAAAACAAATTCAGCTACATCCTTCTTCATCCCTGGCCACCAATACATATCTTTCAAGTTTTGATACATCTTGGTGCTCCCTGGATGCATAGCATACATCGAAGAATGAGCTTCTTCCAGAACTAACCTCCTTAGATTATCCACATCTGGTACTATCATCCTCCCATGATAGCATACCACTTGATCATCCGAATCATGAAAACCTTCTCGCTTTTCATCACCAAACTCATATCTAAACTGCGGAACTGCAGCATCAACTTGTTGTGCCTCCTTTATATGCTCTCTTAGGGTAGGTTTAATATGCATCTCAGCTAACAAACCGGCTAACAATGACACCTTCAACTGCACATTGTCTTGCCTTAAAGAGATAAGCATATCTCTTCTAGAACATACTAAGGAACTTAGTTGTGCTATATCCATGGTTGATGTTGCTGATTTCCTACTTAAGGCATCCGCAACCACATTGGCCTTGCGCGGATGGTAATCAATTGTACAGTCGTAGTCCTTGATTAACTCCATCCAACGACGTTGCCTCATGTTAAGCTCATGCTGAGAGAAGATATACTTAAGATTCTTGTGGTCTGTGAAAATCTGGAAGGTTTCTCCATAGAGATAGTGTCTCCAGATCTTCAAGGCATGAACCACAGCAACCAACTCCAGATCGTGTGTTGGATAATTCTCCTCGTGTTTCTTAAGTTGTCGGGAAGCGAAAGAAATCACTTGTTTACCCTGCATCAACACACATCCGAGTCCATTCTTGGAGGCATCACAGTATACCACATATCCTTTTCCTTGCTCAGGTAGCACAAGCACAGGTGCACTTGTCAACCTTTCCTTCAACAACTGAAAGGACTGTTGACACTTATTACTCCAAACAAAAGGAACATCTTTCCGGGTTAACTTGGTCAAGGGTAAGGCTATAGAACTGAAGTTCTTAATAAACCTTCAGTAATAGCCAGCTAACCCTAAGAAACTTTGAATCTCCGTCGGTGTCTTCGGTTGTTCCCACTGTAGAATAGACTCTACCTTTTTAGGGTCAACACGGATACCCGAGGCAGATAGCACATGACCAAGAAAAGATACTTCTGGTAACCAGAACTCACACTTGCTAAACTTAGCGTATAGCTTGTGTTCTCTTAGCAAGGTCAAAGCTTGGCGAAGATGTTGTTCATGCTGCTGAGCATCCTTACTATAGATCAAAATGTCATCTATGAAGACGACAACACACTGATCAAGGAAAGGTTGAAAGACTTTATTCATGAGTTCCATGAATGCAGCAGGTGCATTAGTCAGTCCAAATGACATAACTGTGAACAAATTCCCACCTAAAGTCTTCCCATGAGATCTCCATTCCAGGTCTCTTCTGCTCTTCCATTGTCCACCAGTGACCAATGCTTCCTTTGAGAAGATAGATTGCATGTCTGACCTTCTCAGCTTCAGGGATGTTGAGAATCCTAAAAGCCTTCTCCAACTTTGTCAACCACAGATCAGCATCTGCGGGATCGGCTGTCCCAAAGTACTCGGTAGCTCCGACACGACGAAGTCGCTCGAACGTCTTCCCGATACCTTGACCTTCATGTTGGACAGGTGCCCTGGGTGCAGGTATAGGCATCCTATCGGTGATATGTGTCATGGCAGTCATAAACTGCCCGAACATAGTCTGAACAGCTGGATTTCCCATCTCAGCTGGGTCAAACTGAGGTGGCTCCATAGGTGGCTCAGGTACAGGTTGCTCTATTTCTAGGTTCCTTGCACCTTCTCGAGGTGCAGCAACACTACTTTCTGCCTCGTACTCCTCATGTGGTCCAGACATCCTTACTTATCTTCTTCTCCTGAGGAGCAGAATATTCTATTAGATAAGGAAGGAACACTAAAGATAGACTCGACATCCTAAGTCCTATGTCTCTGTAAACTCAGCGAACCTAGAGCTCTGATACCCCTTTATTTGTGAGCTCTAATCTCCAAACCACGATATAAACTTAAGCGGAAGCAATCGATTAACAGCGGAAGACAAAAATCACGGGAAATTAAAACTTTTTGAGATAAGAGCTTGAAATCACAAAACTTCTTCCATAGAAAAGGATTAAACTGTTTACATCTCTGATAATTACTTCTGGAGTCATTATACACATCATGATACAAAATCTCAAGAGTTTAAAACCAAAAACTCAGACCAAAACTCCTAGGACCTGAGAGTACAGAGACAACATAGGACTATCTAACAACATGACTCAGCAGTTAGTATCTCCACCTGAGATTCACTACTGCTCCTGGTGCTGCTGCTGCTGCTGGTTTTGGTCACCTGTATTCTGGTTCCTCCGTCTTCGACGACCACCTAAAAAGTTGAAGTCTACGGGGTGAGACAATTTTAAATAATTGTCCCAGCGAGAGTTATAACTCTCCACTAGAAGCTTTATAAAGCAATTCAAAGAATAACTTAAGCAGTAAAAGCTCTCAAAGTATTCAACAGCAGTTTTGGTAATAAGCAGAACTTCATCAATTAAGAAATATGAAGAAGATGTATACTACACTGTGTAACATCAATCAAGTAACTCGTAGTTAATCCTAATAGATATACTACGTTGTTGATTATGTTTTTCAAACATTATTATGCCCTGTGGAGATGAGGTATACCGCTCATACTCCAACCGATCACTGTTAAGTCACATCGGTATCATACCTAGATCATCAAAAGAGCTGGATTCTTATGACCTCATCTTCCTCAGTCAGAGTGAGGATAAC
The DNA here is from genome assembly GCA_963693085.1 of Alisma plantago-aquatica. Taxonomy (NCBI): domain Eukaryota; kingdom Viridiplantae; phylum Streptophyta; class Magnoliopsida; order Alismatales; family Alismataceae; genus Alisma; species Alisma plantago-aquatica. The sequence continues at coordinate 553,904,621 of OY856409.1, forward strand.
TTGCAGGACATCTTGTGTCTCTGCTACTATAGCTTACCAGGGTAATCTGGTACTTCGCTATTTTTTAGAGTTATAGTGGCATTCTGTACTCTCTTCGTCATCGAGAGAATTCTTATTTATCTCTGATCGATGCGGTATTTGTGTTTCCTCGAGTGTTACAGCATGTAGTGAAGGGTTGATGGATTAAGATACATCTACATCAATTCCTACACTAGGATGTAAGGATTTACACATCCATATTCCCCACATACTCAAAAGTATGTGATCCAGGAGTTCCCTTGGGAAAACCTGTTTCACCATCATATTGCTTTCTGACAATGATGGATCTATGATCAAGGCTTTGTATGGTATGATTATACTTGATTAGTCAGGTACATTTCAGTATTCTTTCAACATCATACATGTTCTCAAACATTAATCATTAGCATAGTAGCTATGAAAATAGAATACTAAATGTAACAGGTCTAATCTCACATCAATTATCAATTCTCAAACATCTCATCACAAGTCATTTGTTAAGCATGACCTTGATGATATTCATGGCTCTCACAGCCCATTAAACTCATAAGATGCCACTAACAAGGCATCAAGATATTTCACTATTTCATAAAGCTAAAGCATGCTTTCAATGAATATAGTATCATAATCCTTACCTGAATATGATCATTCTCATATAGGAACCTGCATGGTTAATTCAACTGATAACAGTAAACATTTTATTTCAATGAAGTTGTATCTTCCTACTCTTACAAGAGTTAGGTTCCCTGATTTTCATCAATTAGGGTTTACTATCCACCTCATGGTGAATTGAACTCATAACATCATCATGTATGAGGAACATCATCATTAAAGCCCTCGGATAAGATTAAGATTTATCATAATTAGGGTTTCCATGATCTCACATAGGTGGATCATACCCTAATCATACACATTCATGTGTATTGAAGGTACTTTTCTTGAGTTTCCACCAAAAAAGGGTACTTTCTCTCTCCTATGATACTTTCTCTCTCCTCTTACTAATAGATGGTGATTACACCACTCTAGATCAGGTTAAGTCAAGTCCTCATTGACTATCATAAGTCAAAACATCACTATCATGTGATTAGGGTTTGATTGGAACAAGGTTTTACTCAATTGAACCCCTCAAGGGTATTTTGGTAAACTACCCCATTGATTACCATCATGGGTCAATTCATTAATCACTTAGTCCCTTAATGTCCTAAGTTACCATTAGGGTTTAGATTAGGTCACCATTGAACCAATTACAACCATCAAAGTACTAATCAATTACAACCCTAAAGTCTCCAATCGGTTGCACACATTCAACCTCCAAACGGTTTGAAACCGTTTGGATGTGTTGACCGTTTGCTATGTTTGACTCCAAGACCGCATGACCTCAAGGTCGTTTGCCCTCAAACGGTCCTAAGACCATTTGGGTGCGTTGACCGTTTGGGAAGGTTGACTTCCAAACCGTTTGGGCTTAAGCGGTTTGAAACCGTTTGATCAAAAGCCTTGAGATCGATTGGTCCAAACGACCTTGAGATCGTTTGAGCCCAAACGGTCTTGAGACCGTTTGGTCCAAATGGGCTCAAACTGTTTGGACCTCTAACATGGTTCAAAAGTTACAATCAATTATGGTTAGGTATGTTGAAGCCCTCAATTATCCAAATCTATGTTAACCACTTACAAATTGAGTCAATTAGGATGAGATTTAATCAATTGGACACCAAATTGACCCTCAATTGAAAACCAATTAGGGTCAAGTCCATCTCAATTAGGGTTTCAATCGGATAATCATCAATGTTCAACAATGTGAATCAAATTGAGGTTGAACCTATCAATTGACCTCCAATTGGACTCAAACTTGGCCCAAACGGTCTTGAGGTCGTTTGGATGATCTCCAAACAGTCTTGAGACCGTTTGCCCAAAGTTTGACCAAAAACCAAGTCGGTTGGATAAGGGTTGAACCCTAATTAAGTCTAAAATCAGCAATTTTATCAATTCATCAACTTATTGCAATTGGACCCTCAATCCATCAATTTAACTCAACCCTAGACCTTCAAACGGTCTTGGGTTGTCACCAAACGTTCTTAAGACCGTTTGGATGAACCACCAAATGGTCTTGAGACCGTTTGGTTCCTTCAACCCAAAACTCAACAAGATCTATACATGAAATCAGCAATTTCAACCCAATTAGGGTTAGGATGTTGAATTGCCTTCAACCCTCAATTGGTTAAGAATTAGATTATGATTCTTTGTAGGAATGAAATTCAATATGTTACCAACAGACCCTCAAACGGTCGTCCCTTGTTCAACCCTATCAAATGGTCTTGAGACCGTTTCAATCCAAACGGTCTTGTAAGATCGTTTGAGATCAAACGGTTTGAAACCGTTTGACCTTAAACGGTTTGCAACCGTTTGGACCAAAAGGGTCCAAGGTCGGTTGATAAATCTACCTAGGAATTCACACCCATCATCTTCAACCTCTGTTCAGGTCGGTTACTCCACCGTTTTGCTTGCAAAAGTGCAAGGAAGAAGGGAGGTAGAAGAAGAACTAAGACTTAAAATTGCAAAACAGGATATGCATATAAAGCAAGGAGTTTATAGTTATAAAACCCGCCTTAGAACGTTGTTCCTAGAGCTCCAAGCTTCCAAGCTTCAGCCTTTAATGGTGTCTTGAGCTCCACAACTCTACCAGAGGTGATTCTCCAAGGAAAAGATGGGGATGGTCGGCTAGAACAAAGAACCTAAGTGAGTTAACCACAGAACCAACCTTGTAAGAAGAATTCCTCCATGAATTCAAGCTTGAAGATGGTTCCTACTCACCTTAGCACTAGTTGGTCATTCTCCTGATCTACAGAGATTTGCCTTAGCCGTTTGAGAAAGATGAGAAATGAAGAGAACAAGTGATACGTTCACTTGGTTTGCAAGGGTTCTAGCTTATATACTTGAGGCTATTTTACACCATAAGGACCTCTAAAACATGGATTTCTCATCCAAGTCCCTCCTTGTTTCAAGGAACGTCCAAACTCATCTAACTTAATCATTGCTCATCAAAACTCAAGATCCAAGAGTAAAGAAAGCCAACTTTCAACTAGGGTGCATACATGAAAGATCTCCATACCCATATTAGGTGAATTTTATGCACAAAGATCATTTTTCTTATCTGATTATTTCATTGATGTGTCCCTTTCATCATTTCTACTCTAAATGATGTCAAGAGTCATAAAAGATGTTATAGAAGGTATATTTTACAAGTTGTACCCCACAATTTGGGTAAATTACACTTTTATCCAAATTAGGGTTTTTAAGCACAAGGATCAATCCTCAAGCTGCATGTTGATGCCCAGGCTTGGGAAACCCATCATATCTCATCATATTCACTCATATGATGTCTCATGATCAGAGGAACATCTTAACCTGTGAAATTTGCAAGTTAAGCCCCTTAACTGGGTAATTTGCACATAGGTCCCTGCATTACAAAACAATACTACAACTTTGTTTAAAAGGACAAAATTGAAAGTATTTGTTCCTGAGGAACTTAATTACATGCCAGAGAGTATTCACAAGTATATAATTACATATTTAGGCAAAACTTCTAGGGTTAGTTTATATAACCCAGGTCAGGGATGTTACATAATCCTACTTCTTATCAAAATGCTAACTTGAGATGAGGAGAGAAATATCATTTCAGGGTTTATTAAGCAAGAGGATGAGAAGTGGATGAATCAAGATGAGAAGAAAACCTAAAGGTATTTTACTTTGTGCAAAATCATCCGACTTTGGCTAGGCAGGATGCACGGGCCCGTGAGCCCTCATAAGTCGACTAGTGGTATGGAGGAAAGCTTTTCCAACCCCCAGGTCATGGTCCCTTGTAGACAGCATTGTCTTTAGAAAATGCCCTAATAATTTCCTCATATTTCTACAAATTACTTGCAAGTATAAACTATTAAATACTATTTGAAAACTTTGGGGCTCTGATACCAAATATAACAACCATATTGTTCAACAACCCCCAATTAAGGAAGGCCAAAAAGACATGAGCCATTACCGAAACTTTTCCCAAGGATCCATATTTAGCATATAATAAATAATAACAAATAATTTCTATTAATTCAAATATATTGCTTACAAAATATTCCTCTAGAGATTACATAAATTTCCATCATCAGATAACTATATGAGAAGTATCTATCTAATCCTTCTTACAAGTTAACTTTAATGTCTTCATGTAATGTCATATGTCCATATCTTGATATCATCTTATTTGCATGTACCTAACATGTTGTGAAACAAAAGCATGGATCGACATATCAAAATATATTTTCTACGTGAGATGCATGTAAAGGTGTGCAATTACATAATAACATACATTCTATCAAATATTTGCAAATAAGACTCATCATTTTCTTTACATAATCATCCTTTATGTGATAGTCATAGTGGCATTCTAATTGAACGTAATGTAAATAAACATCCAAAATTTTAGTTTTTCAATCTTTGAGAAACACTCAAAAATACCGGCAAACTAATGTGGATAGTCATAAATGTAACCACGTGCCTCAATAGTGAGTCATGCATATTATCATGCAGTATATACTTCAAGTATATTCAATCAATCCAAATCAACAGATCTAAGCAATTCAATAGTTAATTTACATGTATACAAATCTTAAAGTGTCACCATTACATTAATCACAAAAAAACCTACTCGGTCCTACTCTAGGGTTTTAGGAATGAGGAATAAGGGTATAAACCCTATTTCCATTGCATGTTAACCATTAGTTGAAACCCTGATTATTAAGTTAGGCCTTTTATGTCATTAGGTACAAGTATGTGAAATTATGCAACTTAAGATCTTAATGAATAAGAAGATTAGGTTCTAAACTCTAATTATTAAATCCATTGTATCTCTTCATTAAGAACAACTTGATTCAAATATACTCATTAACAACCTAGCAGGATATCACCTTTAACCCTAATTATACATATGTATGGTTATTCATATTAAAACCCTAACTACTCATCATTATTGTCATGATCATATGGATTTCTCACTTGTTAAACAATATTAGTAATTATGGAAAATTATACGTTTTAACATATTCAAACATATTAATATGCAAACCTAGGGTTTATATGCATTAATCACCGCTTAAGCATATATCTAAGGTATCTTTAAAAAAGGAAGCATAATTAGAGTCTACAAATATTTTATTTGTTTTCCTCTCATTCTTCGATCCAAATGATATATAATTTCTCTATGTTTGGATACTTCTACCAGCTTTTATAATTCTTAGAAGATTAAACATTAATACCTTTGACAAGGGTGATGTGGTGACCTCCTATTGGGCCACACCAGTCAGGACCCACGTCCAGCTTGTTAAGTGAACGCCCCACGCCTGGACTGGCCGTTCCGGCCCAATCGGCTTTTGGCTTCCCCTTTTTCGCTCATTTCTACATGTAGGTTGCCGCTTTCACACAGATGTAGCGCACCCTCTGCTGTGCTGCTAATCACACCATATCCAATGCCTATCTCATGGAGGTTGTAGGCATCGATGGGACGGGATTCCACTCCTCATCTGTTGTTGTAGTTTTTGTGCAACTTCATACACCACCACCTTTGATCCTTCTTCCATAGAGCCCTCACAGTTATCCCATGTTGCTTGAGGTTGGTTATGTCATTGTTGCCCTGCTCTTTGCAAAGGGATAATCAACTGAGGATAACAATTGTCCCTTAGAGCCCTATCAGCATCCTCCATCCTCTTATTTCCTCATCACCACCATGTTGCAGGAACACCTACCATCTGTGACTTTGGTGACCTTCTGGTCTTTGTTTATCCTTGCTACTCTGCATCATCACAGTAGATCTCTGACAGTGCCCTCTGTCAATTGTGGACAGCACTACTCGGCGCCCCACTTCCTGGACTACGAGGTTGTCAACCTTCAACAACCAAGGTGAGGTCTTTAAGATAGGGGAGGACTCCTCACATCAGGGGAGTGGATGGGAGAAGTTAAGGAAGACGGTGGGATGCATGGAAGGAGAAAGATCCACTTGCCCTCCTGTTATCATGCTCGTGACCGCCCCTCCTACAGTGGATGTACACAATTCCTCTCCGATCATGGATGTTGCCGGTTCTAGATGAGGCCTCCTTGCATGTACAATCGTGAAAGATTATCTTGAAGATAGTCTTCTAGGGTATCGGGAGAGGAGACAGGGAATAGGGAAAAAGGGAAGGTACATCTCTTGAGGACGGTAAGCATGTCCAGCCGTGAAAGTATTGGGGTATTCCATCCTCCCAATATATATATATATATATATATATATATATATATATATATATAATACATATATATACAATCATATATATACAATATTAGGTGAATGGATCAAAGGTATTTGTCTCCAAACTATACATAGTCAGTAGGTATATCTTTTTAGGAAGTAATTATATACATTCTCTATATTTCCTCTTATGTTCCCTTATAAGAAAACTCTAGCTTTTATTTAGTAAATCCAAAAGTCACGAGAAGACACTACCACATTCTTATCAAGACTTTGATTTGGAAATAATAAGCCATTAAGGAAAACATATAATTATATGACACTTTATTGTGATCATGAATTCTATATTACTCTTATCTCTCTCTCTTTGATATATTTTTCAAATCAATTATCAGAATTTATTAACATTTTCCTGATTCATATTTAATTTGGTATTTATTGGGATGCCTTTCTCGTTTAAAATTTACTCCTTTTAAACATTATTTAAAACAATATCATTATCTCATAGAATATATTTTTCTCCCAATTTCTGAAATTCTCTTCTTTTCCTTATTGTTTTCATGTATACCAAAAGTCATGTCAAAATAATATTGATTAATGTCCCAAAATATGTGTTGCCAAACTGGATAGATAATTACTCTTTTATTTTTCTAACGCACCATGTATCTTATTTTCTTTTGAAAATGTGTACATTATCTTACATTTCTATTATCCAATAATTTATAAAGCCATCAATATTTATTTATGCACAAAAACTTTTCTTTTGCTACATAATAATCTCATAAGTACATTATCATTCTATCAACAATATCATTGAGGATTATCAATTCATGGCTTTTATCTATATAATTTAATTGTATTAAATTTGAGGATATAATAGTTGGAGTATTATTCATATCAAACCTATGTCATTTGCATCAAAATTAAGACCATTATGTATATTTGCTCTACTAAGGAGAGTATCTGGACATGCACCATTACTATGAATATAACAATAGAACTCCACCATAGCAAGATGTATAAAGACATAAATGTTCACCTATGTTGAATCACATTAACATATCATCCTTCATTATCAAAAGAATCATTAATTTTCCTCAGGTAGTTCTCCTTAGTTCCCTATTTTTCACATACCACTTACAAAAAACATCTACATCAATGCAATTGTCTCACTCTAAGAGGGATAATGATTTCAAAAGATTGGTACTTAGCTTTTGTGATTACATGGGTCTCTTCGACCGCATTCTCTTAAAACTCCTAAAACCTAGACATAAACATCATTTGCATTATGACCATCACTCATGTAAAATTAAAGTTACCCAGGGTTAAGAGATTTTCCTAGCATCTTAACCATAGAAAAAAATTAATCGGTGGTGAAACAAAATAAAAGCTTCTATCAATCATTTGGTCATCCTCTTTGCTTCAAAGACAATGACACTAATCTATTGGCCATCGTTTTTCCCTTCGTGATTTCCTATTCACGTTTGGTCTTTTTCCGGCAATACACCACCATCACACACCTATGATTTACGTAAATTCATAACTGACCTTGCAATACTAGTCCAACCTTCTATTTTCTTCTCTTAATCTATATTGTCTTGGCACATATGCAAAGAATGAAATGTAAGAATTTGGGATAAGTTATCCATTCCTCAACACTCCCTCCTTGACTATATACTGTCGGATTGTCCATACGTTCTACCTTTTGCTAAAAAAAATGTATAAGTTTGCTTGCATATGCTTCTTCTGCTAAAGTTGGTTGACTTAGATGTACAGAAGGGACCCTCTTTCAATCAATGATGTTGACTTTAACAACTGCTGATATCACTTCCTTGATCCCACAACTTGCCTTGTTGCAATTGGCAAAGCTGATTTTGCACAATTTCTTCTCAATGTCTCCATATTTTATTCTCTTCTGAATGTCTCTATTTTTTATCCTTTTTGTTTCATGTACAAACTTGGTTTGTCTAACCTTGTTCTGAGCTATTCTGTATTGTCGTATACTTTCTCCAACCTACTTATGGCCTCCGTTTTGGAGGTTAATAACTCAGTCTTCAGGTTTTAATCTTTTTACCCCAAATACCTTGGAGTTTATCTTTGATGGTTAGATCTTCGTTCCCATGTTCTCAAGCTATGCAGGTATATCGTTGCTGACCTCTTTGGGTGATGATGTCTGGTGTCTCCCCAACGGCATCAATGAAGCTTCTATAATTATTAATGGATAGATTACTGTGTTATTTACTGTGTTATTTCCTTTCTTCTTCACTGCATAGCTTCTTTAGTTATTCTTCACTGGATAGCTTCATTAGTTATCACGGTTGGCTTGCTGCGTTTGAAAATTGTGGGTAATATTTTTCTTCAATTGACTAGTCCAAGCCCGGTTTTCGCAGTAACCACAAATTTAAGGAATATCAAAAGTTCAAATTTTTGTTAACTGCAAAATCCGTGGTTAGCTGCATTTTTCAAATCCCAGCAACCAAACATTCAAAATATATTGAAAGATGCCACAATAGAATCTAATAAGACAAAATCCGGCAAATCAAACATACCCATCAACAAAAGACCACATGGTCTTCCACTGCGGAAGTTGGTCTATAGCAAACTCGCTTCTGCTACGGCTGATAGTTTGACAACACGCCTAAAGTGTAAGCAACATTGTGTCAACGATGGATCAAAAACCCACTGCGGATCCAAATTAATTCGGAGACAATTATTAGAGACAAAAAGCAAAGCAAAGAGAGGTAGGCGTCACATATTCACCACCACATTATGTACCGCCAGATTTGAACGTTGTTTCTTTTCAACCTCTTGGCAACAAAAGAGAAATTAAATTTATTAACGGTAGAAAAGAAGATGAAGGTTAGAAAGATATTTGTCGTTGAAAAAAGACAAATTTCTCTCTTATATATAGGAGAAGAGGCAAGTACAAGCAAGTATTACGTAGGGGTGAGCAAATAACGGTCCAGACCGCAAAATCGGACCGGACCGCTCAATTCGGTCCGGTTCGGTCCGGTCTATTTCGATTTCGGTCCGGTCCACGGTCCGGGAATTTCAATAAATTCGGTCTTCGGTCCGGTCCGGTCCAAAACCAGTCCGGTCCGGTCCGGACCGCAGACTAACTTTTATATAAAATCCATATATATTTGAAGGTGTATTCTATAATAACTACAAATAAAGTACATATATAAGCACTACTAGTATAAATGTTTGATACTAAAGTTATATAATTGTTAGAAGTGACTAAGATTATCAACTTTGTACAATTAAATAAGTTATAAAACATATAAAAAAGGCTGATTGCGGTCCAAACGGTCCGGTCCGGTCCGGTCCGCGGTCAAAACGGTCCGGTCCCGGTCCGGTCTACGGTCCAAAAATTATTGATATTCGGTCCTCTGTCCGGTCCGGTTCGGTCCGGTCCGGTCCGGTCCGGTCCGGTCCGGTTTTGGACAGATGCTCACCCCTTACGTAACTTTGATAGGCTAAGACAATGTTCATAATATATTAATTAATCTAACACTTCCATTCAGGCTGTAGTGTAGGTGAAATACATGTCCTTGACAAAAATCATCTCTTCGAATCTTGTAAAGTAATCATTGAAACCCTCTAACACACTCCCTGAGGTAGATAGTACGTACCAGCAAATAAGTCTTCTTCTCTTGACGATGATAAATCAATGAAAAAGTAGTAATTGCATAGTGCACTCCCTCTGAATCGGACAATAGAATTAATCACAAATCATTTTCGGATATCATTTGACTCATTGAAGCAACTACAAGTACATTTTTGAATCCTTGACAAGCAACTGGAATAATATAGATGGTGGAGAACATATATAGAAGTCATATGATTCACCATTGTTGTCGAAGTATTTCCGTACAAGAAGTACCAACACCGGAATGATATATGGTAGTTGGGATAAAAGCATTGCTACAGGAATATTACATCACACCATGTGAGCATGTGTTTGAGATGCACCACTATAAGAATATATGATATAGTAGGTATCAACAATATGGATGAATATGCATAAACTAGACAACATGGTTGAATGATATGGCTTCTCTTCTTCTTCTTATCTCTTTTTCTCTCCTCTTCTCATCTTCCTCTATTCTGCTCCTCATTCCAACCATGAAAAGGTTCATGAGAGTGGTTGGGATGGAGAGTCATAAACATTGATATAGGAATTGAAGCACGTAAATAAGCATTACCGGTATAAAGACACGGTACAGGCAGAAATAAAAGTATTGGAATGTAACACAATACAAACAAAATATAAAGATATCAAAAAAAGAATAGAATAAAAATACTATTAGAACAAAAACTTGATAGAAATATGAGTGACACTATCAGAATGAATTTTGATAGTAAAAAACAAAACACTACCGAAATAAACACATAATAAACACGGTAGGAAGAAAATTCAATACATTGTCTCTTCACTTTCTTTATTTTTTTCTTTTTTCGTGCTTTATAAACTAACGCGGGATTTTGATTTACAATTTATAGTGGATATATCTGATAATGGGATTTGATTTACAATTTATAGTGGATATATCTGATAATGGGATTGTGTTGCATGTCCCAACTAGATGACATCACATGATATGGATTATCCTCGGTAAATATTCCTTAAAGATTCCTCCAAAGACGGCATTGCATTGGATGAGCACATCGATGATGGATGAGAATGGATGAAACACACACACCCTCACAACTAGAGCTGGTAAAAGCTTACCCGACCCAAGAAACCCGACTCGTCCTACCCACAACCCGACCTGATTAAACTTGAAGAAAATATAAACTCAAACTCAACCCGACTCAATGTTTGCTCGAAACTCAATATGATCTGGAATTTTCATACGCAAACCTGACCCGACACCCGACCCGGTGATATGGTGTGACCTGAATTAATCTGAAAAAATCACAACCGACTTGACCTGACTGGATATCAACCTGACTTGACATTGATTCGACCCGACATCAACCCACCCAACACCAATCCAACCCTATGTCAACCTGACCCATTATCAACCTGACTTGACATCAAACCGACCCTACATTGATCGACTCAATGTCAAACCGACAGAAACCAATCCCACCCAACACCGACCCGACCCAATGTCAACCCAACCGAGTACTAGTTTTCCGATAGATTTTGGTATGACTTTATCGATATATTATTTAGCAAGAAATTGTTTGCTTGATAATTTGATAGTAAGGAAAAAAGAGAAATATATAGGATAATAGATAATAAAAGGAGAAATAACAAGTAAAATATTTTTATTTTTTTAATTAATGCAACATTTTAGTCATTACTCATTATCAAAAGTCACAATGTGACCTGAATGAGGTTCAACTCAAAACAACTTGATTATACAAATATACAACCCAAGCAACCCCAACTTGATAACTACTCAATTCAAAATAACTTGATTCAAACTCGATTTAGCCCCAGGAAATAGTGTAAATTGAAACGACCTAAAGTGATTTGACGTGAACTCAAATCAACCCAATAAATGAATCTGAACAAACTTATATCAAAATTGACCCGACCCGAACACGAGTTAAACTAAAAATGCAAAATGAACCTAAGGGACCAAACCAATACTAACATGACTCAACATAAAAGGATAAAATAACCTCTAATATCTTTGACCCATAATGATCCTGGCCAAACCCGAAATGATCCGCCTGATTGCCAACTCTACAACCTTAATAGACCAAGATCCAACCCAAAACAACTAGACCCGAACCAAATACACAATCCAAGAAGACCCAATCTAATTACTACCCAACCCGAAAATGACTCGACCCGAAACTGATTCGAGGAAATAGTAAAAAATTGACCCGACCCGATATTAAGACGACTCGAAATGATTTGACTTGAACCTGACCCGAGCCTATAAATTAACCTGAAAATATCTATACCAAAATTGACATGACCTGAGCCCGAGTTGACCCAAAAAGACAAAATGGCCCGAAGGGACCCAACCCGATACTAACCCGACCTAAATTCGACCTGATCTGGAAGAATAAAATAACCTGAATTATCTTTGACCCATAATTACCCGACCTAAAATGGCCTGATCCAAACCCGACCCGACCCATCATATTTCCAGCTCTACTCATCACAACCCAGACAAAGTGTGTGAGGTCAGGATGCCATGTGTGACGAACAAATGTGTACACGGATGCCATCACATGAGATAGGGCTGAGCATCGGTCCAAAACCAAACCGGACCGGACCGAACCAGACCGGACCGCGGACCGGATTTCAACAAATATATGGACCGCAGACCGGACCGTTTTGAGGTAGGACCAAACCGTTTTGTGCTAGGACCGGACCGGACTGGACCGTTTGGACCGTAATCAGCCTTTTTTACATGTTTTACAACTTATTTAATTGTACAAAGTTGATAATCTTAGTCACTTCTAACAATTATATAACTTTAGTATCAAACATTTATACTAGTAGTGCTTATATATGTACTTTATTTGTAGTTATTATAGAATACACCTTCAAATATACATGAATTTTATATAAAAGTCGGTCTGCGGTCCGGATCAGACCGGACCGAAGACCGAACTCATCAAAATTCCCGGACCGCGGACCGGACTGAACTCAAAATAGACCGGACCGGACCAAATTGAACAGTCCCGTCTGGTTTTGCGGTCAGGACCATTATTTGCTCACCCCTAACATGAGATGAAGGTAGACATCCGCCGATCTGACCCACTTTGGCAGGGAGGGAACAACTCTACTGATCCGATCTCACTGTTACTATGCTGATCCAGAAGATTGCGCTGAGGGACGGCTGTTTGACAAAGCGGCAATAGCATATATTGGCTCTTCCTACGAGGAGGATTATTGGCTCATCCATCAAATAATGGCAGCACGAGGAGTAGGCAGTGGAAGTTTTGTTGACTTGGCCACCACGTAGAGGGGAGTAGGTAGAGAGGAGTCTTTTTCTAGCGGCAGCGGCAATGTTTCCGTGGAAACGTGGTATAACGAGAGGACATTGTGGAATTAATAAAATAGCAATGCCAATGACAACAAAATGGAGGCGGCGGGTGATTGGTGCTTAGGTTAGGCCTTTTTTTCTTACTAACTCTAATCATCCGATGATCTAGCGGACTTGGAGAAGGGGTCTGTCTAGCACCATGACGGCTGCTCGTTTGTTCAGGTGGAATAGGGGTCGAAGGTAGGGAGATCCGGGAAGTATAGCACGGACATAGGTTGAAAAAGATTGAATTTTTATAAAATAAGAAAAAGTAATACAACCGTGGAGGTCCAGATGATGCTTGACAGACATACAGCCAAGCTGGAAAAAGATGACGGACGCCCGCAGGCAAAGGCTGGATTGATGCTCCAATACATATTGCTACCATGTAGAAAAGAGAATGGAGGTTAAAAATATATTTGTTATTGATAAAGGACAAACTTCCCTCTTATATATAAGAGAGGAAGGTATAAGGAAGCATTCATAATCTTAATCGGGCCAAGACAATTAGACCCGTGTTTATAATAATACTAATCAATATAACATTAACAAATGATCAGATTAAGTTTATTGCCAGTAGAGGAAACTTGTTGCAAAAACAAGCGCTTCCTTTAATGAAAGACGAGGCAACCAAGCTCAATCAACAAACGAAAATAGAAATACGTGAGATATGGGGCAGGGGCGCCCTTAATAAGCTGTGTTATCAACTTGATTTCAATAAATGTGAGCAAAGGCCAACGGCCCAATATACATTTCAAAATCCGTAAGGAGGCACTAGCCTGAAAAGCTCCCCATGAGTACAAAAGTTTGTTCCGACTTGGGTTCTGAGCGTTCTTTGTATTTCTAACATGGTGAGAGAACTTGTGCTCCAAGCCCGCATGACGCCTTAGTGTGAGTCAAGGAGGAAAGTGTGAGTCAAGGAGGAAGTCTCAGCAGCAAGACTTTCAATATAGTACCAAAAGCAATCCCACCGATATGACAGACCATCGCTGGGTTGCTGAGAAAATCGCAAAATGGTGTCTTTTATGTCGTCTATAGAGCATACAGCTTGAATTCGTTGTTTAGTAACTCAGAGTCTGATGCTACTGGTGCAGACCAAGAGAGTGACCGGCTCTTGGAAGGCCTTCTAATGCTACCCTTCTGTCCAATTCGATGCCTGACTATACAGTAGCACATAGATCCAATAGTGGAAAGCATGATTGAAGCACCGATTGCCGTAGTTGACCATGCCAACCACCAATCTTGGTGACCTACTACAACAAATGTGAGGGAAATGAATGCCACAGAGATAAAGAGGCAGGCCAACCACATGAGCTTGTTGATGACGAAAACCATCTGTGTTTTAGCCTTCTCCTCAGTGACAATCAGAGAAGTCTGAACGATCACCACCGATAGGGAAATGAAGAGGGATAATGCATCAGACACAAAGAAGATGATAAATGCAGCATCATCAGCTATGTAGGCTTGCCCAAGGGTATACCCCTCTGTATTGTTCTCGACGTACTGACCAGGCAATGTAAAGATCGCAGCAAAGGCAATAGTTGCAATGAGGACAGCAACAACGGTGTTGGAGTTGATTGCATTGTTGAGGCCACCAATATGGAGCTTCTTTAGCTTCTTCTTAATCTTGTGGACATGCATTCCAGTTTGGCGAGTTTGTTGGATCTGGGATTGAACATCGTGCTTTATGTCACTAACTGTTTTCTTCAAGTTTTTCGCTGGACTTGGAGGTTTTGCAAGATCCTTTGCAGCAACACCACCAGCAGCTCTTATAATAGCTTCAATCTCTTCATGATGTGCCTTTTGTGCTATATCAAAAGCAGTTTCACCAGCCTTGTTGAATGCATTTGCATTCACACCTTCCACTGCCAGTAGTTTCCGCACCATCTGCAGTAGCGCATGCAAATGAAGGTTGTCAGTTGAAATTAGCATCACAAATGCAACAGAGGACTCTTCAGACTAAAAAAGAGAGATTCCCTGTTTTGAACCATATAATATAATTAATTATAGTTTGCCGATTTATCAAACAGTTTAACCAAACAGTGATAGATTTGAGTAAATTTAGGCACTTTTCAGATGTGTTCACTTGCACCAGATTTTGCATATCCAATAAGCAGTACTGCAGTTCACATCTGAGATTACTTTCACGTTCAACGCCATTTTCATTTATGTTCCTACTATTTAAAAACCAAGTCATAATACGCGTCGAGGCAATGACCGAATGCCTCGCATACACTACCCTGTGCTTTCAAAATAAGAAAATCAATGACCCAAATCACAGTAAACTATCCTATGGTCACTCTTGGTCTGCATCAAATGGATTGAACGCATCACAGTGCAATCGGGAGGACTTGCACGAAAATTTGCATACAGGTTTTTTTTCTTTTTATTTGATAAATAAATTTTCTCAAGCCAAAAAAACACTGCCTTTTCCCCATAAAATAAAGACATTCCGGTTGGCAAAAATTAAGTATTGATAAACAATTAGAACAAGAAATTTGAGTGTACCAGTCGGTACATGTAACTTACGTGTACCGGCCATTAAAATGACATGTCAAGCATGTTAATAAAATCCAACCATATGGATTGATTCAAAATCATATAGATTGCACATGTTTAAAATATTATATCATATCTTATACAGCTCATGAGATATAGCAATATATCATCCAACGGCATCTGCAACTTACCGTTGATTAGATAACACACAAATTTTTTCATTGGATAATCTATGAATATTAGATTTTGCTGATTTTTGATACACATCTTATCTAAGTGGTATAAATCACATTCATAAGTTTGAATAGTTTAATTTAATTTCGTAATCATCATAATTGAAGGCAGGTACATACAAGCTACATGTACTCGGGTATATATATATATATATATATATATATATATATATATATATATATATATATATATATATATGCAATCCGCAAGAAGCAGAAAACTGCTACAACATAAGTATTGTGATGCTAATTGTTATCATATAGTAATGATATCTTGCATGCTACATTATCATGGAAATCGTCAAACTGTGTAAACAAACTCTTAGACTATGCTTTTTGAATGAGTAAATTAAAGACACGGCAACTTTTATACTATAACACGTCAAAGGACATCTTACTTTCCTACATAAAGTATAAACTGGCGATGCATGAGCCCGTATACTTTGCCTTCACATCTCTTCAAAAACCATATCGCAAAACACACAGTGCAGAACCTGGATGGTTCGTCTCTAATTTAGGAATTAGGAGTGTAATATTTTTCTTAAATTGCTTCCAAAAGGTACTGTTTAAATTCTCTTTTGCCACACGGTCCCTACTGTTCAAGTTTCTCGTAATGGTTTTTATTACTATCCACATTCCAAAAATTATTTCCTCCATAAGAGTTAGTCAAGACCAGCTAGGCGTTACACCCTAAGTTTCTTACTCTCGCCCCATATTTCCCAATGATAAGTCGATACTTATCCACAAGGTGATCAAGAGTTAAGAGTGACCTATGCAATGACGATATCCATCCCGAGTCTCTGTTTTTGCTACTTAAGCATCTTATATTGTGCAACGATTACTGTCATTACTCATTATTTCAATTATTTCACATTGTAAACCTGTGTTACTTAATGGGCCTAGCTTAACTAAAGCCCATTGGTAGTGGTTTACCTTATCGTATGCTTCTCACGAATTATCTTCGCCCATACTATCCACACGAACAACTTCTCTTGGTCCATGCTTATCCCAAAAAAAAACTTGTCTCGGTCCAATGTTGTATGTAGGACCCCCGTCTTGGCAATTCGGTTTAAGAATTGAAACTCTTTGATTCTCACACGGCATCCAAAACTAGTTGTCTAAACCCTAATCCACCGCAATCTCTTCCCCCTTCCTCATTCAACCGTATCTATTACAAGTTGGGAATACTCCCCGCCTTGAGTTATGAGTTAAAGAGTTATGGACCTAGCTTTAACTAAAGCCCATTGGTAGTAGTTCACCTTATCTTGCTCCACACTTACAGTTTATATCTTGCTCCTCACTTACAATTTATCCTTGTCCTGTGTTATAAATAGGACCCTTGTATTAGCTATTCAATTTAATGATAACTCCATGATTACTGCATTGTGTAATGCCACACAATTCACATAAGTAACCAGAGCTTCTGTATAATTCTAGGTACCAGTTAGATTCAGATTCCCAAGTAACAATCTTGCAGATGACACCAGATAGCTTTACCATCTAAACTATGGGTTCTTCATCCTTGTCCACCTCAACTCTGAAAACCATTGTAACTCACCAGACTTAGAAGAATATAGCAAGTGTTCCTCATCTTTATTTAATCCCCATCCCAATCATGTTGGGCCCAGTTACATGGACACATGGAACAAAATTTCAAACGAAACGTCGAAATTTTGATCTACAGTTTCGGATTTTGAAACAGACATCAAAATGCAAAAACACAGTGAATGGGACATAATTTCACTAAAATTTCACCCTAGGAACACCAAATGGAAAATTTTGCTTCAAAAAGCTCAGTTTGGGCAATAATTTTGAGAAATAGTACAGAAACAAATTTAAAATTTGGATAAATTTGTTCCTAAGGCTGTTGCTACTACATCTTGAGTATTTTGGAAATTTTCTTTGAATCCCTTGCTTCCAGAGGCTTTTTCTTAGTTCTGTGGTATTCATCCCTTATCCCTAGCCCATTTATACCTCCCCCTGTTCCTATACTCTTCTATAGATACATAATGAAACACTCTGAAAATTACAACGTTCTAACTTGTAAGTGCTAGATCTTTTGAAAATCACGTGATCTACCAATAAAACTTGCAGATCTATAAAATAATGCTATAAAGCATATAGATCAACAATAAATTTGAAATTATTAGACATAGTTTGTATCTATACGTAAAATGACTTAGAGGCTGTTTTGGGAATGTATTTTCTTAGATCCATGTATAAATGTCCCATGCAACCTATTCAAATGTTAACATTTGACTTATACAAATTGAAATTTGTATGTTTGTAACTTGCAACTGTAAGCTTCAAGTTCTAAGTTGTAACTTGTGAATTTCTAAGTTAGTAACAGTATAATAGACTTGGCATCTCTGTTCATTTGTGCACTCACTCATCAAGACATGGATCTCACCCTGACCTCTAAACATATAAGTTCATTATATGTTCCAGTGTGTTTATCTCTAAACATCGTGTTTGCAAATTTTCATAACTTAATTCCTTCATTTTACCATCAAAATTGTCATCGAAATTCTGTTGAAATTGTTCAGCTACCTTTACTACAAATGTGGGTTGCGCCCCACATATCCCGTATGACATTTTACTGTATACTTGGAGTAGATCTTGGCATCCAGATCGTCAAGGTAAATTTTCATGATTTAATTCACTCAATTTGGCGTCAAAACCGTTAGGGCCGTAAATATCAAAATTTTCGTCGAAATTTCTATAAATTCTGTTTCTGGGCCATTGGATACGGCATCTGAATCAGACATTTAATTCTATGCATGGATCCTTATTTTCCATTCAGCACTGTTCAGGGTCATGTCCTCATGGAAAAGTACAGCAAGTCCGATGACAAAAAAAGTCATATGTAGACCAGTTACCAACATCACTGCAAAGGCCACACAGTGTCTACAGATAATATAAGACCTAGCCATAGTACAGTCAAAGACTTCTGAAGCATCATAGATATACTTAACAAGGAAATATTTGCAAACTTAGCATTTATGTAAATATAAGAACGCACCTGTATTCGACTCTTCCGAGTTGCAATATGCAAAGGTGTATTTCCTTTCAGATCACCTATATTTCCAACAGAAGGATCAGGATTTAGAAGCTCCTGAACTATCATGACGTTTTGCCCTTTCACTGCCATGTGTAATGCTGTCTGTCCCTTCTTGTCGATCTTGGAACCTATGCTAGGGTCTTTGTTGAGTAGAGACTTCACAATTTCAACATAACCATACCGAGCTGCTGAATGTAGAACTGTTTTCCCATTGTTTCGGGCAATCTTCGCAAGGCCAGGATTCGTTTCTAGAAGAAAGTTGACAACCCCAAAATGGCCTTGAGTGGCGGCAGTGTCCAATGCAGTAGAATTGACTGAATTTGAAGTCATTGCTAGTTCAGGTGAGAAACCTATCAGCTCTTTTATGACATCTGCAAATTACAAACAGAAGCATTACTTATAGAATTTTGAAGTGACATCTAAAAGTCATGCAAAAGACATTAAGACAACCAATTGTACTCTGATAATAGCTATATACAGTGAGGTACAACATAATATATTTACAATAACAGTTAGTAAATGAAAAGAGAGAACTTATATTTTGTTGCAAAATGTGGCAATATAATGATCTTGCATCACACCACCTCAAGCTACATACCAAAATGTGATCAATTCCGTTACTTGGGTTCTATTATTCAAATAGACGGGGATGTCCAAAATGATGTTTGTCACCGGATCGCTGCAGGGTGGTTGAAATGGAAGAGTGCAACTGGAGTATTATGTGATCGGAAGATCCCTCTCATGTTAAAAAGTTAGTTTTATAGAACAGCTATACGACCAGCCAAGCCTATGGGAGTGAATGTTGGGCGGTGAAGAAACAAGGTCTCAACAAGATGAACGTGGCTGAAATGAGTATCCTGAGATGGATGTGTGGCAAGACAAGAAAAGATCGCTTGAGAAATGACTATATCAGGAATAAAGTGGGGGTGGCGAGCATTGAGGACAAGTTGCGCGAGAGCCGACTCAGATGGTTGGGACATGTGCAACGCAGACCAACTAGTGTGCCTATACGAAGCAATGCTATTGAGCCAAACACTATGAATAGAAGAAGAGGAAGGCCTAAATTAACATGGGATGAGATTATAGAGAGAGATTTTGAATCCCTACATCTCAACCAAAATATGGCCTGTGATAGAGCTGAATGGAAACAAAGGATCCATGTAGCCGACCCCAACATAGTTGGGACTGAGGCTTAGATGATGATGATGATGATGGTGATGATGATGATGATGATGATGATGATGATGACACCACCTCAAGCTATATCCAGCACATGATATCAAAATTACCATTAGCTTTGCTTTGTTTATCCAATCAACATATGATATTATGATCTGCTCAACATCTTGGAACGTTGCCATTACACATGTCCTATTAAGATTTGCACTTTTCTTAGAAACCATTTCCAATAGGGGCATGGTTTAGTAGCTCGCCTAATACCTCGCCATCCACCAATGCCAAGTTCAAGTTGCAACTGTGACTCTGCTCTAGCGCCATGTGCGATTATGCACCATTAACGCATCTAGGAAGGCGTTTAGACGCCAAGACACCCCACAGGACATTCCTTGACCTACTCCTTGATGTATATGCTCCTTTGGTCTTTTTCATCACTTCTTAAGCCTATTTCCTTTACACTTTACAGGGATATGGTGTTTAAATTAATAGTTAGTATCTATGTAACTGGTAAATGCCTGTATTTTCAGGGCTTAATACGCTTAAATTTCATTTTCTGCTTTGCATTGGTTTGTACACAGAACGTGGTTCTATGATGGGGATGTTATTTGGCATATAATTTTAAAATAAAAGGTCACACCACATACACCACATTCCTCTTACAAATTATATGAAGCCCAGATATTGACCATCAACTGTTTTAATGAGCAATTAAGGGTAAAAAAGTAAAATTACCTAAAGCATAAAATGTTTGGCCATTAGGCCTATTTTAGAGGGCTTATCATAATAGAGGAATGGCAATATTGGGGAATAGTCGAAGTTATGTTGATAGATTTCAATGTCTTTTATGATCTCTCTATCTTATGTTTATTTTAAAATATTTTTCTTTTTGTCTATGGAACTTGTTAATCAGAAACTAATAGGAGTATACTTTAATTATATGTATAGATGATTTAAAGCTTATTTTTGGAATTAACCATTGAGTACATGTATGCATCTATGCATATAACCATATTACATATGTATATTGGATGTGAAACACTCATGATAATAACATAATATTGAAATTGGCATGAAAATAGTATAGGTGAGGCGCCTTAGGCACACTAAGGAGTCAAGATATCTAGCCTGTTTTCGGGACCAAAAAAAAAAAAAGATATCTAGCCTTGCCACCATAATAAGTCTACAATTATTCAAGCTAAATGAAAATGAAGATGAAAATCCTCCATCTCATACTCCTGCCTCCCAGAGACCAATTAGACTTCAAGTGACATACAAGCTAAAGTTACTATGCCCATCCTACTCAAATCCACGGTCTCCCATGGTTAACCGATGAATGCTCATGCATCTTCTGCATGACATCTAGCTCATGTTTCATGTATGTTATGTGTCCCACTTCTTAAACGAGATCGATCTTTAACAACAAACCAACAAATAGGAGTGTTAGTTGCAAGAGGAATCACCTTGATCATTTTTTTCTACAAGTTGGATAGGAGTTATTTAGAGAAACTATCAATCTATGAAGCCTAGAAAGACTTTTCAGTTGATGTCAAACCAAATTTGGTTCATAATATAAAATAAAACAAGTTCCACAGAAATTACACATATCTTGGATCTTATAATTTACATTAGGACGAAGAACCTCAAAAGATCTAATAGCATAAGTAACAATATGAAAAACTCTTTCTAAACTAATAATAATCATATTTAGAATTATATACTTGGCTATACAACACAAAGGAGATAAGAGATACGAGGAGATTGGAAGACATAAGTTTCTGTCAATAACATGTATGCGAATACATAAGTAAATTGCTTGTTGATCTCATCATAACTCTGCACATGTGTATTAGACTCAAATATAAGTTCTACAGGTTTTCACTAATAGGAGAATAATCATCATCATCATCTAAGCCTCAGTCCCAACTATGTTGGGGTCGGCTACATAGATCATTTGTTTCCATTCAACTCTATCATGGGTCGTATTCTGGTTGAGATGTAGAGATTCAAAATCTCTCTTTATAAGCTCTTCCCATGTTAATTTAGGCCTTCCTCTTCTTCTATTTATTGTGCTTGCCGCAATAGCATTGCTTCGTATAGGCACATTAGTCGGTTTGCGTTGCACATGTCCATATGAGTCGGCCCTCGCGCAACTTGTCATCAATGCTCGACACCCCCACTTTATTCTTGATATAGTCATTTCTCAAGCGATCTTTTATTGTCTTAGCACACATCCATCTCACCATACGTATTCCAGCCACGTTCATCTTGTTGAGTCATTGTTTCTTCACCGCCCAACATTCACTCTCATAGAGCATGGTTGGTCGTATAGCAGTTCTATAAAACTCACTTTTTAGTCTGTGAGAGGGATCTTCCGATCACATAATACTCTAGTTACACTCCTCCATTTGAACCATGCTGCAGTGATCCTATGACAAACGTCATTTTGGACATCCCCATTTGTTTGAATAATAGAACCCAAGTAACGAAATTTATCACATTTTGGTATATTTACTCCGTCTAACTTGGCTCCACCATTCACACTACGAGATTGGTTGAAACTGCAATGCATATACTCGATTTTGCTTCTACTAATCATCAATCCATTTAATTCCAATGCCTTTCTCTAAAGTTCAACTTTATCATTCAACTCATCTTTAGTTTCTTCAATCAATACAATATCATCAGCAAAATAACATACACCAAGGAATATCATCCTGAACATTCGTTGTCAACTTATCCATAGCAAAAACTAACAGATATGTCGAGCAATGTTCAAAATTTCGTCAAAATTGGCAAAATTTTGTCGAAATTGGCAAAATTTCGCTAATTATTTCGATGCTGATGGCAATCGGACATAGAAACAGCAATACCTCTTGTTACGTACGTAATTTCGCCGACAAAAAAAAATTTCGACGGTTTTTTTCAAATTTCGCCGAAACAGGGGGGGGGTTCGCTGCAAATTAGCCACTTAAGGCTATTATTTCGCCGGCACGGGTCGAGATGCAGCACTGTGCCGCCGAAAAAGAAGACGTCTGCTGCAGATTTTTGCTTGGGCGATTTTGAAGGTTCCAAAGGCTATTTTGAGGGATTTTGAGGTATGTTTTCTCTAATCCTCTTCTTCTTCTCCCCCCCATCTAATGTTCTACCCATTCTCTCTCTCTAATCTCTCCTCCTACTATATTTCTCTCTCTATTCTCTTAGATCTAAGGTACTAGATCTACCAAAAATGGTGGATCTATGCATTAAATCCTTAAATGGTGTAGATCTAACATGAATCCTACTAAATATCACTAAATCCATAACCTAAACCCGTATTACTACTTAAATCTAATCTTTTTTGCTTAAAAAATCATTTTTTAACATGGAATTGCCTAGATTCATGCTTATATCAACAATATATACTAATATTAACTTAGATTAAGGTCAAAAATGCATTTTGGAGGTAAAAAAATTATGTACTTTTTATTATTTTCGAAAAATCAGACTTAAAATTTTATTTTTTTCTATTTTAGTTAAATAAAATGATTTCTAAATAATAGAAATTGCATAAATAATACTATAATAACCTAATATTTGTATGATAAAATACTTAAAATAAGTGAAATGTATTTAGAATAAAGATCAAGTCTTTTTATATAATTAAAAATTATTTTCAGTAATTAAAAAAAGAAAAAAATACATTTATTAAAAAAATAATTTAATAAAATGTCTTAGCATTATTAATTGATTATACATTTATACTCTACTTATTTAGTATCATAAATCATTGAAGTAACGCAAACATATTATAAAATTGAGTTTACTCTATTAGTCTATTTAATATCATTAAAAGATAATTTCAGAACTTAAAATGGTAAAATAAATTATATTCTAAAAAATTAAGAGACACTAAAATGATGCAATTGTCCTCTAGTTCTACTCTATTTGTACATGCTTGTAAATATGTTACATAATTCATGATTTAAATGTAATGACATGACTCATGAGTGTTTTACTTTATTCTTTATATTTTGCAGGTGATGGTGAATTCTTCTAACAATGGCTCATCTGACGGTGACAGAGATGTGGGTGTTGGGAGGGGTAAGAACCAAGCTGGTAAAAAGGGTCCAAATCCTAATTTTGCATGGGGGCATTGCCAACCTATGGGTGACAATAGACAACAAGTGGTTTGCAACTACTGTGACAAAAAGATTGGAGGTGGAGGAATTACTAGGTTCAAGGCACACATTGTTGGTGGGGATAAGAATGTGGCCAAGTGCAAGAAATGCCCTCAAGGAGTGAGGGATGACTTTATTGAAATGATGAAAGCTAAGAAAGAAACGCGTCAGCAACAGAAACAATTAGACCAGCTGTATGTGGATACCTTGTTTGGTTATAAGGGAGGACATGGTTCGTCTGCTGAGGAGGACTCTGATGTGGAATATCCCCCAGATTATGACACCCCCCAAGCCCGACGCATGTTTAGGAGGGCCCTGAGAGATTCTAAGAGGTCTGCATGGGAAAAACAACAACATGATGAGTATAGAAGGGGAATTGGACCGTCTGCTTATGAAGTTGGTGGTGGTAGTCGGGGTTCAGGGAGAACTGTAGTTGATTTAACTGAGGATGACATGCCATCTGGTCAGGTGAAAAGAAAGAAGGGAGGCATTCCTTCATTGTTCAGATCTGCTAGTACTGCAAGAGGAAGGTTGGGCTTAGATGTTGAAGAGCCAGGTATTAGAAAATCTCAACCAACTCAACAGAGGTTGAAGGATATGTTCTTTGGAGCAAAGAATAACGTTGGAAAAGCTGTGGGAAAGTTTTTCTTTGCACATGGGATCCCAGCACATGTGGCTTCTGAGCCATACTTGCAACACCTCTTGAGGATTGCGGGGGCAGCTGGCCCGGGTGTGAAAGCCCCAACTGCATATGAGTTGATGAATGTTTACCTTCCTCAACAGAAAGAAGAGATCCAGAAGTGGATTGATGAAAAAAAGGAGAGGTATGAATGTTGAATGATATATTTTGTGATTTTTTTATTATATGAAAATTAGTGTTGAGAATTTGAGATTCATTTATTTATTGCATTACAAATTGTAGGTGGTCTGAATATGGAGTTACATTGATGTGTGATGGGTGGACATCGGGTAACCGAAAGCAAATAATCAACTTTTTAGCATACTGCAATGGTTCCACAATTTTCCTTGGTTCCGTTGATGCATCTGATCAAGTTCGGGATAGTAAGTACATCAAGAAGCAGATGAAGACATTTCTGAAAAATGTTGGGGTGGAAAATGTTGTCCAAATAGTGACAGATAATGGGCCAAACTTCAAGAAAGCTGGGAAAGAGTTAATGAAGCAATATCCAATATATTGGACACCCTGTGCAGCCCATTGCATCGACCTAATACTGAAAGATATAGGTAATTCAAAATTTCAAATTCTATTACTTATACCTTCAAGATATATCTATGACTCTATTAATATAATCACTTAAGATTTAACCATCATTTCCATGTTTGAATTATTGTAGGGGGGATGAGTCATGTGAAAGCAGTGGTTACTGAAGCTAGAACCATTACAGGTTTTATCTACAACCACTCATTCTTATTGGCAGCAATGAGGAGGAAGGAATATTGTGGTGGTGACTTGATTAGGCCTGGAGTCACAAGATTTGCTACTCATTTTTTAGCACTGCAGAGCCTTGAGGCCAAGAGAGATGGATTGAAGAAGTTATTTGCTGGTGTTGAGTGGAGTTCAATGAAGGAAAGTAGAACAACTCTCGGAGCAAAGATAAAAGAACTTCTAAATAATAGGAGTTTTTGGGATAAGATAACAAATATGTTGAAAATAATGGAGTCAATTGTCAAAGTGTTGAGGTTAGTAGATGGAGATAAGTCACCCACCATTCCGTGGTTGTATGAGGCCATGGTAAAATTGAAAGAGACCATAAAATTAGTGGCTCCCCGATCTCATGAACAATATCTGTATATTATTAAACAAAGATGGGACAACATGTTAATGCATCCTTTGCACAAAGCTGGTGAGTTACTTGTGACTTATAACTTGTTATTCATTATATTGGAATAATTATGTTGCTCTCTCTCTAAATGCATGCTTATGCATCTTTACAGCACATTATTTGAATCCACGATTCCAGTACAAATACAAATTGGGTTCAAATAGTGTCTTCATTTCAGCAATAAAGGATGTGACAAATAGACTTGTTACAACATCTGAGGAGAGACTGACTATAATGAATCAGGTTTAATTCAGACCTTACATCATTTTATTATGTAATACATAATTTTATTATGTAATTAGAATTGCATCCTAAAATTCAGCTTATTTTCCTTATATGCAGCTAAGACAATTCAGAGAAGGGTTGGGCTGTTTTGCGTATCCAAATGTTGTTCAAGATAGGGATAAAAGCATTCCTTGTGAGTGGTGGTTGTGGCATGGCACAGGTTGTCCCGAGCTACGAAGAATGGCTTTGAGAATTCTATCACAAACAGCTGCTGCCGGTGGATGTGAGAGGAATTGGTCCACGTTCAACCTTATTCACAGTAAAAGAAGGAATAGACTTGGGGTTGCTCGTTTAAACGACTTGGTCTTCGTCCACTACAATATGAGATTGAGGGCAAAAGATCTTAGAGAACCAGAGTTCAGAGAAGTGGATCTCTCAGTTGTGCATGATCCCATTGATATTGCGTACACCTTTGTAGGCGCCGATAATAATGATGAAGAAGATCCATTGCAAGAATGGATGAATGAGATAGGTGGTGCCCCAGTTTTAGATGGAGCTACGGGTATGCCAGATGCAACACTTGAAGAAACTTTTGAACCTGCTCGTGCTGAAGATCAACAAGAAGCACACGATGATCGCATCCCCGTTCAAAGACTAGAGGAAGAGGATACACATTTAAATGATGACATGGACATTGAAAGTGTTGTGAATGATGAACTTGGTGGTTCTGCTACCAGATCTGGTTCCAAAAGCAAATCTTCATCATCAAAGTCTCCTTCTGCTAGTGATGATGACAACAATGACGACGACAATGACGATGGTCAAGGTCCTCAAGGAGGTGGAGGTGGTGGTGGCATTGAAGGATGGGAAGGATATACAAATGAAGATGATGATCGCCCTTATCTCACTGGCCCAAGGGTTGAATTTGCAACAACTGACCCTACTCAAACTCAATACCCAACAGCTAAAAAGACATATAACAGAAGGAAAACTCAAGGTCAAAAAGAGTATAGTAGTGCACTAGTACCAACACAACCTCCCCCTAGACCAACACCAGCTCCTCAATACCAAAGTGGTTATTTTTCTGACTTAAATGAATCAGTATCGGGCTTGAGTATTTCTGATAAGGAACCGTCATCTACTCTTGCTGATAGTATTTTTGGATTTGGACCTTCACAACCACAACCACAACCACAACCCCTACCACTACAACAACCTCCTTATGGTTCCTATGGCTATGGAGAATCTGGTGTTGCTTATACTCCTAGATATGATGTTGGTGGTGGTTATATTTTCCCAGCCTATGGCTATGTTTTACCTACTGAAGGTGCTAGTGGTGGTTATGTTTTCCCAGCCTGTGGCTATGTCTATGGTGGCGAATCTAGTGCACCATCATCATTGCCTCCTACAGTTCCTAGTATTGACGATCAGGAGAAATATCTTATGGAATTTTTTCCAAAACATGGGATGCTGAAGAATGTGTATGGTCAAATATATTTAGACCATGTTGAGACATACAATCGCGTCTATAGGCATCATTTGAGCTGGAAGGATTATGTAGATCGGATTAATGAAGTTGTGTATGGACAACCACAACCACAACAACAACCACCAAGACATTCAAGCTTCAACTAGTGCAGGTATGGAGTGCAGTGTACTACAATAATGTATGGGAAATTGGGAATACTACTATTATTGCATGTTTTTAAGTTTCTACTTCATAAACTTGGATTGTATACTTGTAGACTTGTAGTAACTACTAACTAGTAAGTTTTAATTGAAGTTGTAACTTGTAAGTTCTGATTTCCTTAATACTTACTCACAATCAGATGATCAGATCAACATTGCTTCTGTACAGCCTGTCATCCCACCTAGATGTCCTACCATACTAGACCATATTTTCTTTGCATATGTTTGTCTTTAAGTATATATATCGTGCTTGCAAACTATAATGACTTAACTAATTCATTTCACTATCAAAATTGACATTGAAATCCCCATCGAAACAATTTAGCTTTCTTCACTCACTCATGAGGAGACCCCCCCCAACATATCCAATATGAAATATTATTGCATATTTGAGTAGATCTAGACTAGTAGATGCTTCTTGAAAAATTTCATCAAATAACTCGTTAATTTGGCCGTCGAAACGCCAGGAACGCATCTGTCGAAATTTCTGTTTCTGTGGCCACCGAAACGGCGTCGAAATCGGACATTTTCTTCCTTGATGCCGAGTGTGGATCCTTGGTGTACCCCAACTGTGATAGGAAATGTTGGTGTCTCTCCACCAGGAGTCTTCACACTTACAGTACAGCTACCATACATGTCTTTAATCAAGTCAATGTATTGGATTGACACACCCTTTTCTTCAAAACCATCCACAACCTTCTATGGGTGCTCGATCATAAGCCTTTTCTAAATTGATAAAAAACATATGAAGATCTCTTTTACTTTCCCTACACTTCTCCATAAACCTCCTTATCAGAAAAATAGCATTTTCTGCTGATCTACCAGCCATGAAACCAAATTGGTTGTTTGATACATGCGTTATAGATCTTATCCTCTGCTCAATAATCCTCTCCCAAAGCTTCATTGTGTCACTCATCAACTTGCTACCTCTATAGTTTGTGCATCTCTGAAATCACCTTTGTTCTTGTAGATGGGGACCAATGTACTATTTCTCCACTCATTCGACATCTTCTTGGTCTTTATGATCTTGTTTAATAAATTTGCTAAGCACATAACTCCTTTATCCCCCATACTCTTCCATACATCAATGGAAATACCGCCTGGTCCGCATACCTTTCTCATTTTCATCTTTTTCAAAGCATTCTTGACCTCAAAGAGTGAAACTCGTTGTGTGTAAATGATATCTCTTGTATTCATATCACATGAGACTAACATTATTTACATTACCTCCATTGAAAAGCTTATGGAAGTAATTTCTACATTCTTGATATCATCATCCTTCACCAACACTACCATCTTTATTCTTGATGCATTTTACTTTACTCAAGAGTCTTCCTTTCCTTTCTCTTATACGGGCCATTTTATATACATTTTTTTCTCCTTCTCTTGTGTCCAGCTTCTTATAAATATCAACAAAGTATCTAGACCTTGCCTCCTGAACAACTTTTTTTTCTTCTTTCTTAGCTTGCTTGTATCTCTGGAATGCTGCATCATCTCGAGATTTGGGCAAGCTCCTATAGATCTTCCTTTTCAATTTAATAGCCTTTTGTACTTCATCATTCCACCACCAAGTCTCTTTCTTTAGAGGCCCGCAACCTTTAGACTCACCCAAAACCTCTTTGGCAATTTTTATTATGCAGGAGCTCATGTTATGCCACACAGTGTTACCATCAGACTCCAAGTTCCCTCGTTGATGAGTTTATCATGAGAAGTCAATTTCTTATCTTTTAAGATTCCACCACTTGATCATGCTATCTTGATTTATGTTATGTTTGCCTTTATTGATCTTCATGTTAATATCCAAAACCACCAACCTATGTTGGGTCGTGAGTTCTTCGCCAGAACTCAGTTTACAGTTTTTGCATATTTTACGATCCACACGCCTTGTAAGGAGGTAATCAATTTGGCTACAATTGTGCCCACTCTTGAAAGCAATCTTATGAGATTCTCTTTTTTTTAAATGGGTGTTTGCCAAAATCATATCATATGCAAATGCAAAATCTAATATCCTCTCTCCTTCTCCGTTTCTGCTGCCATATCAAAAACCACCATGAACTTCCCCATATCCCATCATTGCTACTCCCCACATGACCATTTTAATCACTCTCAATAATGATCTTCTCCTTTGTCGGTATTCCTTGCATCAATTCATCCATGTCATCCCAAGAATCTTTCTTAGCCTCCTCGCTAAGGCCAACTTTGGGGGCATAACCGCTAATAATGTTAAAAACTTTTTCCCCAAGAACGACCTTGATAGCTATGATTCTATCACCCATCCTCGTGATCTTGACAACATCATCCTTCAACATCTTATCAACAATAATACCTATGCCATTTCTATGTTTATCGATACTTGTATACCAAATTGTATCATGTGTCTGCAATCTCTCTACAACGTTCCCCTGTCCACTTAGTTTCCTGCAAGCACACCATATTGCCTGTTGATTTCATCATAAGTCTGCATTTGTGCATTAGACTCAAATATAAGTTCTATAGGTTTTCACTAATAGGAGATAAATATATCCACAATATGCATCCATGCGTCTCATGATCCAGTACATGCATCAAGAATTCAAACTGCTTGATGTTGTATGCATCAAGTTGAAAGGTGCAAGTGCAGTATGAAATTTCTCACGTCTTGCATTGCTAGCTGTGAAGCATAATTTTTAGAGAATACCAGTAGCTCAATTTGCACATGGCTATAGTCTTATTATATACATGTAAGCATATAGGGCAGAGTATACTGTTACAAGATCCCATAAAAGTTAATCAGAGAGCTAAGAGTGCAGTTGCATTTTGCATGGATGTGGTCAGTCACAAAGAAGGCTCACAATCACATGGTTCATGTCCATACGAGACAGTCATGAGGAAGACTTCTTGTAGTTCGTCGGGGAAGACTAGTTCTCAAGTCTTGTGGCTCATGCAGAACTTTAGATAAATAGTGTAGGGTGACGCTGAACACGTGTCAAGGTAGAAGGGAACCAGAAATTGGGACAACTAATCATGTCCTCCGGAACTGAGGGGAAAATACCTCATGGCTGGCTATTAAAAGAGTAAAGAAATCCCAATCTGGTGGAATGTTATAGATCCCCAATATTAACAAATTCCTACAAAAATCCATCCATTATCATTCCCAAAACTATTAAACAAATAAGAGGACTAAGTAGGTTTCTTTGGGGATGATATTGTACGCATCTTGCATATTCCAACTCTCCTTACCCTTGAAAGAGCCTCTGGCGAGTATAGGGCTGGCCCTAAAAGACCTTTCCACATAGTGGCAATGGTATATCTCGAAGAACATGTAGAAATTTCCACTGATGTGTCAGAAATCATCTAAATCAGCACCTACGAGTTGGAAATGGTCACAACGTACAATCAACATATCAGCATGTCATCAGTTGGACGTGCCAGTTTACAAAGGTGATTGCAGCTTAGAGATTCTATAAGACTAGTTGCACTAAATCTACAAATACTTTCAGTAGCACACCGTCTGAGAGGTCCACAAACTATTATCTGTTACAATGGAGCTCTCAAGAGATGCTTTTTCTTTGTAGAAGTTCCTGCCACACCCATAGGAATTTTGGTGCAAGATGGCCACTTACAAGCCTTATTTTAGGAAAAATGTGGTGCCCTTGAACAGCAGGAATTAGGTACAAAGTGGCAACTTACAGGCCTAGTTTTAACAAAACCCTGCCTTCACCAAAATATAGGAATGCCCATGCAGACTGACCACCTACAATCCTTATTTTAGTGCAACCTTGGGGAAATTCGCTTACTGCTTCGTGATACAGAATTTCAATTGTGCCACTTGATCTATGGCCAATTTCTACCCATATACTTCTACCGCTTCTCTTAAGATACAAGTATGAAATTTAAAAATAGAAGGTTCGGAAGATTATATCTACCCAAATCTGGAAATCTATAACTAAAACAATTGGGTCTGCAGATTACGGTATACAGATCTCATGCTCAAAAACATTTGAATTTACAACGATTCTATTTTTTTTTTTGCTAACTAAGCTGATTCTGAGGCGGGGGTCTAGATCTCTCAAAATTATCATTATCATTTATTGTGGGCAGGGAGTCCTAAACTCCTAGAAACTTGTAACTTGTAAGTTTAGGTTTGAGTTTGTATTTTGCAACAGACACAACAGTTTTGTTCCTGAATGCACTCATCAAGTGATGGGAGAACATTTTGGCCCCCACCTGTAATATTATTGCATGAAAACCGTGTTTTGCATGAAAACTGTGTTTTTATGTCAATATATTGTGCGTACAATTTTCATAAATCAATTTTTTTCATGTTATTGCTTAAAATGGCACCAGATCTACATTGGATCAAAGTGATTTCCTTCACTCGCATCCAATATTGCATGTGCATTGTTTTTGCAAAACTTTGTGAGTACTTCATCTTTTGGTTTTGGCTTCAAAACAGCATCGGAATCCGACATTTGCTACTGTGCCATAAAGTTTAAGCTAGATTGGTACTGGGGATTATTGTAGTCAAGGCAGAAAGGGTGGAGGAATTGGTGGAGGTAGAGGACGGAAGTGGCAGAGGTGGAAGTCTACACCATGAATGAAACCAATGAAATCAATGCCAACTAAAGTGATAAAATGTTTTGCATAATAGGCTAAGCTATTGACTGAGATTAGGGGGGGTTTGATGGACAGTTAATTGTGAACATTCTGAATGGATTGGAAGCTATACTGGAGAGGGTGACAGGAAGGAAAAAGGAGACAGAGAGATAGCAGGCGAAAACTAAGTTTCGGGTAATAGGATTGGCTCATTTACAATACACCTTTAGTTATGTATCCAGGGATAGATGTCTAACACATTATATAGTTACACCAGGTATGCAGTCAGGTCTATGTTGGAGCTCAGAGAAGGCTCGTCCAGCGGTAGTGCAGTTCATTCAGAATTCCAGCTTGTTTGGAGCACTCGCGTGCAGGCTTCCAGCTAATATCATGTCCAATGGCAAGGTATACCAGATAGGGAGCATATAGTGTTGAGAAAACGTTTCTCTTATGTGCTCTTTTCTTTCCTTATCTTTTGTTTCCTTATTTATTAGTCCCACATCTATTAGTTAGTTGTTTGTCATTCTCTCACTCCCTATATAAGAGAGACTCCGGTGTATGTTTCCATATATCATTAGTGAATACAATTACTCTAGTCAACATGGCATCGGAGCAGGAGATCCCAAGAAAACCCTAAGCACAATCAACCCTAGCCGTCTCTCTCTCCCTCCTAGCCGCCGCCCCTCTTCCTTGTTGCCTAGCTGCCACCAATGTAGGGCCAGCGCAGGAAGCAGTAGACAAGCCTCTCTCTCTCTCGTTCTGCTTCAACGCACTCAGGGATATGGGGATTGTGGTTAATGCCTGATCAACCACAGTACCCCAAATCTTATTGTCATGATCAAGAGTTGATTCTATCTATTCTTATGAACAACAAGCAACTCATTATGGTTGATAAAAGTGACCCTGTGGCAAAAACCTCTATGACGAGCACCCCCGTTAGTATCAATATCAAATTAGATAGTACAAAATTGTTTTCTCTAGGCAACATCCAAGTGCTATGTGGGTTCTCATAGAAAGAAATACATCCTCACAAAAGATGTGTTTACTCCTGTGACAGAAGATTGGGAAGTGGACAATGATTGGGTAGCATCTTCTATGTTGAATAGATGAAAAAAGGTGTTGCTCGGCAGCTTATGGTGTATAGTTGTGCAAAGCTTATGTGGGAAACACTAAAGACATTGTATTTGCACGAGCAATTCTTGAGGATATTCAATCTTGTAAGAAGGGCAATCTGAGTCGACAGATTATTATGGCTCCCCTAAAAATATGTGGAATGAGCAGGATATTTATCAACCACTAACCACCGATCTAGAAGAACTGAAGAAGCAACCGGGGGATACGTTCTGTGCAATTTCTCTCTGAACTTGGATCTGAATTTAAATCAGTCAAAGACCAACTCATGACACATGAGAAAAATCCTAATGCAGATGAACTCTATGCATGTATCTCTCGCATTGATGATCCTTCTCCTACAATAGATAATTCATCACTTGCTACCTCAAGAGGTCATGGACGCAGTTACTACTTAGACAAAGGACGATGTCGAGGTCAGGGACGCAAATATGACACCAGTGGTCACAACATATACTTCTGTGAACATTGCCAACGTTCTGGACAACCTATTAATCATTGTAGATTAAGAACGAGTACTCGTCCGATTGTCCCATGTACAATTGTGTGTCACCTGACACTGAATGTCACCCTGAGGTCGGGACACAAGATGAATATGACAAGTCTTCACAGCCTTCTAGGTCTCACACTGCTCAGGTGTGAGTGTTCATGCTCTCTCATGTATGACTCAATTCGATTGGATGGCAAACTCAGGTGCATCTTCACGTATCACTGGTGATGCTTCAGTATTTTAATTGACTTTATTAGCCAAAACTTTTCCTGTTAAGGTAGCTGATGGTTCTCTTTCCCTGGTTATAAGTCGTGGTAATGTATCTCTAACCAAGTCATTGTCTCTTGATAAAGTTTTGCATGCGCCAAATTTTGCACCTAGCCTATTGTCTATTAGCCAAATCACAAAATCTATAAAGAGGCCAGCCATTTTTTATGATAATATGTTTGTTCTACAGGGTCTTCAGAAGATGAATTAGATTGGTGGAGGTTGTCATCAGGAAGGGTCTTCAGAAGATGAATCAGATTGGTGGAGGTTGTCATCAGGAAGGGCCTTTATCTACTTCCAGTCCCCCACTAATCATTCTACTGTCTATTATGCGCGCATATCCCTATAGTTCCACTACCACTTTCCAAACATACCTGCTTCTGAGTCTCTTCTAGTGTAAAGCATGTCAACTTGGCAAGCATCATAGATCCAGTTTTTCATCAAGACAAGGCAAACGATCACATAATGCTTTTTAATCTAGCCATGTTGATATTTGGGGACGGTGTCATGTCAAAAATTATAGGAGTTTTAAGTACTTTCTTGTTCTAGTGGATGACTTTTCTCGTGTCTTGACTATTTTTATAGTTTGAAATTGTCTCTGTCATTAAGAATTTTTTTGAAATAAAGACACAATTCTCTTCTCCTATGAAAATTTTTTATAGTGGGATTTGTGAATAATAAGTCAGCCAAAATTTTTAAATCTACGAGAACAATTCACCAAATCATGTGCTAAAAGTTCACCACAAAATGGAATTTCCAAAAGAAAATTTCGGCATGTTCTTGATACTGCATGCACCTTTATGTTTCAAACGAATGTTCCCTCTTCCTATTGGTGTGATGCAGTGTTAACTGCTAGATTCCTCATAAATAGAGTTTCTTACTCTATCTTATAGAAGGTGTTCCCTATAATTTTCTGTGTCCTAAAAAGGTTCTTTGTTTTCGGTGCCACCAAGAGTCTTTGGTTGTGTATGCTTTGTACATCTATCGGACAAAGCAAGTTGTCACCTCGGGCTGTCAAATGTGTTTTTCTTGGTTACTTATCATTGTTTTGACCCCTCTACCCAGCACTCCTATGTCTGTATAGATGTCACCTTCTTTGAAAATTTATCATACTTCTCTCCTAAGGTTGTGGATTCCACAACGCATAACATTCGTATTCCACCAGCACCTCCTAGTTCATCTGTGCCAATCACACCACTTACACCACTTCTCCAGAAAATGGCAATGACGTGGAACCACTGAATACTATTCCTATGTAGGACCCTCCCACGAATTCCAGTTCATCTAGTGAAGATATGTCTCAACCGCCCTCCTAGTGACCTTGATTTTCCTATTTCTCTCTGTAAGGGCACACATGTTACAAAATTCCCTGCTAGATCACTTGTCCGGAAAAGCAAAGTTTTTTTCTCTTTCCGTAGCCTCTTATTACAGTGCCCATCTTGGAAGTCGGGTATGCATGAGGAAATGTCTACGCTTGTTTCTAGACAGACATGGGACTTGGTAAATTTACCTTCTAGTGTGTTTGTACTTCGTTGTGAGTGGGTTTGCAAATTACAATATCTACCTAATAAAAAGATAGCTCGACACAAACCCCAACTTGCAGCAAAAGGGTACACTCAGATGTCTGGTTTGGACTATGTTGAAACTTTTTCTCCCGTTGCACAACTCAATTCTGTTTGAGTTCTTCTCGTTGTGGACGTTAACTATGGGTGGTCTTTACATCAACCGGATATTAAAAATGTCTTCCTATACGGGGATCTATTAGAGGAATTGTATATGGACCAAACCTATTGTGTATGTTATGCAGGGGGAGTGTTCAAAAGTCTGCAGTTTAAACAAGTCTATTTATGGCCTTGAAGGCTTGAACAAAATCCACAACATGGTTTGAGAAATTTAGCAGTGCTATTCAGCAATTTGGATTATCCCATTCCCCATCATATCATTTGTAATCACTTCGGGAACTAGTTTTACGATTTTGATTGTCAATGTAGATGATATTCTTATTTCCTAGAAGTGATAAGGGTTGCATCCAACGTACCAAAGAGTTCCTGTATTCAAAAATTTTCACTAAGGATCTTGGATCCGTTAACTATTTTTTGGGTATTGAAATTACACAATTTGGCACTAGTCTATGCTCTCTCAAAGAATGTATGTCCTCGACCTTCTTAAGGACAAATGAATGACTAGCTGCAAATCAATAGAGTATCCCGATGGATCCATCAATTCCTCTTGGAGACTCTGTTGATCCCTTATTTGTTGAAGTCACGAAGTAGAACGCTACTGTTGGCAAGCTCTTATACTTAACAGTAACCCATCCAGATATGTCTTATATCGTGGGATGCTTGAATCAGTTAATGCAACAACCACGTGAAATTTGTTGTGCCAATGTTTGTCAAGTCCTTAGATATCTTAAGTCCTCTCCTGAAAAAGGGCTTCACTACAAAAATCATCGGCATGTTCAACTTTGGGGTACTCGACTGCTGACTAAGTTGATACACATGAGGATAGGCATTCTACCACAGAATTTTGTACCTACATTGGCGGCAATCTTGTGACATGGAGAAGCAAGAAGCAAACATTGTGTCACGTTCCAATGCACAGTCTGAAAATAGAGGTACGTCCACACTGTGTGTGAATTTCTGTGGGTACTCTCTACTTAAGGATTTGGGTATCTCCACACCTTTGCATGTGCCCATGTATTGTGATAACAAGGCCGTTGTGTATATTGCAAGTAATCTGATCTTTCATGACTGCACTAAACATATTGAATTTGATTGTCATTTTGTTCGAGATATAGTGTTTGCCGGGAAGATCTCTACACCTTATATTCCTATAGATGTTCAGCTACAGACGTCTTTACAATGCCTCCTTCAAGATAGCGTCTTCACATGAAATGTTCCAAGTCGAGCTTACATGATATGTACGCTCCTACTTGAGGGGGAGTGTTGAGATTATAACGTTCTATTATCTGTTCTTTTGTTTCCTTATCTTTTGTTTTTTTATTTATTAGTCGCCTAGATCTATTAGTCAGGTGTGTCAGTCTCTCTCTCTCCCTATATAAGAGAGATTCATATGTATGTTTCCATATATCATTATTGAATATAATTAGTCTAGTGAACATGCAGCGTGAGAAGAGTTCTCACAGCGTACAATCAAAAGCAGATTATTTTTGGAAGTAACTAAATGATCAGCATAAACTTAAACGGAAACTTAGCAAACCAAATAAAACTTGTTAGGATTTTGTCTCTTATCCTAATTGGATAAGAAATAATATCTAACAATACTAGGAAAGTGCAAATTAATGTTAGACTTGGAGACTAAGACATTATTTCATTATTCTTTTTTATTATCATTTCCTAATCCTTATAGAGTGGTTGTATGCTCTCGTACTGTCTAACCGGGAGTCTCTATCTATATAAATAGGGGTAGACACCGTTGGAATACGATGCGTTGATGGGTGGAGGTCCTAACGTGTGGTAACTTTGGGTGTATCAACGTGAGACAACATTGTGTGCCAAATACGGGAAGCCACAAAGGATAGCCAAATAGGATAGAGAACGAGAGTGGGTACGGGATTCCATTGTGAGCACGGGATTGTGAGGGAGAGACAATTTTTGTGATCTTCTTGAGGTTGTTTAATAGATATCTGCAGTCTTCTTCGCCAATCATGTTCTCGGTTTGGTTATTTATTTGGTGGTTATTGGGCTTTGTCAACGTGAGCGGTCGTAGCTTTTATTGTACATGCTTGGGTTGGGTTGTATCTCATGTGGCGTTTTTCTTGGACGTGGAGCATATGCAAATCTCTTCAAAACTAAGGGTCTGAAAGTATGGGATTGTCGTGTGAGATGTGTTTCCTGGCCTCAATTAATGACATGGGAAACTCTTTCCTGAAAAAGGGAAAATTGCTGAAGAAAAGAAGAAGATTTTGTTATAGCTTTTGTTACTCCCGGTAATAGCATTAATGATGAGAAGTGAACATTCTGGCTGTTTAGAAGAGTAAGAAAGTAAATGATTCGAGTATTCACAACAAGACGAGAAAAATACAGGATGCACGATTAAATATATTGTGTTGATATGGGACAAGTATAGTGAGTGAACTGGAGTTACGAAAATTGTCAGTGAGGAGCATTTTTACCTAGGTGTCCATGCCTTGCGGCAATATGGAAAGCATCTACACCATGGGCAGTCTTCAAAGCCGCTAACTGAGCATCACAGTAGTTGAGTATCTCCCCCACAACCTCCGCCTGCCCATTCTCCGCAGCCACATACAGAGCAGTCTCCCCATCCTCGTTCTGTGCAGACACCAAATTCTTCAGCCGCTCAGCATCAGAAGATTCCGACAGAATCTCCCGGACCTCGGCCAAACTGCCCGCCCTAGCCGCCACGTGAAGCGCGGTGTCTCTGCGCTTGCCAGCGCCGCCCTTGTTGCTCTTCTTGTTATGATTACTCTCACGTGAGCTCTTCGGAGTATCCTCCGTTGGCGGTTGTCCTGTCCGGAAGCTCTTCTGCTTCTCCAAGAATCCCAATTTGAAGCTCCTATGCTTCTCCATGACCCTGGCTCCGAGACTCATCTGTCGTTCCATAACCTTGGCTGCTAAGCTCTGTTGTTTGTCGACCACTGGATCCCCTTGGAAACTGACCTGCTTTTCCAGCACCCTCGTCTGGAAGCTCTTCTGTTTCTCCATCGCCGCGGAACGGAACGACACCCCTCCCGACAACAATGATTTTAGCGCTTGTGGGCCATTTTTTTACTTGGATTGCAGGTGTTGTGGTTTGCCGGGTCAAAAAGCTCCTAGTTTGGTAGAGTGGAACCAGAGTGACAACGAGAGCTGTGTAGAGATGAAAAACGAGGTATGGTCAGAGCTTCAGAGATAGAAAAACCACAGTTTTAGGATGAATTTCAATAGAATATTGAAAAGAGAGACATCAATTGCGGAAACTATTAGCTCAGCGACCCTCATCATGAACCAGACAGAGCAAAGGGGAAGTTTCAATGGCCACGGCAAAGAACAATCATTTACAATACGCGTTAGAGAACGCTGTGGATAATGAAACCCACCTTTTTTTTTCTTTTCTCCCTGGAAGTAGCGAAATCGACAGCCCACAAAAACCCTTGGGAGGGTGACGAACCCCGAAGAAACCAGGCGTTTAAGCCTCCAGAAGCTTCAGCTGAGAGATAGAGCAGTCAGTCCAGCAGCTAGCTAGAGGCAAGCGAAGCGAGAGATAGAGCAGTCCTGCCGGCCACTCCAGCAACCACACTACCACAAACGACCAGCAGCATCCTCGAAACTATTTTTCAAAAGCGCACTAGAGACGCAAAAGAGGAGGAAGCGAAATCAAAGCGGAAGAGCATCTCTTGAAAAGACCCGTTTTCAATTTTCATCTCCGGTTAAAATAACCAAGGAGTTCGTACGTTCGCCTGTAATAGAACTGATGAACCGCGTTACTTGAACCTTTTCCGCTTTCTTGCCCTTCCAACACTTAATCGACGAAGCGTACGGACGAGCTTAAAAGAAAGAAAAGCACCCAGCCGCCGCAGTGGTCGTCAACTCGTCGGCGCATCATCTCCGGTCATCGATCGGGCTCGCTCGTCACCTCACCTGTTAACTAACTAGCTCACTACTGTGTGTCGTCTTCCTCTTTTAGCTGCTCAACGACTTGGTTTTTACTGCACATTTGTGTTCGTGGTCGCTTTTCCTCTCGGTTAAAAAAACTGACAAGACGACAAGCTTGAGGCGGCTGGAAAGTGAGAGCGGCCATGAATCCAGTGGTCAAGGAATAATGAAAAGAATTGCTTATCTTTTCTGCATGAATAAAGAAAGAGTTAAGAGACGACTACTGTATTGCACACACATCATCACGGCGTCTTGTGATTGCGCATGTGTTAAACAAGAACACGACACGCTACCCAACCCAGCAGCGGCGTATTACCAGTGGAACCAAAGCAAGCAATTTCGAGGAAAACTCGGCCAACGTTGGACTGCTACGACTACTACGAGTACGGTCGTGAACCCAGGCCTCAAAAATCATACGTCGTCTTCATGGATAAGTGACTGCTGATATTTATTTCGAGATCCAAAAATTTTATTTCTTGGATAAAGTTGATTTGTCTATTGTGATACCTACCGGTTAAGCTCAAGATCCGAAAATTTATGTGTTGATCACCTCTTCGTTTTTACTATCAACAATAAGTTTGATTTACACATCAATTGCAGATTGCGTCTTCACTCGCAGAAGAAAAAGAAAAAATCTATCTAAAACTCAGAAGCACACATACACACCTAGATTTGGGTCCAACCTAAAACTGTGTGGTGAACACTGTGCTACAAAACATTATGTGTGTGTTTGTTAGCAGCTTTATAATAAACAAAAGCCAATATGTTTATGATAACATCATATGAAAAATCAATGAGCTAATGATGTGCTCATAAGATTCAAATCTATCTTCAATATCCAAACCACGAAGGCCTAGTTATACATTAAATATTGTTATACATTAAATAATTAATATGACTTCATGATGACACAATATTTATTCATGCTAGTCCTTCAGCTCGTTGTAAGGAACTGAAAAATTAAAAGTCAAGTTTCCATCAAATGTCATCGTAAGGGGGTGAGTCTTTTGAAGTTCTAAATAAAAAATTAAAAAAAAAGTTTAGGTTCCAGACGCCGAGGTCGATTGTCAACAGGAGCGCAACTTGCTTCTCTTGGAACGAAAAATTGTTGTTCGTCGCCTTCAAGCCGCTCGACGATCAGATGGTTTTGCTCGTGGAGGACCGGTCTACCAAGGAACCGCATATCCTCGGTCGCGTCATCACCCTGGTAGAGGCACTAGACATAAATTTTTGTGTTTACAAAAAAAAAAAAAATCAATTTTTTTATTTACAAATGAACGTGTCGGTATTTGTGGCGTTTTTTGGATTGGGTATATTGAAAGCTCCAATACAAAGTGGTGTTTCTAGACTGAAGCGTGTAATATTTTGAAAAGTATGTTGTGTAGGTAAATATTTTTGTAAAAGTATGTTAAAATGATTCTTTTTCTCCTTATATTTGTGTCTACGTAGTCCTTCCGTTTAATTGTTACGTCTGTTCCAAGCGAGGAGCTACAGTGTGAACTTGTTTCGATTGTGAACGCGGGAGCAATCAAAGAGGAATGGGACCGGAGCCAACAACCTGCCAATTGCCTTGCGCGAACTCCCTGCCGGTTTTGGTAGCTGGTGGACGTACGCCACCTCACTTTCCCTTCCAGCTTGTCCAAGTACGTCCCTTGCCATGCATGCATTTAGGGTTTCGGGGTTTAAAAGAGGAAGAAACATTCCATTACGTTTGACTGAGTTTATCTTCTTGCCTCTGATCCCACGTGCCGTGTCCGGCACCGATAGTTACACACACACACACACCAGACAAGACAGCAGCAATATCTGGCGTGCTGTTGTAAACAATTCCGTAACAATGCAACAGTATGGTCGATCGACGTCTGTGTACATGAACTGCTTCTGCTGCTGGTGCTTGTTGCTTTCTAAACAATAAAACCGTGCATGCATGTCCATTGATGGTTGTTTGTTCTTGCAGCCGGAAATCAGTTCGGACGGTCAAGGACTCGATTCAGTGCTTTGTATAAGCTTTATAAGATCAAAAACAAACTTACAAGTGTCAATGCTTGTTTCAAGGTCACCATTTCACCGTCCAGCTGCTACTGCTAGTCCTCTTCTTCCCTTGCATGTATTCGTCCAGCCGGTAATCCAACCACAGATCAATGCAGCTGCCTAACCTTACCGTACCACTTCTCCTCCTCCTCATTCACTCAACCCACATCCTCCTACCTTCCACGGCGGCGACAATCAACATCGTGTCCCTGGGAGCGCGCCCGGACGGCCAGACCGACTCGACCCGGGCGGT
The DNA here is from genome assembly GCA_963693085.1 of Alisma plantago-aquatica. Classification (NCBI taxonomy): domain Eukaryota; kingdom Viridiplantae; phylum Streptophyta; class Magnoliopsida; order Alismatales; family Alismataceae; genus Alisma; species Alisma plantago-aquatica. Next base: position 553,947,154 of record OY856409.1, read on the forward strand.
GCTTGCGGCGTGGGTGGCGGCATGCGGATCGGCAGGTCCGTCCGTCATCTACGTCCCGCTGGGAAGGTTCCTGCTCGCGGGCCGCTCGGTGTTTACGGGGCCATGCCGCGCTTCGGGCGTCACGTTCCGGATGGACGGCACCCTCGTCGCTCCACCCGGGTACGGCGAAGCACTGGGGAATGAGTGGCTGCTCTTCGACCGAGTCACCGGGGTATCGTTCTTCGGCGGGTCCATCGACGGACAGGGCGCCGCGCTGTGGGCGTGCAAGCAAGCCCGGAGGAACGACTGCCCCTCAGGGCCTGCGGTAAGCTTATATCATTCATGTATATATTTTGATATGCATGCAATTTCCTAGTCTTCCTAGCAGAAGATGATGACGGTGCACATAAAAACTGGTCTCTGCAGTCCCTGGTCTTCCAGGGCTCCCGGAACATCGTCGTGTCCGGGCTGACATCGCTTAACAGCAAGCTGTACCACCTAGTCTTCAACGACTGCACCGACATTTCCGTCTCAGGGGTTCGGATCATGGCGCCAGGGAACGCTCCCAACACTGACGGGATCCACGTCCAGATGTCTACCGGAGTCACCATCACCGGCACCGGGATAAGCACTGGCGACGACTGTGTCTCCATTGGGCCAGGGACGCAGAACCTGTGGATTGAGAGGGTCACGTGCGGACCTGGACACGGGATCAGGTAAACACTACCTCTATCGGTGAACCAGCTAGCTAGCAGCTGCCTTCTTTAAACTAATAACAGCGTCTCCTGTTCGTTTGCCCGCCATGCCCGGCCGCCTGCTTGATTGACTCAACATACACGTGACCCGTCCTTAATGTACCTTTGTTAATTTCCGTGCACGACCTAACCGGCGCATTGCAGCATCGGTAGCCTCGGGAAGGAGTACCAGGAGGCCGGCGTATCCAACGTGACGGTGACCACCGTCGTGTTTACGGGCACGGAAAACGGCCTCCGGATCAAGACGTGGGCGAGGCCCAGCACGGGATTCGTCAGAGGTGTAAGGTTTCAGCACGCCGTCATGCAGAGTGCCAAGAACCCAGTCATCATCAACCAGAACTACTGCGAGGAAGAGAGGCAGTGCCCTGGAATGGTAAGCATGCATACAACCTACTAGCTAGAGAGAGGCTACTACCTGATGATGAGTTAATTAGTTTTATCCATTCTTTCAAACTATCAATCCGCCGAGCAGAGCTCCGGCATCCGGATCAGCGACGTCGCCTACAACGACATCCAGGGTACCTCCGCCACGCCCGTCGCCATCGACTTCGACTGCAGCCCAACCAATCCGTGCACCGCCATCGCGCTGCAGGACATCCGCCTCGCATTCGGGGCAGAGCCCGCAAGGGCCGCATGCCAGCGAGTATCCGGGACAAAAGCTGGCTTCGTCGTTCCTCCTGGATGCTTCTAAATTAACCTACCAATCAAATGACGGAGCTTGGGAGTTTGGGTTTCAACCAGATCATATGGGTCATAACTGAGTGTATTTGTACATTGATTACTCAGATCCACTCATTTCAAATACCTAGGAAAGAAGAAGGAAGTTCATACAGTATAATACATGAGGAAATTCAAGTTTATTACTTCTATGTTGTGCGTGAAGCAGCAAAAGATTCACTCCTTACCCCTAACACTTCTTCTTTTTTAGGATTAGACAAACTAGGAAAATTAGAGTGTGTTTGGACAATCTGAAACATTTTCAAATAGATTCACTAGACGTGATCAAATGAAATGGTTTAGATCATCATCAACATATAAGCGATTCAGTACTAATGCTTCGGTTCAACACATGGATCATCAACGCAAAGTATAGAATGGGATTAATCAGTTTGTCACATATATCCCAGCGAAACGCAAAGTATAGAATGTTTCCGACACGTGTTGTGCATTTATATCAAAGTTTGACATGAACACAATCGATGATGTTGTCCACCCAAAAAAATGGATCCAGGTACATAATTCAATGAAACTTTTGCCAACCCAAAAGATCTACATGAGGTTTGCGTCAGACGTGTCCGAATTTTCAATTTCAATAAAGATCTAAAATTCACCTTTAGTCGTCATGTGTCTAGTTGATGACAATCTTGTTCTAGTCATGACATCGATTCCAGTCACGATGATGACCTTTTATGACCGCAAAAGCATGTTTAAATGTGGCCTCTACATATGTCTCAACATCTTGTTCTAGTCATGACATCGATTCCAGTCACGATGATGACCTTTTATGATCGCAAAAGCATGTTTAAATGTGGCCTCTACATATGTCTCAACATCTTGTTCTAGTCATGACATCGATTCCAGTCACGATGATGACCTTTTATGACCGCAAACGCATGTTTAAATGTGGCCTCTACATATGTCTCAACATCTTGTTCTAGTCATGACATCGATTCCAGTCACGATGATGACCTTTTATGACCGCAAAAGCATGTTTAAATGTGGCCTCTACATATGTCTCAACATCTTGTTCTAGTCATGACATCGATTCCAGTCACGATGATGACCTTTTATGATCGCAAAAGCATGTTTAAATGTGGCCTCTACATATGTCTCAACATCTTGTACTAGTCATGACATCGATTCCAGTCACGATGATGACCTTTTATGACCGCAAACGCATGTTTAAATGTGGCCTCTACATATGTCTCAACATCTTGTTCTAGTCATGACATCGATTCCAGTCACGATGATGACCTTTTATGACCGCAAAAGCATGTTTAAATGTGGCCTCTACATATGTCTCAACATCTTGTTCTAGTCATGACATCGATTCCAGTCACGATGATGACCTTTTATGACCGCAAAAGCATGTTTAAATGTGGCCTCTACATATGTCTCAACATCTTGTTCTAGTCATGACATCGATTCCAGTCACGATGATGACCTTTTATGACCGCAAACGCATGTTTAAATGTGGCCTCTACATATGTCTCAACATCTTGTTCTAGTCATGACATCGATTCCAGTCACGATGATGACCTTTTATGACCGCAAAAGCATGTTTAAATGTGGCCTCTACATATGTCTCAACATCTTGTTCTAGTCATGACATCGATTCCAGTCACGATGATGACCTTTTATGACCGCAAAAGCATGTTTAAATGTGGCCTCTACATATGTCTCAACATCTTGTTCTAGTCATGACATCGATTCCAGTCACGATGATGACCTTTTATGACCGCAAACGCATGTTTAAATGTGGCCTCTACATATGTCTCAACATCTTGTTCTAGTCATGACATCGATTCCAGTCACGATGATGACCTTTTATGACCGCAAAAGCATGTTTAAATGTGGCCTCTACATATGTCTCAACATCTTGTTCTAGTCATGACATCGATTCCAGTCACGATGATGACCTTTTATGATCGCAAAAGCATGTTTAAATGTGGCCTCTACATATGTCTCAACATCTTGTTCTAGTCATGACATCGATTCCAGTCACGATGATGACCTTTTATGACCGCAAACGCATGTTTAAATGTGGCCTCTACATATGTCTCAACATCTTGTTCTAGTCATGACATCGATTCCAGTCACGATGATGACCTTTTATGACCGCAAAAGCATGTTTAAATGTGGCCTCTACATATGTCTCAACATCTTGTTCTAGTCATGACATCGATTCCAGTCACGATGATGACCTTTTATGATCGCAAAAGCATGTTTAAATGTGGCCTCTACATATGTCTCAACATCTTGTTCTAGTCATGACATCGATTCCAGTCACGATGATGACCTTTTATGACCGCAAACGCATGTTTAAATGTGGCCTCTACATATGTCTCAACATCTTGTTCTAGTCATGACATCGATTCCAGTCACGATGATGACCTTTTATGACCGCAAAAGCATGTTTAAATGTGGCCTCTACATATGTCTCAACATCTTGTTCTAGTCATGACATCGATTCCAGTCACGATGATGACCTTTTATGATCGCAAAAGCATGTTTAAATGTGGCCTCTACATATGTCTCAACATCTTGTTCTAGTCATGACATCGATTCCAGTCACGATGATGACCTTTTATGACCGCAAACGCATGTTTAAATGTGGCCTCTACATATGTCTCAACATCTTGTTCTAGTCATGACATCGATTCCAGTCACGATGATGACCTTTTATGACCGCAAAAGCATGTTTAAATGTGGCCTCTACATATGTCTCAACATCTTGTTCTAGTCATGACATCGATTCCAGTCACGATGATGACCTTTTATGACCGCAAAAGCATGTTTAAATGTGGCCTCTACATATGTCTCAACATCTTGTTCTAGTCATGACATCGATTCCAGTCACGATGATGACCTTTTATGATCGCAAAAGCATGTTTAAATGTGGCCTCTACATATGTCTCAACATCTTGTTCTAGTCATGACATCGATTCCAGTCACGATGATGACCTTTTATGACCGCAAAAGCATGTTTAAATGTGGCCTCTACATATGTCTCAACATCTTGTTCTAGTCATGACATCGATTCCAGTCACGATGATGACCTTTTATGATCGCAAAAGCATGTTTAAATGTGGCCTCTACATATGTCTCAACATCTTGTTCTAGTCATGACATCGATTCCAGTCACGATGATGACCTTTTATGACCGCAAACGCATGTTTAAATGTGGCCTCTACATATGTCTCAACATCTTGTTCTAGTCATGACATCGATTCCAGTCACGATGATGACCTTTTATGACCGCAAAAGCATGTTTAAATGTGGCCTCTACATATGTCTCAACATCTTGTTCTAGTCATGACATCGATTCCAGTCACGATGATGACCTTTTATGATCGCAAAAGCATGTTTAAATGTGGCCTCTACATATGTCTCAACATCTTGTTCTAGTCATGACATCGATTCCAGTCACGATGATGACCTTTTATGACCGCAAACGCATGTTTAAATGTGGCCTCTACATATGTCTCAACATCTTGTTCTAGTCATGACATCGATTCCAGTCACGATGATGACCTTTTATGACCGCAAAAGCATGTTTAAATGTGGCCTCTACATATGTCTCAACATCTTGTTCTAGTCATGACATCGATTCCAGTCACGATGATGACCTTTTATGACCGCAAAAGCATGTTTAAATGTGGCCTCTACATATGTCTCAACATCTTGTTCTAGTCATGACATCGATTCCAGTCACGATGATGACCTTTTATGATCGCAAAAGCATGTTTAAATGTGGCCTCTACATATGTCTCTACTTAGAAGTTTCAGTATTGAGTTGAAAACTTACTGGATTTTATTATTTCTTTTAGGATTTCTCTTACTAGTTAGGACTTAATAGGATTTCCTATATGCTCATGTGTTGTGCATTTATAAACTTCATCCATCTTCTGATTTAATCAGCCTTGATATTGTTGTAAACTTTGCTTTCTCTCTAATGACACTACTGCATATATGACTTATGGCATTGTTGTTTTTTCAAGAGAAACCAACAGCGTAACATATCTCCTTGGTTCTTTATAGAAAACCGCCATGACCGGTCAATTAAGAAAACGTAGACTGCGTTTTATTTTTCTTGTCGGTTGTTTCACAAAGAAACCGACGTGATGGATCGCCCAGGAAAATACAATTTCATTTTTTGGGCGAAAATACAATTTTGAGTCATTTTTTAGAGACATTTCATTTCCCTCAAAAAATCACATCTCGTCGATTTTTTATAAAAAAAATCGACGAGATAAAGGGATGCACGCCATACATCTCCTTATATTTCTCATTTATTTATCTTGTCGATTTCTATTGTACGAATTGACGAGAAGGGTTGCACACCCACTTTTTACGGAGTTTTTTCTCCCAATATCGTCGGTTGATTTGTCCAAAATCGACGATGCAAGTGTTGTTGGGATGCATCATTAGTCGTCGGTTTTGACGTAATTGGTCGACGATATAGGTCAAGGTTTGTCTTCGATGTTTCTAATGAATTGCGTCATCGGTTGTTGACAATAATGGACGATGTATGTCTTACTTAAACTACGTGAAAAACCCTTTTCCCTCTTTTCCCTATTCGTATTTATTTGGAACCACAACTTTCTCTAGAAAAAAAATTCTCCTCCGCCCACCGCCACAGCTCCTCCGCCAGCCAACTCCTCACCGTCGACCACCAGAGCTGCTCGCCACAGTCTCCTCTAACGCTTCCTCTGCCAACCAGCTGCCTCTGCCCCCACCACAGCTGCTTGCCACAACAAAGTTTCTTGCCTCCTCTACCACCACAGCAAAGCTTCATGCCTCCTCTGTCGGTGCCTGCTAAGTTCATCCTCCTCCACTGCCGCCCGCCACAACCACAGGTATTTCTTCTCCTCCTTCTTCCTCTCTCCCTTGCTCCTCTCTCCTCCTTCAGTTATCTCCATCTCTCTTTCCCTTCTCCTCAATATTGAGAATAAATCATGCAGGGTAGGGAAAGGAGGAAGGAGAAGAGAGAGAAGGGAGATAGAGATAATTGAGGAGGAGAGTGCGATTAATTGTATGGAGAAATATTTTGTGATTTCAAATTGTGATGGAATTGAGAAAAAATTTGTATGAAATGTGTCAAAATTGTGATGAATAAATGGAGATTGTGATGAATTATTACATGCTCATTATTGATTATTTATCTTTGTTAGGATTATTACATGCTCATAATGAAAATGTAACTTAGATGAGGAGAGAATCAAATTCTAGGGCTCGTAATGAATTATGATAAATACATTGTTTATTTGAAATTACAATCCTAATTTTATATTTATGATAAATGCATTATTTAATGTTAAAAATTAAATGTTAGTGTGGATAAATGATCACACCTAGGAATTAATACATTGAAATTGATATGAATTTCTCTAAATTGACTTGATTTACCTTGAAATTGATATAAATTTACCATATTAATCCTAAACCCTAAAATTCTAAAACGTAAATTGTAATTTGTAAACCCTAACTCCTATACTCTGTTGGCCTAGAAACTCATCCTAGAAACTCATTCAAGATTTACTCATCAGGAGTAAACCTTAGAAAGTCTCCAATTTGGGATTGTTCTTGAACACTTCATCTCACTTATGATGTAACTGTATAATGTGTGTTTGATTTCAATAAATTTCGACAACATTTCCCTTTTTTACTATTCTTGAACACTTCATCTCACTTATGATGCAAGTGTATAATGGGTGTTTGATTTCAATAAATTTCGATAGCATTTTCCCTTTTGTTCTTTTGATACATATGTAGGTGGATATTTTCCCATCTACATCGGTGTACTTGGAGAACTATAGAGAAATGTTGCCAAAATTTATTGAAGTCGAATATGTATTTTACACTTACTAGTGAGATGAAGTATTCAAGAATGGTATAGATGGTACACATTCATAAATGTAAATGCTAAGAGATGATTAGGTCTCAATTCAATATATTTTCTAAAATTAACTTATTAGCTAACACATGATGAGCTACTCGTCTCCCATTTGATCATAGAATGGACTGATCATGGATGTCTAATCCAAATAACTGCACTCTAGAGTTTATTAATGGTCTCGATGAGTTTGTAAGATTTATAGAGGAACATAGCAAACAACCTGGAGATAGGTTCTATCGCCCCTATAGGAATTGTAGTAATAACTTGAAAGTTGACATTGTTGACATGACCAAAGATCATGTCATGTGCAATGATATTGTACATGGCTATACATAATGGTACTGGCATGAAGATATTCCTAGTATGAGATCAACAAATGTTAGTAGTAGTTGTTGTGTCAAAGAAGAAATGGATGACAATGTTGATGAGAACGAACTGATTCCAACAAACATGGTTGATGCACTACTAGATAGTTGTGGGGTAAATGTTACAGACCCACCTCCCTTAACTAGAAATGTCATGCATGATGTTGTGAAACCATTATACCTATATTGTACTAAGTTTATGAAGTTGAGTGACGTGTTTAGATTGTATACTATAAAGGCTAACAATAGATGGAGCCACAAAAGCTTCACTCCTCTATTGTATTTGTTGAAAGAAATTCTCCATGGAGGCAATGAGCTTCCAATCTCAACATGCAAAACAAAAAAGATGTTGTGCCCAATGGGAATGGAGTTTAAGAAGATACATGCATGCCTGAATGATTGTTTGATGTTTTAAAAGGACTATATGATATGAAAGAATGTTCGAAATGTGGGGCGTCTAGGTACAAAAGGACGACATCAGGTAAGACCAAAACTGAGTCTCCTACCAAGGTTATGTGGTATCTGCCTATAATACCGTGATTTTAATGCTTATTTCCTAATATCATAGATGCACATAATTTATCTTGGCATGCATAGGTAAAGAAAAATATGATTGTATGATACGTCATGCGTATGATTCCCAGCAATAGAAGAAGATTGATTTATTGTATCCTAAATTTGGCAAAGAAGCAAGAAATTTAAGACTTGAACTTTGTGTTGGTATGTATGCCCAGGGAATCAAATGGTGATTGTAATGGCATATCTTGTAAATGATTCGATTAAAAATAAAGGCAATCTTCTAATTTATTCAGTTATGAGATAATGATGTAACATAATTAATGTCTAAAGAATGATGTTACTCAATGACGTATTGTTGGATAATCGGGGCAACCAATAAGGCAGCAGAAATAAAAAAATTAATACCCAATTCTCAAATCAATAGATCGTGTAAACAATAATGTGTCTAGGAGAGAGGGTAACGAGAGATATACATGGTCCTAGAGCAAATCCAGCGACTATCCTTGAAGCAGTGTATTTTTTTCAAGAAACACTCGAGTAGTCGTTAGTGGCGGCCTCCTAGTGCAAAACCACAGATTATGGTTGATGGAGTCCTCTTAGCGGGTGGAAAAGGTCTTCATGTCTTTGCATAGTCCACACAAACTATTGAGAACTCCATGTTTCCATACCAAAGCCAATGTTTAGGAGTTGTCCCTTCAAATATCCACCTACTAGGGTTAATTCGCTCTCCCTATTGTCTCTCCCTTGATGTCCCTCCCTTTTACATGTGGGACTTACTCATGCTCTCTTGGTTACCACAACCAGAGAGGACAAAAATTTTCAAAGGCTATTGTTGTGTCTCTAAAAGCCTAGACTGCCCCCCCACATAGGATGTCCAAGTTTAGGGTTTCCAGTTCATCTGGGAGTCAAACACATGAAATTTCATTAATTTTCTGGAAGCTACGAATGGTGAATAGGTCAGTTCACAGTTGAACCGAATAGTTCATAGGTGAATCGGATGGTTCAATCCCTAAACTGGTCAGTTCACTAGCTTTCCAATTTTCAATCACATTGGCATTCACTATTTGATTAATACATAATATGACGTCAACATCAATCCTTGATCCAATTGTTTGATCATCGAATTGGGCGACCCCAATGATGAACCAATTGTTTCACTCTTGAAATGATCATTTCATTTGTGGAATGGTCATTTCATTTTCCATCTCAGCCAATATACAACCAATGTTGTTTAAATTGGATATCTTAACACTTTAGTAATCAAGTTAAGCCTTATTCATGAGTAAACTCCTTTTCCAGGTGCATCCTATGTGTGTGACCCTATAGGTTCCAAATTATGTTGGTAGTGAATGTCTATAACCCAACTTATCACATCACAAGCAATGGGCGGTATCTACCAATACATCATTGCCACCCAAGTAATTGGGAAGTTGGAGAACAACTTCAACCTACATTTTAGTGTTATCGTGATCATATAGTTTCTTTGTCTCTAATATCCAGATTGAAACCGAGTCATGGAATCATCATCCTCTCAACATTCAATCCATGATTCTTGAATTATAGAAGACTGTACGAGATGCATATGAGTTCAAATATCTTATATTGAGCCACCTTAGTATGGTCATACATTTCTCAGTCTCGCTTATCGAGTGTTCTGGATATCAATCTCCTATAGAAGGGAAAAATCCTATCTACATAACTCACACTCAATCCCCATGTGTCACTATGCACCCAAGCATCACCATTATGGCAACCCTTATTCAAGGTCACGTTGGATGTTGTCAGAATACATTGATCGACTTGCGATGAGTGTAGTGACCTCATGTCTAAGAACCACAATCACCACCATCACTATGAGAGTTGATTCTAACTACTTCCATGGTCTCCATGTATCACTCTCATGGTGGGTCTGTCTGATACACTGTTCTTTAACATGTATATGTGTATTTGACTTGATATCACATATCATGACTAATGAGACTCTACCATCGACCAACACGCACTCTAGTCTTTTTATTATTCTCGTCTATTTTTCTTCCATAGTAATATTCAACTAGGTACATAACAAGAATGCATATACCATTATCATACATATGATCTCACTATTTAGGTCCTCAACCTAAATGCACATGTCATCAAGTAACATCATTATTTAAACATGTTATATATGTGTAATCATCTCATGATTGAGACAAACATAATAGACAGAATTACCTTTATCATTATCAAATCAACTATATAATTCCCCATTAAAATCATAATATGATTGGCTCTATGGTCATACATACTAACAGAATCCCACTTGCACTTAGAGCCAATCACTCGTGAATCTTATTCCAAGTAATCTTAACATGTCCATAATGTTTCTGCAGCACAAGCACTTTTATAGTGGGTTAGCAACGTTTGCTTCGAGTCGGTATTTTGCAAGTTTCACATCTCCTCATTGTGCAACTTCTCATATGAGATGGAAGTGTCATAGTATGCTACCTGAGATTCCTTGCCTATCCATTAGCTCCATATTTGTCACAACATTTCTACAGTGTCATCAATGGTTGAAACCTCCAATAAGTTCATCTACGTGAACTTCTTAATCCACACAATAGCCTTTGTTGTGTTCATAACACCAAGTTACTCAGTTTCTATTGTAGAATTAAACAACTGTCTCTTGCTTGAAACTTTTCTAGCATACAATTCTTGTTTTAAGGTCAAACACAAACTTAGATTGTGATCGTTAATTTTCTTTGTCATTTTGGAAGCTTGCATCAGTGTAACCCTTTACACCCAACTCTTCGTCATTGCCATAACCAAGGAACCGATCCTTTTTAGTGCTTCTCAAGTACTTAAGGATGTTCTTTATGGCAGTCTAGTGGCCTTCACTAGGATCTGACAGATATCCTCTCGTCATGCCTAATACATACGAGACAATGGGATAAGTACATTATGATAGATCTAATTGTGAATGCATATGGAATCTTGCTGATGTTTTCCCATTTTTCAGAAGAATTGGGACACTTGACTCTTAAGAGACTAATTCCACATAACATGGATAGATTTTCTCCCATTAGTCATGCATGCTTAACCCCTTCAGCATCTTGTCAATGTATGTGTTCTTTCTTAGGTCAAGAAGCTTTCCAGATCTATCTCCATATATATCTCAATTCCTATCACATAGGATGCTTCTCCTAAACCCTTCATAGAGAAGGTACTTTCCTGTCAATTTTTTATATTTGTAGTATAAGGATGTTGTTCACCATCATCATGTGGAATATAATTATGCTCCCACTAAATTATTATAATCACAATTTTCATCTTCGTCTGAATAAACTCAAACTCTTTGACTATCTTGTCAAATAGAGGAATCTAGCTCTGAGATGCTTGCTTCAATCCATAGATTGACCTATGTAGCTTATAGACTCTATTTGTAATAATTGGATTTATAGAACCTTTCAACTATATCATGTACACATCCTCATAAGCATTTTCCTTAAGGAATGTGGTTTTAACATCCATATATCAAATCTCGTAGTCGTAATGGGATGCAATGGAAAGAATGATAATGATGGATTCAACCATGGAAAGTAGTAAAGATTGCATCATGTTCAACATCTTGAACTAGATTGAAACCCTTTTCAACTAATATGCTCTTATAGGTTTTTACACTACCATACATGTTGGTCTTTCCTCAAAGACCCAAATGCACCCTATGGGTTGTATCTCTTCAAGTGGATCCACCAAGGTCATACCTCGTTGGTTTACATGGAGTCCATCTTTGATCCCATGGCCCTCAAGCCATTTCTCAGACTATGGTTCCTCAATAGCTTCTAGGTAGGTTGTTTACTTATCATTTATGATCAAATCATCACCTTCTTGAGTGATAAGATATGATAATCTTTCAAACTCAAGGTGTGTTCTATTAGAACTAGGAGTTTTGTGTGTCACATAAGGAACTTGAGATTCCACAACAATTTGTGATTCTCATTGTTCCCACTGTACCTCTTTAGGTTCAATGTTTACTTTTTGGTCTCAAACTTTTTGAGCTCTACTTTTCTCTCACTAAATCCTTTGGAATAAAATTCTTCTTCACGATTACATCCATCCTAGAAATAAAACATTTTGTTGTCAGGTTGTAATATAAAGTAGTGCTCAACAAAAAAACATTTATGTGATTTGTAGACGAAGCCCAAGAAACTTTTTTCTTATATAAGCTTTCATTTCTAATCCTTATAAAAGACATATCAAGACACTTCCCATGTCATATGTCATATGATGTATTTTGAACCATTTCACACGGTACATCATTTAGTGCAAAGCATGTGCCCAGAAGGAATTGGAAGATTAGCTAGATTCATTGATAATTGCACCAGGACTAACATGGTGTGATTCCTTCTTTCTGATATACTATCATGATACACTATCATTGTCTTTTAGGTGGAGTTCATCATGACACATTATCATGCTCTCCTAGATGGTCCTCAAACTCTTAGTTCAAATATTTACACATTGATCATATCTAAGTGTTTTAATAATTATACCAAGTGGGTTATGTACTTCATTCATTATCTTCTTGAATACTTCAAGATATTTAGACTTGTATTTCATTAAATACAATCTACCATATTTACTAACATCATCGATAAATATAATAAGGTACTATTAACCACCTCTAGCATTTATTCTAAAAGGTCTATATACATTAATATGTATGACCCCTAGTAGAATAGTCGCTCTCCCTCTACATCTAGTGAAGATGCTTTTGTCATATTGCCCAATAAATAAGGTGTTCGTGTTTCTATTGGTTCAATAACCAAAAGAGTATAGATAACCATCATTATGAACTCTAGAAATGCATTTCTCATTTACGCGCTCTAGATGACAATGTTATATGTATTCATTGTTTGAGTCAATGATTCATTCAATATATGTGTCATACACATTTGTCTCTACAACTATCTAGTATAGATTATGAGAGATAGGGCACCTCCACATAAGATCTCATCTTTCAAAATGAAACATAAATATATTCATAATAATCTTGTCTACAAGATGCATGATGTTTTCATCAATTGTAGGTACATAATAGCAATTCACTAATTATATTACATGCCCATTAGACTGAATGATATATTCCAACTATAGTGGCAACAACCCTTGCTCTGTGCAGTTCTAGCTTACTTCTTCTCAGGTCCTAAAGTGAAGATATCTATCTCTTTCTTCTTCTTCCTTAGTTTCTTTAAGTGTAAAGGACATGTTCCTTTTGCACTTACCTTTCTCCTCATTTTGAGTCCAGAAGACTTGAACTTTAGCATAGCCTCAGAACTCCTCTTGACCTCGCCTTTGTCATTAGACCTCACTCTTCTGATCATCATCACATGTTTGTCCTTCTAAATTCTTTTTTTAGGGCATTTATCAACATGCCAAGTAATTGACAACGATTTGGCCAAGTTACTCAACTAGTAACACTTGATAATTATTGGGCATATGATTCAGGTAACGGTTGCATAATCATATCCATAGTCAACTCTTGACTTAAAGGAAATCCCAGTCTCACTAGATTGTCCACATGCCCAATCATATTTAACACATGAGACTCTATTGGGTCTCCTTCTGTCACTTTGTACTCAAACATCACTTTAGAAACATTATACATTTCATATTTTACATGATTCTTAAGATGTGTTCCCATCTCGAAAATGTTCATAGTTTTATGCTTCTTATGCAACTCATAGTTCATAGTTTTATGCGTCTTTAGAATAAGGTCCTTAATGGCTAAGGCATTATTGGCATGCTTCCAATAAGCATCCACCTCAGCCATAGGCGCATCAGGAGCAGGTTCCTCTGGCACTGGTGTATCCATGACATAGAGTTTATACTCATTATTGAGAAACCTTCTCAAAGTTTAGAACCAGACATGGAAGTTTGTCACGTTGATTTTGTCCTTCTTAAGAACTGATCGCCATGATGATTTGTTTGCCATTTGTTTCTACAAAAGAAATTTGCAACTTTAGTAAAAATATTTTGATTTGAGTTGATTTGGTAATTTTGACGATATTAATAAGGCTTTTAATTAATCACCACTCCCAATACTTTGTACAAATTGATATCCCTCACTACTAATTTAGAAGATTACAATGTACAACATTCTAGTGATCCAAGATCCAAAATAATTACGTTAATACCCAACCAACGCTAGCACTCATAACCAGTTATTAAGGTGGACAACATTTTCCAATTACATCTCATGCAATTCTTATATAGATGGTATACACAACTCTTTGTCACAGTCAATCTCTATGCTTCTAGGCACTTAATCCTATTAAGATCACCTATTTAAGCCTAAACCATAAGCCAACACGATAGAATATGTACCTTGCTAGGGCAAACCAACATATTTAGCATCACACTTCCACGAAATGGATAATGCACCACACTAGAGTGTGCCCACACTTAGTCAAATAAGATTTTCATGTGTGTTGATTATGGAAAGCATCTTAGACTTAATATTTACTGAGGGATTTTATATAAGTACATATACACATCCAATCACCACATACTTATGTATCATATACATGCTATAACCACAAATGAAAAACATACAATCATAAATATACGAGCAATGGCTATGGTCATACTAATGTAATTCCTTGGAGCCACAAAGAAATCCTAACACCTAAGGTCCACATTATATGTACAACTTGTATATCAAAAATCTATGTTGGAATCAGTATGGGTCAATTAGTTCAACTCTTGAGCCAACCGACTAGCCTCCTGCTTGGTCGGTTGGTTCTGGAATTGATCGTTTGGTTTTTTGGTTCAAGCAATGTTTAGATGCTTCTAGTAGATCGGTTGGGCCACCAATCGATTGGCTCCTCCTATTGTTTGGCCTCCTTGGTCCTCTAACTGTTCAATTCGTTGTCTGGGTCGGTCGGTTTGTCTGGTGCAAAACGTCTTCTCATGAAGAAACATAAATTAAACATGTCATATTCCATATTACATTATAAAAGGAAAGATCTCGAGTTACATTTGAGGGGAATATAGCAAGAGGAGCATTAATTTACATTTGTAAAGGAGGGAAGAGGCTCAGTATGCAAATTGAATAGCAACAGAAAATAAACCAAACAACCAAGCATACAATCGACATGGATTTTGGCCATAACCATGCATACATCCACCATCAAAATACTTTTAGGGTGACACGTATAGATTTCACATATAAAATATCATACATACATAGATACATACATACATACATACATACATTCATACATACATATTTGTGGGATTGTATGTGGTATGTAATCAAATATACACATTAATCAATTTAATATTTTCATCATATGATATAAAATAAATTTGATCACATCGAATTAAATCCATGGTACACTATAAATTGATGTGGCTCTAAATACCACTATTGGGTAATCGGGGCAACAAATAAGGTAGCAAAAACAAAAATTCTAATACTTAATTCCTAAACCAGTAGATCGTGTCAACAACAATGTATCTAGGAAAGAGGGTTACAGGAGATATCCTAATCCTGAAGCAAATCCAACGATTACCCTTGTAGTAGTGTGCTTCTTCTTCAAGCAGCATCAAGTAGTCATCAACAATGGCTTCCTAGTGCAACACCACATACGAAGGTTGACCGTGTCCTCCTAGAGGATGGCAAATGTAAGGCCCCTAAACTTGCTTAATGAGTTGAATAAGCTTAATTATCATAATTGAATTCTTATAACCCTAATCTAACCTTTTAATATTCTTTGAAATCATAATATAAATTTAAGTTTCAAATTTGGTCCAATTTGGACACTGTTTGAGCAAGTTATACAATTTTATGCACATTTTGGAATTTTATGCAATTTACCCTATTGAGAGGTTTTCTTTGCAATTTATCATTTGAATTGTGTTCCTTGTATATTCTCTCATCATTCTTGAGCTTGTTCATCCATGGGGAACCTATTTAAACCTTGGTTTGAAGGTATTTTCCTCAAGGGTATTTTAGGGTTTACCCCTTCATGGATGTGCTACATTTAGTAGCTATCAACTAATGAATGATTTTTTTGCTTGAAAATTCAAGAAACGAGGGATACGTATGTCTCTATGGATGGTGGGGGAGCTTCTTGTGTGTGTTATTGTATATTATTAATAGTTTAAGTCCATGGACACTTGGAAAGATACTAGAACTTCAACTTTTTTTCTTTTTCTTTATCTTAAAGTTTCATATACTTATCCCTAAGCACCAAAATGATCCATTTGCTCTACACCACTTCCCTCCTTCTACAAACCACGTCCTCCCTCAATGCTTATGTGAATTTTCTGTCCAAGGAAGACGAAAGAGGGGATCTTCTTGGAAAAAGAATCTGGGGTTGCAATTGACTTCCTTTTAGGATTTAAAAAGGTTCCTTCTAGTGATGTTGACCTAAAAGAGTAATAATCCCCTTCTTTACTCCATTTATTTCTTTGGTATCCTTCCTCCTACTTTTCTCCAGGTCGGAACCTTGCTTTTCCATGGTAGAAATTGCTCTAAATCTCTAAAACTCGATCGTTCTTGCTCCATATGCTTAGGGTTTCTTCAAATGATGAAGAAAGGTGCTAGATGGACGAGTTCATAGCTTATGGTTGGATTCCCTACCCTACCTTCTCATGTTTTCTTCTATTTGGGAGTATATCTTCTAATTAGAGGTAAGTTTTATAACTTTCTCTACGTTTATTGCTTACCATAAGCTTTCTAGCTCATGTTCTTGCTTGAAATGATGATCCATGCACTAAAAAGCTATGCTTGACTTGGATTTCGATTTTTATAATGTTCCATGTTCTTATTTCAGTTCTAGATGAACTTGTATTCATGTGTATGTTATTCCTAAGGTATAATATGTCTTGGAGCATGTTGGTTTGACAACCGATGGTGCTAAACACCTATCAAACAATGGTCAATTTTAGGGCTTAAAGCTGATTTTTTCTATAAACCATGACCCGATGATGGTACCATTGCAACAACCCTATGGTGTTGTCTTCATGACAACTAACGGTCAGGATCAAAGGTGTCAGATGATGGTTACAACCTATGGTCACCCCCTTAGGTTAGGTTTTGGATCAATTAGAAGTTTAATGATCAACCATTAAGTACCCTACTGATGTTATCAATCAATGATGACATTAGCTTAATATTTGATGTTGATTAATGAATATAGTGTTGATCTAACAACCTATGGTGAGTTAATGGTCACTAATGATGGTGTATTAGGTCTCTAAAACCTATGGTGAGTTAAGCATTGTATTTGTAACATCAATTAATCCTTAGACCAATGGATTCTTGGGTCACTTGATGCAATGGTCAGACCTATACTATAATTGATGGTTTTAACATATGAACTTGACCCAATGGTCAAGATTTAATACTTATTCCTCCAATAAAGTGGAATGATGGCTAATGTAATATGTTTGTCCTAATAATGTGATTTATATGGTTTCCTTTATATGATCAACTTAAGGAGCTTACTTGTTGACAATGGATGGCTTGTTTTAAATGAATAGTCGATTGTGCGTTTTACCCTACTCTCAGTGGAATTTTTTGTGTTGTTAATCAAGGGATGTCTAGGGTTAGATGGTGACTCTTTCTAGATCACAAATCAAGGACTTCATAGGTGGTTTATCCAAGGTGTTTACTTATGTAAACAACCAATGGTCTTACCTTTTAAACATCCAATGGTTCTAGGTGACATTGTGGTATGGTGATATGGGTTGAATGGTGATGGAACAAATGGAGGGTTACCCTTAATAAGGTAGTCTTACCTATTCACTCATATGACTGGAAGGGATGATAATCATATTGTGTTGATATGTAACCCTAATGAGGTATAGCTTGTTATACCTAGCTTTAGTATAACTAAATGATGGTAATTGGGTATGAATATTCCTTGAATGACATACAATCATGGAGTACTCTTTTATTGTTGTTGAAAACTTAGTATACTATAACCTGATGGTTACACCTTGATTTATGTGTGGATTCATACTTGAGAATAGTATGGAATGTGATGGTGATGCTTCACCTTATTCATCCATGATCCAATGGGGATGTCGTGAGTTAGGGTTTGGGTATAAGTGTTGATTAGTAACATTGATATAATTTATCATGTTGAACCTAACTCTAATGCAAATAGATAAAGATGAGCATACATGTTTAACATTCTTACATGATGGAATGATGGTGGAATAACCTCCTTAACATGATCATAACCTTAATGTGTTAATTGGTGGTTATCATAGCCACATGGTTGATAATTTCTTATGCTAAATATGTGCACTATGAATATGATGAGTGTTAATCATATCTAGATTCCTTGCATGTTGATGTAATAAAGGAATGTTCTTAATGTTAATATAACCCTTCTATGATTGATTACAAATATATCCTAGCTCGTTAATGCAATATTGTGCTGATCTAGTGTATTATATGTAAGTGATGTTGTTCATCCTTGTTATAAGGCATGGAAAGATAATGATGATCTTGCATGGAATAGTATGATGGTCTTAATGACCTTTGGGCATGGTTGAGCCCTGAATGAGGTGTAATCCTCTTGCGTTGATAAGGTTTGATACCCTATGATATTGTGAAAAGGATTTATATCTTGTGATAGTATGATGACTAGTGTGGTCTCATGAATGACAAGTGAATAGTACCATGTGATGATGAGATGAGAAATTATGTTTCACATATTTTATATCTTTTAAAAGTTGTGATATTTATATGCTTTCTAGAAGTGAATTAGGGTTTGTATGTCCACTTGTTTAATGCAGCCTTCATTTACCCAATTGGCATAATTAATCAAGTGCAACTCTAATCATGTAGTGCCCTGTGTCGTAGAGCCATCTTCAGTGTCAGAACTTGCTGGATGGTGAAACGAGTATTCCTAAGGAAAACTTAGAGTGCATACTATTTATTATGTAGGGGTGGTAGGTTGAGGATATATCCTTATCATCCACAATACAGATTGTGGAGGATGGCTATGGTCATGCTTCATACATCTGATGTGATTGAGAATGGTTGTGGTCATGTCTTGGTGATTATAACATGATGTGATTGGAGGATAGCTGTGATTGTACCTCAGTGATTGGGTTTGAATACCCTAGATGCTAGTGTTGTGACCTATACCAAGGTGTGCTAGTTACAATACCTTATGTCATTGTCGTGGCAGATTTGACTAATATGTCACTGTCGTTTTACTCGTACTGACCGAGGGGAAGAGATCTTAGGATACCGACACTCCTAGATCTTGTACGAAACAGAATAGCCCTTCGTAGGGATTGGTTGGACTTTGAATGGTACGATTCAAATTCCCCAGGGCATAATAAAAGATGTAATATAGTCGTGTATCATATTTGTTGAGGTTATACACGACCTTTTACATTGGATGGTAACCCTTGTTTGTTATCTTTACATAAAGATGATGCTTAGTGCAATTAAGAGATAGTAGATA
This sequence comes from Alisma plantago-aquatica, assembly GCA_963693085.1. NCBI lineage: Eukaryota > Viridiplantae > Streptophyta > Magnoliopsida > Alismatales > Alismataceae > Alisma > Alisma plantago-aquatica. The sequence goes on from OY856409.1 coordinate 553,966,868, forward strand.
TACTTAGGTTGTAGATATGCATAAGATTATAGATGCATACATACAATAGCCATGATTATGTTGATAACTATATTGTTATAATCATTATGCTAGCTATCTCATGTTGTTAGTTATGTTTAGCATGCTAGCCATGCCTTTGTAACTAGAGATGCATATACTGCTAATCATGCTTATCTAGATAGTTGTGCTTATGTTGTTAGCTCTTCTTATGATGTTGATATGTTCAACCAATTAGACATGATCATGTGGTTAGCTATGCTTTGTTACTAGACTTGCTCATGATGCTAGATATGCATATGCTACTGAATTGCTTATATTGTCAACAAGATAAAGGATGATAGTCTGCTAATGATGATAGTTATTATCTGCTTCTTTATGTATTTTGTTAATCATCAGTACTGCTGAGCTTATTTGTTATATCTGATTAAAGTGCTTAACTGTTTAATTACATAAAAATGTTACAATCAATAAATGTTGTCGGAGGTTATATCTCTTGCTGGGACATGGGTCTCACCCTTGTGGTTTGCCACATCTTTTTAGGTAACTGACAGTGACGACAACAGAACCATGGAAGTAAAGAGGAGCTATAGTAATGAATCTTTGAGAAAGTTGATTAGATGTCTAGTATGTCCTAGAGTCGTCCATGTACTCTCAGGTCTGGGCAAGAAAAGTGTATATATGGTGTTTCAAACGAATTGGAATTTTGTTAGCATGTTAATGCATGTTTGTGTGCCATATACAAATATTGTTATCTTGTGTATATATGTTGTGGCTAAGGCAACAGAACAATTTATATCAAATTCTTGGCATAGTATGGATATAAGAAAGATGTTGGGCTCTTATACAAATGTTCCTGAGCAGGTGCTGAAGTTAAAATTGGTTTTAATTTACCCATATTTTGGGTATGTGGTTAATTAGTGATTGACTGTGCTTTATGTTTTGAGTAATCTCATTTAGTGTAACGGGTTCTCACAAGTTGGTATCAGAGCTTTAGGTTCACTGAGTCTACATGGAAACTAGGACTTAGGACTAGGATGATGTCAAAATTAGGAATATGACATAAAAATATGGTGCATACTGCATCTTAGCATTTGGGTGCCCTGGCCAGATATTCAATTATTGAAGAAAGGTAAGTATGGAACCCTTAGATTGTTATCTTTTTTATTACTCTAATCAAGTACTCATTTTGAGACAATCTAAAGAGCATAATGAATAAGAAATCATGGTGTGAATATCTAAGTCCTGCCTTAAACAAGATGAGAATTGCATCATAATCTATCAAAACTTGAATTGTTGGTAACTATAAGAGAAAGATACAACACCATGAAATTTAAATATGAATCCAAATAATCAAAAAAGGAGTTCTTGAAGATGAAATTCAAGAAGATAATAAAGTAAAAGACAGATAAGTTTGTTCTTATAAAGTGATTCAAGGTATGAAATTCACATAAGATGGAGAGAAATCCTATGATAAGTATAAAATGAAAAGATGAATGGGAACAATGACAAAGAAATAAGGTGGAACCTGAGTTAATCTTAGACAAACCTATGTGTGTAAGAAAGTCTTAATGTAAAATCAGAATGGCATGTGAAAGAAATTAAGGGAGATGATCCATGTTTAATGAAGAAAATGTGGAATATGATGATTTACCTATTGATAAGTGGTTAAAAAACATTATAAAATAAGAGAACATACCCAAGTGTGATAAATAGTCATCAAGGAAGGAGTAATGAGATATGTTAATCATGATGATTCCTATGCTAATGGCAAGGAACCCAAAATGAAAAAGGTAAAATGATACATAAGAAGTTGTAACCTTCATAATGAAAATAAAATACCTTTTTACTAGTGACCCTTGAACAATGTTGCTATGATGTAGGAAGTGTGTTTCCCTTTGTGTATTTCCTTTCTATGGCAAATCTTTCAAGTGGATCATTACCACTTGGTATGTCAGGATTCATTGTAAACATGAGGTTGGTTGGCTTGTTATAGAAGAAGGTTGCTTGGACTATGGTTCCAAGATCATAAAGTTTGTGTGAGTTTTCTTTTGAGCCTTCCAATAATTTGGAAGACTCCTCTTATATGTTTTGAAATTTATTATGTTGGTAAAAGTAGATGAGATAAGGATGTGAGTTCCTTATAGTACATGAGGTGGATACCAAGGTAATGAATCCTAGTATCCAATATGTATCAACAGTATGGGAAGTATGTGAAGGTTGGAGAGGTTTACTAAATGAACATATCAAGTATTCCTCGCCCTTAAAGAGAGGGAGAGAGATTTTATGATGACCCTATAAATGTTGTTTGGAAGGAAAAACAAAAGTGATTCTATAATGTTGTGTATGGTTCAGTGATAGTTGGGTAAGACCACTATTAAGGATAGATGGTTTGTAGATCAGTAGACATGTGATAACGTGTTCCTTTAAGATAAATTTGTGATCAAATACCAATGCATAAGAGTTAGATTGTATGACATAATTCACATGACCATGATGAGTTTAGAGTTATGTCCTTTAGACTAACCAATGTACAAATAGAATTTATGAATAGGAGGAACAGAGTGTTCCAGTCATGTCATATAAGTTATATCAAGCTTTAAATGATGACATGTCTTCAAATATGGTCAAAAATATGATCAATATTTCTTCAAAAATCTTAGGGTTTCCAAAGCAACAATAGCTATGAGATAAGTTGAACAAGAGTGAGATGGGGTTGATTAAGTGTCTTTATGAGATCATGATATGTCTTCTAAGTAGGTTGTGTAGATCCTAATAAGGTGAAGATAGTGTTGTTGTTTCACCCCTAATAAGGTTGCCTAGGAATGTTGTTTCCTTGTATGGAATAATAGGTGTCAGTGTTAGCATTTCTTTTGATGCTGAAAAAGAACTGACAAGTGTTCCAGTTTTAGTGTATCTAGAAAAGAAAAAAAGGATGGACACATTACCTTTTTTATGCTTCAAGGAATGGTATGGAACACATGGCATGATTGGGAAAAATCTAGAAAGTATGACTTTTCAGTAATGTGTTGATACAATAGATATAATTTTAGGATGGTATCTAGAATTTAAAGTTGAACATTACTACTACAGTTGTACATATGACACAACAAGTTTCTACATTCCATATTGAGAATGCCTTCTTAGGTGGGGGTTTTTGTGCTGACCCAAGAAGAGATATGTATGAATGATGTGACATCACCATGATATGCAAGTAACCATATGAAGGTAATAAGATGAGGTTCAAAGGAAGTACCCATCTTTGTTTACCTTAGATTTCAGGGGCGAAATCCCTGTTAAGGGTTTATAGTTGTAAGGCCCCTAAACTTGCTTAATGAGTTGAATATGCTTAACTATCATAATTAAATTCTTATAACCCTAATATAACCTTTTTAAATTCTTTTAAATTATAATATAAGCTTAAGTTTCAAATTTGGTCAAATTTGGACACTGTCTGAGCAAGTTATGCAATTTTATGCACATTTTGGACTTTTCAGTAATTTACCCAATTGAGAGGTTTTCTTTACAATTTATCACTTGAATTATGTTCCTTGGATATTCTCTCATCATTATTGATATTTTTGAGCTATGGGGAACCTATTTAAACCTTAGTTTGAAGGTGTTTTCCTCAAGGGTATTTTAGGATTTACCCCTTCATGGATGAGCTACCTTTAGTAGCTATCAACTAATGAATTATTTGTTTTGCTTGGAAATTCAAGAAATGAGGGATAATAATGCCTCTATGGAATGTGGGTGAGATTCTTGTGTGTGTGCTTGTATATTCTTAATAGTTTAAGGCCATGGACACTTGAAAAGATACTAGAACTTCAAGTTTTTTCTTTTTCTTTATCTTAAAGTTTCATATACTTATCCCTAAGCACCATAACGAGACATTTACTCTCCACCACTTCCCTTCTTCTACAAACCTCATCCTCCCTCTGTGGCTTGTCCAAGGAACAAGAAAGAGGGGATCTTCTTGGAAAAAGAATCTAGGGTTGCAATTGACTTCCTTTTAGGATTTAAAAAGCTTCCTTCTAGTGATCTTGATCTAAAAGAGTCAGAATCCCCTTCTTTCCTCCATTTATTTCTTTTTTATCCTTCTTCCTACCTTTCTACAGGTTAGAACCTTTCTGTTCCATGGTATAAATTGCTTTAAAGCTCTAAAACCCTATCGTTCTTGCTCCTTATGCTTAGGGTTTGCTCATTTGATGAAGAAAGGTGCTAGATGGACGAGTTCACAACTTATGCTTGGATTCCCTACCCTACCGGCTTGTGTTTTATTCTGTTTGTTAGTGTATCTTCTAATGATAGGAAAGTTGTATAACTTGCTCCATGTTTATTGCTTACCATAAGCTTTCTAGTTCATGTTCTTGCTTGAAAATGATGATCCATGCACTAAAAAGCTATGCTTGACTTGGATTTCGATTTTTATAATGTTCCATGTTCTGATTTCAGTTCTAGATGAACCTGTATTCATTTTTACGTTATTCCTAAGGTATAATATAACTTGGATCAGGTTGTTTTGACAACTGATGGTGCTAAACACCTATCAAACAATGGTCAATTTTAGGGTTTAAAGCTGATTTCTTCTATATACCATGACCCGATGATGATACCATTGCAACAACCCTATGGTGTTGTCTTCATGATAACTGGTGGTCGGGATCAAAGGTGTCAGATGATGGTGAAAACCTATGGTCACCCCCTTAGGTCAGGTTTTGGATCAATTAGAAGTTTAATGATCAACCATTAAGTACCCTACTGATGTTATCAATCAATGATGACATTAGCTTAATATTTGATGTTGATTAATGAATATAGTGTTGATCTAACAACCTATGGTGACTTAATGTTCACTAATGATGGTGTATCAGGTCTCTACAACCTATGGTGAATTAAGCATTGTAGTTGTAGCATCAATTAAGACTCAGACTAATGGTTTCTTGGGTCACTTGATGCAATGGTCGAACATATACTGTGATTGATGGTTTTAACATATGAACTTGACCAAGTGGTCAAGATTTAATGCGTATTCATCCAATAAAGTGGAATGATGGCTAATGTAATATGTTGGTCCTAATAATGTGATTTATACGGTTTCCTTTATATGATCAACTTAAGGAGCTTACTTGTTGACAATGGATGGCTTGTTTTAAATGAATAGTCGATTGTGCATTTTACCCTACACTCAGTGGAACTTTTTGTGTTGTTAATCAAGGGATGTCTAGGGTTAGATGGTGACTATTTCTAGAGCACAAATCAAGGACTTCATAGGTGGTTTATCCAAGGTGTTTACTTATGTAAACAACCAATGGTCTTACCTTTTAAACATCCAATGGTTCTGGGTGACATTGTGGTATGGTGATATGGGTTGAATGGATGGAACAAATGGAGGGTTACCCTTAATAAGGTAGTCTTACCTATTCAGTCATATGACTAGAAGGGATAATAAGCATATTGTGTTGATATGTAACCCTAATGAGGTATAGCTTGTTATACCTAGCTTTAGTATAACTAAATGATGGTAATTGGGTATGAATTTTTCTTGAATGACATACAATCATGGAGTACTCTGTTACTGTTGTTGAAACCCTAGTATGCTATAACCCAATGGTTACACCTTGATTTATGTGTGGCTTCATACTGGAGAATAGTATGGAATTTGATGGTGATGCTTCACCTTATGCATCCATGATCTAATGGGGATGTCGTGAGTCAGGGTTTGGGTATGAGTGTTGATTAGTAACATTGATATAATTTATCATGTTAAACCTAACTCTAATGCAAATATATAAATATGAGTATTCATGTTTAACATTCTTATATGATGGAATGATGGTAGAATAACCTCCTTAGCATGATCATAACCTTAATGTGTTCATTGGTGGTTGTCATAGCCACTTGGTTGATACTTTATTATGCTAAACATGTGCATTATGAACATGATGAGTGTTAATCATATCTAGATTCCTTGCATGTTGATGTAATAAAGGAATGTTCTTAATGTTAATATAACCCTATTATGATTGTTTATGAATATCTCCTAGCTCGTTAATGCAATATTGTGCTGATCTGGTGTATTATATGTAAGTGATGTTGTTGAGCCTTGTTATAAGGCATGGAAAGATAATGATGATCTTGTAGGGAATAGTATGATGGTATGAATGACCTTTGGGCATGGTTGAACCCAAATGAGGTGTAATATTCTTGTGTTGATAAGGGTTGATACCTTGTGATATTGTGCAAAGGATTTATATCTTGTGATAGTATGATGACTAGTGTGGTCTCATGAATGGCAAGTGAATAGTACCATGTGATGATGAGATGAGAAATTATGTTTCACACATTTTATATCTTTTAAAATTTGTGATATTTATATGCTTTCTAGAAGTGAATTAGGGTTTGTATGTCCACTTGTTTGATCCAGCCTTAATTTACCCAATTGGCATAACTAATCCAGTGCAACTCTAATCATGTAGTGCCTTGTGTCGTAGAGCCATCTTCAGTGTCAGAACTTGTTGGATGGTGATACGAGTATTCTTAAGAGAAACTTGGATCACATAGTATTGAGTATGTGGGGGTGGCAAGTTGAGGTTATATCCTTGTCATCCACAATGCAGATTGTGGAGGATGGCTATGGTCATGCCTCATACATCTGATGTGATTGATAATGGTTGCAGTCGTGTCTTGGTGATTATAACATGATGTGATTAGAGGACAATTGTGATTGTACCTCAGTGATTGGGTTTGAATACCATAGATGATAGTGTTGTGACCTATACCAAGGTGGGCTAGTTATATGACTACACATCATTGTGGTGGTAGCTTTGACTGATATGTCACTGCCTTTTTACTCATACTGACCGAGGGGAAGAGATATTAGGATATTGGCACTCCTAGATCTCATACAGAACCGAATAGGTTGGTTGGACTTTGAATGGTACGATTCAAATTCCCCAGGCCATAATAAAAGATGTAATATGGTTGTGTAGCATATTTGTTTAGTGTTATACACGACATTTCACATTGGATGATAACCCTTGTTTGTTATCTTTACATAAAGATGATTCTTAGTGGAATTAAGAGATAGTAGATATACTTAGGTTGTGGATATGCTTAAGATTGTAGATGCGTACAAATAGTAGCCATGATTATGTTGATAATTATACTGCTACTACTGATTATAATCATGATGGTAGCTATCTCATGTTGTTAGTTATGTTTAGCATGCTAGTCATGCCTTTGTAACTAGAGATGCATATACTGCTAATCATGTTTATACAAATAGTTGTGCTTATGTTGTTAGCTCTTCTTATGATGTTGATATGTTCAACCAATTAGACATGCTCATGTTGTTATCTATGCTATGTTACTAGACTTGCTCATGATGCTAGATGTGCATATGCTATTGAATTGCTTATATTGTCAATAAGATAAAGGATGATAGTCTGGCTAATGATGATAGTTATTATCTGCTCCTTTATGTATTTTGTTAATCATCGGTACTGCTGAGCTTATTTGTTATATTTGATTAAACTGCTTAAATGTTTTATTACTTAAAAATGTTGTAATCAATAAATGTTGTTGGAGGTTATATCTCTTGTTGGGACATGGGTCTCACCCTTGTGGTTCACCACATGTTTTTAGGTAATCAACAGTGATGGCAACAGAACCATGGAAGTAAAGAGGAGCTATGGTAATGAATCTTTGAGAAAATTGATTAGATGTCTAGTGTGTCCTAGAGTCGTCCATGTACTCTCAAGTCTGGGTAGGAAAAGTTTGTATATGGTGTTTCAAACGAATTGGAATTTTGTTAGCATATTAATGCTTGTTTGTGTGGCATATATAAATATTGTTCTCCTATGTATATATGTTGTGGCTAAGGCGATAGAACAATTTGTATCAAATTCTTGGCATAGTATGGATATAAGAAAGATGTTGGGATCTTATGCAAATGTTCTTGAGTGGGTGATGATGTTGAAATTGGTTTTAATTTACCCATATTTTTGGGTATGTGGTTAATTAGTGATTGATTGTGTTTTATGTTTTGAGTAATCTCGTTTAGTGCAATGGGTTCTCACAGTAAAGGTCTCCACGCCTCTGCATAGTCCACACAGAGCATCAGGAACTCCACATTACACTATCAGAGCCTATGGGAAGGAGTTTTCCCTTTGAACGTCAACCTACTAGGGCTGATTTGCTCTCCCTATTCTCTCTCCCTAGTTGTCCCTCCCTTTTATGGGGACTTGCTCGGGCTCTCTTAGTTACCACAACTAGAGAGGACAAAAATTGTCACAGCTTGTTGTTGTGTCTTTGAAAGCCTAAACTGTCCTCCCCTCTTATATAGGATGGCTAAGGTTAGGGTTTCCGGTTCATCTGGAGTCAAAGAGATTGAATTTCATGAATTTTCTAAAAGCTAAGTATGGTGAACCGGTCAGTTCATAGGTGAACTGACCAGTTCAACCCTTGAACCGGACAGTTCACTAGCTTTCCTATTTTCAATCACATTGGCATTCATTATTTTATTAATGCACAACATGACATCAACATCAATCATCGATCTAATCATATTGATCATTGAATTGGGTAATCTAGATGATGAACCAGTCATTTCACTTTTGAAATGGTCGTTTAATTTCATGAAACGGTCATTTCATTTTTGAAATGGTCATTTAATTTCATGAAACGGTCGTTTCACTTGTGAAATGTTTGTTTCATTTGTGGAATGGTCATTTCATTTTCCAACTCAGCCAATATACAATCAACGTTGTTCAAATTGAATACCTAAATAGATTACTAAACAAATTAAACCTTATTCGGGAGTAAACTCCTTTTCTAGGTGCATCCTATGTGTGTGACTTTATTGATCACAAAGTACGTTGGTAGTGAATGTCCATAACCAATTTATGACATCACAAGCAATGAGCGGTATCTAGAAACACATCATTGCTACCCAAGTAATTGGAAATTTGGAGAACAACTTCAACCTAGAATTTGTGATCAATGTTATCGTGATCGTATAATTCCTTTATCTCTGATATCCAGATTGAACTCAAGGCATGGAATCGTCATCCTCTCAACATCCAATCCATGTTCCTTAAACTAGAGAAGACTATATGAGATGCATGTGAGTTCACATATCTTATATTGAGTCACATGAGTATGCCCACACATTTCTCAGTCTTTCTTATTAAGTGGCCTAGATATCAATCTCCTGTAGGAGGGACAAATCCCATCTACAACACTCACACTCAATCCCCATGTGTCATAATGCACCCAAGCATCACCTTTGTGGAAACCCTTATTCAAGGTCACATTGGATGATGTCAAAATACATCAAATGACATGTGATGAGTGCAATGACTTCAGGTCTAAGAACCACAATCACCATCATAACTATGAGTGTTTATTCTGACACCATTCAATGGTCTCCATGTATCACTCTCAAGGTAGTTCTATCTAGTACAATGTTCTCTAACAAGTACATGTGTGTTTGACTTGATATCACATATCATGACTAATAAGACTCTGTCATCTGTCAATACACACTCTAATCTTTTATATTACTATCATCTATTTTGCTTCCACAGTAATATCTGACTAGGGAAATAACAAGAGTGTATGCACTCTTATCATACATATGATCTCATTATTCAAGTCCTCATCCTGGATACATCTATTATGAGTAACATCATTCTTTAGACATCTATTATCTCTGTCTCATCATCTCATGATCGAGACAAACCTAATAGACATAATTACCTTTATCAATATCAAATTAAGTACATAATGTCCCATTACAATCATCATATGATTTGCTTTATGGGCTCACATACCAACAATACCTCGTTGGTTTACATGGACTCCATCTTTGATCCCATGGCCATCAATCCATTTCTCATAATATGGTCCCTCAATATCTTCTACGTAGGTTGTTGACTCATCATGTATGATCAACTCACTGCCTTCTTGAGTTATAAGATATCATAAATTTTCAAACTAAAGGCATGTTCTACTAGAACTATGTGTTTTGTTTGTTACATAAGGAACTTGAGATTCCAAAAAAATTAGTGATTCTCATTGTTCCCACTATACCTCTTTAGATTCAATGTTTCCTTATTGATCTCAATTTTTTTGAGTTAAACTTTTCTCCCACTTATTCCTTTGGTATTAAATTCCTTCGGGAATACAACCATCTTGGTAACAAAACATTTTGTTGTCATATTGGAATATAAAGTAGTGTTCAAGAAAACAACAGTTATGTGATTTGTGGACAAATCTCAAGAAACTATTTTCTTATATAATCTTTCATTCTTAATCCTTATAAAAGACATATCAGGACACTTCCCATGCCATATCTCGTATGGTGTCCTTGAACCATTTTATACGGTACATTATTTAGTGTAAAGCATGTACCCAGAAAGAATTGGAAGATTGGCTAGATTTATTGATAATCACGCCATGACTAACAAGGTGTGATTCCTTCTTTCTAATACACTATCATTGTGTTTCATGTGGAGTACATCATGATATAGTATCATGGCTTCCAAGAACATCCTCAAACTCTTGGTTCAAATATTTCCACATCGATCATATCGAAGTGTTTTAATAATTATACCAAGTGGGTTATGTACTTCATTCATGATCTTCTTAAACACTTCAAGAGATTCATACTTGTATTTCTCTAAATACAATCTACCGCATTTACTGAGATCATCAGTTAATATAATGAGATACTATTAACCACCTCTAACATTTATTCTAAAAGGTTTATATACATCAGTATGTATGAGCCCTAATAGAATAGTCGCTCTCCCACTACATCTAGTGAAGATGCTTTAGTCATACTTCCCAATAAATAAGAGTTGCATGTTTCTATTTGTTTAATAATCAAAAGAGTATAGATAACCATCATTATAGATTCTAGCAATGCATTTCTCTTTTACGCGCTCTAGATGACAATGTTATAGGTATCTATTGTTTGAGTCATCAAGTCATTCAAAATATGTGTCATACACATTTGTCTCTAAAACTATCGAGTATAGATTATGAGACATAGGGCACCTCCATATAATATCTCATCTTTCAAAATGAAATATTAATATATTCATAATATTCTTGTCCGTGCAAGATGCATGAGATTTTCATCAATGAAAGGTACATAATAGTAATTCACTAATTCTATTGTGTGCCCATCAAACTGAATGACACATTCCAACTGTAGTGGCAACAACCCTTGCTTTGTATAGTTCTATCTTACTTCGTCTCGGGTCCCAAAGTGGAGATCTCTATCTCTTTCTTCTTCTTCCTTAGTTTCTTTAAGTGTAAAGGACAAGTTCCTTTTTTGCTTACCTTTCTCCTCATTTTGAGTCCAGAAGACTTGGACTTCAGCTTAACCTCAGAACTCTTCTTGGTCTTGTCCTTGGCATTCAACCTCACTCTGTTGATCATAATTATAGGTTTGTCCTTCTCCATTCTCGATTTGGTATTTATCAACATGCCAAGTAATTCAGACAGTGATTTGGCCAAGTTACTCAAATAGTACCACTTGATAAACTGACTATATGATTCAGGAAACAATTACATAATCATATTTGGGGCCAACTCTTAACCTAAAAGAAATCCTAGTCTCACTCTGTATTCCACATGCCCAATCATATTTAACACATGGAACTCTACTGGGTCTCCCTCTATCAGTTTGTACTCAAATAGTGCTTTAGAGACATCATACCTTTCTTGTTTTACATGATTCTTAAGATGTGTTACTATCTCAAGAATGTCCATGTTTTCATAATGCTTATGCAACTCATAGTTCGTACAATAGCATAAGGTGCTTAATGTCTAAGGCATTGTTGGCATGCTTCCAATAAGCATCCACCTTAGCCCTATGCACATCAGGAGCAAGTTCCTCTAGCATTGGTGTATCCAAGACATAGATTTTATAATCATTATTGAGAACCCTTCTCAAAGTGCAGAACCAGTCATGGAAGTTTTTCATGTTTAGTTTGTCCTTCTTAAGAACTAATTGCAATGATGATTTGTTTTCCATTTGTTTCTACATAATAAATTTGCAACTTTCATAAAGACATTTTGATTTGATTTGATTTGATAAGTTTGAAAATATTAATAAGGCTTTGAACTAGTTATTATTTTCACTATTTTGTTCAAATTGATAGCCCTCACTACTAATTTGTAAGATTGCAGCTTACAACCTTCTATTGACCCGAGATCCAAAATAGTTAAGTTAATACCCAACCAATGTTGATGCTCATAACCAATTATTAAGGTATGCAACATTTGTCAATTGCATCTCATGCAATTCTTGGATGGAAGGTATGCACAACTCTTGATCATAGCCTATGTCTATGCTTCTAGGCACTTAATCCTATTAAGGTCGCCTAGTTAAGCATGACCCATAAACCAACATGATAGAATATGCATCGTGCTAGGGCAGACCCACATATCTACCATTACACTTCCACGAAATAGACAACGCACCACTCTACGGCGTGCCTATGCCTAGTAGATCAAGCTTTTCATGTGTGTTTATTATGGAAAGCATCTTAAACTTAATATTTATTGAGGGATTTTATATAAGTACATATACATATCCAATCACCACATACTTATGTATCATATAGATAATATAACCACAAATTAAAAGCATGTAATCAGAAATATACAAGCAATGGTTATGGCCATACTAATACAATTCCTTGGAGCCATAAGGAATTTCTACCACCAAAGGTTCACATCAAATGTACAACATATATATCAAAAATCTATGTTGGAAGCAATCTTGGTCGATCGATTCAACTCTTGAGTCGATCGTCTAGCCTCCTGGTTGGTTGGTTGCTATCTTGAATTGGTTGGCTGGTTTTTTATTCAAGTGATGTATGAACTCCTCCAGCCAATTAGTTGGACCAATAATCGGTCAGTTCCTCCTATCATTTGGCCCCTTTGGTCCTCCAGCTGATCAATTTGTTGTCTTAGTCGATTGGGTTGTCTGGTGCAGGATGTCTTCTCACGATGAAACATAAATTAAAACTATTTTATCCCATATTATATTGTGAAAGGGAAAATCTCGAGTTACATTCTAGGGGAATATATAAGAAGAGGAACATTAATTTACATGTATAGGAGGGGAGAGGCTCGGTATGCAAATCAAATAGCAACAGGAAATAAACCAAATAACTAAGCACACAATCCACATGGGTTTTAGCCATAACCATGATACATCCACCATCAAAATGCTTTCAGGATGATGCAGATAGATTTCATATATATATATATGTATATATATATATATATGGGGGTCGTATGTGGTATTTAATCAGATATGCACATTAATAATTTTCATATTCACATTGTCTGTAATATAATAAATCTATCACATCAATTTAAATCCATGATGCACTATAAATTGATGAGGCTCTGATACCACTGTTGGGTAATCGGGGCAACAAAGAAGGTTGCAGAAACAAAAAATTTAATACTCGATTCCCAAACCAACATATTGTGTCAACAACAATGTATCTAGAAAAGAGGGTTACAAGAGATATACCTGGTCCTAGAGCAAGTCCAATGACTATCCTTATAGAATTGTACTTGTTCTTGAAGAAGCACTTGAGTAGTCGTCAGCAACGGCCTCCTGGTACAACACCGTGGACGACGGTTGACGACGCCCTCCTAGCGGGTGGTAAAGGCATCCACGCCTCTAAGTAAGCGGACCACCAGGATCACCATGTTGCACTACCAGAGCCAAGGGGAGGAGTTTTACCTACAGTCATCAAGATACTAGGGTTGATTCAATCTCCCTATTGTTTTTCCCTTGGCGTCCCTCCCTTTTATGGGTAGAACTTGCTCGGGCTCTCTTGGTTACCACAACTAGAGAGGACAACAATTGTTAGAGCTTATTATTGTTTCTCTGAAAGTCTAGACCGCCCCCTCCCTTTTTATATAGGACAGTCAGGATTAGGGTTTCTAGTTCATCTGGGAGTCAAAGAGACATAATTTCATAAATTTTTTGGAAGCTACAAACATTGAACCAAACTGAACCGGTCAGTTCTATGAAACCCCTAACCTTGCTTAAAGTGTTGAACAAGCTTAATTATCATAATTGAATTCTTATAACCCTAATCCAGCCTTGTGATATGCTTTGAAATCATAAGAAAATATTAAATTTGGTCCAATTTGGACACTATTTGAGCAAGTTATGCAATTTTCTGCACATTTTAGACTTTTCTGCAGTTTACCCAATTGAGAGGTTTTCTTTGAAATTTATCACTCGCATTATTTTCCTTAGATATTTTCTTATCATTCTCGAGCTTGTTGATCCATGGGGTTCCTATTTAAACCTTTGTTTGAAGGTATTTTCCTCAAGGGTATTTTAGGGTTTACCCCTTCATGGATGAGCTACCTTTTGTAGCTATCAACTAATGAATTATTTGATTGGCTTGGAAATTCGAAAAAGGAGAGCTAAGTAGGTCTATATGAATGGTAGGGGAGTTTCTTGTGTGTGTGCTTGTATATTCTTAATAGCTTAAGGCCATGGACACTTGGAAAGATACTAGAACTTCAACTTTTTCTTTTTCTTTATCTAAAAGTTTCATATACTTATCCCTAAGCACCCAAATGAGCCATTTTCTCTCCAGAACTTCCTTATGCAAACCTCATTCCCACTCTATGTTGCTACGAATTTCCTATCCAAGGAAGAAGAAAGAGGGGATCTTCTTTGAAAAAGAATCTAGGGTTGCAATTGACTTCCTTTTAGGGTTTAAAACACTACTACAGAAACAACGTTCAACGTCGCTTTTAGAGGCCTCGATTTTTTAGTAAAACAGACGATGTTAACATTAAACGTCAGTTAATAAGGACATTCGACGTCTATATTTGAAGATCAGCCAGACATGGGTATCGCTTTTCATTCAGTGTCGATTGAAGAAAAGAAATCGACGCCTAAAGTAGCCTACGAAATCCAATTTTTTCGAGCAAAAAAAAAATTGTGCCAAAGTATCAGATACAATGTCAGTGTTTTACCTAATAACTGACACTGAATGAAGATAAAATTTGTGCCAAAAGTTCCAATATGGGCATCGGTTGTCTTAGCATAACCGACGTTATAAGGGTGCGCGCGCCGTCCCTGCCAAAAAAATTAGGGTAAAGGAATGTCCAATTGGACGTCGGTTGTCTTGGATAACCGACGCTTAATAATAAAGGTGTTAGTTTTTATGGATAACCGACACCTTTTAGTAACTTAATAGCCCCGCAACAACGGACTCTTCCCCTTTCTTCTGTTTCATCGATCGATTTTGCTGATGCATCGTCGCCCGCCGCCTGCTATTGTTGTTGCTACTGCTGTTGTTGCTGCTCTCCTCACTGACGTCGCTGCTCTCCTTGTCAGCCTTCTCCTGCTCTCCTGCTCGTCGGCCTTCTCTTGCATGTGGTTCATTGCTCCGGAGCCTGCCTTCTCCTGCGTCGTGCTTCGTTTCTCCGGCACCTGCCCCTGCTCTCTTCTCACCCTGCTCTCCAAGTCGTTGCTCTCCTACCCAGGTAGGCCACTTCCTTTCTTCTTCCTCCACCTCTTCTTCCTCCTGCTCCCTCTCCTTACTAAATGGATAAAAGCAAGGCCACGACCATGTGGGCTGGCCACGACCGTGGCCAACCCACACGGTTGTGGCCTTTCTTTTATCCATTTGGTAAGGAGGGAGCAGGAAGAAGAAGATACATTTGCAATTGAATACTAATTCTTGACCTAATTCTGTAAATTTTGATGCATGTTGAATTAAGATATTAAAACCCTAATACACATTTCACCATAATCTTGAATTAACTATATTGCTGAAATCTTGTGATCAATCTATGTAAGATATTAAAACCCTAATGTGAAATCTTTGATTTTGTAGTGATGTGTCACCCTAACATCTACATGAATCCCTATTGTATGATGTAGATTGATGATAATGCATGAGCTATTTTGAAATTTTGAAATCAATTATGAATCTCTCCATCCCTAGGTCATAGTAATTTATGTGCAATCTTGATCTTGATGATGAACATGCATGGACACTCGAAATGTTGAAATCAATGTTATAAAATGATAGCACATGTATTTGTTGGCCTAGAAACACGTCCAAGATTTACTCATTAGGAGTAAATCTTGGATAGTCCCCAGTTTGGGACTGTTCTTGAACACCTAATATCACTTAGGATGTAAGTGTATAATGTGTATTTGGTTTTCAAGAAAATTTTGGTAGCATTTCCCTATTTGTTCTCTAAGTACATATGTACTTAGAGAACAGCGGGGAAATGCTGCTGAAATTTTCTTGAAAACCCAATACACATTATACACTTACTAGTGAGATTAGGTGTTCAAGAATGGGATAGGTGGTACACATTTATTATATATAAGAATGACAACACATGTATATGTTGGCCTAGAAACCCGTCCAAGATTTACTCATTAGGAGTAAATCTTGGATAGTCCCCGGTTTGGGATTGTTCTTGAACACCTAATCTCACTTAGGATGTAAGTGTATAATGTGTATTTGGTTTTCAAGAAAATTTCGGCAGCATTTCCCCATTTGTTATGTAAGTACATATGTACTTAGAGAATAGCAGGGAAATGCTGCCGAAATTTTCTTGAAAACCCAATACACATTATACACTTACTAGTGAGATTAGGTGTTCAAGAATGGGATAGGTGGTACACATTTATTATATATAAGAATGACAACGCATGTCCCTAGACCCTAATCTTGTTGTAATATATACTTGTTTTCTCTTTGATCATAGAATGGATAGATCATGGATGTCCATTCGCAATCGTTGCACCCCAGAGTTTATTTCTGGTCTTGACCAATTTATTAGATTTGTCGAGGAACATAGGAAACAACCTGGAGATAGGTTCTACTATCCATGTAGGCATTACGGTAACAACTTGAAAGTCAGCACTGGTGACGAAATCAAAAGTCATGTCATGTGCAACGGGATTATACAAGGCTATACAGAATGGCACTGGCATGGAGAGTTTTCAAACCCGAAACCAGTGGATGTCGATAGCAGTGCTTGTGTGGATGAAGAAATTGCCTCCGACGACGTAGATGTGAATGAACCAGTTCCAGTAGACATCGTTGATGCGATGTTGGATAGTTGTGGGGTAGAGCACACCGATCCACCTCCCATTTTTAGAAACTTTGTGCATGATGCTGAGATATCGTTATACACATGTTGTACTAAGTTTACGAAGCTTAGCGCTGTGTTGAGATTGTATAAGCCGAAAGTTAACAATAGATGGAGCGACAAAAGATTCACGTCATTGTTGTCTTTGTTGAAAGAAATGCTTCCTGAAGGAAACGAGCTGCCAATTTCAACATACTAGGTAAAGAAATTGTTGTGCCCAATGGGAATGGATGCCAAGAAGATACACGCATGCCCAAATGATTGTGTATTATTTCAAAAGGACTACGTGGATTTGAAAGATTGTCCAAAATTTGGTGCGTCACGGTATAAATTGACGACTTCGGGGGAGTCCAAAACTGGTTCTCCTGCCAAGGTGATGTGGTATCTACCTATAATATCACGGTTTCAACGCTTGTTTTCCAATCCGATAGATGCGAAGAATTTGAGGTGGCATGCAGATGTTAAGAAAAATAATGATGGGATCCTACGACATGCGTATGATTCCCCACAGTGGAAGAAGATTGATCTATTGTACCCTGAATTTGGTGAAGAAGTTAGGAATCTAAGGCGTGGGCTTTGTACATATGGGATGAATCCGTACGGGACATTGAGCAGCCAACATAGCACTTGGCCAGTCATGCTTGTTATATACAATCTTCCTCCCTGACTGTGTATGAAAAATAAGTACGTAATGTTGTCGTTGTTGATATCGGGCCCTAAACAACCTGGAAATGATATCAATGTTTATCTTGAACCTCTGATTGATGACTTAAAGAAACTGTGGGGTGAAGGTGTGATTACCTATGATGCTTCACGAAGAGAGACATTTTGTTTGCATGTTATGTTGTTTTGCACTATTAATTACTTTCCAGCATATGGGAATTTGTCTGAATATAGTGTCAAAGGAGCTAAAGCATGTCCTATATGTGAAGAGAACATTGATTCAACAAGACTAAAATATGGCGGTAATACTAAATATCTCGGTCATCGAAGGTTGCTTATAAAATTCCATCCATATCGTAGGAAGCGCAAAGCATTCAATGGATTGAATGAGGAACGGAGTGCGCCTAAACCTATACTAGGGGAGGTTGTTTATGAAAGAGTAAAAGACTTTGTCAATGAATTTGGTAAGAGATCACAATGTACTATGGTCACACAGAGTGACAAATCTGTATTCAAGAAGAAGTCAATATTTTGGGATCTTCCTTATTGGAGTTCTTTAATAGTCAGGCATTGTATCGATGTCATGCACGTTGAGAAAAATGTCTGTGATAGTGTCATTGGTACTGTGTTGAATATACCAGGTAAGACTAAAGATGGGCTAAAATCTAGATTGGACCTACGTGAAATGGACTTTGTTTCTTTTTCAACAGTCTGTGCAGCAAAGTTATTGACCCTGATACTCTCAATAATTTGCAAAGAGAAGTAGTTGTTACCCTATGTCAGCTTGAGATGTATTTTCCTCCGTCGTTCTTTGATATCATGGTACATCTTGTTGTCCACTTGACTAGGGAAGTGAAAATGTTGGGACCAGTTTTCTTGCATTGGATGTATCCCTTTGAACGATACATGAGTGTTTTTAAAAGTGATGTTTGAAACTGTTATCAGCCTGAAGGGAGTATTATTGAGGGTTATGTGGCGAGAGAGGTTATGGATTTTTGCAATGACTTTCTCAGTGGTAATGACACTCCTGGTAATGACAAGAATATTGAGGAGCAATTTGGCAAATGAATTTTGGGATCACGGGTGAAAGTAATCAGCTGTGAGCAGTTGGAACAAGGTCACTTGTATATTTTACACAACATGGAAGAAGTGAGTGTTTATATAGAGGAATATACCAATTTCATCAAGAGACAATATCCTTGAGCCAATACAATGTGGCTTGCTAGAGAGCATAATAAGACATTTATTAAGTGGTTTGAAGATAAAGTCTTACATCAACTATCTCAAACACCAGATGATATTACTGAAACTATCAAATGCCTCACCTTTAATGTGAACTTTCAAATGGCTGAGCATTCTCCTGATGACCGTTCTGATGATTACCATGAGGGTGAGGACATCAATGCACCGCCTCACAATGTAAGTTTTAAAAATATATCATATATTTATATCTACATGTCCATTTATAGTTATATCTTGTAAGTGTGTTTATTTTGTCAAATTTTAGGTTGATGATGCACATGTACCCTCTGAAGCACTTGAGGCACTTGACGAGCAGCACTAAAAAGTTGACAAGAGAAGGGGCATCACTATGATGAAGAAGTTAATAGCGCAAAGGGGAAATGGACCCAAACTTGATGTGGATTTTGATAATACAGGAAATGCAATTGGAGTGAATCACAATTCATTTATTTCATATCTTGGGTATGTTACTCGTAGCCATTGTGGTTGTAAGATAGATTCTTGGCATAAAGTTCCTAAGGGAAAGAAAGACGTAATATGGAAGGATTTATGCGTGAGTTATTATTAATTTGCAATTCTATTTTGTAGATTACTGTTTTTTTATACTAGTTAATAGCAATTCTATTTTGCAGAGTCTATTTGAATTGGATGAAAAGTTGCATCGTAAATGCATGATGCAACGTTGTGGGAGAGTCCTAAGGAACTATAGGACAAATCTCACCCAAGAATACATAAAATAAGGTGACAAGAGGAAGAAGACAGCCACTGAACAGTGGAACTTCCTGGACCAAGAAGAATGGGACGCGTTCGTTGCTTCAAGACAAACTGATGAATTCAAGGTATTAGGCGTCATTCCCAATTTAATTAATATACGTTGTATTCACCTATTCAAGATTAACATTGAGTGTTACTAACCAAATCATTAATGTTCATACTAACTAGGCCCTCAGTGAGGCGCAAAAAGCAAGGCATGCACTAAATGTGCATGACCACACAATGGGTCCAAAGGGGTATGCAGGCATTCGCCAAAGACTACAGGTTGAGTCTACTGCTCAGTCTGCTACTACTCAGGAGTCCTCTACTATCAGTACCATACCTCTGCCTTGTCATGATGTCTGGATAGCTGGGAGGCAAAATAAGAAGGGAGAAATGAGGAATCCTACAACTGTTGAGGCGGCTGCAAAAATGGTAAAATACAACTCTTAGAGCAATCGTTCGAATATTGATTATTTGTGGTGTTTACTTAATTACAAATTTTTGTTTTGGCGATTAGCGGGAGCTACATGAGCTGAGGAAACAAGGCAAGTTCATCCCTGAGGGCACAAGGGATGAATTGATAGTTGCTCTGGGTAACCCAGAGCATCCTAGACGTGTTAGGGCTGCAGGCGCTGGTGTGGGCATCAAAGCGTTCTTTGGGCCATCCCAACACAAACATGTCCCAAAAGCGGGACTTTCACAAGAAGAGGTAACCTATTCTTTCTTTATAATGTTACTATAAAAGAGAATTCAATAATCATAAGCTAACATTTCTTTTATCCATGTATAGGTAGATAAGATAGTTGATAGGAAACTCGAAGAAGCAATGAGCAAGTGGCAGGCATCTCAGACTGCCACTTAGCAGACAGTACCTATGGCGTCCCGCTCTACTCCTACTGTAGAGGTTGGAAGTAATCTTATAGATCCACCACCTAGCACATCCGTTGTAAGTATTTTTATGACATAGTAACTAGTCTTTTCAAGATGATATGTTTTCAAAATGATATGTATATATGTATATAACATTCTTTACACAAAAATTTGTAGGGGTTGAAGCCATGCTGTTTAAAAAGTAAAGAATTTGTCGTTGCAGAGGCGTCGACTTACCCATCCCTACCAGGGGAAATGTTTCATGGGTCTCCATTACCATATGGTTGGGTTCGTGTGAGCCCGATACATATATTCCCCAATTGGATGGATCTTCCATTGCCATATGCCCACCCAGATTGTGAAATGCTTGGTGAGGCAGAAGGCGGAGTGATATTGTGGCTAAAAGTGGATGTCCTCGATACTGAAACTGTATGGTAAATTTACATTACGTTAAATTATTAGTATGTGTATATGATGTCAATTGATCTGAAATTATATATATATACAGGTT
Organism: Alisma plantago-aquatica; assembly: GCA_963693085.1. Classification (NCBI taxonomy): domain Eukaryota; kingdom Viridiplantae; phylum Streptophyta; class Magnoliopsida; order Alismatales; family Alismataceae; genus Alisma; species Alisma plantago-aquatica. Next base: position 553,988,088 of record OY856409.1, read on the forward strand.
AAAAAGAAGACACCCAGAGCATCTAGGCCTCCACCTCCACCTCCTACGTTACCAAGTTGGGTTCCACAGGACCTACCTGTCCCGTTAGGTCCTAATTGTAGGGGTATGGCAATATGGTTAGGCGAACATGATATAAATTTCCCTATAACTGTTTCTATAGATGCGGATGTTGCAGGTCAATCATATGAAAGAAACCTATTTATACAAGATATTTTGGAGTTGTTTCGATATGATTGGCTGAATACATCTGTGATAGAGCTATGGATAAGGTGATATCTTCTTTATACATCCATATAACTTGTGTAGGATCTGGTGATCTGGTTTCTTATTTATTAATGCATACGTAATACATGTTTTGCAGCTACTTATACAAGATATGTGCATATTTTTCATTCGAACATGTAGGATTTTTTATTCCATCTTTGATTAGTCTAGTAGCTAAAGACCCTCCGTCAGTTCAACAATGTTGCTATGATGCTTTTACAAATTTTGGTCAAAATAAGAAGACGGTGATAATAGCTCCATTCAATGTGAAGTAAGTTTACTTTGCTTATAATTTAGACTTAAGAAAATTACATTTTTATTATGGATTTTGAGTTATTAATTTTTAACTTTTTTACCTCTAGTGGTATGCATTGGGAGTTACTAGTTATTGTCCTCGAGACGTTCACTGTCTATTATCTAGATCCTAAGGGGACTAAATTGAATTCAAAATATGGACACAAAATGAAAATGGCATTATTCCGGTGAGAAATATTTCATTTTCATATATGTTAACATATGTTATTACATTACTATTTAATTATGCAATGTACTTTGTTACATTAACATGTAGGGGTTTAGATGAGTTCAAAAAGGCTGGAGGAAAGGTCCCCAGGAAAAAGAACCAGCAAATAATTTGGAAAAATGTGGAAGTAAGTTGCCGACTGCAATGTATATATTATTTATTTGAACAATGCTTAATTAGTTGTATTTTTTAATATTTTGTATGTTTCAATTTATAGTGTGCTACACAAGACAACGGATGGGCATGTGCATACTATGTGATGCAATTTATGTACATGATTATCAAATATGCCGTAGTGGACATCGATACCATTCCTAAAGTATTATATATAGTCTCATTAGATAATATGAAATATATCAATCTTATTTATATATTATTAATTATATATATCTATTATTCTCTTTGCAGGTGTTTAAAACTGACCACACTATAGGAAAGGCCTTACCAGATGTACATGCTCCCTATACGATGGCAGAATTAAATGATGTAAGAGAAGAATGGGCAACAACCATACAAGTAGTGGGGGTTTTAACATATAATTGGGATGTTGATAGCAAATAATGACTAAAGAATGATATTTTGTAAATGAATTTCTGAATTATAATATGTGTGAATGTTTCTACATGTGTCTGAATGTTTATACATGTGTGAATGTTTCTACATGTGTGAATGAAACTACTGGATGCTATATGAATGTTTCTACATGTGTGAATGTGAAAATGAATCGAACTGCAAATTGCTACATGAATGTTTCTACATGTGTGAAAATCGAATGGAACTGCAAGTTGCTAAATGTGTGAAAATTAATGTTGTTAATTTTGCAGGTTTGTGGCCTGTTGTTGGCTGATATCAATGGATGTCGTAAAACCTACAGTTCATAACTAAACTGTAGGTTTCTTATCCTGCGACCAGCCACAGCAGGCCTGTAGACTGAAAAGAAAAAAAACATGAAATAGGCGTCGGTTATTTATTTAAAACCGACGACAAATGATTACAGCGTCAGATAAATAATTATACCGACACCTAATGCATGTGATGTGGCGTCGGCTATCAATAATAAACTGACACTGATGGTTCTGGTGTCGGTTGCCATACTAGTACCTAACGTCAATTTCCCTAATGAGGCCAGACACCAGGGCTGTGTTGGCCAGCACGGTCATGGCAGTGGGCCAGACACCACGGCTGTGCAGGCCAGCATGGCCGTGACAACTGGCCAGACAACACGACCGTGTTGGCCAGTACAACCATGGCAGCGGGTGATATGGCATCAGTGTTCACTAATAAACCAAAGCTGATAATGCCCCAGATGGCACCCTTTCTGTGGCGTGAAGGTTTATGGCGTCGATTTCAAAGCTCATAACCGACGCCTATACCCCCCTGCTGGTGTGTTTTCGGAGGCGTGTGAAGGGTTGTGGCGTCGGTTTGAAAACTGAGGCCTAACGGTTGCCCTTTTAGCGGCGCCCACATAGGTGTCGCATTAAAACCGATACTAAAGGCCTTAAATAACCGACACTAAAGGCCAGTTATGTACTAGTGAAAGGCTTCCTTCTAGTGATCTTGACCTAAAAGAGTAAGAATCCCCTTCTTTCCTCCATTTATTTCTTTTTTATCCATCGTCCTACCTTTCTCCATGTTGGAACCTTGCTGTTACATGGTATAAATTGCTCTAAATCTCTAAAACCCTACCTTTCTTTCTCCTTATGCTTAGGGTTTGCTCATTTGATGAAGAAAGGTGCTAGATGGATGAGTTCACAACTTATGCTTGGATTTTCTACCCTACCTGCTTGTGTTTTCTTATGTTTGGGAATTTATATTATTATTATAGGCAAGTTTTATAACTTTCTCCACATTTATTGCTTACCATAAGCTTGCTAGCTCATGTTCTTGCTTGAAAATGATGATCCATGCACTAAAAAGCTATGCTTGACTTGGATTTCAATTTTTATAATGTTCCCTATTCTAATTTCAGTTCTAAATGAACATGTGATCATGTGTACATTATTTCTAAGGTATAATATGACTTGTATCATGTTGGTTTGACAAGCTATGGTGCTAAGCACCTATCAACCAATGGCCAATTTTAGAGCTTAAAGTTGATTTCTTCTAAAAATCCATGAAACGATGGTGGTACCATTGCAAAAATCCTATGGTATTGTCTTCATGACAACTGATGGTGGTGACCAAGGGTGTCAACTAATGTTCACCCCTTAGGTCAGGTGTTGGCCTAATTAGAAGCCTAGTGATTAACAACTAAGTACCCTAATGATGCTATCAATCAATGGTGATATTAGTTTGATATTCAATGGTGATTAACGAATATAGTGTTGCTCTAACAACCTATGGTGACTTAATGGTCACTACTAATGGTGAATCAGGTTTCCGCAACCTATGGTGAGTTAAGCATGTAGTTGTAGCATCAATTAAGCCTTAAACCAATGATTTACTGGGTCATTTGATGCGATGGTCGGACCTATACTCCAATTGATGGTTTTAGTATATGAACTTGACCTAATAGTTAAGATCTAATGTTTCTTCATTCAATGAATTGGAATGATGCCTAAATGTAATATTTTGGTCCTAATAAAGTGATTTAAATGGTTTCCTTTATGAGATCTACTTAAGAAGCTCATTTACTGACAGCTTGTTTTAAATAAACAACCGCTTGTTGGTTTTACCCTACTCTCAATGGAACTTTTGATGTTGTTAATTAAGGGATGTCTAGGGTTATATGGTGACTCTTTCTAGAGCACAACTCAATGAATTCATAGGTGTTTGTTTCAAGATTTTTACTTATGTAAACGACCAATGGCTTTACCTTTTCAACATTTAATGGTTAGAAGTTGATGCCTCAATATTCCCATTGTTTTGGGTGGAGCCTATAGTGTAATGTTATGATTCTAATGATGATAATTTGATGGTTAAATGCCTTAAACTTGTAGCCTTACCCTTACCCTCATATGATTATGATTGATAATCACCATAATGAATTAATGGGTAACCCTAACGAGGTATAGCTTGTTATGCCTAACTTTAATATAACTAAATGATGGTAATTGGGTATGAATAGTCCTTGAATGACTAATACAATCATGGAGTACTCTCTTATTGTTGCTGAAACCTTAGTATGCTATAACCCGATGGTTATACCTTGATTTATGTGTGGATTCATACTTGAGAATAGTATGGAACGTGATGGTGATGCTTCACCTTATGCATCCATGATCTAATGGGGATGTCATGAGTTAGGGTTTGGGTATAAGTGTGTATTAGTAACATTAATATAATTTATCTTGTTGAACATAACTCTAATGCAAATAGATAAAGATGACTATTCATGTTAACATTCTTATATGATGGAATGATGGTGAAATAACCTCCTTAATATGATCATAACCTTAATATGTTAATTGGTGGTTATCATAGAGACATGGTTGATACTTTCTTATGCTAAACATGAGCATTATGAATATGATAAGGGTTAACCATATCTAGATTCCTTTCATGTTGATGTAATAAAAGAATGTTCTTAATGTTAATATAACCCTACTATGATTGTTTATGAATATCTCCTAGCTCATTAATGCAATATTGTGCTGATCTGATGTATTATATGTAAGTGATGTTGTTGAGCCTTGTTATAAGGCATGAAAAGATAATAATGATCTTGCAGGGAATAGTATGGTGGTCTTAATGATCTTTGGGCATGCTTGAGCCCTAAATGAGGTGTAATCCTCTTTTGTTGATAAGGGTTGATACCCTGTGAAATTGTGAAAAGGATTTATATCTTGTGATAGTATGATGGCTAGTGTAGTCTCATGAATGGCAAGTGAATAGTATAATGTGATGATGAGATGAGAAATTATGTTTCACACATTTTATATCTTTTGAAGTGGTGATATTTGTATGCTTGGTAGAAGTGAATTAGGGTTTGTATGTCCACTTGTTTGATGCAGCCTTAATTCACTCAATTGACATAACTAATCAAGTGCAACTCTAATCATGTACCACCCTTTGCCGTAGAGCCATTTTCAGTGTTAGAACTTGTTGGATGGTGAAATGAGTATTCCTAAGGGAAACTCAGAGCGCATATTTTTGAGTATGTGGGGGTGGCAAGTTGAGGATATATCCTTGTCATCCACAATGCAAGTTATGGAGGATGGCTATGGTCATGCCTCAGACATTTGATGTGATTGAGGACAATTGTGGTGGTACCTCGGATTAGAGGGTTTTGTATACCCTGGTTTCTAGTGTTTTGACCTATACCAAGGGTGGACTAGTGGTTAGAAACTTGACTATATGTCATTGTAGTGGCAGATTTGACCGATATGTCATTGCCTTTTTACTCATACTGACTGAGGGGAAGAGATTTTAGAATACTGACTCTCCTAGATCTTATACGGAACTGAATAGCCCTTCACAGGGGTCAGTTGGACTTTGGGTGGTATGACTCAAACTCCCCAGGGCATAATAAAAGATGTAAGACAGCCGTCTAGCATATCTGTTTAGGGTTATACACAATGCTTCATATTAGATGATGACCCTTGTTTGCTTTCTTTTCACTGAGATCATGTATAGTACAATAAGAGATAATAGATATGCTTATGTTGTAGTTATGCTCATGTTGTAAGCATGCTTATGATGTCAAATATACTAACACTGGTGGTTAAGATGATGCTGCTAGCTATGTTTAATATTGCTAGCCATGCCTATGTAATTAGAAATGCTTAAACTATTGATCATGCCTATGCAGTTCATTGTGTTATGGTGTTAGTTCTACTTATGATATAGATCAGTTTCCTTTATTTGAGATGCCAATATTGATAGCCATGTTATGTTACTAGACATATTCATGATGTCAGGGATGCTTATGCTACTATATTGTTTGTGTTGTTAGCAAGGAATATGATAATAGTTAGATTAATGGTGATGACTGTTATTCGATGCAGTTTGATGAAATTTGAGTAGATATCTATCTAGAGAAATGGATTTATTTGTTACCTATATATACATTGATAATCATACTTGTTGCTAAGATTAATTGCTTAATCTGTTTAGCATACTTGAACTATTCAATTTGTTCAATTGATTATTAAATACTCCAACTACTCAGTTGTCTACTATTTAAAATGTTGTAATTAATAAGAATTGTTGGAGGTTATATCTCTTGTTGGGATATGGGTCTCACCCTTGTGGTTTGCCACATTTTTTTAGGTAATCGGAATTGACGAAAACAAACCTATGACAGCAATGAGGAGGTATAGTATAGAATCTTTGAGAAAGTTGATTAGATGTCTAGTGTGTCCTAGAGTCATCCATGTACTCTCAGGTCTGGGCAGAAAAAGTTTGTATATGTTGTTTCAAATGAATCATAATTTTGTTAGCATGTTAATGATTGTTTGTGTAGCATATACAAATATTGTTCTCCTGTGTATATATCTTGTAGCTAAGGTGATAGAATAATTTGTATCAAATTCTTGGCATAGTATGGACACAAGAAAAATATTGGGCTCTTATGCAAACATTTTTGAGCGGGTATTGATGTTGAAATCAGTTTAATTTACCCATATTTTTGGGTATGTGATTAATTGGTGATTGTTTGTGTTTTATGTTTTGAGTAATCTCGTTTAGTGTAATGGGTTCTTACAAGTTGGTATTAGAGCTTTAGGTTCACTGATTCTAGAGGGGCACTAGGACTTAAGACTAGGATTTTTTCTAAGTTAGGATCGTGACAAAAAAACATGGTGCATACTGTCTAATCTCAGTACTTGGGTGCCCTGGCCAGGTTTTCAATTATTGAAGAAAAGGTAAGTATGGAACTTTTAGATCGTTATTCTTTTTATTACTCTTATCAAGTAGTCATTTTGAAACAATCTAAAGAGCATAATGAAGCAGAAATCATGGTGCAGATAACTCAATATTACCTCAAGAGAAGATGAGGATTACATCATTATCTATCAAAACTTGAATTGTTGGTAACTATAAGAGAAAGATATAACACCATGAAATCTAAATCTGAATACAAATAAGCAAAACAGGAGTTCTTGAAGATGAAATTCAAAAATATAATAAAGTAAAAGATAGATAAGTATGTTCTTATAAAGTGATTCAAGGTATGAAATTCACATAAGATGGAGAGAACTCCTATAATAAGTAAAAATGAGAAGATAAACAGGAACAATGACAAAGGAATAAGGTGGAACCTGAGTTAATCTCAGACCAACCTATGTGTGTAAGAAAGTGTTAATGTAAAATCAGCATTGCATGTGAAAGAAAATAAGGGATATGATCCATGTTTAATGAAGAAAATGAAGAATATAATGATTTACTTGTTGATAAGTGGTTGAAATACATAATAAAATAAGCGAACATACCCAAGTGTGATAAATAGTCATCAAGGAAGGAGTAATGAGATATGTTAATCATGATGATTCCTATGCTAATGGCAAGGAACCCAACATGAAAAGGGTAAAATGATACATAAGAAGTTGTAACTTGCATAATGAAAATAGAATTGGTTACCTTTTTTCTAGTGACCCTTAAACAATGTTGCTATGATGTGGGAAGTGTGTTTCCCTTTGTGTCTTTCCTTTCCAGGGCATAGCTTTCAAGTTGATAAGATAAGGATGTGAGTTCCTTATAGCACATGAGGTGGATACCAAGGTAATGAATCCTAGTATCCAAGATGTATCTACAGTATGGGAAGTATGTCAAGGTTGGAGATGTTTATTAAATGAACATTCCAAGTATTCCTCTCCCTTAGAGAGAGAGAGTTTATGATGACCCTCTAAATGTTGTATAGAAGGAAAAACAAAAGTGATTCTATAATGTTGTGTATGGTTCAGTGATAGGTGGGCAAGACCACTATCAAGGATATATGGTTTGTTGATCAGTAGACATGTGCTACCATATTTCTTTAAGATAAAACTAGGATCATAATATCAATGGATAAGAGTTAGAGTGGATGACACAAGTTACATTGTAAGGAGGCAAGATCACCCCCTTACTAAAAATTTGAAGAATAAAACATCCATTCCAAACACACTCAAAGGTATGCTAGAATAGGTACACAATTTTCAAACTTCAATAAATGGTATTGAAAATAGCCAAAGTATAGCAATGGGATAAAAATAATGACTATATTCATTTTTCACCAAAGATTACAAAAGTACATCATAATATACCATAAGGGTTTACATGTATGATACAACATAAGGATCTAAGTAGAGGGAAATCAAAACCATAACAACTTTTTCTCCAAGTTTTAACTCAACCTAGTCCAAAACTTCATGCCTTATCATCCAAGTCCGTCACCTAGGGTTGGAAGCATACCCCAGCAAAAAGAGAAAATAGATGACATCAGTAAAGGCTGGTATGTGCATACTAAATAGGAAATTGAGCAATATATGGAATAAAGGACATCAAATATATAAGGCTTCCCATAGAAAGGATAAGGACCACCCAAATGGGTATCAAGAGAAAAGGAATTGAAAGCATATGATAACAAAAGAATACTTGCCATTAATAAAACATAAAGATTGTGCCACACAAGCACATGTACAGAATTAGGGCACACACCCCATATCATCAACCTGCATGCATGTGAGATAAACATAGCCCTAGAAAAATATAAACACAAAGGAGGTAGGGTCTCATAAACTTGAAACCCGATAGAGAAAGGAATACTTCCAATCTCCAAAATATATAAAACATGGGCCAAGAATCACACATCTTTTCCTGGGTATGAGGTTCCTTTCCATCCTAAAAGATCAAGAAATAACACATATGCTCGGCAGGAAATAACACACATGCCATAAGAACCAATGCAATTACACTACTCTAGTGCTACTGAATCACATAGCATGTTAAATGTAGAGGCGAGTAGAAAGTATAGTCATAATATATAAACTAGTCACCACATAAGTGACCAACATATACATCCACCTCATAAGTGGGCAAAAGACACCACATGTCATCTTTTAGAGTTCCATCATGAACAAAGCATAAGATAAGAGTTCAAAAGAATATCCATGATCAATATCAAATAAGGTAGTTCACATGAACCATGATTTTCAAAAGAAAATACATTATGTATAGGCTAATGTCCATAGGACAAAGAGAATGAATAAGCATAGGTGAATTGCTCAACATAGAAGAATAGGGGATACATCATACCTCAACTTCAGAGTCTAAACAATGCAAGTCAAGCCTAGGCCTCCAAAGAACCTCTAGGGAAGGTGGACAGGTCCAATAAGTAAGGTTACCAAGCTTAGAGAGGTTGGTTTCTCCAACAAAGCTCCTATCTCAAGCAAGAAGCACCTTCTCCACTTTAGAGGTGAAAACCCCTAACAAAAGAACATGGAGATGAGGTGTTTATGGGTTCTAGGTGGGATTTCACCATGTAAGGCCATGGTTCCAACCTGGAGGAAGGTGGAAGGAAGACTAATAATATTAAAATAGGGAAGGAAAGGAGAAAGTTTACTAGTTTTGGTCGAAATCACCAAGGAGGAGCTTAAGAAATCCTAAGTAGAGAAATTAGGAACCCTAAGAGCCTTCTTCACCAAGGTAGGCACCTCCTTTTACCTTGGGCCAGAACCTTCATGGAAAAATAGAGTAGGAATGATGCTCTAATATAGAGGAAATAATGGAGAGAAAGAGTTTTTGAATTGGAAGTTGGGAAGGGGTATATATGGCTATATAAAGAAAGAGGTCAAGTATGAGGTGTCTATGAGACTTTCCATGTGTCATGTATAAGGGTGTCCATGGTCATGCATGCCTTTATGGATAAGGAAGAATTCAAGAATGAGGTTTCAAGTTAATTTCCATGTGTCCAATGCTAAGGGTGCCTATGGACATGCAAACCTTTATGGATAAGGAAAAAGTCAAGCATGAGGTGTCCATGGAGCTTTCCATGTGTGCTTAGCCTAGGGATTTCATGGCCATGCAAGAGGACAGCTCATAGAGGCTTCTTGAATATCAAATTTCAGTTTACGGACACTTATAGTCCATCCCAACCGACCTCCAGTCAAAGAAATAACCACATTTGTTGATAGCTTCTAAAGATAAGCTCATTTATAAAGAGTGTAATCCCTAAAATGCCCTTGGAAAGAAACACCTTCAAACCCAGGTGCAACTAGGCACCATATGGCTCAAAAACTAGAGAATGGTAAGGGAATATATAAGGATTATAATTCATGTGACAATTTTCATTGAAAACCTCCCAATTGGGTAAATTGCATAAAAGTCTAGAATGTGCCTAAAATTGCATAAGTTGCACAAACAACATCCAAATTGGACCAAACTTCATCCACAAGTTATCTTTGATGTGTTGAATACAAAATTTCCATTATTTCCATATTTTGAAGTTTATATAATCACATTATTCATTACTTATGCCTTTTACTCATTTTCTCTCTCCTAAACTTATCCTAATATTTCAAGGTGGTCCAAATTAGATGAAATTTGACATGTAGGCTAATTTTGATATGTAGATTTCGAATTTGAAGTTTTTTTCCACTTTTGAGACTTTTTTATGAGATATGTCATATGGCCCATTAACGGCCCATTATCTAAATTATTCATCCAATTAAGTTTCTTATCTTCATATTACCACCAAAATGAGTTATGTGGCATATTTTATGTATCCATTATAAACCTAAGATTAATGTTAGAACACTAGATTATATTAAGGTGATATATACATGCATTAGCTCATTGGGGTTATACTAAACATCTATATAGGTATAACCTTCAACCTTGTTTGGCTAAGTCCAAAATGTCAACTTCTAGGGTAAGGTCTGAGATCTAGTATGTTACATACATGACCATGATGATTTTAGGATTATGTCCTTTAGACTAACCAATGTACTCATAGAATTTATGAATAGGAGAACCAGAGTGTTCATGTCATGTTTTACAAGTTGTAGTAAGCTTTAAATGATGAAATCTCAACGTATTTCAGAGATGGTCAGTAACATGGTCAACATTTTTTCTAAACCTTAAGAATATTGAATTAATTGTACTTATGTGTGACAATTCTAGACAGAGTGAGTTGGGGGTTGACTAGAGTATCCTCTTGGAGTTATGACACCTCTGTTAAGTATGTTAGGTGAATCCTAATAAGATGAAGATAGTGTCATTGTTCTACTCCTAACAAGGAAAATTAGGAAGTTATATTTGATAATGGTTATAGACATATGTATGATTCTTCAACCAAACAGATGGTCAGTTCGCCATTGAGATGATTATAGAATCATCAATATATATATATATATATATATATATATTCTTCATAGTTCTTGAAAATTAGGAGATGCATACATGGTTGATTGAGTTGTTAATTACAACAACCATTAAAGGGGCATAGAGATGAAACCTTGTAAAGTTACATATGATAAGAGATACATGATGTTCTATTTGTGGTAAGATCCAGTGAGTATGTCCTCTGAGTGATGTGTTGGTACAATAGATATAATTTCAAGATGATAGCTAGAATTTAAAGTTGAAAGTTACTATTAGATTTGTACATGTGGCACAACAAGTTTCTATGTTTCATATTTGCAAATGTCTTCTTATGTGGGGGTTTTTGTGCTGACTTAAGATAAGATATGTATGAATTAAAAGAGAAGAATATGTCTTCTATGAGAATGATGTGACATAACCATGTGATGAACATAACAATGTGGAAGACTGAGGATGAGGTGCATGATAAGTATCCATCCTTGTTTTGGATTTTGGGGGTGAAATTCCTGTTAGGGGTTTATGGTTGTGAGACCCCTAACCTTGCTTAAAGTGTTGAACAAGCTTAATTACCATAATTGAATTCTTATAACCCTAATCTAACCTTGTGATATGCTTTGAAATTATAATACAAGCTTAAATTTGGTCCAATTTGGACACTATTTGAGCAAGTTATGCAATTTTATGCACATTTTGGACTTTTCTACAATTTACCCAATTGAGAGGTGTTCTTCGTAATTTATCACTTTCATTATGTTCCTTGGATATTCTCTCATCATTCTCGAGCTTTTTGATCCATGGGGCACCTATTTAAACCTTGGTTTGAAGGTATGTTCCTCAAGGGTATTTTAGGGTTTAGCCCTTCATGGATGAGCTACCTTTATTAGCTATCAACTAATGAATTATTTGATTGGCATGAAAATTTGATAAAGGAGAGCTAAGAAGGTCTATATGGATGGTGGGGGATCTGCTTGTGTGTGTGCTTGTATATTCTTAATAGTTTAAGGCCATGGACACTTGGAAAGATACTAGAACTTCAACCTTTTATTTTTCTTTATCTTAAAGTTTCATATACTTATCCCTAAGCACCCAAATGAGCCATTTTCTCTCCAGCACTTCCCTCCTTCTGCAAACCTCATTCTCACTCTATGCTACTATTAATTTCCTATCCAAGGATGAAGAAAGAGGGTATCTTCTTTGAAAAAGAATCTAGGGTTGCAATTGACTTCCTTTTAGGGTTTAAAAGGCTTCCTTCTAGTGATCTTGACCTAAAAGAGTAAGAATCCTCTTCTTTCCTCCATTTATTTCTTTGTTATCCTTCGTCCTACCTTTCTCCAGGTTGGAACCTTGCTGTTACATGGTATAAATTGCTCTAAATCTCTAAAACCCTACCTTTCTTTCTCCTTATGCTTAGGGTTTGCTAATTTGATGAAGAAAGGTGCTAGATGGACGAGTTCACAGCCTATGCTTGGATTTTCTACCCTACATGCTCATGTTTTCTTATGTTTGGGAGTTTATATTATTATTAGAGGCAAGTTTTATAACTTTCTCCACATTTATTGCTTACCATAAACTTGCTAGCTCATGTTCTTGCTTGAAAATGATGATCCATGCACTAAAAAGCTATGCTTGACTTGGATTTTGATTTTTTTATATGTTCCCTATTCTAATTTCAGTTCTACATGAACCTGTGATCATGTGTACGTTATTCCTAAGGTATAATATGACTTGGATCATGTTGTTTTGACAAGCTATGGTGCTAAGAACCTATCAACCAATGGCCAATTTTAGAGCTTAAAGCTAATTTCTTCTAAAAACCCATGACCCGATGGTCGTACCATTGCAACAACCCTATGGTGTTGTCTTCATGACAACTGATGGTGGTGACCAAGGGTGTCAACTGATTTTCACCCCTTAGGTCATGTGTTGGCCTAATTAGAAGTCTAGTGATTAACAACTAAGTACCCTAATGATGCTATCAATCAATGGTGATATTAGTTTAATATTCGATGGTGATTAATGAATATAGAGTTTCTCTAACAACCTATGGTGACTTAATGGTCACTACTGATGGTGAATCAGGCCTCCACAACCTATGGTGAGTTAAACATGTAGTTTTAGCATCAATTAAGCCTTAAACCAATGGTTTCTTGGGTCATTTGATGCAATGGTCGGACCTATACACCAATTGATGGTTTTAGTATATGAACTTGACCTAATAGTTAAGATCTAATGTTTCTTCATCCAATAAATTGAAATGATTCCTAAATGTAATATGTTGGTCCTAATAAAGTTATTTAAATGGTTTCCTTTATGAGATCTACTCAAGAAGCTCATTTACTGACGACTTGTTTTAAATAAACAATCGCTTGTGGGTTTTACCCTACTCTCAGTGGAACATTTTATGTTGTTAATTAAGGGATGTCTAGGGTTACATGGTGACTCTTTCTAGAGCACAACTCAATGACTTCATAGGTGGTTTTTTCAAGATTTTTACTTATGTAAATGACCAATGGCTTTACCTTTTCAACATTTAATGGTTAGAAATTGATGCATCAATGTTCTCATTGTTTTGGATGAAGCCTATAGTGTAATGTTATGATTCTAATGATGATAATTTGATGGTTCAATTCCTTAAACTTGTAGACTTATCATTACTGTCATATGATTATGATTGATAATCACCATAATGAATTAATGGGTAACCCTAATGAGGTATATCTTGTTATACCTAGATTTAATATAACTAAATGATGGTGATTGGGTATGAATAGTCCTTGAATGACTAATACAATCATGGAGTACTCTCTTATTGTTGTTGAAACCTTATTATGCTAAAACTCGATGGTTATACCTTGCTTTATGTGTGCATTCATACTTGAGAATAGTATGGAATGTGATTATTATGCTTCACCTTATGCATCCATGATCTAATGGGGATGTCGTGACTTAGGGTTTGGGTATAAGTGTTGATTAGTAACATTAATATAATTTATCTTGTTGAACCTAACTCTAATGCAAATAGATAAAGATGAGTATTCATGTTTAACATTCTTATATGATGGAATGATGGTGAAATAACCTCCTTAATATGATCATAACCTTAATATGTTAATTGGTCGTTATCATAGCCACATGGTTGATACTTTCTTATACTAAACATGTGCACTATGAATATGATAAGGGTTAATCATATCTAGATTCCTTGCTTGTTGATGTAATAAAGGAATGTTCTTAATGTTAATATAACCCTGATATGATTGTTTATGAATATCTCCTAGCTCATTAGTGCAATATTGTGTTGATCGGGTGTATTATATGTAAGTGATGTTGTTGAGCCTTATTATAAGGAATGCAAAGATAATGATGATCTTGCAGGGAATAGTATGATGGTCTTAATGACCTTTGGGCATGGTTGAGCCCTGAATGAGGTGTAATCCTCTTGTGTTGATAAGGGTTGATACCCTATGAAATTGTGAAAAGGACTTATAACTTGTGATAGTATGATGACTAGTGTAGTCTCATGAATGACAAGTGAATAGTACCATGTGATGATGAGATGAGAAATTATGTTTCACACATTTTATATATTTTGAAGTGGTGATATTTATATGCTTTCTAGAAGTGAATTAGGGTTTGTATGTCCACTTGTTTGATGCAACCTTAATTCACTCAATTGGCATAACTAATCAAGTGCAACTCTAGTCATGTAGTGCCCTGTGCCATAGAGCCATATTTAGTGTCAGAACTTGTTGGATGGTGAAACGAGTATTCCTAAGGGAAACTCAAAGCACATACTATTGAGTATGTGGGGGTGGCAAGTTGAGGATATATCCTTGTCATCAACAATGCAAGTTATGGAGGATGGCTATGGTCATGCCTCAGGCATTTGATATGATTGAGGACAACTGTGGTTGTACCTTAGATTAGAGGGTTTTGTATACCCTGGTTTCTAGTGTCGTGACCTGTACCAAGGGCCAACTAGTGGTTAGCAGATTGACTATATGTCACTAGAATGGAAGCTTTGACTGATATGTCACCGCCTTTTTACTTGTACTGACCGAGGGGGGGAGATCTTAGGATACTGGCACTCCTCGATCTTGTACGGAACCGAATAGCCCTTCACAGGGGTCAGTTGGAATTTGGGTGGTACGAATCAAACTCCCTAGGGCGTAATAAAAGATGTAAGACATCTATCTAGCAAATTTGTTTAGGGTTATACACAATTCTTCATATTGGATGATAACCCTTGATTGCTTTCTTTTCACTGAGATCTTGTATAGTACAATAAGAGATAATAGATATGATTATGTTGTAGTTATGATCATGTTGTAAACATGCTTATGATGTCAAATATACTGAAACAGGTGGTTAAGATGATGCTGCTAGCTATGTTTAATATTGCTAGCCATGCCTATGTAATTAGAAATGCTTAAAGTGCTAATCATGCCTATGCAGTTCATTATGTTATGATGTTACTTCTACTTATGATATATATCAGTTCCCTTTATTTGAGATGCCAATATTGATAGCCATGTTATGTTACAAGACATATTCATGATGTCAGGGATGCTTATGCTACTAGATTGTTTGTGTTGTTAGCAAGGAATATATGGATGACTGTTATTAGATGAAGCTTGATGAAATTTGAGTAGATATCTATCTAGAGAAATGGATTTATTTGTTACCTATATATAAATTGATAATCATACTTGTTGCTAAGATTAATTGCTTAATTTGTTTAGCATGCTTGAATTGATAAATTTGTTCAATTGATTATTAAATACTCCAACTGCTCAGTTATCTACTATTTATAATGTTGTAATCAATAAGTGGTGTTGGAGATTATATCTCTTACTGGGACATGGGTCTCATCCTTGTGGTTCACCACATTTTTTTAGGTAATCAGAAGTGACAAAAACAAACTTGTGGCAGCACTGAGGATCTATAGTAATGAATCTTTAAGAAATTTGATTAGATGTCTAGTGTGTCCTAGAGTCATCCTTGTACTCTCAAGTCTGGGCAGGAAAAGTTATTTTGTTAGCATGTTAATGCTTGTTTGTGTGGCATATACAAATATTATTCTCTTATGTATATATCTTGTAGATAAGGCGATAGAAAAATTTGTAACAAATTCTTGGCATAGTATGGACACAAGAAAGATGTTGGGCTCTTATGCAAACATTTCTGAGTGGGTGTTGATGTTGAAATCGGTTTTAATTTACCCATATTTTTGGGTATGTAATTAATTGGCAATTGATTGTGTTTTATGTTTTGAGTAATCTCATTTGGTGTAACGGGTTCTTACAAGTTCATTATTGAACCAGACTTTTCATAGGTGAATCAATTGGTTCAATCTTTGAACCGGTTGGTTCACTAGCTTTCCTACTTTCAGCCACATTGGCATTCATGATTTCATTAATGCAACATGATGTCAACATCAATCCTTGATCCAATCATTGAACTGGGCAACCCATATGATGCACCATACATTTCACTTTTGAATGGTTGCCTCATTTCATGAAATGGTCATTTCACACGTGAAATGTTTGTTTCATTTGTGGAATGGTCCTTTCATTTTCCATCTCAAACAATGTATAACCAATAGTGTTCAAATTAAATACCAAACTTGTTACAACCCCAACTTTCAGGTTCTTTTGGGTGGAAATGCAATTTCCCTAATAAATGTATGATTATGGGAATTGTGTGAATTATATGTATTGAATGGATTCCCTTTGCAATATTCCCTTTTTGCATGTATTTTCGTGAATCATAATATATTAATGAATCCAACATGATTAAAATAAAAAGAAGAAAAGTCCCTTATACTTTTGAGTTTGAGTCCCAACCTTTTCACATATGAAGTTTAAGACATCATTGACTTCTCCCTAAAATTTGAGATTAAACAAATAAACATATTGGGAGATATGAATTTTGTAAGTTTCCCAAAGTGTAAAGGAATAACTAAGATAATGAGAAAAGAAAGATATAGAAGCATCTAGAAGGCTAAGAATTATCCTTCAAGGATGAATTTTGTACCTTTGGGATTTCTTGGGTTCCAAGGAGTCCAAGTTGTAAATATAATAGGAGAAGAAAGAGATAAAATCAAATAAAGCATTATTAAGAAGGAAAGATGAGATAATGGTGAAAATATAAGAAATATGTGGAAATATGGATAATGGAATCATTATAAATGAGATTTCGACTTGACATAGTTTCTAATGGTAAAAGGAATAAAAATAAAGAAAATAAAAGATTAAAAGAGAGAAAATATGCTTAAAATATGCCTTATTATGAGATAACTTGCACATGAAGATAATGCCATATTCCTTTAGAATTTGGGACTCAAATTTGGTATATGAGTAGATAAAGTCAAGATAAAGGTTACCCTAAAATTTGGGATTAAAATGAGTCTTAGTTTTGTAGATACGAATTTTCTTTAAAGAAATCCTAAAGTGAGAGGGATGCATACATATTACATTGTTTTCCTGATTAAAATTAATATTTAATCAATGTATATATAAAAGGGAAGGATGCATGCGTAGAATCTCAGTGCAGAATGAAGGAAGATGGGGACCTTCCTCTCCCCATATCTCAGGATTCTTGGCATAAATGAACTTAGAAAGGTGACCATCAGTTTCTAGAGGTCCAGGAGAACTCGATCATAGCGGGATTGGGTACCTGTCCTGGTCAGAACATGACTTCCCCAAAATGGGGGAAAACACATATGGCTATCCCTTATATAAGGGAGGGGCTACAAACCATGTGAAACTTCCCTAAACACGTCGTCGAGTTTGCAAGGAGGAGTCGAGTGATTTTTAGAAATCAATCTTGGAAGGGACCTCGACCTGTACCTTGACTGGTTGCATATCTCGCTGGAGAAGAGCTTCTCCGTCCCAGTGACTTCAGCCGAATCTGGCACAACGGAAGGCACCAGGCGGTTTGGTGGGGCTAGGAGGAGGTGAGACGACCTTTACGGGAGGTGGAGGTAGCCGTATGCTCGAGGTCAACGCTCGGTTGACTGAGATCTTGGCGTTGTCTCGTGAACGGGAGGCGAGCGTGAGGTAGGAGATGGGTAGGGGTAAAATTACTCATTTACCCTCAGGCGTGTAGGAACAACAGCAATAGGTGTGGGGGGGTAAAACCGTACAACCACCAAGAAAGTGCCTTGATCACAAGGAGCAGGTCGGTCAGTTGGCTGAAGCCGGTTGATCGAACCAACCCATGTGGAAAAGAAAAGAGACGATAAGGCTGACGGGGCATGTTGTTATTGGTACCAGGGTAATTATCTTATGAAAATCATAATTAATTATATGTAACTCCGATGATAGCAAGTAATATATGAATTTTGATCAAAAAATGCAAAGAACCCATTAAAAATAGTTTTGTATCCTGAATCTGATTGTAGTTCGAAAAGGAGATAAAGTTGCTAACTTTAATGCTTTAATATGAGAAAAACCCTAACTTGATGATTCTATGGAATAGAGATGATTAATATGGATAATTTATGAGCATATTGATCTTTTGATAATAAAGAGATGTATTGAATGTCTAAGAAGATAATCCATGGTTTAAATAGCTTAATTTGGGGTTTTGATATGTTAATAAGCATTAATGGGCTTAGAAACCCTAATCTAAGTGTTAGTGGGTTTTAATGAGATATAAACCGAGATCCTTTGTATTAAATAGATGTTAGGTTGATCTCAATCCAAGTAGATGATAAAAGGCTATAATGTGTTTAAGTTGAATAATTAGGGTTTTTCCTCTAGATATGCTATTTTTAGGGTTTTGGTAGTTATAATGATTAAAAATGTAGAAGAACTCTAATGAAACCTTAAAATGGATTAGGAAACCCTAGGAAGAAATTTCAAGTCAAATAGATAGAATCTCGATAAAGTTTGTAGTAAATAGATTACATGTGCTTTTCAGGATTCTTGATTGTGTGGTTGAACTACTTGCTTGGATTGCTTTCTTGGTTGGAATTGCTATTAGCTTGTGAAATCTACTGATCAGGTATGTGGTTACTTATGAATAATCGCCTTTAGTTTCACGGCATTTCTCGGATGTTTTTATCAAGTGATTGCAACCTAAACTGTTGGATGTTCAATTCTGCAATCTTATAAAGTCCATATGAGTATCACAATTAAATATGAATGTGTTTCTCAAACCTACATGCCACCCTGATGTATGTTGCAAGACCAAGCCCCAGAAGGAAGGTCTGATTTGGTAAGCCCCAGAGGGAAGACCATTGGGCACCTTGAGAGGTTACCCCAGGCACCAAGATCGGGATGTAGAAGGTGGCCTTATGTCCCTTGCAAGGATAAAACTCTAAGAGAGGGTAATCCAGGGTTTAGGGAAAAATCGGTTGAGAAGTCACATTGAAAGTGAAATTTGGATTGATAATCAACTATTTGTTGTATTTAGGTTGTTAGAGCTTATTTGTGATGTTGTGTTTGTCCCCACATACCAGTATAGCAATATACTGACCGACATTTTGTTTGTCGGCGTTTTAGGTACAATTCTGAAAACGGACAAATAATAAATCAGAATTTGTGAAGATACAATTAAATTGTCCAAGGAGGATTAGTTAGATAGAATTTTTCTATGGATAGAAGTCTAAAATCTGACTTTTATAAGGTATGCAAAAAGTTTTATTTTATTCCAGCTTTTCAGTGTAGTAATAGTAGAATTTGGTCATTATTTTTGATTAAATGTCAAACCATGGATCCTAAAATATTGGGATAACATCTCTGGCCTTCTGGTCTCCCTTAATTAGGGGTTACAGGGAGGTGGGGTCGTTACATTTGGTATCAGAGCCATAGTTTCTCATTTAATACTTAGTAATTATTAAATTTTATAAACTCTATAGAACCGAGGGAGTTATTAGAGGATTTTCCGATGACGAAGGTGTCTAGAAAAGGATCACGGTCTGGGGGTGGCAATATTTTCCTCCGCCCCACTAGTTAGTCATGAGGACTCCCAGATGCGGTGTGACTGCCTGGCCAAAGTCTAAGGTTTTGACTCCAAATAAGATACCTTTAGGACTCTCTCATCTATTTCGTCCCTTCTCAACCCTAATTCAATTAAGGTTCTAAGGTTTAGGGTTTTTCTCTCTCTTCCTCGCCCTCTTGAGGTCAGGGTAAGTACAATAAGGATTAAGGAATCCTCCACCAAATTAATGAAAAGCATGTAAACAATATGTCATGGACATAAGCTTAATAGTTTAAGCGTAAACTAAAGATTAGTTACATGATGAGGTTGCATGACATGTGTTGTCGTGCTCTCAGGAGAGACTTGGAGTTAGACCTTATTGTAGGAGGATGAAGAGAGAGTTAGCCCTGGGGGCAGAGACCTCCAAGAAGAGGTAGAGACCTGACACATCCTTTAAGGATGATGCTAACCCTTACCCTAAGTGGTAGTTAGGGAGAGAGATGATGAGATGAGTTGTATATCATAGTCGACCATGCATTTATGTACGTGAGTTGACATGCATAATGGTTTTGAATACCCGTGAGAGGCATGAACTGTGTGCAGTTGGTTGACCTAGTTCCTTTTGGTAACCCGAACTTGGGTGGTCATGCCTGTTGAGGATGAAGGATATCTCCTTCATTGTAGAGGATAGTAGTGACCATATAGAAACCCTTATGGGCATATATGAGCATAGAAGAGCATGAACCTATGTAGGAGAGAATGTCAGCAGTGCTGGTAGTAGGTTGAGGCTTAGTTTAGAAGGGTTATGCCTGACAGGTTAGGAGATGAACATGTAGAGCCTAGGATGATCTGTGCTCGACATAGGTCTTAATAGTATGTTTAACCAAGATAGGTGTAGACATGTATCCTTAAGAGATTGACCCATCTTCTAAGAGAGAACCTCAAGTTGTAGGACCAGTTGTAGGGTTTGCTCTAGGGAATGAGGGCAAGACTCGATGAAGAAGGCTAGAGACCTTGACTCTGAGACAAGAAGGTCCATGAGAAGTCAGGTATGATATGACCTGTTTTAGATGACCCTGAGTAGATAGTTGTGGTGGCCTCATGCATGATCCTTGGGAGCTTGTTGTGCCTTGGTTGCCATTAGAGGAACAAAACCCTAGAAAAGGGAAGAGGCTTCTTGAGTCAATGTACAGGAGTTGTAGGTGCCTACCTTACCTTATAGGTATAGGAAGGAGAGTTCTTTAGACCCTGAAGAAGTAGAGTAACAAGTTATGAGGTCTCACACCGAGTCGGTTGACCTTGTGTAGGACTCTACAATGTTGTTCACATGGAAGAATGGTGGGAAGTGTATGCCCCGCCTTGTGCACGTTTGGTTCGTGGTTGGACAGTTGATGCATAAGGAGTGAACCTAGGGTTCCTAGACCTAAGAGGGGAAGTAGTAGTACCTGGTGCACCTGATGCTCATGAAGATGGTTTAGTTCCTACATATTGGAGTGTGGCACCCCTCAGGATTAGAGGAAAATGAAACCCCTTGGCTAGGGGATATGTTTGACGAACCCCTCACACATAGGTTGGTGACATATGCATGTATGCAGTTGGTCCAATGTTGAGTAATAGGAGCAAGTATGACATACTAAGGAACCCAGAGTGGCTTAGTGGGTTGTCCTCTTGCTAGCTACGTGCCTAAGTAGCATGATAGGGTTAAGCCCGCACATGATGATGTAAACCCTAGACGTGGGAACGTTTGTGACCTCTGTTGCTATCAAGAGATAGTTTTCTCTCCATCCAGGGGAGGCACCCTTCTGTCAGGTGCAGCTTTTGTGTAGGTTTGAGGTAGCCTAAAGAGGTCTCTCATAGGAGCTTGATGAGCTAAGTGGAGAGCACATGGTTTGAACACGAATCTATAGACCCTTGTGTGACCATCTCTAAGGGGCATGATGGTATGTTGCCATGGAGGTAACCTTATGGGGCCTGACCAAGTTAGGTAGGTCACCATGATCCCTATGAAAATATGTAAGTTTGACTATGAGTGCCCAGAGACATGATGGATTTTTGGGTAAAGATTCAAGAATGAGATGTGCTATGATGGAATCCTAAGTCAATACTAAGGTCATGGATGGATAAGACCAATGGAAGTAGGAGTTTTTTGTTCCATGGATGCACGAGACCATAGGGTTGGGAGGTAACAACTAACTTTGCCCAAGGACCATGGTTTAGGAGGTTGGCCACCTTCATGAATTCATGGGGCCTAAGGGGTAAGAGTGAGAGTTACTCCTTAGATGCATAAGGGTCGGATCACCCAAAAAGTGCCGGCACCCTAGAGACCTTGAGGTAACAACTAAGGATTTTACATAAAAGAGATATGTTAGGATCCAAAAGGTGATGGGAAAAGTCTTCCCATGGGGTGTAGAACCATAATCAAGATGTTCATGAAGAGAAGACATGTGATGTACGTTTCAACTTGGTTTGGAAAGTGTACTGGAGATGTGTTATGCACCATCTCTACTCTTGGAACGAGATGAACTTTGTATTTGGACTGCATCCAAATGCTTATTTCCTCTCATTATGGGGGTGAGAGATGGAGAAATATACATGCCATACACTAAGGGTAAATATGAGGTGAGTTGAAACATTTCTATAAAGTTTGAGGATAGAGAAAGTATCATACCTTTTTGGAAAGTACATGGAATGGATGGTTTATAAACATGAAGAGAACTAAGGTAGTCATCATGACGACGTTATTATCAAGAGCGGTATGGAATTTATGAGTTTGAGTTTCATAACCAAGATGATGAGATCGAAGTTTTCTTGACTCAGTTAGACCTAAATCTGAGATGTGGATGATGAGTCGAGTATATAAAGGTTTATGTCATCAACGATAAGGAAGATTATGTGGTAACTGATATCCTTCATCTAGGTACAACTCAAGTGTATAGATATCTTATTTAAGAGAGGTTGTTAGGCGAACCCTAAGTTCGTTAGAAGAGGAGACCATGTATGGCTAACACCCAGATACAATCAGACATGTTGGTCAAGGTGGTTGTTCAGTTAGCTAGCCTAAAGCTTGATGAGATAGAAGGATGGTTGTAAGAACCTCAGATACACCTCTCCGGAAAGGAAGGGGATGGAACTCACGACTAGAGTGTTTTAGGGTTTTTCAGGAGTCAACCTTGAGGAATCATGGCATGCAAAAGATCATGATTATAAGTATGGCATATACCGTGGTATTACTAAGATAATAAAAGTGTGCTTTGAGTATCTGAGATGAAGAAGTATATGGAGTGCATGTGGCTTGTCACCATGCATGCCAGGAGGTGACACCAGTAACCCATTGAGTTTCTACGGATAGTGAAGAGTCCCCGGGAGGGAATAAGAGTAGCTCACCATAGACGTCGAGGTGAGTCTCCCTTGGACCAAGAGAGGTCAGGATGCAATATGGGTTGTGGTAGATCACCTTACCAAGATGATCTAATCCCTTTTCTAAGAGAGAGAGAGAGAGAGAGAACTGTCAATGTGACATATCTGGTTGAACTATATATGAGAGAGAGATAGTTCATCTACACCAGGATCTGAGTTCATAATCTAGAGCATGACCGCAACTTCACTTCCATGCAGTGGAAGTAGGTACATGAAGAACTCGATGCCAATTTGAAGTTTAGCATAGCTTATCACCCCTGACTGTTAGACAGTCAAGAGAGTATGATCCAGACTAGAGGGTCTGATGAGAGTGTGTGTGCTCATTCAGGGTGATACATGGGAGCAGTCTCTCTCCTAATAGAGATTGTTTGTGATGATAGACACCATAGTCAGTATCGGGATGTAAGGAGATCTATAAGGGAGGTTGTGTCGATCACCGCTTCATTAGAATGATGTTAGTAAAAGGACCTTGTACAGATCAGAGAGATCACAGTGTGTGTAGATGAAGTCCCTTTGATCGTGTGATGGCTAAGAAAGCCCATGGGCGGCATGAGTCGTGAGCTGATGTGAAGTAGACTGACGTGCATCACTGTGGGAGGATATGTGTTATGAAAACCCGACCCCTATGAGCTATAGCTAAAGCTAAGTCCCCGATACATGGGTCCATTTGAGATGGATTAGTGGAGATGCTTATATTTTACCTACCCCTCAGGATAATATGATGTGTTCCAAGTATAATCTAGATCACTATGTGTTGTACTGATAACACCAAATTTTTTGAGGTTTTTGGCCTTTATTCTGTTATCAAAACTTCCCTTTTCTGCTATTTTCCTCTCTTTTATATGCACTTTCGCAATAAATGGTCGGGCTACGCTCTTAATAAAATATTTTCATCTCTTGCAGTGTTTTTCCTCCGTTTTGACACAATAAGGCCGTCCCGGCCCACAAATAAGTCCAAGTCTGTTTCGGCCTTCCTGACGCTCGATACGACCCCTGCCCGACAAGGGGGAGCGCCACCATGACGCACGAAAAAGGGATGCCGCGCCAGAAGAAACTGACGGACGACACACCCTTTACCCGACAGGGAGCCGATCTCGCCCGACAGCCAAGGCTTGTCGGGCGACACAGCCACCCACCGGCAGGCGTGCCGCCCGCCACGTGATCGATTAGCCGACACTCCTGAGCTGAGCGATACCAGTATCGGCCGTCCACCGACCCGCGAATGAGGAGGACACGTGGCGCTTCGAGCACCATAACTTCCCCCAACCACTGCCTATAAATAGCAGCTACAGGGAGCCGAAAAGACAGCTTGGTCAGTTCGGATACTTCGGAATTTGGACAGTTGGGAGCCTTGAGTGTTCTTCGGAGGAAACTGCGAGAGCAGGTGTATCGTGCCCCAGTGCTCGTGTCGGGCGACACTAGGTGAGCCCTTCCTCATCCCGAGAGGGAGGGGATGGTTCACTTAGAATCGTCCAGGGCGACACTGCGGGCCGATATCGGCCACGACGATGAGTGACACAAGTGCCCGACACGATGAACGCGTCACTCCGTGCCCGACATGATATCGAAACTGATACGCTTCGCCCGTCATGTGTGCCGCCCGAGAGGGTGTGTCGCCCGACTCAAGCGTATCGGCCAGGTCCTTGAGCAATACAGTCGGCCGTCACGACGTGCCGCTCGAGAGAGTGTGCCGCCCGACATGGCTGTATCGGGCTAGGCCCTGTCCGATTTTGGGCGGGAGAGCCGCTGTAGTCTGTCTCCCTTCTACATCAAGAAGGCAACCTCTATCTTTAATTCTGTTATTTAATTCCTTTCTTACGTAATTTACTAAAACCCTTACTGTTTATGGAAATAGAAAAGCTTAATTACTCGATGCTCTATGCTTGGTACAATATGTTGGATGACTACTATGTTTGATAACTGAACTCTAGCTTGCATGTTTGGATCGCGTTTCGCTTAGCTACCGAATCATGTTTTCTCGTCGCAACAACTTCGAGAGTTGTGTTGTGGCTCTAGTGTTTGGTCTGAT
This sequence comes from Alisma plantago-aquatica, assembly GCA_963693085.1. Lineage (NCBI taxonomy): Eukaryota > Viridiplantae > Streptophyta > Magnoliopsida > Alismatales > Alismataceae > Alisma > Alisma plantago-aquatica. The sequence continues at coordinate 554,013,488 of OY856409.1, forward strand.
TCTGGAGTACGAGAGTGCATGGAATGGAGTCGTTTCAGTAACATTCCACTCTAACTTTGAGCCCAGCAACCTTGAGAGGGGTGCTAAGGCTTGGTTAGAGGTATCCGCTTGGAGAGGAGGGGTGCAGGATGTTACCGGTGCCGCTTGTTATGCTGTAGTCTTATCCTTCGTACCTTGCTCTAGCCCTAGTTTTATCCTTCTGTTTTTGTTGCAAGAAAACCCCTAAAAACTGCTAAATGACTAAAACCTTAAATCTTTCTAGTAACTCCACCTGGAGATAGTTTTCTTGTTTTGTTCGTGACACCTTACTGCTTCCCTTCTGGGGAATTTATCATCTCTTTATACCTGCCGGAGTGTAGCGTGTCGATTCTGGGTTCTCAACACTACCACCCTTGTCCCTGTGTTCGACCTCGTATATCTACTTCGACCCCGTAAACAAAGTTGCGGGGGCCTAGAAGGATTCAGGCTTATAAATGTAAAAGCTCGACTACCTCAAATCCGCCTCCAATTTTAGGACGCGCGATTTAGGCCGGTCATGTACCCAAACCATGTGTTGAGCCATGAACCTATTGAGCTTCTAGGGAGGCTGAAATATCCCAAGTCACCTATGAGGGTACAAGATACCAAAGTGATATAGAACTCAGATGTAAGAATATAAGATGATAAAGGTTCTTTGGAAGCACCATGGAGAGGATGAGGCCACATGAGAGCCAATGATGGACATGGAAAAGTTTTATCCTGATTTGTTTGTATGTTTGGTGGAATTTTGAGGGCAAAATTCCTATAAGAGGGGAAGGATGTTACAACCCCAATTTTGGGGTTCTTTTGGGTGGAAATGCAATTTCCCCAATAAATGCATGATTATGGGAATTGTGTGAATTATATGTATTGAATGGATTCCCTTTACAATATTCCCTTTTTGCATGTGATTTTGTGAATCATAATATATTAAGGAATCCAACAGGATTCAAAGAAAAAGAATAAAAGCCCCTTATACTTTTGAGTTTGAGTCCCAAACATAGCACACATGAAGTTTAAGACATCATGGACTTCTCCGTAAAATTGGAGATTAAACGAATAAATGGATTGGGAGATATGAATTTTGTAAGTTTCCTAAAGTGTAAAGGAATAACTAAGATAATGAGAAAAGAAAGATATAGAAGCATTTAGAAGGCTAAGAATTATCCTTCAAGGATGAGTTTCGTACCTTTGGGATTTCTTGGGTTCCAAGGAGTCCAAGTTGCAAATATAATAGGAGAAGAAAGAGATAAAATCAAATAAAACATTATTAAGAAGGAAAGTTGAGATAATGATGAAAATATAAGAAATATGTTGAAATATGGATAATGGAATCATTATAAATTAGATTTCAACTTCACATAATTTCTAATGGTAAAAGGAATCAAAATAAATAAAATAAAAGATTAAGAGAGAGAAAATATGCTTAAAATATACCTTAGTATGAGATAGCTTGCTGATGGAGTTTGTTTTATGCAACACCACTAAAAATCCTAGAGATGATGAGTCTCTAAGTTTAGCCTTGCTAGTACTATGGTAAGAACTCCACCCACATGTGCTAAGACATGTGGAAGTCTTATCGTAGTATAGTTAAGGGTCGAATCCTCGGGACAACGGTCTTGACGAAGTCAAGATGGAAAACGTTTAGCCTTTACTTAACAACTTAAAGATTGATATTTAGATCGAAAGTTTGATTTGGTTGTTTTAAACTAAGTACAAAGAAAGTAAAGCAAGAAAGTAAATAAAGCAAGTAAATCTTAAGAGTTAACAAATGATGATGAATCACTGGGGTTAAGCAGGTATTTACCACCGCTACACATGCATTGTATATGTACTAAGCAAGACTTATAAGCTAGATGCATGGATGTTTCCACAAGACCGATGCCTTATAAGACAAGAGCGATGCGTTGCATCCAAGGGTGTTCCACAAGACCGATGCCCACATAAGACAAGAGCGATGCATTGCACCCTTCGATGTTCCACAAGACCAATGCCCATATAAGAAAAGGGCAATGCATCTCATCCTCCAAGGGTTAAGTAACTCTCATGCGGTACATCACTACGCGTCACTGAAGGATGTAGTCTCCGAAGAGAGAATCTTACTCAACCTCAAGAAACGTGCATCTAAAACTAACAAGCGAGCGATAATTACCAAATCGAATAGCGTCCTTGTAGGCCTAGTCTCCTATTCGGATAACCTAGCTACGAGAAGTGCGGGAATGATGCAACGCCAGCCATTCCCGAACAAATGGTCACATGCTTTACATCATTCCCCTCGCAAAGTGTGTTCCTCGACTTACCAAAGGTCTCTTCCATACAGATGGGAGTGTGCCAAATGATAGTGAGTTTACTCCACCCTTTGAGATACACTTCTAGACACCGAAACGGATGCGTGGTGGATACACACACCAGAAACCAACACTAAATCGGTATTCAAGCCTCGATAGCGGTCGTAGACAAACCACAACGAAAGACAATAAATGCATACAAGAACGTGGCCATCATTCAAGCATGTGTGAAATGATTTAGCATTAAAACGAAATGATAACATCTTTTTTACAGTACAAAATACAAAACATGGGCAGCGGGGCTAGTCCCCGCGCCCCAGTGGATGGAACTACTCGCTCCTCATAGAGGGAGCAACAAAGAAGGAGGCAAGAAGAGATAGAAAGAACATCATCTCCACTGAGGAGAGAAGGTTGAACCCTTGGTGGAGAGAGCAACGATCTCCACCCCTTGTAGCTTGCTTGATGACGGATCTTCTCCTCTCACCTTCCTTGTTGATGAGAGAGAAAGTAGCTTGCAATGGACGTGAGTCTCAGACCGGCAGCCTCGAGTGATGGATGGAGTTGTTCTGGTAGTGGAGAGACAGCCTCTGGACGTCTGGACTCCCCCTATGAACGGCCCTGAGGTCTTATTTATAGGCTTTGAGTGAGATCCAAACGGTTTGGAGACCGTTTGGGCTCAAACGGTCTTGGGACCGTTTGGCGTCAAACGGTCTTGAGATCGTTTGGCGTCAAACGGTCTTGGGACCGTTTGGCATCAAACGGTCTTGAGATCGTTCGGCGTCAAACGGTCTTGAGATCGTTTGGCGTCAAACGGTCTTGAGACCGTTTGAGCTTCATGCGGTCTTGGGACCGTTTGGCTTCATGCGGTCTCGGGACCGTTTGAACTCCATGCGGTCTTGGGACCGTTTGGCTTCATGCGGTCTCGGGACCGTTTGAACTCCATGCGGTCTTGGGACCGTTTGGCTTCATGCGGTCTCGGGACCGTTTGAACTCCATGCGGTCTTGGGACCGTTTGGCTTCATGCGGTCTCGGGACCGTTTGAACTCCATGCGGTCTCGGGACCGTTTGGCTTCATGCGGTCTCGGGACCGTTTGAACTCCATGCGGTCTTGGGACCGTTTGGCTTCATGCGGTCTCGGGACCGTTTGAACTCCATGCGGTCTTGGGACCGTTTGGATCTACTCGACCCTTGGGCTGGTTTGTTCTTTTGTTATTTTTTTGTGCTTTTTCTGCAATTATAAAAGGAAAAGTTAGTTTGATGATGTATTTACAAAAAGGGGTAAAATTAGGTTTAAGTACAATATAAATGTAGAAAGAGTATGGAAAACTAAAGAAAAAGACTAAGATAAACTACTAAAATAGGAGGTTATCACCCCCCCTAACTTAGAGTCTAGCTTGTCCTCAAGTTAGATAGAGCTGAGGCATGAAATGGCGCGGCGATCTTAATTAAAATTTCCGTACTCTTGCTTCAATTCTTGACCTGAGTTCCCCAGGGGTCGTATCTAGGCTTATTGCATGCCTTGATCCTTTTGGATTTCGAGAGTTGCTTGGATTTCAGGTTTTTCCGTATCTCAAAGTTTGCCTTGGGACCACATTTATTTTGTGCATGCTGTTGACTCTAATCAACTTTATACCTCTCTGGAAACCTATTGGAAGCTAGAGAGGGTATGAGGGTTGGCTAAAGGCTTTGAAGTGTAACTCCCCTTCGAGTGGGGGAGGGGCTGTCTATGCTTTTTAGGATCTCACTACCGGACACGACACATCTGCCTTTATGAGGGCAGCTGAATGTACCGGCCGGGCAAGTCCTTTATTAGCCTTTTCATATACTTGGAACTTTTAGGGTTTCACTACCGGACGCGACGCATCTGCCTTTGTGAGGGCAGCGGAATGTGCCGGCCGGGTGAGCCCTTTATCAGTTCTTTATATAGGTCCTTATTCGTGGCACAACTCTCATGATTTTATTCGTCTCTCTGGCTTTTATTCAAAAACTCACAGGCTTGGGTTTTGGGATGAGGATTTATTTTGGGCGGCCAAGCCTCTTTTATTTTGAAGAGAGGAAAGTTGTTCTTAAAGTTTTTCAGCATGCACTTATTTGGTTTGTGGTCCACTTGCAGAGCTTTTTGACTTGGAAGTTGCCTGATTTCCCTCTCATCCTTGAGATCTCGGCTTATTTCTGCCCTGATTTTGACCTATGGAGAGTCAGATAAAGAATTGGAGCAAAAATATAGGATCCATAGTGGATGGGGGTCGATAAATCGCCATTTGATGTCTAAGTGCTAAATACTTGTAGAGACTAACATGATTCTAGAGTTAGTTGAGGTGATTAAAATGAATTTGTAAAAAGAATCTTGAAAGAATAAAAAGAATTTGTAAAACAAAAGAAATGTATGGAAAGTGTTTAGAGAAAAAGAAGGGAGTATAGAAGTTGATACCTAGCCCTTGTCTAATGTATCCCCCCCTAACTTATCACACACTCTGTCCCCAGAGTGGCAAAGTGATAGGTTGAGAAAACATTAGAACAAGGGCTGCAGGTTAAGGTAGATTGTCGGTTGCCCCTGGAGAACGCAGTAGTGTAGATGCGAACTGCCCACGTAAGGCGTGGTAATCCACGTCCGTCATTTCCTCCACTGGTCTTTGGAGAACGATTATAGTGTACATCCAGTAGAGGACGTGGAAGCCGCAGTCGTTGGATTGTCGTATTTGCTGGGGGCATTTATGGCAGAAGGCGGGGCGGCTGAAGTGCTCAGTGTTGTATGCCCTAGTGTGCTGACTCAGAAGTTCGATTAATTTCATAGCACACTCCTTTGCCATTTCTTCTGTCGGCGTCTTGGGCGTTACGACGTATTGTCGTTGTCGGGCATTGAACTGGCTGTCGGAACTGTTGTATATTGTAGTGGTTCCAGTGTGGAGATTGGTTGCCAGAAGGAGCCAGTGCTCTTGATGTAGGATCGGTAGCATGATGAACTTCGGCGTTGTATGTTGAAGATATGCAATCAATGCTTCTATTGTGCCGAAGTTTTTCAGTTTGAGCAGATCGTCTTTCATGTACGGGGACGCCATATATGTATCGGGATTGTGTTGGCCAATCTGAGATTGGTATGCGGCCATGAGGCTGCAAGAAAGTTGCCCCTTATCTTGTAAAGTCTCTCGCAAAGAATCAGCCATTACGATAATGTCTTGAGACATGAATACGATGCCGTCTTTTTCTGCGGAGAGTTTTGCCATGATTATGCGTATTTCAAGGTCGTTTAGACCCTTGCAAGAATCGCGATCGAAATCAGGAAAAGTTGGTGTAGTTGTGTACGCGGGGTCTTTCTTGCTGGTGTCTTCTTTGGGCAACTTGTTTTGTTCTGACTCTTCCAGAACTTGGCGGAAAGGTCGCCGCTGTCGACGTTGCACAGCTGAGTAAAGATACCGTGGAACATCATCTGGTGACATAGTCGGATCGTTGAAAAATCTTCTGTCACAGATGAGTTCCATGGCGTAGCGTCCTCTTAGCGAATGGAAGTCTTCAGCTGCCAAGTCTGTGAATGGGATTTCCTGGTTAAGCGCTTGAATATGTCTGATGGTATAGAAGGCGCTGTCCCCGGATCCCGTGGTGGCTTGAACTGGAGGGTTAATGATTCTAAACCATGGTTGGCTCCAGTCTTGGCGAAGAGAAGGGCGTACAGCCCAGATTACTTTAAGCAGCCGGAAGGGTATACACCGAGCTTCACCTGCTGCGTCTCCGATAAAGTTAATTATGCCGGATGGTAGCTCGGCGGTATTGAAGTTGTAGACTTTGGCGTCCCTTGCCGCGGTGTCCACTATCATAAAGAGCCAGTGTCCCGAGACTTGGAAAGGCAGCGTGATATAGCGTGCCCGACGTGCTAATCCGACACGTAGCCGCTCAATCGACCTCACCTGCAGGCTTTTGTGTAAAAGGCCAAGAGACAGTGCAGGTGAGGCGTTGAAGGCTGGTTGTATCCGTTTTTTACTTTTATATATTTCTATACAGTTGGCGAGGAGGACACGAAAAATTGACAGTGGCATCGTAGACCGGGGTCGGAGGATGCAACGGAAATCTTCGCGTGTCAACGTACGCCTGGTTTTTGTATTAATGTAAATTGTATCGTCCCCTGCTTTTGCATCGTCTACTATAGTGTTCAGGATGAAAATGTCCTGAGCATCTAAAGTAGAGATGGTTGTCCTGTCAAGATCATGCATTTTTTGTGGAAGAGGGGGGGGGGCGGGGGGAGGTTTTGTGGTGGAGGGGAGGCGTGTTGTTCGAAGGCTTCTTCATGGCCTTTGATATTGTCATCCTGGTCGGAGGCGGAGTCAAGATCTTCGTCTGTATCTAGACTCACTCGGTCCGCGTCGTCCAGGTGAGGGGGAGAAGGTGTTGAATAGGGAAGAGGAGTTTTCGGCGAGGTAGCGCTGGCTCCTTTTATGCACTGTTGGAGCTCAGCGAATGCTGCATCTTTGGCGGCTTCTCCCATTGACCCCATAGCGGAGTAATCAAAGAATTGGTCCCCATAAGAAATGTTGACGTTATCGTGCTGTGGGGACTTGGGGTGATAGTCACTTTCCTGGTGACCTTTATCGGACCCTTTATGGGAGGGTCCTGCAGCATTCCCTGGATCTTCACCATCATCGTGCTTGTCTCCTGGAGGTGTGTCTTTATTGGAGTCAGCAGATGAATCGGAGTCTTCTTCTTCTTCATCATCATTGTCGTTGTCAGCCGCAGCTTCGTCTGTTTTCTTCTTATTAGACGGCTTTTTACACCGCCGGTGAGTGGCATGTAGCTCATCGAAAGCCACCTGCAGATGCTCGTGTTTTTCGAGCAATGCGTCGTGGGCTTCTTTGAGATCTGTATATCTGTCCTCGGCGGAGAGGAGGCGTGCAGTCAGATCTGTGACTTGGGCACGTAGTTGTTGTATTTCATTGATGGTAGCCTCCTCTTGATGATGGTGGAGCTGCGTAATTGTTTCGTCGATGGTAGCCAGGCACGAGCTTAGCTTGTCTTGGTTTTGCTCAAGCTTGCGGAGATTCTCTTGCAGAGGGTGAGTTTGGGTCGAGATCTCATCGACTTTTCTCGTCGTAGCTTCTTGCTGACGTGTTGCCTCAAGGATCAGGTCCGGCAGGTTGTTGGTGTGGCTGTTGATATGTTCAACTTGCCTAGCCACTTCATCCTGTCGTTGCTGAATACCTTGTAGGACGATAGGAAGAGCTTGATGCTGATTGTCGATTCTGGTTACCTGTTTAGTTAAATCCTGTACACAAGAAAAAAAAGAATGTAATAAGTTAGAAGGATCGGTGAGGAGGTGTCGGACAGCGTCAAATTGACGGCCGAATTCCTCACCGATGTTAGTAAAGGGGGCCCCAGAGGCGGAAGGGTGATGTGGCTGGGGCCTATGTGGGATGGTGGTAGTGTCTTGCGGAAAAGACACTGATGAAGGCCTGAACTGCGTAGTGACTGTTGATGAGGTCACCAGCGGTGTCGGGGTGGTGGCGGATGTGAAGAGTGGTGGAGTTGATGATGAAGGGGTGGGGATTGTGGATGGTAATGGAGAGATGGTGAAGTCGGGCATGGAGGTGAAGAAAGGTAAGCCCGATGTTGGGGTGGGTGGAAAGGTGGATGTGAATGCTGGCGTGGAGGTGGAGGCGGAGGTGGTGAAATCAGGCATGGAGGTGGGGAAGGGGAAGGCGGTGGTGGGAGCAGTGGAGAGCTGCTCGTTTAGACTCTGGATGAAAGAGTCAAGGGAGGATGTTGTGAGAATTTCATCGTTGAAATGCTCATCCTCCGGGTTGGGGCGGGATGTTGGCGTCTCCGACAGCTGCTTGGCCTGTAACAACCTTCTAGAGAGCCGTTTGACAGGGATTTTTGTAAGTCGTGCTGTCGGGGCTGTAATACTCATCTCGATTGGACCCGCAGTTTTTTCTTTCTCGGCGGGTTTGATCGAAGTTAGCAACTTAGTAAGCTCGTCGTCAGAAAACAGGAGCTGTGTCATGTCATAGTGTGCTAGCTCTGGTAGTGGAAGGAGGGTTCTTGAAGATTTAACCATCGGGCAGAATACGTAGTGTATTTTCCCATCCTTTTCCTTGATTATGAACGAGTTTTTCAGAGATTGCTCGTTCGTAAGGATGTCGCCCTTGATTAGCGTGCATTGGGGTAGTAGCCTGTCCATCTTAAGGAATTTTATTATGGAAGTGACATGGCCCCCCAAGCAGATCTCTTTCCCTATTAGGGCAGCAGAAAATTTCTGGACCATCAATCGTCCAATGTTTACTGGCTTGTCGTTGAGGATAGACCAGAGGACAAAGAGGTCAGATATTGTGACGTTTCCTCCTTCCGATCTTGGAAAAAGCGCGCCAGATAGGATTTTGTGCAAAGTGCGCACAAATCTGGAATGTATGTTGGACGCTTTACAGGTTTTTGCGTCGTAGGTGGGAAGTCCGGTTAAGCTTTTCCAGAATGTATGGCGGTTGAATTCTGGGTGATCGGTTCCCACTAGCTTGGCCTTTTGTAGCTGCTCCGTGTCGTCGATGAACATAGAATTCAGCATATTTTCTGTCAAGACGACATCGCTACCAAAGATCTGGGTGACAATTCTTCTGTCACCCCCATCCCGTGACCTATCAGCGATGTCAACGGGCTCCTTTCTCAGAAAGGAGAAGAATTCCGCCGTAGGTTCAAAGTATGACACTTCAGGTAATGAGCACAACCTGGCGAGGTTGGCTTTCTGTAGTACGCTGAAGATGCGATCTTGAATTCCCATTTTGACTAGTATGCTGGAGCAAACATACTTAGTCGGTTTGAGGGTTTTGTCAATGGAGATGGAAGGTTGTATGTATAGGTTTTGTGGTGGTGGAATTGGAGCAGTAATGGGAATGAAGGTGGTAGGGATAGCAGCTGCAGGGGTGATGGTGGAAGCAGCGTATGTGGATGGTTTGGCGAAGGGTTGGTCCATGGCGGATGAAGGGTGGACCTGTTTTCTTGCCCTTTTTGGAGGCTGCCCAGATGTAGCCTTTGCAGCCTTGCGTTTCCCCTCTGTCTCTTGGGCAGAGGAGTCCTCATCGGGGTTCGGCATGTAATCCGAACCTTCATCGTCGTCCGAAGAGATATGCTCAATCTCTTCTTCAGGAGCCTCACCCAGGCATTGGGTAAGGCGGGTTATTTCGCATAGGACGTCGATGATCTTGATTTTTGGAGGGACAACTCCAGTGGTGTTGTAGGTGTCCCTGATTTGCACGAGCTTTTCTCGCTCCTCCATCATCTGCTCCCTTGTCAGAGCAGGGGCAGATCCGGAAGTCTTGTTTGATGCCATTTCTGAAAAAGATACAAGTTTCTTTGTTAGAAAAGAGGATTGGAACAATTTAGATTAAGAAACAATTTAGAAGTTTCTTAGTTTCAGGACCGTTTGGTCCCAAACGGTTTCAAGACCGTTTGGTCTCAAACGGTTTCAAGACCGTTTGGTTCCAAACGGTTTCAAGACCGTTTGGTTCCAAACGGTTTCAAGACCATTTGGTCCCAAACGGTTTGAGGGCCGTTTGGTCCCAAACGGTTTGAGGGCCGTTTGGTCCCAAACGGTTTGAGGGCCGTTTGGTCCCAAACGGTTTCAGGATCGTTTGGTCTCAAACGGTTTCAAGACCGTTTGGTTCCAAACGGTTTGAGGGCCGTTTGGTCCCAAACGGTTTGAGGGCCGTTTGGGACCAAACGGCGCGGTTTGAGGGCCGTTTGGTCCCAAACGGTTTCAGGACCGTTTGGTCCCAAACGGTTTCAAGACCGTTTGGTTCCAAACGGTTTCAAGACCGTTTGGTCTCAAACGGTTTCAAGACCGTTTGGTTCCAAACGGTTTCAAGACCGTTTGGAAAACCGTTTGGAAAACGAAGAGTCGCAGGTTGCCGGCGCAGGGGAAGGCGAAACGGCGCGAAGGTGAGCGCGCCAGCGACCTCGACGATGACGAAGACGATAGGAAAAATGGTGACGGCGGTGGAAGCGGTGGAAGAATCGGAGTTTCTTTCGACAGCGACGGTGGTAGCGGAGAAAGAGACGTTGCGCGATGGTCGAGGAGACGGCGACTGGTTCAGTGGTGGTGGCGACACAATGGCGCGGTGACGAAGGCGACAGAGGAGTCAGAGAACTTCGTTCGATGACGACTGCGATGGCGGTGTAGGAAACGTCGGCATGAGCGGCGTGTTTGGAGTCGCCGGACTACCTTGCGGAAGAAGGCCGAACGAACGGGTGAGCGGCTAGGGCAAATGCAACAGTAGCAGGAAGAAGACTCTTCGCACGAATGCTCTGGAGAATTCGAAGATTCGAAGAGAGAAAGATGGAGTAGAGATGGTATATATATATAGTGATTGGTTGGTGGTCTTTCGTATTCCAAACGGTTTTGAAGACCGCTTGGTCCCAAACGGTCTCAAGACCGTTTGGTCCCAAACGGTTTCGAGACCGTTTGGTCCCTAACGGGTTTAAGACCGTTTGGAGGTAACAAAAGGGGTTATATATTTTTATGTTTTTGAGTATATATATATTTGTATATTTTTTGTATTTTGGTTTATGGATTTTTATGTTGTTTGTTTTATATATTGTTTTTGTAGTTTTTATTATGTAGATTTTTTTTTTGTATTTTTAGATTTAGTAATAAAAGAACTTAAAGAAAGCAAAACAAAATTAAGAGAGAATAAAACTAGAAAATAGAGAAATTGATGTTCAGGTCTTGGGTTGCCTCCCAAGAGGCGCCTTGGTTTTACGTCGCTGGCTCGACAAGATTATTGCTCCGGCTATGCTGACTGTTCAGGGTTATGACGGGGGTTTGCCTCTGGTTGCCCAGCAAAAGTGCCGGCTTGAGGTTTCAATTGAGCGGCAATCTGTGCCAGTTGAGCTTCTACGGATTTTTGCTGAGCTTGTTGATTTGTAAGCATGGTTTGTTGCGATTGAAGCATTTGTCTAATCAAGGATATCTCATCAGATGATTGGGGAGGAGCACCCCTTTGTTGATACTGAGTAACTTGCTGTCCTGGTTGTTGTAAAGGTGCAGTTAACTGTGGCTGCAGTCCCGAATGGGTGTATTGGTAAGACGGATTCCTGGGATAGGTAGGTCTTTGAAAACCTTGTCTGTAATTCCCTTGACTGAAGGTATTCTGGAGTCCCGATGGTTTTCTGTTGAAAGATCCACCTTGTGCCTGCTGTTGTGGGTTGGCAGTCCCTGCAGGATTCCCGTATTGGAAACCAGGATGGTTCCTTGGTTTATCTGGGTTGTAATACATTTGGCCAGGTATTGAATGTATGGAGTTGACTTGCTCTGGCATTTGGTCTTCGGGATGCTCGATGATGGGTTCATATTGCGGCATAGGTGGTTGTGAATCCATCATGACATTGTACAACAATCCACATGATAATGTGGGATGATCGGATGCATGACAGGCTTCACAAGTTCCAGTAGCTGCCTTAACTTGTTGAACCTGGGAGCTTTTCTTCTTATCATATTCCCCGAAAGAAGTTTCGAGGGCTTGTTGCTTGCTAGCAATAGTCTTCAAAGCCTCAGCAATGGCTTTGAGTTCCATAGATTCTTCCGCTTTGTAAACCTTGAGAACGCCTTTGGGTTGGTTAGATGACCTTCCCCAATTGGATTGGTTCTCGGCCCCCAACGTAACTATATTCCAGGCGTCTTCGTAGTTCTTTCTCATAAAGTTTCCTCCAGATGAGGAATCTAGGAATTGCTTGATATCATCACTTACTCCTCTGTAGAATGTTTCTATTAGTTGATTTTGAGAAATGCCATGGTGAGGACACTTTCTCAGGAGTTCTTTGAATCTTTCCCAAGCTTCAGAAAGTGTTTCTCCAGGCAATTGGGAAAAGTGATTAATCTGTCCCCTGATCTCATAGGTTAGGGAAGGTGGGAAGAATTTCTCAAGAAACTTCTCTTCTAAGGGAGTCCAGGTAGTGATGATAGGGTGTCTATCCAAAGCGTTGTACCAGCTTAGTGCTCTTCCAGATAGGGTGAAGTGAAAAAGGTGTAACATGATTGCTTCCATTGCAATGCCTGCTTGGGGTACAAGTCGGCAGAGTGACTTGAACCTCTTAAGGTGATCCATGCAATCATCTCCGTGTGCTCCGGAGAAAGAGATGCCTTGCATGATCTGGATCCATTGCGACCGAATTTCAAAGTGTGGTATGTTGATAATCGGTGGTCGGACAGGATGATCATCTTCATAATTCTTTGGGACTGCATAGTCCCAAAGTTGCTTGTTTCTTAACGCAAGTTGAGCAGCGGCCTGCTCTGCTTGGATGCGGGCTTGTTCCTCAGCTCGGATCTCAGCTTGCACCTGAGCACGAGTGTCAGCAATGAGTTGTGCTCGTTGTGCTGCTATGGCGGCGTTGACTCTTTCTACAATAAGGCGTTGCTCTTCGGCCATCTGTCTGGCTCTTTGGCGGTTAAGTCTATTCCTTCGGTGAAAACTTCTTTCTACCTCAGAATCGTATTCTGGTTCAGGGGAGAATCCGATGCTATGCGGGGGTTGCATACACGTTTTCTACCTGAGTAGAAGGAAAATCTCAAGTTAGGAAAAATGGAAGGAAATGAAAAAGATCAAGAAATATTGGATTGGTTATTAAGAAAAAGTGTAAAATCCTAATCAACCAAGAAATTGGTAAGTAAAAACTAAAAAGTTTCCGTTGTCCCCGGCAACGGCGCCAATTTTTTATGGAGTTTGTTTTATGCAACACCACTAAAAATCCTAGAGATGATGAGTCTCTAAGTTTAGCCTTGCTAGTACTATGGTAAGAACTCCACCCACATGTGCTAAGACATGTGGAAGTCTTATCGTAGTATAGTTAAGGGTCGAATCCTCGGGACAACGGTCTTGACGAAGTCAAGATGGAAAACGTTTAGCCTTTACTTAACAACTTAAAGATTGATATTTAGATCGAAAGTTTGATTTGGTTGTTTTAAACTAAGTACAAAGAAAGTAAAGCAAGAAAGTAAATAAAGCAAGTAAATCTTAAGAGTTAACAAATGATGATGAATCACTGGGGTTAAGCAGGTATTTACCACCGCTACACATGCATTGTATATGTACTAAGCAAGACTTATAAGCTAGATGCATGGATGTTTCCACAAGACCGATGCCTTATAAGACAAGAGCGATGCGTTGCATCCAAGGGTGTTCCACAAGACCGATGCCCACATAAGACAAGAGCGATGCATTGCACCCTTCGATGTTCCACAAGACCAATGCCCATATAAGAAAAGGGCAATGCATCTCATCCTCCAAGGGTTAAGTAACTCTCATGCGGTACATCACTACGCGTCACTGAAGGATGTAGTCTCCGAAGAGAGAATCTTACTCAACCTCAAGAAACGTGCATCTAAAACTAACAAGCGAGCGATAATTACCAAATCGAATAGCGTCCTTGTAGGCCTAGTCTCCTATTTGGATAACCTAGCTACGAGAAGTGCGGGAATGATGCAACGCCAGCCATTCCCGAACAAATGGTCACATGCTTTACATCATTCCCCTCGCAAAGTGTGTTCCTCGACTTACCAAAGGTCTCTTCCATACAGATGGGAGTGTGCCAAATGATAGTGAGTTTACTCCACCCTTTGAGATACACTTCTAGACACCGAAACGGATGCGTGGTGGATACACACACCAGAAACCAACACTAAATCGGTATTCAAGCCTCGATAGCGGTCGTAGACAAACCACAACGAAAGACAATAAATGCATACAAGAACGTGGCCATCATTCAAGCATGTGTGAAACGATTTAGCATTAAAACGAAATGATAACATCTTTTTTACAGTACAAAATACAAAACATGGGCAGCGGGGCTAGTCCCCGCGCCCCAGTGGATGGAACTACTCGCTCCTCATAGAGGGAGCAACAAAGAAGGAGGCAAGAAGAGATAGAAAGAACATCATCTCCACTGAGGAGAGAAGGTTGAACCCTTGGTGGAGAGAGCAACGATCTCCACCCCTTGTAGCTTGCTTGATGACGGATCTTCTCCTCTCACCTTCCTTGTTGATGAGAGAGAAAGTAGCTTGCAATGGACGTGAGTCTCAGACCGGCAGCCTCGAGTGATGGATGGAGTTGTTCTGGTAGTGGAGAGACAGCCTCTGGACGTCTGGACTCCCCCTATGAACGGCCCTGAGGTCTTATTTATAGGCTTTGAGTGAGATCCAAACGGTTTGGAGACCGTTTGGGCTCAAACGGTCTTGGGACCGTTTGGTGTCAAACGGTCTTGAGATCGTTTGGCGTCAAACGGTCTTGGGACCGTTTGGCGTCAAACGGTCTTGAGATCGTTCGGCGTCAAACGGTCTTGAGATCGTTTGGCGTCAAACGGTCTTGGGACCGTTTGGCGTCAAACGGTCTTGAGACCGTTTGAGCTTCATGCGGTCTTGGGACCGTTTGGCTTCATGCGGTCTCGGGACCGTTTGAACTCCATGCGGTCTTGGGACCGTTTGGCTTCATGCGGTCTCGGGACCGTTTGAACTCCATGCGGTCTTGGGACCGTTTGGCTTAATGCGGTCTCGGGACCGTTTGAACTCCATGCGGTCTTGGGACCGTTTGGCTTCATGCGGTCTCGGGACCGTTTGAACTCCATGCGGTCTCGGGACCGTTTGGCTTCATGCGGTCTCGGGACCGTTTGAACTCCATGCGGTCTTGGGACCGTTTGGCTTCATGCGGTCTCGGGACCGTTTGAACTCCATGCGGTCTTGGGACCGTTTGGATCTACTCGACCCTTGGGCTGGTTTGTTCTTTTGTTATTTTTTTGTGCTTTTTCTGCAATTATAAAAGGAAAAGTTAGTTTGATGATGTATTTACAAAAAGGGGTAAAATTAGGTTTAAGTACAATATAAATGTAGAAAGAGTATGGAAAACTAAAGAAAAAGACTAAGATAAACTACTAAAATAGGAGGTTATCACTTGCACATGAAGATAATGCCATTTTCCTTTGGAATTTGGGACTTAAATTTGGTATATGAGTAGATAAAGTCAAGATAAAGGTTACCCTAAAATTTGGGATTAAAAGGATTCTTAGTTTGGGAGATATGGATTTTCTTTAAAGAAATCCTAAAGTGAGAGGGATGCATACATATTACATTGTTTTCCTGATTAAAATTAATATTTAATCAATGTATATATAAAAGGGAAGGATGCATGTGTAGCATCCCAGTGCAGAACGAAGGAAGTTGGGGACCTTTATCTCCCCATATATCGGGATTCTTGGCATAAACGGACTTAGAAAGGTGACCATCAGTTTCCAGAGGTCCAGGCGATCCCGGTCATAGTGGGATTGGGTACCTGTCCTGGTCAGAACAGGACTTCCCCAAAACGGGGAAAAACACAGATGGCTATCCCCTATATAAGGGAGGGGCTACAAACCATGTGCAACTTCCCTAAACACGCCATCAAGTTCACAAGGAGGAGTTGAGTGATTTCGAGCAATCAATCTTGGAAGGGACCTTGACATGTACCCTGACTGGTTGCATATCTCGCTGGAGAAGAGCTTCTTCGTCCCGGCGACTTCAGCTGAACCTGGCACAACGGAAGACACCAGGCAGTTTGGCGAGGCTAGGCGGAGGCGAGGCAACCTTTGCGGGAGGTGGAGGTAGCCGGATGCTCGAGGTCAATGCCCGATTGACCGAGGTCCTGACGTTGTCTCACGAGCGGGAGGCGAGCACGAGGTAGGAGATGGGTAGGAGTAAAATTACTCCTTTACCCTCAGGCGCGCAGGAACAACAGCAATAGGTGCGAGGGCAAAATTGTACAACCACCCAACAAGTGCCTTGCTTACAAGGAGCAAGCCGGCCAGTTGGTTGAAGTCGGTTGATCGAACCAACCTGTGTGGAAAAGAAAAGAGTCGATAAGGCTGACGTGGTGTGCTGCTATTGGTCCCAGGGTAATTATCTTACGAAAATCATAATTAATTATCTGTAACTCCGATGATAGCAAGTAATATATGAATTTTGATCATAAAAATGCAAGGAACCCATTGAAAATAGTTTTGTAGCCTGAATCGGATCATAGTTTGAAAAGGAGATAAAGTTGCTAACTTTAATGCTTTAATATGAGAAAAACCCTAACTTGATGATTATATGGTATAGAGATAATTAATATGGATAATTTATGAGAATATTAACATGTTGTTAATAAAGAGATGTATTGAATGTCCAAGAAGATAATCCATGGGTTAAATAGCTTAATTTGGGGTTTTAATATGTTAATATGCATTAATGGGCTTAGAAACCCTAATCTAAGTGTTAGTGGGTTTTAATGAGATATAAATCAAGATCCTTTGTATTAAACTGATGTTAGGTTAATCTCAAGCCTAGTAGATGATAAAAAGGCTATAATGTGTTTAAGTTGAATAATTAGGGTTTTGCCTCTAGATATGTTATTTTTAGGGTTTTGGTAGTTATAATGATGAAAAGTGTAGAAAAACTCTAATGAAACCCTAAAATGGATTAGGAAACCCTAGGAAGCAATTTCAAGTCGAATAGATAGAATCTCGATAAAGTGTGTAGTAAATAGATTACATGTGCTTTTCAGGATTCTTGATTGTGTGGTTGAACTACTTTCTTGGATTGATTTCTTGGTTGGAATTGTTATTAGCTTGTGAGATCTATTGATCAGGTATGTGGTTACTTATGAATAATCATCTTTAGTTTCACGGTGTTTCATGGATGTTTTTATCGAGTGATTGCAACCTAAACTGTTGGATGTTCAATTATGCAATCCTACAAAGTCCCTATGAGTATCACAATTATATATGAATGTGTTTCTTGAACCTACATGCCACCCTGATGTATGTTGCAAGAGCAAGCCCCAGAAGGAAGTTCTGATTTGGTGAAGCCCCAGAGGGAAGACCATTGGGAACCTCAAGAGGTGACCCCATTCACCAAGCTCAGGATGGAAAAGGTGGCCTTATGTCCCTTGTAAGGACAAAACCCTAAGAGAGGGTAATCCAGGGTTTAGGGCAAAAGCGGTTGAGAAGTTACATTGAAAGCATAATTTGGATTGATAATCAACTATTTGTTGTATTTAGATTGTTAGAGCTTATTTTTGATGTTGTGTTTGTCCCCACATACCAGTATAGAAATATACTAATTGACGTTTTGTTTTTCGGCATTTTAGGTACAATTCTGAAAATGGACAAACAGTAAATCAGAATTTGTGAAGATACAATTAAATTGTCCAAGGAGGATTAGTTAGATAGACTTTTTCTATGGATAGAAGTCTAGAATCCGACTTTTATAAGGTATGCAAGTAGTTTTATTTTATTCTAGCTTTTCAGTTTAGTAATAGTAGAATTTGGTAATTATTTTTGATTAAATGTCAAACCATTGATCCTGAAATATTAGGATAACGTCTCTGACCTTCTGGTCTCCCTTAATTGGGGGTTATTTGGAGGTGGGGTCGTTATATAACCACTTTAGTAATAAAGTTATATCTTATGCATGAGTAAACTCCTTTTTTAGGTGCATCCTATGTGTGTGACCCTATAGGCCCCAAATTACATTGGCAGTGAATGTCCATAACCAACTTATGACATCACAAGCAATGAGTGGTATCTAGAAACACATCATTGCAACCCAAGTAATTAGAAAGTTGGAGAACAACTTCAACCTACAATCCATGTTTATTGTTATCTTAATCGTATAGTCCCTTTGTCTCTAATATCCAGATTGAATTTGAGGCACGGAATTGTGATTCTCTCAACGTTCAAATCATGTTCCTTGAACTTGAGCATACTGTATGAGTTGCATGTGAGTTCACATATCTTCTATTGAGTCACATTAGTATGGACATACATTTCTTTGTCTCACTTATCAAGTGGTATGGATATCAATCTCCAGTAGGAGGGACAAATCCCATCTACATTACTCATACTCAATCCCCATGTGTCACTATGCACCCCAAGCATCACCTTTATGGCGACCCTTATTCAAAGTCATGTTGGATGATGTCCAATTACATATAACAACATGCGATGAGAGTAGTGACTTTAGGTCTAAGAAACACAATCACCACCATCACTGTGAGAGCTGATTCTGACTACCATTCCATGGTCTCCATGTATCACTCTCATGGTGGGTTTGTCTGATACAAAGTTCTCTAACATGTACATGTTTGTTTTACTTGATATCACATATCATGACTAATGGGATTCTATCATCAACCAACACATACTTTAGTCTTTTGTATTAATGTCATCTATTTTGCTTCCACAATAATATACAACTAGGGACATAATAAGAATGCATATACTCTTTTCATACATATTTTCTCATTTTTCAGGTCCTCAACTTGAAAATATATGTCATCGAGTAACATCATTATTTAGACGTCTATTATATTTGTGTCATCATACCATTATTGATACAAACATAATAGACAAAATTACATTTATCATTATCAAATCAAGTATATAATGCCCCTTTACAATAATCATATAATTTTCTCTATGGTCATACATACCAACACATATGTCTTCAGGATGAGGACCTGAATAATGAGATCATATGGACGTTAACAGTATATACATTCTTGTTGTGTCCCTAGTCAGTTGTTATTGTGGAAGCTGATAGATAGTGATAACACATAAGACCGAGTGTGTGTTGATTGATGGTAAAATCTCACTAGTCATGATATGTAATATCAAACCAAACACATATGTATTCTTAGAGAACAGTGTATCAGACAGACCCACCTTAAAAGTGACACATGGAGACCATGGATTGGTATTTAGAATCATCTCTCATAGTGATAGTGGTGGTTGTGGTTCTTGGACCTAAAATCACTGCACTCATCACATGTTGTTCCATGTACTTTGACATCATCCAATACGACCTTGAATAAGGGTTACCATAAAGGTGATGCTCGGATACATAGTGACACATGGGGAATGATTGTAAGTTATGTAGATGGAAATTGTCCCTCCTACATGAGTTTGATATACTGGCCACTTGATAAGAGAGACTGAGAAATGCATGGCCATGTGTGTGTGAGTCAATATATGATATTGAGTTCACATATATCTTAGAAAGTCTGCTCTAGTTTAAGGAAAATCGATTAGATTGAAGAGGATGATGATTCCATGCCTCAAGTTCAATATGGATATCAAAGACTGAGGAGGAGCTGACAAATCAACTGGTGGCCCAACCAATCAACTAGAGGAGTCCAAACATCATTTGAACCAGTGGCCAATCGAGTAATCTGAGAGGATAATCGACCGACCATGAGGCTAACCGATCAATTCAAGAGTTGAATCGATTGAACTTGACTGGTTCCAACACAAATCTTCATCAACAATGGGTTTCTACGCATGATGTAGACTTTAGGTGGTAGTAATTCATTGTAGCTCTATGGATTTACCATAGTATGGCCATAAACAACGCTCGTGTTTTATAATTGCATGTTTTGTTCATAGATATAATATGTATATGATACATATAAGTATGTGGAAATTGGATATGTATATGTATTTATATAAATATAAAATCCCTCAATCAAATATTAAGTCTAAGATTCTTTCCATAAGAAACACACATGAAAACTTTGATCGACTAAAGTGTGGGCACGCCAAGCGTGGTGCGTTGTCCATCTTGTGGAAGTGTAATGGTAGTTATGTGGGCTGACCAACCAGGGTTCATTAGTATTGTGTTGGCTTTTAGGTCAGACTTAACTAGGTGAACTTAATGAGATTAAGTGCCTAGAAGCATGCAGATGACTATGGCAAAGAGTTAGGCATACCATCTATCCAATAATTGCATGAGATGTCATTGGCAAAAGATGCCTACCTTAATAATTGGTTATGGGCGTTGGCGTTGGCCAGGTAATAACTCAATTGTTTTGAGTCTTGGCTCACTAGAAGGTTGTATGTTGCAATCTTCCAAATTGATATGTGATGCTATCAATTTGAACAAAATAGTGGGAGCAATAATTAATTAAATGTCTGACATCAAATTTATTTTAATCAAATCTAATCAAAAGTGTTTTGACAAATTGAAAATTATTTTGTAGATATAAATGAAAAACAAATCATCATTGAGATCAATCCTTAAGAAGTGCAAACCAAACAGAACAAACTTCCATGAGTGGTTTTGGATTTTGAGAGGGGTTCTCAGTGATGAGTATAAGCTCTATGTCATAGATACACCAATGATAGAAGAGCTTGCTCTTGATGCACCCAGGGCTAAGGTGGATGCCTATCGGAAGCATGTCAATGATGCCTTAGACATTAAGAACCTTATTCTATGATGTATGAACTATGAGTTGCATGAGAAGTATGAAGACATGGGGATTCTTGAGATGATAGCACATCCTAAAAACATGAACCATAATCATGCAAAGCAAGAAAGGTACACTGCCTCAAAGGCACTCTTTGAGAGTAAGATGACTTAAGGAGATCCAATAGAGACACATATGCTCAATATGATTGGACATGTAGAACATGTAGAGAGATTGGGATTCCCTTTGAGCCAAGAGTTGGCCAAGGATATGATTCTATAATCGTTGCTTGAATTATATAGCCAGTTCATTGAGTGTTATTACTTGAGTAACATGGTCAAACTACTGTCAGAATTGCTTGGCGTGTTGATAAATTTTGAAGCACGAATGAAGAAGGACAAACCCGTGATAGTGATCAGCAGAGTGGAGTCCAAGGATGAAATCAAAGCCAAGAAGTGTTCTGAGGCTGAGCAGAATTCCAAGTCTTCATCATTCAAGACAAGGAGAAAAGTGTGCCAAAGGAATCCCTCCCTTGTACTTAAAGGGACTAGTGGATAGACATATCCACTTTAGGAACATATGTTATTGAGATAAATTTGTCTACTTTTTCATTATGGGTACTAGATACCGGATGTGGATCTCACATATGTTCAAATATGCAGGATCTGAAAAGAAGTAAGCCTTTAAGAAAGGGCAAGGTCAAACAACGCATTGCAAATGGAGCAAGAGTTGTTGCCACTATAGTTGGAAAATTTAACTTATCTCTATCTATGGGGCTTGTAATAGAGTTAAAGAACTTCTATCTTGTACATGTTGTTAATAAAAACTTTATTTTTGTATCTTGTATGGACAAGGATGGATATGAATTTCATATAAAGAATGGTCAATGTTCTATTTCAAAATATGAGATCTTTTATGGCAGTGCCCCAATGTCCTATGGTCTTTATTTGTTAGATCTAAAGACAAATGTTCATAACATAAATATCAAAAAAGTAGAACTCGATTACTCAAACAAAACATATCTTTGGCATTATTGTCTAGGTCACATCAATGAGAAATGAATTTCTAGACTCCATAAAGATGGATATCTAGACTATTTTGATTTTGAATGAATAGATATATGGGAGTCTTGTTTGTTGAGAAAGATGACAAAGACTGCCTTCATTGGTAACAGTGAGAGGGCTAGTGTTCTATTAGGACTCATACATACTGATGTATGTGGCCCTTTTAGAATTATATGCTAGAGGTGGTTATCAATACTTTGTTACCTTTACTAATGATTTCAGTAGGTATGGTTATGTTTACTTGATGAAACATAAGTCTAAAACTCTTGAAAATTTCAAGGATTTCATGAATGAAGTATAGACCAGCTTGGCAAAAGTATTAAGGCTCTTCATTCTGATCAAGGTGGAGAATGATTAAGCCAAGAGTTTAAAAACCTTCTATGAGACTGTGGTATCGTATCACATTGGACTCCACCTGGAACATCACAACATATTGGCGTGTCACAGAGACGGGGTCACAGCTTGCTAGTTATGGTGTGATCAATGATGAGTTTTGTTGATCTTCCGTCTTCCTTTTGGGCTTATGCTCTAGACACCACAACATCTCTACTAAATTGTGTACCATCTAAATTGATTCAAAAGACACCATATGAGATTTGGTATGGGTTGTGTCCCAATGTGTCCTTTATGAAGATTTGGGGATGTGAAGCTTATCTGTGAAAGTGAATCCCAAAAAGCTTGGAGCCAAATTGGATTAATGTTATTTTGTTGGATATCCTAGGGAAACTAAAAGATGCTACTTTTATAATCCATATGAAAATAAAGTGTTTGTTGTCGGGGATGTTGTATTCCTAGAAAATGAATTCATTTACAAATGAATCTGTTGGAATAAAGTAGAACTTTAAGAGGTTTGTTAGTTATTACACTAACGAGTTTCAATCATATAATGATCTTTTACTCAACTAGTTATTTCCCACAAGTATACGAGAGTAGTTGTAGCTTTCTCCCCTTGATTTGCGGCTTCATAATCCTCATAGGTATCAACATCATCATACCTTGAAGGATATACTTCTATGACAACACCATTACTCAATGTCACCGACCTGAAATATGTAGCATTCATCTTCGGTGGACTAGGAAAGAAAGGTGAAAATGCTTCTTTGCTAGAAAGAGCTTGATGGGCAATTTGTTTCTCCAAGATGTGTTCACGAATGGCAATATCGACCACCTTCGAAGAGAGTGGGCAAATTGCACCCTTCATTGATTGTCTTTGTTGATGGAAATCCTCATATTGCTGCATTTGAGTTGAAATAAATGTTGCAAGCATAGACTCTAATCTAGAAGTTACTTGTGGTTGTTGTGGCTGAATGAAATTCGGGTTTGCATTGTTATAGGAGCCCAGTGGAGTGTAGCCCATTGGAGAATAAATAGAAGAAGCATACAATGTAGAAGATGAGTGTCTAAGCAACCCACATGCATCACAAATAATATCAATTGCTTGAAATGGTTGTGTGTTTAGCTTCTCAAACCTTTGTGATAAAGTGTCTAGCTTTGTTGCAATTATGTCTATAGCATCAACCATGTGACTGCCCACTTGTATCTCAGATGTAGTATTTGAATAAGACGGTTGGTATCTTGTATCCAAGCTCCATTTGCAATGGTTTGTTGCCATATATTCAATAATAGCATAAGATTCTCCATAAGATTTGTTCATTAGAGATCTGTTTGCAGCTGCTTTAATAGATAATCTTGTATTGTAGCACAAACCATTGTAGAAAGATTGCAATAGAAGTCAGCTGCTTAGACCATGATGTGGACAAAGATGTTGGAGATCTTTGAACCTCTCCCATGTATCATACAATTTCTCTCCATCCCTTTTAGAATAATTGATGAGTTGACTCCTTTGTTGTGCGGCCCTTCTAGGTGGAAAGAATTTTGCCAAAAAGACTTTTAGAAGCTCCTCCCAAGTGTTGATGGATTTCTTTGGCAAGGAATAGAGCCACGCCTTGGCTCTATCTCTAAGGGAGAATGGAAAAAG
The DNA here is from genome assembly GCA_963693085.1 of Alisma plantago-aquatica. Lineage (NCBI taxonomy): Eukaryota > Viridiplantae > Streptophyta > Magnoliopsida > Alismatales > Alismataceae > Alisma > Alisma plantago-aquatica. Next base: position 554,037,057 of record OY856409.1, read on the forward strand.
GAGTAGGTGGATCCCTTTAGTAGGAATGCCATTTATCTTTATGGTGTTTAGCAACTGTAGAAATTCAGCAATGTGGAGGTTTGGATCCTCCATTAGTGTCCCTCCAAATGCATTCAACTATAGCAATTGTATATCGGTTGGGATGATAGAAAACTCCTCTACCTCATATTTTGAAATATTAATAGGCCCACTCATGTGCATTGCAACTGTACCAAAGTAGTCCTTAAGAGGAAGGTCATCCTCCTTGACTAGTTCTTCATGTGGATCCGGAGGATTAGGTGGATGTTGCGTAGATGGTGGTGGTGTATGTGGTATGGATGAAGTTGGTGGATATGAAGGTGATGTGGATGAAGGTGGTTGTGTGTTTCTCAAATGCAACAAAACAAATTGGAAAAAGACAGTGCCAAAGGGGAGAGTCAACACTACAACTACTAGGTAGCTATGGCGCTTTCTGTCCCTGGCAGCGGTGCCAGAAAGCTTGGTGCATCAAGCCAGAGATGCTACACACTAGCCGATTTGACTCGACTAGATGCACCCCACGAGATCGGAACACACAGTGGATTCACTTTTGATATTTATAAAACCTAACTTAACACCTACTCACACTAAAACAACTACACCCGCAAGCGCACGGGGTCGCGTCGTAGTATAGGAAGGTGGCAAGTATAGGGTCGATCCACAGGGAAAATAGGGGGCACTAGAGCTAGGTTTAGTTTGGGTAGGTTCCTACTGTGGAGACTAGGGTTAAGGTTTTAAAGGTGATTTGATTGTTAAACTAGGTGAGCAAGAAAGCAATTAAAGGCAAGAATGAAACCCAAGTTAACCCTAGGCTAGAGTAAGGCTAAACATGTAAGAAGGGATTAAGCTAGGTATGAAAAGGAAAATTACACTAAGGCAAGCAAGAGAGAAGCAAAAGAGCAATTAAAGAGATAAACTAACATGAACAAGGAAAAAATAGGGCAAGAAGCTAACTAAGCAAGGAAAGAGCTAACTAAGCTAACACTAGCTAGGCAAGATGAAAACTAGGGTTTTAAAGCAATTAAGGAAGGTGTGGGCTGTTTAGGGGATGCACTTATCACTTAAGTTGGGGGTGACATATGAACATTATGATTCCATTTAGATTGTCCAAACCAAACAATAATTTAGAGTCTAATGAATTAACCTAAGCTACTAACTGGCCATGGATATGCTAGGTTGTGTATAGGGGAACTAGTCCCTAACACCCCCTACTACCCTTGCGAGGCTCAATTGGGTTAGGAATTAGGTTCAATTCAATTAGAGTCTAATCAAGTCTAGTTTTCTAGATTAGACATTCCTAGGGAAATTAGGGGCTGAGGGTAGTAATGGGGAGGTGAAATTAGGGCTTTGGGCCCCAATTCCCCCACATTCTAGCCTTGAGAAGGCTCCATGCTAATTGCACTAGAATTATCTAATCTAGCTAATTAGATATCTCACTTAGGTTTAGGGAGATTGATTAGGATGTAGGAATATGGGAGGAAACCTAGGGATCCAAGAATTGGACCTAGGGGCAAATCCCAAAATTCACACATATAAGCAATTTGCCTAAATTCCTAAGTGATTTCACACACAAACTAACAAGCAATTAATGGAGAATGAGATAGAAATAGAATATAATCATTAGCAAATAGAATTACAAAGTTACATGTCATTTTCCCCCAACATGGTATCAAAGTAACATTTTACACCCCAAATAGCCCACCCAAGGGGCCTAGCTACTCATAACAAAGCAAAATACAAAAAGAAAGGAGAATGAATGAGTAGAGGAGTGGAAAGTCATGATGAGCTCGGGGAAGACTCCTCCTTCTCCACCTCCTAGTAGATGTAGCTCGATCTCCCTCCTCCAAGGTAGGTGAATGGCGTGGATGTATGGAGGAAAAGGGTGGAAATGGAAGGAAAGTAGGGTTTTGATGGTGGAAATGGTGAAATGGAGGTGGAATGAGGTGGGAATGGATGGAGGATGAAATAGGGAAGCTATAGTGTAAGTAGGGTAGATAACCTCATGCCCCAACCACCACCTAGGTATATATAGGTGAGGGGGGAGCACTAGGTTAAGTAGGGGCAAAATGGGGAAAGTAGTGGAAAAATGGGTAAGTTTTGTGAGTAGCACGGCCGTGGTGGGTAGGGGTGAGCACAGTCATGGTAGGGTACAATGATTATGGGAATTAAAATGTGGAGATCATAGGGAGATGGTACATGGATGGACACAGCCGTGGGGGATCACCACGGTCGTGGTGGGAACCTTCTACCATGGGCATAAGACTCACCACGACCGTTTTGGCCATATTCATCAAATTCTGGAAGTTACAATGATTTTTTGTGATTGGGGCATGTCCACCACGGCCATGGTGAAGTACCACGGCTGTTTTGGTGTCCTTGCCATGCACTTGAGCTTTGAACTTGATCATCCATGGAGGTTATTGCTTCAGAACATTCTTTGACCACTTGGGGTAGGTTGGGAGTGATTTTTCCCTCATTTTGGGATCCTCCAAGCCTGAGGAAACCCTAGATTGGACCATCTTATTTCCATGCCATCAAGTAGTGGACAAAGTACCTATAAAACATGCAAAAAGCCTACATAAGTGCATTTGATAGAAATATGCATATTGAGGAAAATAACATGTAATCTAACAGGTATAGATGTGATTAAAATGCAAAATGACACAAGATGAAGCCCTAAAATAGGGCTAACTCACCACCCCAAACTTGAAACATACTTGTCCTCAAGTATGCTCCAACTCAATCTCTCTGCAAAATTTTCACAAGCAAGAAATGACAAATGCAATTGTAAAGAATGATTATTGCTGAATAGGATAATAGTGACCAAGTACATGCATTCCACCTCTTCCCTCTCCTACTTTCACAAACCAATCATGAGTAGAGCACAAAGTGTATGAACTTCAAATATAGTTCATAAAACACACAATCTATCCATATTTATTTCATGTAGTTCCAGGTAAACCGTTTCATGATGGTGTAAATAAAGGATGACCAAGAGTGTTGTTTCACCTTCATCCTTTCAACCTTATGTTTCAAATCACACCAAATGACCCACATGGCTGCAGAAAAGGGCAAAATGAGCTAGGTTTGATGTTTCCTAGCTCAATGGGTATGAAGATGGAAGAAAGGGTTGCGGTAAGATTTTGGAGTGCTATTACATAGAGCACTCATCTTTATTTTATTTGAATGCTCTTAAACGGGAGCATCCCTTTATTTTATTTTTGCATTTTTTTCTTTTCTTTTTCTTTGCCCTTGGAGTAGATAGGGCATATGGTGATGAGAGTGAAACAATGAGATGTAGATGTGGCCACCCCAAACTTTTGGAGGAGGCCACAAATGATATGTGCACTTTGTCATCCTTTCATGAGGTGGAGGGGTAAGAAAATGGTGAGTGAAGAGTCGGGTCAAAGAGGGGTCATTGGTGTGATTCTCAACATAAGGTATCCTGCATGAAAATTAATCTAACACTTCATCCAACAATGTCACACCACATGAATGAACAACCTAAAATTGATATTTCAATCAAGTGATTTCATAGGCACTAAGCTCTCATAGTTTGCTTAAATCATTATTCAACCAAATCATCCACAAACACAAGAGAGGTGATGCACATGTAAAAAGTTAAGAATTGATACCATTTAGCAACAAACAATGATAATTCACTTACATTTGTCAAAGGTCATCATTTTTAATCCAAAAAGTAAAGATTGGGTTGAAACACACTCTTTGACGAGAAATCTCAAATTTAGGAAAAATTGGCCAAAATGGTGACAAGTTGACTTCAATCACATCTAATCCTATATTATTGAACTTAAAGCAATAAACAAGAAAATCCTAGCTAAAACATGTAAAAATTACCAAAAATTCTACATGATATGCAATGCATGGAAAAAAGGCAAATTTTTTGAAAATTACGCAAAAATGACAAGAAATCAACCTACATGGCATGCAAGTATGAAAAGTGGGTAAACTCTAAGATAAAGAATGCAAAAGCAAACAAACAAAAGTAAATGGAAGGTGAAATGAAAAATAAGAGTGAAACTGAGATAGGGCATACTGCCCTACCACCCCAAACTTTTGAATCATGTTGTCCTCAGCATGACACTAAAGTCTGAGAATGATAGGGTAGATGATCACTGCGGTGGTGGTGGTCCTCCCTGTGGTGGAGGATGATGGTAGTAGGAACCCCAATAGTCTGACTGTGGAGGTAGGTAGTTGTCCTGATATGCTGATAGTAAACTCCACCAATCTTCCCCCTATTGGGGATTCCTCTGTGCCTGGGCATGCTGGAACTGGTATAGGTGGTTGACCTAATAGTAGTGGAAATGGTGGGGGATTGATTGGAGATGGATTGGGGGTGATTTGGTGAAGATTAGAGGGTTGTATAGGAAGCACGTAGTGCTGCACGGTCGCTAGGGCGCGGAGCACAGCCGTTCTGTTCTTTGGAGAAGTGAGCAAGTGATTTTCAATTTTTTGCAAAATCTGACTTAAGTTGCTAGACTCGGGTTGTAGCACGGCCGTGCTACACAACACGGCCATGGTGGCTTCAGGCTACATGGCCGTGCTGCCTTACACAGCCGTGGTGCATCCCTTGTCAAAAAACTTTCTCAAACTTTGTCCATGTTCCCTGTGATCACTTGTGGATTTAATTCACACAACCGTGGTGGATCACCAAGACTGTGTTGGTATCTGTAGCTGCTATTCCCAACTTGAAGAACATCAAACACTCAAAATTTTGATCCAAAATGATTTTTCATGGGTCACTTTGCCAACGTCTCATCTAATTTTTCTCATTTCACTCTATTTTCACCTACACTTCTTAAAACTAAAAAAACTATTAAAAACAAGTGTGCGTGTGTGTGTGTTTTCTTGGAAAAGTGTAAAAACAAAGCAAAAGTATCAAAAATAGAAGGTTGGGTGAAAATTTCCCAAACCTAGGAGGGTTGCCTCCCACAAGCACTGAGTTTCTTGCCTTCAGCTTGGCTTCTTGGAGACTCTTCATTCATTCATTTATTTGGAATTCTCATGTGTCCATTCTTGCAAAAAATGCATCCCTCATTTGCACTCAATCTAGGTTCCTCTTCCCTTTCCTCACAATAATCATCACCAATTTCTTCTCCTTGGTATCCTTCTCTCAAATGCCTATTTGGACTTGTGAAGTGATCATGTCCAATACCCCTATCTCGGACTCATCGGTTGGGGTTTTGTACATGTTGATGTTGATCTTCATGTCCATGAATGAGACTGTCATAGTGCCACTATGCACATGAATGTCGGCATCAACTGTAGATAAGAACATCCTTCCCAAGATGATGGGAATCTTCCTATCCTCCGGCTCCATATCAAGTACAATGAAATCTGCCGGGAACATCACTCCTTTTTCTTTATCTATCATCACCAATACATCATCCACTCTACCCCTAGGCACTTTTATGGATCTATCTTCCAACTGGAGAGTGCAATATGCCAGCTTCAACTTGCCTAAGCCCAACTCAACATAGACATTGTACGGCATCAAATTCACACTAGATCCCAAATCAAGTAAGGACTTGTCTATGCGATGTCCCCCTATGTAGCTAGGTATGAGTGGGGCTCCTGGGTCCTTTCTCTTCACGGGAAGTGAGTGTTGTATGATGGATCTCACTTGTTCAGTTAATCTCATCTTCTTTGGAATCCTCCCCGTTGACCTTCTTTTCACAGTGCATAGGTTCTTGAGGAATTTGGCATAAGATGGGATTTGCTTAATAGCATCCAAAAGTGGAATGTTCACCTTCACTTGGCAAAATGCCTCAAGAATATCAACATTGTACTTTTGCCTCCTTTTCAATTCCAGTGGCTCATCTAGTGCTTCTATGAATGGAGGATCACTAGTTTTGCATTACTTGCATGAACATGAGGTGGAACACTAGGGATGGTAGGACATGCAAAAGGGATATGTGGTGGATCACATGGAATCCCAAACTCAACATGCGGTATCACAACATCATCTTCAGTAATATCAATCACAGTATCACCACTTGGCTGCATTTGCTTTGTTTTATCAACCTTTCTTTGACTTGGGGGCTGCTCAAGAGTTTTCCCACTCCTTAGAACTGTCACAACACTACCTTGCTCATGGTGGAGAGGGGGAGCATGGTGTGGCTGTGGAGGAGGTGGAGGTGACACTTGGGGTTGAAATTGAGGTGGAGAAGAGAATTGAGTGGGAGGAGAGAATTGGGGTTGGAAAGTGAAGTTTTGGGAAATTTGAGGTAAGGGAGGTGGTGGAGGAGTGTAAGGCTTGGAATAGCCTTAGAAGGAGTGAATGGGATGTACTTGCATGGGGGTGGACTATAGAAAACGTGGGAAGAAGGCATAGGTCCACTTGCTTCATGGTGGCTCATGATGGGTTTTGAAGACAATTTTTCTTCTTGGAGGGAGATTATGGAAGATAGCTGCTCTATTCTCTCTTCTAACCTTGCAACATCTATTTGAACATCATCAAATACTTTCAATCTAGAGAGAACCTCTTCCTCAAACCTTAAGCTATATGTGGGACTTTGTGGTTCCTGGTAGCTATAGGAATGAGGTGTCTTCTTTTCTTCCCCATAGATCTCAATAGCACTAACTAAATGACAAGGATGTTTGGTCACTTGGTTTCTCATGAAGCTCACCATTTCACAAAAAAAATTCATCAATTGTGGGCTTGAATCATCGTGAGTTGGAGATGTCACACCAAAATATGGGTCATTTCTACTAACCATACTAGAAGCTTTTATCCTTGAACTTTCTGCCAAACTCTCAAACAAGGGCCATGTCTCCTTAGGTGGTTTAACCACAAAAATTCCTCTACAAGAATAATCCATTATAGCTTGACTTGCATGAGATAGACTAGAGTAGAAGGACTGAACTAGCTGCCATAAAGGGATCTCATGATGTGGACATTCTCTCAACAACTTTTGAAATCTCTCCCAATCCTTGTGGAATCACTTGTTATCTATTTGACTGAAACTTTCTATGGCACGCCACATTTGTGTCAACTTTGCTATAGAGTAGAATTTCCTCAAGAAAGCATTTTTCATCTCTCCCCAACTCATGATGTCCCTTCTTGAATCATACCACTCTTTGGATTTGTCTTTGAGGGAGAAGGAGAACAAAGTCATCCTGATCGTATCATCACTTACTGTCGATGTCCTAAAGGTGGAGCATACTTCAAAATAGGAATCCAAGTGCTTGTAGGGGTTCTCACTCTCCAAGCCGTAGAAGATGGGCACGAGCCCAAGAAGACCTGGAGGGATGGAGAATTGCTCCCCTAGCACTGATCAATCCTGCTAGCAATTGGCGATTTGTAGTTGCTAGGCATGAAGTAGTCTTGAAGTGGCTTGTGAAGTGCATTTTGGTCTTCCATCTTATCTTCCCCCAAATAGCTTGTCACATGCACAAAGCACAACCAAACAAAAGAGAACAAGTTAGTAAACAAATATGCATAAAGAATGCAAAGAATGATGAATGAAGAATAGCAATGACGAGGGCAGTAGGAAAAGTCAAAGCAAAACTAAGTAGCTAGGTCGAGTGCCTCTAATCCCTGGAAACGGTGCCAGAAAGCTTGGTGTGTTTCTCAAATGCAACAAAACAAACTAGAAAAAGACGGTGCCAAAGGGGAGAGTCAACACCACAACTACTAGGTAGTTATGGCACTTTCTGTCCCCGGTAGCGGCGCCAGAAAGCTTGGTGCGTCGAGCCAGAGGTGCTACACACTAGCCTATTTGACTCGACTAGATGCGCCCCACGAGATCAGAACACATGATGGATTCACTTTCGATATTTATAAAACCTAACTTAACACCTACTCACACTAAAATAACTACACTCGCAAGTGCACGAGGTCGCGTTGTAGTATAGGAAGGTGGCAAGTATAGGGTCGATCCACATGGAAAATAGGGGGAACTAGAGCTAGGTTTAGTTTGGCTAGGTTCCTACTGTGGAGACTAGGGTTAAGGGTTTCAAGGTGATTTGATTGTTAAACTAGGTGAGCAAGAAAGCAATTAAAGGCATAGCTTGAGAAAGAAGGTACAAGCAGCAGAAAACATCAAAGGACATAGTAAAAGAGTAGAAAGAACTAGTATGTCCGTGAGAAGTAGTAGAATGAAGAAGAACTCCGGCTGTAAGTCAAGCTCTGTCCTTGCTTGCTGCACTTTCTCCAGATTTCTTCACTCCCAAGTGGATAGAAGAGGAAGAGGAAGATCCTTGTTGCAAATAGTGAAGAAGAAGGAAGAAGAAGAGGGTTCTCTCTCGAGTAACCACCTCCTATCTTCCTTGGGCTCCTCCAACTTCTCCTGGACTCCCTCCAGTCGATTTGTCCTCCAAAAAGTCCACCCTAAGCCACGATAATTGTCCCAAGATGGCTTGGGGTCATATATATAAGTGTGAGACAATTACATTCACATTTGAGTGAAATCTGCAGGTCACATAATGTGTCTTTTATAAGACACGGCGTGTCTTATGCAATAACTGAAGTTTGGATCGAGTTTTGGGAGGTTACACTACATGTCTTTAATAAGACACATCATGTTGCTACAAATCTGGAGTTCTACAGTCAATTTTTGGGCTGAGACACGGGGTGTCTTTAATAAGACACGTCATGTCTTTTTAAGACACGGGGTGTCTTAATTAAGACGTGGGGTGTCTTTCTCAATTTCAGCAACATTGATTTTTTGAATGTCTAAATGATTGGGGAATGTCTTTATGGATATTATAATGGCATTTTCTCCATGTTTTGATGCCAAATTGTTGTACCTACAAACCAAACCATAGAGCAAGTAAAAACAACAATAAAGATGGAAAATCTAGCATGATTAAGAATGATTATTGAGTTAAAATGATTGGGAAATGCAGCCAAAAGTGGTCCAAAATATGATATAAAATGCACACATCAAGGTTCGAGACCAACAAGAAAGAATTGAACCTGTAAAGTTGCAAGGAGAACATAGAGAGTCACAAATTGTCTCAAATTCCTCATGTAATGCAGAAACCTCACAGATCTAGTAGGATATGCCTTGAGCCAGAAAAAGATTTGGTTATCTTGTGACTCAAGAAGGCAATGAGTTGGTCATTGATGATGATCCATCAACCTACCTAGAAGTTGTTAAGGGACCAAAATCTGAGATAGGGCTAGAGGCCATGAGATTTGAGATGGAATCCATGTACACCAACAAGGTATGGACCTTGGTGGATCCACCTAAAGGGGTAAAATCCCATAGGGTGCAAATGGGTCTTCAAGAAGAAAACTGACATGGATGGCAATGTACAAACTTATAAAGGCTGGTGGGTTACAAAGGGTTTCAGACAAGTTCAAGGTGTTGACTATTGCGAAACCTTTTCTCCAATTACCATGGTTAAGTCCATCGGGATCATGCTTGCTATTACAGCCGATTATGACTATGAGATTTGGTATATGGATGTTAAAACTGCATTCCTTAATGGGATTTTGCTTGAGGATGTGTAAATGACACAAGGGTTTTATAAATCCAAAGGGTGCAAAAAAACTCTATAAGCTACAAAGGTCAATCTATAGATTGAAGCAAGCATCTTTTAGATGGAATCTTTGATTTGATAAAATAGTCAAAGAGTTTGGATTTAGTCAAAATGAAGATGAACCATGTCTTTACAAGAAGGTTAGTGGGAGCATTATTGTATTCATCATATTATAAGTAGATGACATACTATTGATTGGGAATTATATCCCTACTTTCCATATGGTAAAGACATGGATATAAAATACAACCTCTATGAAGGACTTAGGCGAAGCATCCTATATCTTAGGAATCAAGATCTATAGAGTTAGATCTAGAAGGCTTCTTGGCCTAAGCCAAAGCACATACATTGATAAAGTGCAAAAAGGGTTCATCATGGAGAACTCAAAGAGATTAAACATACCCATGTCTCATGGTGTTAGTATCTCTAGAGCTCAATGTCCTAGTTCTTGTGAAGAATGGGAGTGCATGAGTAAGACTCCATATGCATTTGCAATTGGATCTATCATGTATGCAATGTTAAGTAGACATCCTAATGTCTTGTATTCCTTGAGTGTGAGGACAGATATCAGTCAGATCCTGGTGAATCCCACTGGATTGCCATTAAGAACATCCTTATGTACTTGAGAAGAACTAAGGATCAGATCCTTATCTAAGGTGGTGAGGAAGAGTCAGTGGTAAACGGTTACATCGATGCAAGGTTTCAAACTGAAAAAGACGATGATAGATTGTATTCAAGATTTATGTTTTGCCTAAACAACAGACCTGTGAGCTAGAGGATCTCCAAGAAAGAGACAATTGTTGATTCTACAATTAATAGAGGTCAAGTAAATTGTTGTATCCAATGCAACAAAGGAGGTTGTTTGGACCAAGAAGTTTATTTCTAAACTTGGGGTGGTTCCAAGCATTTGCGATGCAGTAGAGCTATATTGTGACAACAATGGGGATATTGCACTAGCTAAGGAACCCATATTGCATCAGCGTTCCAAGCATATACAAAAGTGATTCCATCTCATACTAGAGATCGTATAGCAAGGAGATGTGAAGATTTGCAGAGTATCAACTAAAATTAGTGCAATTGACCCCTTGACAAAATCACTTTCACTGCAGAAGCATGAAGGCCATGTTAAATCACTTGGGATTAAATTCATGGGTGATTGGCTCTAAGTGAAAGTGGGAGTTTGTTGGTATGTATGACCAGATATCCAATCATGTGTGATTGTAATGGCATACCTTGTAAATGATTTGATTAATAATAAATCAATCTTCCAATTTAATATGTTTATTCAGTTATGAGATAATGATGTAACATAATAAATGTCTAAAGAATGATGTTAATCGATGATGTATGTCTTCAGGTTGAGGACCTAAACAATGAGATCATACATATGTTAGGAGTTTATACATTCATGTTGTGTCCCTAGTCGGTTGTTATTGCGGAAGCCAATAGACAACAATAACACATAAGATTGGAGTGTGTGTTGGTTGATAACAAAATCTCATTAGTCATGATATGTGATATCAAACCAAACATATAGGTACTTGTTGGATAACAATGTATTAGACAGACCCACCTTGAGAGTGATTCATGGAGCGTTGGTATGTATGCCAGAGAGCCAATCATATGATGATTGTAATGACGTAACTTATAAATAGTTTGATTAATAAAAAAGGAAATATTCTAATTGTTTCTATTTTATTTATTAGTGAGATAATGATGTTACATAATAAGCATCTAAAGAATGATATTACTCAATGACATATGTCTTCGGGTTGAGGACTTGAACAATGAGATCATACGGATGTTAAGGGTATATATATTCTAGTTATGTCCCTAGACAGTTGTTATTGTGGAATGTAGATAGACAACAATAACACTTAAGACTAGAGTGTGTGTTGATTGATGACAAAATCTCATTAGTCATTACATGTGATATCAAACCAAACATATAGATACTTATTAGAATAGTGTATCGCACAGACCCACCTTGATAATAATACATGGAAACCATAGAATGGTAGTCAGAATCATCTCTCATAGTGATGGTGGTGATTGTGGTTCTTAGACCTGAAATCACTACACTCATCACATGTTGGTTGATGTACTTTGTCATTATCAAACGTGACCTTGAATAAGGGTGGCCATAAAGGTGATGTTCAAATACATTATAACACATGAGGAATGATTGTAATGATGTAAGTGGAATTCGTCCCTCTTACAGGAGTTTCATATCATGGCTACTTGATAAGTGAGACTGCGAAAAGCATGGCCATGTGCATGCAAATCAATATATGATGTTGAGTTCACATGTATCTCAAACAGTCTGCTCAAGCTCAAGGAACATGGACTGAACGTAGAAGAGGATGTTGATTCCATGCCTCCAGTTCAATATGGATATCAAAGATAAAGGAACTATACAATCATATAACACCAATCACAGATTGTAGGTTGAAGTTCTTCTCAACTTTCCCAATTACTTGGGTAGCAACAATGTCTTACTATATACCAATCTTTGCTTGTGATGTCATAAATGAGACGATCGAATCTCAAAGACAAGATCAACAAATGCGGAAGCGATTAACTAGTAGCGGAATTATTAAAAATCACTAAAAATTAAAAATTTTTGCAAAGAAATCTTTAAATGATAAAACTCCTTCATAAAGGAACATAAGAAGTTGTTTACAACATGTTTCATCATTTCATCTCTGTAACAAAACATATCTCGAGAGTTACAACATTAACCACCTTGTTAACTGTACAAGGTAAGATATAAAATCTTGAGGCACCATGCCAACATCTCAGATATACTGACTCCTAGGACCTGAGAGTACAGAGACGACACAGGACATACTATCTATACAACTTGACAGTCAGTGTCTCCACCTGAGGATCATTGTTGTCCCTGAGACTACTGCTGTTGCTGCTCACCCACTGATGGGTTCTTTCGTCCTCGGCGTCTACCTAAAAAGTCGAATCCCACGGGGGTGAGACAATTGAATAATTGTCCCAGTGAGAGTTATAACTCTCCGCCAAAAGCTTTGTTATGGCATTGAAGGAATAATCATAAAGCAGAAGAAATATAAATATTCAACAGTAGGAAATATTGTATAAGCTATGTGAAGCAACATCCTTATAAGTAATCATTTCAATTATAACTTAATTGAACAACAAGACATATATCAATAAGGGATATGAAGAACATGTATACTAGTTAGTTAACTAGAACATCATAAACAATGTAACATCAATCATTGTTTTTCGTAGTTCAACTTAAGCAGTTATGCTACATGGTTGATTAAGTTTTTCAAACATTATTATGCCCTGAGGAGATGAGTTACACCTCTCATACTCCAATCGACCATCCTTAGATCGCAATCGGTACCATACCTAGGTCATCAGGAGAGCCGGATTCCTATGACCTCATCACTCCTCAGTCAGTATGAGGATCAACATGTAGGACATCTCGTGTCTCTGCTATAATAGCTTTTCAGGGTATTCTGGCAACTTCTCTATTTAGAGCTACAGTGGCATTCTGTACTCTCTTCACCATCGAGGGATTTCTTATTTATCTCTCATCGATGCGGCATTAAAAACATCATCGGGAGATTAGTGATACATCATCCCGGCATAAACATATAATGGAGGATTGAGAGATTAGTGGTACATCTCCTATCAAATCCTACATTAGGACGTAAGGATATTCACATCCATAACCCACACATACTAAAAAATATGTGCTCCAGGAATTACCTTAGGAGAACCTGTTTCACCATCATTTAATTCCTGACAATGATGGGTCTATCGTCAGGGCTCTACTTGATATCATTATACTTGATTAGTTAAGTACATTATTGCATTCTTTAGCATCAGACATGTTTTCAAACATAAATAATTAAAACAAATGCTATAAAGAAAGACTACTATTTGTATCAAGTTCACACCACATACTTTCAACATTGGAATATCAATCCCTAACCACCTCATCATTGTGATTCAGGAATGTGGGTATTCAAACCCTTGAATCGTGATAACACTTGTTACCAAGTAACATCATATCATCCAGTCATTTCATTAGTATGACCTTTGATTATTGCAATGTATATATTACTCATGGCACTTTCATCCTATCAAGCTCATATGTTACCACTCACCAGATAGCATAGCATATCATTTATACTTGAAGCTTGTAAAGTGTTTTCATTGTATATGACATCATAATCCTTACCTGGATATGATCACCTCTTTATGAAAACCTACATGGTCAACATCTATTAATAACATGCACATTGTAACTATAACATCATAGCACAAGTTCTTTTCAATTTATATATATATTACCACGGCCATGCTATCTTGCACGGTTGTGCAAGAGTAAGCTACCACAGTTGTGCTTCATTGCACGGTCATGCAACAAAGGGTTCACCACGACCGTGTCATAATACCACGACTGATTTCTAGGGTTAGGATTTCCATTCAATCCAATTTAGAGTTATTCAACCTCTAATCTTGATCAGGAATAGTGATTCCTTATCTCATACTTTAATCATGGAGTTTCATGCTTAATAGCATAACTCAGAATCAGGGTTTACTTGTTCATATCATCACTTCACCGTAGATTAGGGTTTATTATTCACATTACATCACATTACCCTAGATTACGGTTTACTATTCATAAATGCCCTAGTTAAGGGTCAACATCCTTGTTAACTAGGGTTTAGGTTCATGATTAGGGTTTCATGATTTCTTTACTTCAGGATCATACCCTTGTTCACTACATGAATCAAGCTCAAGTACTAACCCCCTTGATATCATTCTTCTCAATCTTGATTAAATCATATTTAACCCTTAGTCAAGTTCATACAACTATAAATGACATAATGCATCAAGTCATTGTTCTTATAAACAATTAGGGTTTCTTCCTTAATTGACATTAGTCACTTAGGTACAATTAGGATTTCAACCTTTATACCATCATTATGTATGAAGATTACTTTCATTCATGCTCTTACAAGGTTAAGATTCATTAATCATTATGATTAGGGTTTCCATGATCTCATTGTGAAGGATCATACCCTAATTATGTTCATCCATACATGTTGGAAGTATATTACTTGATTCTCATTCCTATTAGGAATCTTCTCTCTCCTATTATCATTAGATGATTTTTACATCTCTTATGATTAGATTAGGTCAAACCATCCTTGATAACATAAGTCAAGTCATCACTAATATGGTCATTAGGGTTTGCTTGATCAAGGGATGTTGACTACTTAAACCTATCAAGGGTACTTTGGTAAAGTCCACCATTGATCATAACATGCATCAACCAACTAATTACTTGTTTCCCTTAGTCACTTTAGGTATCATTAGGGTTTAGATTAATCAACCATTGAACCATCTAAGCCTTTAAAGCATTAAGCATGTTTGACCTTAAAAGACCCCAAACGGTTTTGAAACCGCATGGAATGGTTGACCATTCGGTACCTTTGACTTTTCAAGACCGCATGGCCATAAACGGTTTTGAAACCGCATGAATCCAAATGGTTTTGAAACCATTTGGTCTCAAACACCTCAAAACCACATGGTCCTAAAAGTGTGTCAACCCTTCAAATTGAGTTAGGGTTTCTATTGTTGAACCCCATAATTGTTAATGCCATGGTTAACCACTTATCAATTAGGTTAATTAGGTCAATAATCTACTGATTTGACCCTCAATTGATCCTCAATTGGTCACCAATTAGGGTTTGGATTGATTGGATTAGGGTTGGAAACGATCATCCTTCAACATGCATCAACATGAGCCTAATTGATGTTGAACCCATTGAACCATCACTCAATTGGGTCATGACCTGACCCCAAACGGTCTTGGGATCATTTGGACATCCTACAAACGGTCTTGAGACCGTTTTCTCAAAGTCACATCAAAAACTAACTCAACCTATTAAGGTTTAGACCATAGATTTGATCATTAGGTCACTAATTGATTATATATCAACTTATTGCCTTTCAATCTTTAACCACTTAACCATAGTCAACCCTAGACCCCCAAACGGTCTTGGGTAACCTCCAAACGGTTTTGAAACCGTTTGGGAACTCTACAAACGGTTTTGAAACCGTTTTCCCATGATGTCATCAAAACCCAAGTCAATTACTTAAGGGTTGAACCCTAGGTTTGGTCACCAAATCAGCACTTGATTATTCAACAACTTGATGTGATTGGACCCTCGATTGATCAACCCCACTTGACCCTAGACCTCCAAACGGTCTTGGGTGATCACCAAACGGTTTTGAAACCGTTTGAGTGATCCCCAAACAGTTTTGAAACCGTTTGGGCCACTCAACCCAAACTTCAACATGATTGGTTCATTGAAATCAGCAATGAACTCGATTAGGGTTTAGGTGATTAAAGTTCCTTCAACTTGCAAAGTACTTGGAATTAATTAATGATTCTTGGAGGGTGATTAATACATAATGTGTACAACAGTCCTCCAAATGGTCAACGCCTGTTCAACCCATCCAAACGGTCTTGGAGACCATTTGCTCCAAACGGTCTTGTGAAACCGTTTGCCACCAAATGGTTTTGCCCGTTTGCTTCCAAACGGTTTTGGAAACCGTTTGGGCAAAGGGTGGAGATCGTTTGATAAAGTAAGATAAGGATTAACATTGGAATTAATGTCACCTTCTTCTACCTCAAGAACCTGGTCTGTTCTTCACGGATTTAGTTGCAAGAACACTTAGAAGTGTGGAAGAAAGGAGAACAAGCAACATTTTTATAGAAAGAAGATGTATAAGCAAAGCTTTAAGGTTTAGAGTTATAAAACCCGCCTTAAAATATGATCTAGAGATCCAAACTCCGTAGCTTTAATGGTGGCTTGAGCTCCACAGGTCGTCCAAGGTCCCTTCCTCAAGAATTGAATGGAGAAGATGGCTAGAACCAAGAGTTGTGTAAGGAGAACTAGCAAACCAACCTTGTAATGGGATTTCCTTCATGAATCCAAGCTAGATGGTGATCAAAGCTTACCTAGATGAACTTGGTCGTCCTCCCCTGCTCCCGAGCTCCTCCTAAGTCGGTCCAATCAATAATATGAGAAGAGGAAATGAAGGGAACGATCCTTTGCCTTGTAAAAGAGTTGTGCTTATATATTTTGGGTACATTTTCAAGGCAATGTTAATTATTTCCTTATTTCTCATATAGGTCCTTCTCCAGTTCTTTTTTCACGTATCTCCCTTCTCATTACATGCAAATCTCTTCCCTATCCATGTTTTAGAGGAAAAGAAGCCAAACATCTTATTAAGTTGCACATATAAAAGGGTCATTTTGCATATATCTTGATTATATGATTATAATGATTATCCTTCTTATTCAATTACTCGGATGAGGCGCCCCCCTCATTTTCTTTGTTCTACTTGATGTAAAGAGTCATAAAAGATACTCTAGATGGTATATATCACATATTGCACTCTATGTTTTGGGTAAATTGCACTTTACCCCAAAACTAGGTTTTAAAGTACAAGGATTGCTCTTCAAGCTATATCCTGGTGCCCAAGCTTGGAGAATCCATATCACTACATCATATTCATTCTTATGTTGTCTCATCATCAGAGGAACATCTTAAATGTGCAATTTTCAAGTTAACCCCTTTACTTGGGTAATTTGCTCATAAGTCCATAATATTACAACATTGTTCAAAAAGGACAGAAATGGAAATATAAGTTTCTCATAAGCTTTAATTACATATCAAAAGATATTCACAAGCATCTAATCACATGTCCTAAGCAAAACACCTAGGGTTAGTTCCTAACCCAGGTCAAGGATGTTACAAATTATCCACCCCTTACAAGGATTTCGTCCACAAAATCAATAAAACATATTAACAAAACATATTAAGAGAAAAGAGTAGGGTATTTCCTTCTCATCTCTTCCTCTAGTTCCCATGTGGCTTCTTCAACACCACGGTGATTCCAGAGAACTTTCACAAGACTTATGTCATTCTTTTTCAACTTTTTAATTCTGTTATCAAGAATTGATACATGTCCTTCTTCATAAGATATATCATCATTCAATTCTACCTCCATAGGTTGTAGAACTGATTCTATATCAGGGTGACATTTCCTCAGCATGGAAATGTGAAACACAGGGTGTAACCTTTGTAACTTTGGTGGTAACTCTAGATTATAGGCTACCTTTACAATCCGTTCAATGATTGGATAAGGCCCCATAAACCTCGGAGCTAACTTCCCTTTCCTTCCAAAATGAAGGACTCCTTTCCAAGGTGAGACTTTGAGATACACTCTGTCTCCAACCTGGAATTCTAAAGGTCTACGACGTTTATCAACGTAAGACTTCTGCCTATCCTATTTAGTCTTTATCTGTTGTTGTATTACTTTAATCTTTTCTGTGGTCTGTTGCACAAGATCAGGTCCTAAAAGCTGATATTCACTAATTTCATACCAACATAGGGGTGATCTACAACGTCTACCATACAAAGCTTCATAAGGTGCCATGTCAATGCTATGTTGATAGCTATTGTTGTAGGCAAACTCTATCAAGCTTAGGTGCATATCCCAACTCCCTGTGAACTGAAGAACACATGCTCTAAGCAAGTCTTCTAAGGTCTGTATAGTCCTTTCTGACTGTCCATCAGTCTGAGGATGAAAGGTTGTACTAAACCTTAACTGTGTGCCTAAAGCTTTGTGAAGTCGCTCCCAAAAATGACTCGTAAACTGGGACGTCTATCAGAAACAATGGTGACTAGGACTCCATGCAGCCGCACTATCTCTTCAACATACAACTGTGCTAACCTTTCAACAGAATAGGTTGTTTTGACAGGCAAGAAATTTGCTGTCTTTGTCAACCTATCAACTATTACTCACATGGAATCATGCCCTTTGCTTGTCCTAGGTAGGACAACAACAAAGTCCATGGTTACATGATCCCATTTCCATTGTGGTATGGGAAAAGGTTGCATTGTTCCTGCAGGCTTCTGGTGTTCAGCTTTAACTTGCTGACACACAGGACACCACATAACAAACTCAACAACGTCCTTCTTCATTCCGGGCCACCAATACATATCTTTTAAATTTCGATACATCTTGGTGCTTCCTGGATGCATATCATTCATCGAAGAATGAGCTTCTTCCAGGACTAATTTTCTCAAGTTATCCACCTCTGGAACTATCATCCTTCCATGATAATAGGCTATTTGATCATCTGAGTCATGAAAACCATTTCATTTCTCATTACCATACTCCGATCTGATCTGCTGAACTGCAGCATCAACTTGTTGTGCCTCCTTGATCTGCTCTCTCAGAGTAGGTTTTATATGCATCTCAGCTAACAACCCAATTAACAATGATACTTTCAACTATACATTGTCTTGTCTTAAGGAGATAAGCATATCTCTCCTAGAGCATACTAAGGAATTCAGTTGTGCTCTTTCTTGGGTTGGTGTTGCTGATTTCCTACTCAAAGCATCAGCAACCACATTGGCTTTCCCTAGATGATAATCAATTATACAATCGTAGTCCTTGATTAACTCCATCCAGCGGCGTTGCCTCATGTTAAGCTCATGCTGAGAAAAGATGTATTTAAGGTTCTTATGATCAGTGAAAATCTGGAATGTTTCTCCATAAAGATAGTGTCTCCAGATTTTCAAGGCATGAACCACAGCAACTAGCTCTAGGTCGTGTGTCAGATAATTCTCCTCGTGTTTCTTAAGCTGTCGGGAAGTAAAAGAAATCACTTATTTATCCTGCATCAACACACATCCAAGTCCATTCTTGGAGTCATCACAGAAAACTATGTATCCTTTTCCCTGTTCAGATAACACAAGTACAGGTAGGTAGAATCTTTCTCTCTCCTTGAAAGATCCATGTGTCACTATTATCAGCAAACACATCTTGCTTGGATTCACAGTCCAAGTCAACCTTATATCTTTCTAAGGTATCCATCCCAAGGATTATATCTAATCCATGCATCTCAAGTGGTATAAGATCCACTTGAATGCGATGTTTAGAAAAGAAGAGAATGCAGGGAGAACATACCTCCTGCAACACAGCTGACCCCATCAACGGAGTTTCTAACAACAAACTATCTGCTCTATGACTTATAGTCAAGTTGCAGTCAAGTATCACTTTTCGAGTGATAAAGGAGTGTGTGGCACCCAGATCAATCAAAACAGATACAACGCAAGATGTAGATATATCGTAATATAACAATTCCATCTGACCTACCACAACCCGAGGGTTGTTCACTGCATCAGGTGGATTCATCGCATAAAACCTTGTTGTTTCCTGTGGTTGATTCGGTGCTCGTTGACTAGGTGTTGATGATCTGGTTTGGGACGCTTGTCCACGTCCTCTAGCTCCTCCTAGAAACTGTCTCCTTTGCGATCCTTGTTGACTCTGCCTCCAGGGTTGAGTTACACTCGCTTCTCTGGCTCTACAATCTTTCATCAGATGTCCCATCTTCCCACATATATAACAATTTTTGTTCAGTTGTTGTGGTCTGGGTGGTCCTATCATCGACATAGATGTTGAACTGCGATCTCCTTCTAGTGGTAGGCTTCGTCCTCTACCTCTATTCGATGTCCACTGAGTCTGATTACTGGGTCTAGGTGGTGGTGTAGGTGTAGAAAACTTAGGTTTCTTGAAACCTTTAGATGAAGATCCTTGGAACTGGGGATACATCCTCTTATTTTGGGTCTATTTCTTCTCTGCTACGGACCTCTCTATCCTTCTGACAGACTCTATGAAGTTAGCAAACCTTTCTCTATTCTCTAGGGTAGACACGGGAGTAGTCAACTCAGCGTTTAACCCTTTCTCAAGACGCCTAATTCGTTCTTCATCTATAGCTGCCATGTGTGGACAGAACCGCAACAACTCCATGAACTTAGCCTCGTACTCACTAATGTTCATTAGACCTTGCCTTAACCTCTCAAACTGAGAGATTTTCTCGTCCAGAAACATCTTAGGGAAACATTTGTTGATAAATTCCCGTCGAAAGACTTCCCATGCAACCTCCACACCAGGCCTCTTCTCTTCTTCCATGGTCCACCAATGACCAGCACTCCCCTTGAGAAGATATACAACATGTCTAACCTTCTCAGCTTCTGGGATGTTCAGGATTCTAAAGGCCTTCTCTAGTTCAGTTAACTATAGGTCGGCATCTGCGGGATCAACTGTTCCAAAATACTCGGTTGCTCCAACTCGGCGAAGTCGTTCAAACGTTTTGCCGATTCCTGGTCCTTCAGAATGGGTAGGTGCCCTAGGTGCAGGCATAGGTATCCTATCTGTTATGTGTGTCATGGCAGTCATAAACTGTCCGAACATGGTTTGGACGGATGGGTTCCCCATGTTAATTGGATTGAACTGGGGTGGTTCAGGTACAGGTTGCTCTATCTTTGGGTTTCTTGCACCTTCTCTGGGTGCATCAACACTACTCTCTGCAACATATTCCTCGTGTTCTTCATGTGGTCCGTACATCCTCAGTCTTATCTTCTTCTCCTAAGGAGCAGAAGACACTTTTAGATATACTAGAAGACACTAGAATAGACTCAACATCCTAAGTCCTATGTCTCTGTAGACTCAACGAACCTAGAGCTCTGATACCACTAAATTGAGACGATCGAATCACGAAGACAAGATCAACGAATGCGTAAGTGATTAACTAGCAGCGGAATTATTAAAAATCACTAAAAATTAAAACTTTTTGTAAAGAAATCTTTAAATGATAAAACTCCTTCATAAAGGAACATAATAAGTTTTTTACAACATGTTTCATCATTTCATCTCTGTAACAAAACATATCTCAAGAGTTAGAACATTAACCACCTTGTTAACTGTACAAGGTAAGATACAAATCTCGAGGCACCATGCAAACATCTCAGATATACTGACTCCTAGGACCTGAGAGTACAGAGACGACACATGACATACTATCTATACAACTTGACAGTCAGTGTCTCCACCTGAGGATCACTACTGTCCCTGAGACTGCTATTGTTGTTGCTCACCCACTGATGGGTTCCTTCGTCCTCGACGTCTACCTAAAAATTCGAATCCCACGGGGGTGAGACAATTGAATAATTGTCCCAGCGAGAGTTATAACTCTCCGCCAGAAGCTTTGTTATGGCATTGAAGGAATAATCATAAAGCAGAAGAAATATAAATATTCAACAGTAGGCAATATTGTATAAGCTATGTGAAGCAGCATCCTTATAAGTAATCATTTCAATTATAACTTAATTGAATAGCAAGACATATATCAATAAGGGATATGAAGAACATGTATACTAGTTAGTTAACTAGAACATCATAAACAATGTAACATCAATCATTGTTTTTCGTAGTTCAACTTAAGCAGTTATGCTACACGGCTGATTAAGTTTTTCAAACATTATTATGCCCTAAGGAGATGAGTTACACCTCTCTTACTCCAACCGACCATCCTTAGATCGCAATCGGTACCATACCTAGGTCATCAGGAGAGCCGGATTCCTATGACCTCATCACTCCTCAGTCATTATGAGGATCAACATGTATGACATCTCGTGTCTTTGCTATAATAGCTTTCCAGGGTATTCTGGCAACTTCGCTATTTAGAGCTACAGTGGCATTTTGTACTCTCTTCGCCATAGAGGGATTTCTTGTTTATCTCTCATCAATGCAGCATTAACAACATCATCGAGAGATTAGCGATACATCATCCCGGCATAAACATATAATGGAGGATTGAGAGATTAGTGGTACATCTCCTATCAAATCCTACATTAGGACGTAAGGATATTCGCATTCATAACCCCCACATACTCAAAAGTATGTGCTCCAGGAATTACCTTAGGAGAACCTGTTTCACCATCATTTAATTCCTGACAATGATGTGCCTATAGTCAGGGCTCTACTTGATATCATTATACTTGATTAGTTAAGTACATTATTGCATTCTTTAGCATCAGACATGTTTTCAAACATAAATAATTAAAACAAATGCTATAAAGAAAGACTACTATTTGTATCAAGTTCACACCACATACTTTCAACATTGGAATATCAATCCCTAACCACCTCATCATTGTGATTCAGGAATGTGGGTATTCAAACCCTTGAATCGTGATAACACTTGTTACCAAGTAACATCATATCATCCAGTCATTTCATTAGTATGACCTTTGATTATTGCAATGTATATATTACTCATGGCACTTTCAGCCTATCAAGCTCATATGTTACCACTCACCAGATAGCATAGCATATCATTTATACTTGAAGCTTGTAAAGTGTTTTCATTGTATATGACATCATAATCCTTACCTGGATATGATCACCTCTTTATGAAAACCTACATGGTCAACATCTATTAATAACATGCACATTGTAACTATAACATCATAGCACAAGTTCTTTTCAATTTATATATATATTACCACGGTCGTGCAAGAGTAAGCTACCACGGTCGTGCTTCATTGCACAGTCATGCAACAAAGGGTTCACCACGACCTTGTCATAATACCACGGCTGGTTTCTAGGGTTAGGATTTCCATTCAATCCAATTTAGAGTTATTCAACCTCTTATCTTGATCAGGAATAGTGATTCCTTATCTCATACTTTAATCATGGAGTTTCATGCTTAATAGCATAACTCAGAATTAGGGTTTACTTGTTCATATCATCACTTGACCCTAGATTAGGGTTTATTATTCACATTACATCACATTACCCTATATTAGGGTTTACTATTCATAAATGCCCTAGTTAAGGGTCAACATCCTTGTTAATTAGGGTTTAGGTTCATGATTAGGGTTTCATGATTTCTTTACTTCAGGATCATACCCTTGTTCACTACATGAATCAAGCTCAAGTACTAACCCCCTTGATATCATTATTCTCAATCTTGATTAAATCATATTTAACCCTTAGTCAAGTTCATACAACTATAAATGACATAATGCATCAAGTCATTGTTCTTATAAACAATTAGGGTTTCTTCCTTAATTGACATTAGTCACTTAGGTACAATTAGGATTTCAACCTTTGTACCATCCTTATGTATGAAGATTACTTTCATTCATGCTCTTTTTTTTTTAGGAAGGACGGGAAGCCCTATGATTGGGACTCCCCGTCATCTATTAGCTAAATCACTAATTACAAAAGGCATAAAGTTTGAAGGAAAGTGCTGAGAAAAGGAAAACCTATCTACTTGGCCCCTACGTGCAACATTTGCTACCTCGTGGGCAACCTTGTTGCAACTACGACTAATATAACTAAAACTACACAAGGAAAATAAATTCTTTAGGTGGATAACGTCTTCAACCATGGATCCAATGTAGTCTTTCCTGAGACAGCTATTGTTGCATGCATGTATGATTGCCTTAGCGTCTGATTCAACTTCTATTCTGTCCAAGCCTTTCTCCTTTGCCCATGTCATTGCTTCCCTAATCGCCATGGCTTCCGTCAGAGCTATATCACCCCCCGTCATCACCCTTGCCCCCATCATCCCTACGACTGCTCCCCCTTTGTCCCTGGCCACTGCTCCAAGTCCCACCGTCCCCTCCTCCCCACACGAGGCATCCACATTTATCTTTACTTTACCATCCTCCGATCGTTTCCAGTTGCTCACCTCGGCGCTGCTGGACGCACCCCTATTGTCCCCGCCCCTCTGCTGACCCCGTGTGTCAGCATGGGCTATGCTGCTGCTTCCGCTCCCGCCCTTAGCTCGGCCTTCATTGCTTCCGTCGTTCCCGCCTCCGTCCACGTCGCTTCTAACCCAGCTCATGACGCAACGGAACAGCACGCCAGTGTTGGAAGTTCCTGACTGGAAAACGTGCATGCACTGTCCATGCCATATAGCCGTCATTTCTGCCACTACTACCTTCCTTTCTTCCAGCGTCATATCATGCAAAGCAGCCTCCATAGTTGTTTGAAGCTCACCATCCTTCCTGTCTTCAATCCATTGCTGGATCTCCCTTGAAGTTTGGTCCCATATCTCAGTTGCATTCGGACACCTGAACAACATGTGAGGAATAGTCTCCTTTTCGGACATACAAAGAGTGCATGTTCCGTCTTCTGTACAGTGCCGGTCGAAAACTCATCCCCTAGTCGCAAGCCCATTCGTGCATATTCTCCACAAGAAGTGAGCCATCTTTGGATTCCAACCATCCTTCCATTTCCTCCTCCATATCCCGTCTCCTACCCGGTCATTGTACTTCCGAGCTTCCTCCACCCCAAGCAAACCCATCCAATATGCTGACCTAATAGTAAAATCCCCATTCTTAGACAGCCACCACATCAACGAATCCTTGGGCTTCCTACGACTGATCGAAATTGCACATATTTTATTTGCAATGTTGTCCGGTACACATTCCCACACCTTGTTCTCATCCCATCTTGTCCCGTCCTCCGACATGAGCTCCCTCACTTTGTAGTAATCCGGGCTGCCTTCTTGTTTGAACCTTCCAAGCGTATCCCCTTCCTTCGGAACCCACCTGTCATCCCATATATCTATGTCACATCCGTCCCCCACTCTCCATTGGACCCCCTCCTTCAGCACTGCCTTAGCACCCCATAAACTCCTCCACACCTGGCTCGGGTCATACCCCCTCCTCGCCTCCCAAAACGACGTCCTTGGAAAGTATCTCGCTTTGAGCACCTTCGTGACTAAAGCCTCCGGGTGGCAAACTATCCTCCATGCTTGTCGTGCTAGAAGGGCTTGATTAAAGGTATGAAAATCTCTAAAATCAAGCCCTCCTTGCCGTTTTGGTTTACAAAGCTTCTCCCAACTCATCCATGAGAGCTTCCTCTCCTTCTCCTTTGCTCCCCACCAGAATCTCGCCACCATACGCTGTATATCCTCCATAGTACCCACAGGCAGCTGGAACACACTCATAACATAGGTGGGAATCGCTTGTGCCACCGCCTTGATGAGGACCTCCCTCCTTGCTTTTGACAACAGTTTCTCGGACCAGCCCTGAAGCTTCCTCCATATCCTTTCTTTTATGAAACTGAAGATCTGCTTTTTTGACCTGCCCACCATTGTAGGAAGACCAAGGTAGCAATCATGTCTATCCACAGCATGTACTCCCAAGAGAGCTCGCAACTCCTCTCTTTTACTGCCTTGTACCCCTTTGCTGAAAACAACCTCTGTCTTTAAAAGATTGATCTTCTGACCGGAGGCCTGTTCGTACTGGCTGATGATTTCAGCTATCTTCAGACATTCTGCAGTGGTTTCTCTAGCAAAAAGAATACTATCATCTGCAAAGAAGAGATGTGAGATACATGGGGCTCCCCTACACTTTTTGATTCCATGCAGTTGGGAGTCCTGGACAGCAGTGCTAATCAAAGTGGAAAAAGCTTCAGCACATAAAATGAAAAGGTAGGGGGAAAGAGGGTCACCCTGGCGAAGTCCGTGTGCAGGTCTCATGCTCTTGGTCCTATCTCCATTAACAACAAAGGTATGCTGGACAGAAGAGATACATTCCTGGATCTTGTCTCTCCATTTACTCCCAAATCCCATCTTCTTCATGACAGCGTCAAGAAAGCTCCACTCGACTCGATCATAGGCTTTGGACATATCAAGTTTCAAGGCGAGGCTTCCCTTTTTCTTTCCTTTATCTCTCTTCATATTGTGGAAAATCTCATAGGCTATGATGGCGTTGTCAGTGATCATTCTCCCTGGGACGAAGGCGCTTTGATTTTCAGAAACAATACTATTCATGAGAGGCTTTAATCTATTTGTCAGCACCTTGGAGGCAATCTTATACACCACATTACACAGGCTAATCGGTCGGTATTCACCCACTATTTTCGGCTTTTCAGTCTTTGGGATCATCACCACTAGAGTGTCATTTACTGCCATCAAGTCTCTTTCTCCCTTCCACCACCCCTTGATGTAGCTTGCAACGTCCTTGCCCACCACTCCCCAGAACTTTTGATAAAACATCGCCTTCATACCATCTGGTCCCGGTGCTTTATTGGGATGCATCTGTTCCAGCGCCGCCCAGATTTCCTCATCGGTAATATCTCTTTCAAGCTCATCTACCTGGTCTCCAGAAATAACTTCCCGAATCCCCTTGATTGCCTCCTCAAAGCCCTAAGGGTTGCACGACTGAAATAGCTGGGTGAAGTAATCAACAATGATGTTGTGGATATCTCCTTCATGGTTTCTCATCCGACCCTGCTCATCCTCAAGCCCCGCAATCCAGTTTCACCGTCTCCTATTAGTAGCTTTCTGATGAATATAGGCAGTGTTCCTGTCCCCCTCTTTCAGTTCCTTCACCCTCGCCCTGGCAGCCCAGTACTCTTCATTTCTTTGCAGCCAATATTGTAGCTCCCTTGACTTTTCCTCCGCTTCCATAAGATTTGTATAGTCTGTGTGAAGCACTTGAAGTCTTTTCAGCTCATCTTCCAGCTCTTTGATTTTCTTTTGCCTATTCCCAAACTTCTCAGCAGCCCACTCCCTCAACCTATCTTTGCATAAGAGAAGCTTTGTATTCAGATCAGTCCCTCCTCCATACTCCCACGCCCCTTTAATAATATTGGCACATTCATCCTCATTCGCCCACATGGGCTCAAACCTGAAAAAATCACTTCCTCTCCTCTTCTTGTTGCCTTTATTTTCAGCTTTCAAAATAATAGGTGCATGGTCCGACTCATAGATGGGAAGATGAAAAACTCTACAAAATTTATACATATTTCTCCACTCGAGTTCCGGAAGGAATCTATCTAACCTTTCTTTTACTAGAGTTCTTTTCGTCATCCCCCTTTTCCACGTGAACATATTGCCTTCAAATCTCACATCAATCAAATTACATTCATCAATAACATCTCTGAAGTTCTGGATAAACTTTTCATCCTTTGGTGGTCCCCCCTCCTTTTCTGCATTTGAAACAATTTCATTGAAGTCCCCGAAGAAAATGATCGGTTTATTTGCCTCATTTTTTAGTCTCCTCATAAGCTCCTAGGTCTTTGTTTTGTTCTGTTTATCCGCCCAGCCATAGATCCCAATAGCTCTCCAAGAAAAGTCCGCTGACCCCTTTTTAATCAAAGCCGATACATGCCTGTTGGAGTAGCTCAGAATATCCACATCCAAGTCCTTCCACCAGAAGCCAAGGCCCCCGGCCCTTCCCGTATGAGAAATGAAAATCCCTTCAGAAAAACCACAACTCCTTTTAACATCTTCAAGTTGTTTATCAAACATCATAGTTTCCATGACGAAAACTATATTTGGGCGCTCCCTCCAGACCCAGGCCCGGAGGGCTTTGCACGTGTCAGGGTCACCCAACCCCTGACAGTTCCAACGAAATATTTTCATTGTCCTTCGCGGGACTGGTCACCACCAGTCGCCGCTACTTGGGTTATCACACCCTCTATCATCCCGGACCTGCTTTCATCACTTATCCTCTGTCTTTTTTCTCCTGTCGGCTGCAAAACCTGTTCATCTAGCTCCATGTCACAAAGGTCCCCGCATCTGTCCCGCTTTCCTGCTGCACTTTCCCATACTACCTCCTTCTCTGGAATACCCAACAGAGAACCCCGGCTCATTTTATACACCCATGGCTTATGTTTCTGCTTCCCCTGACCCAGCTTAGTTCCTTGCTTTCTCCTTGTTCCTGCTTCTTTCTGCCTTTGTGCACATGTGATGGCCCTTCTCTCACCTTTGTTTTGAGTCTGGTACTCCTCTACCCCCTGGCTATAATGCATCTGAAGCTCAGTTATGTTTTCCTCACGTCCATGTGTGCTCCAGTCATCATTGATCTTTGACATGTTATTCTGGTTTTCAAAACTGCCAGTGTGGTCTGCCTTCCTACTGCTTGCCCGCTGCTGATATCTGTTTACATAGGTTTGGTCTTCATCATCTCCTCATTCCTCTCGCTGCACCCTCACCTCCCCATCCATCGGCGCCGTCTCCTAGAGTTTCTCGACATGCCTCAGCCCTAATAGCTCCTCCCTCGTGATCTTCAAAATTCTTGCACCTCTCGACACCACTAACGGCGCCTGCGCACCATCTGCTTCTCCCCAATACCCGTGATCGCCCCTATCGTCGTTGGTGGCGATGTCCAGTTTACCGCCAACACCCTCACCCGCTTGACCCCCTTCATCGTTCCCATCCAGACTCGCTCGAGCGCTCCCCTTCCTCCCCACTACAACCCTATCGCCGCGCTCCCTCCGCTCTACTTCTCCCTCACCACTACCTCCTGACTCCCCGTCGTGTTCCCCCGCAGTGCTAGCACTGTCGTTAATCGCCCCCATCCTCCTTCCTCCGTCCGACGAACACCCTTTGAACGTAAGAATCTTTTTCACTCTTCCGCCCCCTCAGGCCTGCTCTCCGCTTGCCGGCGCCGCTTCCATGGGGAAGCCCTCATCCAATTTCCCCATTTATTTTGTCTGTCCTTGTCCTCGCCATAATCTTGGCAATCTTTGTCGATGTGTCCAAGGCACCCACACACGAAACAGAAAGTCGACAGATGCTCGTACTTGATCTCGACCTCTACGATCTTCCCGCTCTCCACCCTGATCTTCAGGGATCATTTTAGGGGCTTTGTGACGTCCACAGCGATCCGGACTCGTAGAGACGAGTCCCATCCCAGGCAGTCTCTATCCGTATCCAGCACCTTGCCGATCCGAGATGCAATTGTCCTAATGGTGGCCTCCACCCGGTATCCTAGAGGGACACCGTAAAGACGAACCCAGAACGGTGCACTATCGATCTGCAGCCTGCCTGGCTGCTCCTCCTTGTCGATCTCCTTGAAAAGAAGAAGGCGTCCATCAAAGTTCCATGGCGCCCCTTCCATCACACGATGTCTGTCTGCCCAATGGGTGAACTGCATCACGAAGGCTCCACCCTCTAGTTTCTTGAACTCCACTATTTCACGGAGACTCCATGCATGTGCCATCATTCTCTCCATCGCTCAGAAATTAAATGATATGTCCATCAGTAGCCTACCCACCAGTGCCAAGGGTGTGTGGTCTTCTGCCTCCTCACCCTTCCCCGTCGCCTACACGTCGATGGGGTCCTCCTCATCCTCTGTCAGACGCAACCCAGCATACCTCTCTGCCAGTTCTGCCGCCATGTTGAGACGGAGCAATACCCGCTCGCTTGAACCTGCAAGGGAAAACCCTAATCTAAGGGAGGAAGACGCTCACGCCTGCTAGCCCTAATCGCCAGAGCGACAGGGATGCAGTCAGAATGGGTAATTCTAAAGACAATTATGAATCACTTCTCGAGTGATCCATTTAGTTTCATTCATGCTCTTATAAGGTTAAGATTCATTAATCATTATGATTAGGGTTTCCATGATCTCATTGTGAAGGATCATACCCTAATTATGTTCATTCATACATGTTGGAAGTATATTACTTGATTCTCATTCCTATTAGGAATCTTCTCTCTCCTCTTATCATTAGATCATGTTTACATCTCTTATGATTAGATTAGGTCAAACCATCCTTGATAACATAAGTCAAGTCATCACTAATATGGTCATTAGGGTTTGCTTGATCAAGGGATGTTGACTACTTAAACCTATCAAGGGTACTTTGGTAAAGTCCACCATTGATCATAACATGCATCAACCAACTAATTACTTGTTTCCCTTAGTAACTTTAGGTATCATTAGGGTTTATATTAATCAACCATTGAACCATCTAAGCCTTTAAAGCAATAAGCATTTTTGACCTTAAAAGACCCCAAACGGTTTTGCACTTTCAACCTCCAAACAATTTTGAAACCGCATGGAATGGTTGACCGTTTGGTACCTTTGACTTTTCAAGATTGCTGGCCATAAACGGTTTTGAAACTGAATGAATCCAAATGGTTTTGAAACCATTTGGTCTCAAACACCTCAAAACCGCATGGTCCTAAAAGTGTGTCAACCCTTCAAATTGAGTTAGGGTTTCTATTGTTGAACCCCTTAATTGTTAATGACATGGTTAACCAGCTATCAATTAGGTTAATTAGGTCAATCCTCTACTGATTTGACCCTAAATTGATCCTCAATTGGTCACCAATTAGGGTTTGGATTGATTGGATTAGGGTTGGAAACGATCATCCTTCAACATGCATCAACATGAGCCTAATTGATGTTGAACCCATTGAACCATCACTCAATTGGGTCATGACCTGACCCCAAACGGTCTTGGGATCATTTGGACATCCTCCAAACGGTCTTGAGACCGTTTTCTCAAAGTCACATAAAAAACTAACTCAACCTATTAAGGTTTGAACCATAGATTTGATCATTAGGTCACTAATTGATTATATATCAACTTATTGCCTTTCAATCTTTAACCACTTAACCATAGTCAACCCTAGACGCCCAAACGGTCTTGGGTGACCTCCAAACGGTTTTGAAACTGTTTGGGAACTATCCAAACGGTTTTGAAACCGTTTTCCCATGATGTCATCAAAACCCAAGTCAATTACTTAAGGGTTGAACCCTAGGTTTGGTCACCAAATCAGCACTTGATTATTCAACAACTTGATGTGATTGGACCCTCAATTGATCAACCCCACTTGACCCTAGACCTCCAAACGGTCTTGGGTGATCAACAAACTGTTTTGAAACCGTTTGATTGATCCCCAAATGGTTTTGAAACCGTTTTGGCCACTCAACCCAAACTTCAACATGATTGGTTCATTGAAATCAGCAATGAACCCGATTAGGGTTTAGGTAATTAAAGTTCCTTCAACTTGCAAATTACTTGGAATTAATTAATGATTCTTGGAGGGTGATTAATCCATAATGTGTACAACAGTCCTCCAAATGGTCAATGCCTGGTCAACCCATCCAAACGGTCTTGGAAACCATTTGCTCCAAATGGTCTTGTGAAACCGTTTGCCACCAAACGGTTTTGAAACCGTTTGGGCAAAGGGTGGAGACCGTTTGATAAAGTAAGATAAGGATTAACATTGGAATTAACACCACCTTCTTCTACCTCGATAACTTGGTCTGTTCTTCACGGATTTAGTTGCAAGAACACTTAGAAGTGTGGAAGAAAGGAGAACAAGCAACGTTTTTATAGAAAGAAGATCTATAAGCAAAGCTTTAAGGTTTAGAGTTATAAAACCCACCTTAGAATCTGATCTAGAGCTCCAAACTCTGTAGCTTTAATGGTGTCTTGAGCTCCATAGGTCGTCCAAGGTCCCTTCCTCAAGAATTGAATGGAGAAGATGGCTAGAACCAAGAGTTGTGTAAGGAGAACTAGCAAACCAACCTTGTAATGGGATTTCCTTCATGAATCCAAGCTAGATGGTGATCAAAGCTTACCTAGATGAACTTGGTCATCCTCCCCTGCTCCTGAGCTCCTCCTAAGTCGGTACAAGAAATAAGATGAGAAGAGGAAATGAAGGGAACGATCATTTGCCTTGTAAAAGAGTTGTGCTTATATATTTTGGGTACATTTTCAAGGCAATGTTAATTATTTCCTTATTTCTCATATAGGTCCTTCTCCAGTTCTTTTTTCACGTATCTCCCTTCTCATTACATGCAAATCTCTTCCCTATCCATGTTTTAGAGGAAAAGAAGCCAAACATCTTATTAAGTTGCACATATAAAAGGGTCATTTTGCATATATCTTGATTATATGATTATAATGATTATCCTTCTTATTCAATTACTCGGATGAGGCGCCCCCCTCATTTTCTTTGTTCTACTTGATGTCAAGAGTCATAAAAGATACTCTATATGGTATATATCACATATTGCACTCTATGTTTTGGGTAAATTGCACTTTACCCCAAAACTAGGTTTTAAAGTACAAGGATTGCTCTTCAAGCTATATCCTGGTGCCCAAGCTTGGAGAATCCATATCACTACATCATATTCATTCTTATGTTGTCTCATCATCAGAGGAACATCTTAAATGTGCAATTTTCAAGTTAACCCCTTTACTTGGGTAATTTGCTCATAAGTCCATAATATTACAACATTGTTCAAAAAGGACAGAAATGGAAATATAAGTTTCTCATAAGCTTTAATTACATATCAAAAGATAATCACAAGCATCTAATCACATGTCCTAAGCAAAACACCTAGGGTTATTTCCTAACCCAGGTCAGGGATGTTACAATAAATTAGTTATGGGCATTCACTACCAATAAAACTTGGGACTGATAGGGTCACACGCATAGGAATGCACTTGGAATAGGAGTTTAGTTCATGAATGATGTTTAACATTGATTACTAAAGTGTTAGGTATTCAATTTAAACAACATTGGCAATCTGCACTCTGAAATGATCAGTTCAGCAAGTAAACTAATCGACTCAGGTGCATGAATCGACTAGCTTAGGTTGTGAACCTACTGTGTGACACCCATTGCCACATAAAGTGAGATTACTCAAAAACATAACCATGGAAGAAAGATTAATGAACTGATTACCAGAAAACACTAAAAATTAAAACCATTTCATAATACTTCCAAACAGAAAGAACCTTTACATATGGGTGCTTTCATCCCTCAAAGCACTTACCATGTACGCTATTAGCCTGTTACCAGAGAACATGTTCCAAAACATATATATACATATAACCATTATAGCTATATATAAAAAGGGCACATAAGCTGAACACATATCAAAAGCACACCCACAAAGCATTTACAAAACATCTACAAGATGTTCCCAAAGACCTGAGTGTACAGGGATGACTCTAGGACTCTATCAGCAAAAGACATCTAGCAACCCTGTGAACCTCGTCATCTATTAGTCCTCCTACTGCTGCTCAACCTCTGCTGCATGATCTCTACCTCTTCATACTCGTCCACCTAAAAAGGGTGTGGGATACCCACAGGGTGAGATTCCAAATCTCAGTGGGAGATATAAATCACCACCAACTCTATTATTCTCACAGATAAGATAAATAAAGCAATAGTAAAGTTATAGCTATAAGAGACATATAGTCATTGTTAATATGAAGAGCAATTACTGTTGAATTATGAAACATATAGTCATTCTTAATATGAAGAGTGATTATTGTTGAATTATGAAACATCTTAATAATTTGAAAGGAATATGAAGAACGTGTATAATTCCTATCAACAATAGCATATAAAGATCAATCAAGGCCTCATCCAATGTTTTCATATTTTGATCCTACACAAGTATACTACACGGTTGATTATGCATTTTAATATGCCCTAAGGATTTGAATCGTACCACCCAAATCCTATTGACCACTTGATAAGGCAAAATTAGTGACATATAAGGTCAAATGGAAGAGCCGCAATCCACGACCTCACCCCCTCGGTCAGTACAAGAACATGCAGTGACATCATAGGTCAGACTGTTGTCAGCTACATATAGTCCAGTTGTACATATCTAGCCCACCTTGGTACCGGTCACGCTAGTGACTTATGACCATAGTGGTACTCTTCATTAGGATACGACTGTAGCCATTCCTGTATCTCATATTGATCTACAACTGCATTTGTACTCATAGTGGGGTATGATCATAGCCAATCCCATAAATATACATTTAGGATACAAGGAGATACCTCAACTTGTACCCTACATATTCAACAATATGCGCTCTGAGTTAAACTTATTTCACCATTCAGTAAGTGTTGACACTGAATGGGTCTATGCCACAGGGAAAACTTATAGGATTAAGTTCCACTTGATTAATTATGTTATTTAAGCTCTTTTAGCATCAATCAAGCTACAACGTATAAACTGAAAACAAGATCTGCATAAATAAGGCATGACACATTACTAGAACATACTGGAATACATAAGGACCACATCATCACTTTAATATATGTCTTTCACCATATTCCCATCACAAGGACCACATACTTGGGGTAGCAACCCCTAATCTCATCATTTGAGGAAACTAACATCTCACATAAGGCAATAAGTCATCATTAGGTCATAAGACCACTTTCCTCCTCTTTTTGTGTTACTATATCACATGTGCCTCACAAGGCTTATTCAAACATATTATAATCATCATAGCTCACACCTGGCTATGCATAACATCTGTGTTACCTGCATGGTCAGAAACATATAATAAAGAAACAACACATCATTAACACTTATCGTCTCGTAGGACTCATGCCACACATATTACATCTTTTTGAGTTAGGGTTTCTCTGTACTCGATTAGGGTTAAAAAGGTTGGATCAACAACCACCCTTAGTTCATTACTTTCATCATCATTATGAGGTGTGTTATGAAATAAAGAAACATGGTTTTCATTATAATTATAAAACATGTTATGAGGTATAGAAGCGTAGATCTCAACATCATTCATGCAACTTCGCCATAGGGTATCACATCATACCATGTGACCCTAGCATCAACATGGTGTATCTTAAACAACATCACCACATATCGATTAAGATTTCAACCTAGAGTATTGGGTTAACCATAGGTGTATCAGGCAATCATACTAAGGTAGGGTATCAGTTAAGCATATATTGGATGAACAACCAAAGTATTGGCCTACCAACTTGGGATGTGTATCAGTTTAGGCATCTAGGGATGGTGTATTAGGTAACATCAATGCATGGTGTGATGGAATTCTAGGGTTTCAGCAATGCTTCAACCATGATGGGCTATCAGGGGATATCCAACATCAACCCTCTCTCAAGTCGTGACAGCTAGAGTCCTGACAGGCAACGCTCATCAAAGCAATGCTCCCATGGCTAAAACACCAAGTTGTGATGGTTGTAGGTATGTCAAGTAGCAAAACCCCCAAGGGTGACAGGCTAGCCATGATGGCTACCACACCTTATCGCATATCGGCCAGCAGCACGATGTCGGGTAACAACCAGGAACCAAGGCTAACGACCTAAGCATACGCAAGGCATGTAAATCTAACTCTCGCCCAGTCATGTTGACTTAGACCTCCCCAAGATCGTAACGGTCATCAACAAAGAATGTCTTTCTAAGCCTTACCAAGACCATGATGACCCATCACAAAGTGTGACAGTCAGTGGCATCACAAGTCGTGACGGACACTCAAAGCATATCGGCCTCAACAAGCATATTGTCCCCCATCATCTTCAACCTTAGTACAACGTTACAAGCAAGGAAAAAGAGGTGAAACACAAGAGCAACAACTAAACAAGTCTCTTCTTCCAAAATAGAACATGAAACTACCAAGAAGAACTACTAGCATGCAAGAGATAACTAGTTAAGGATAAAGAACAAGATAACAAGTGAAGGGTGATAATAACAAAGAGGATTTAGAGTTATATAACTCGCCTCAAGGATGACCACCAAGCTCCAAGCTTCACGAGCTCAAGGTAGAAGAAGATCTTCCAAGCTTGATCACCACAACACCTCCAAGAGACAACATGGAACCAAGGTTAAGAGAGCATGAGAGGGAAAAGAAAGTAACCAAGGTCCATGGCCGAGAAGAAGGAAAAAAAAAGAGAAAGGGAGATAAGGATCATGGCTTACCAAGGAAGAGGATGAAGAGAAAACCACAAGCATGGGACTCATCCTCTAAGCTCTAATGGAGGAACTCCTCTAGATCAAGGTCATCAACCAAAGAGGGAAAACAAGCATAACCAAAAGGGTTCTCTTACATGAACATAAAGAGGTATATATACAAGAGGGATGAAAGAGAGAGAAAGGGGAAGGTGTCACCACCTTAGAACCCTAGGTGACACTTGTTCACGAAGAAAGAGACACATGCAACACCATGCAATGAGGTGATAAGATCTATGTCTCACCCACTAGGTCACCCAAGATGGTCAAGGCCAATACACACATCTACCCTCTTCACAAACCGATAGGGGTAAATCCTAGGTACCACAAACCGATATGGTGCATCTCGAGACACCACAAAATTGATAGGTTGTCCTTCAAGACATCCACAAATCAATAGATGTCCCTCAAGACACCCACAAACTGATACACTGCCTCTCCAAGGATCTCAAGCCCGAGACAACACTTCTAGGTGCAAGGCACACCTCAAACATATGTCCAAAACATTACCAAGGATGTCACCACTCAACCAAGGAACAAACAAGGTGCCCATATCTCTCTCTTTATCCTATAGATGATGCCAAGAGAGAGAAGGAACACTCTAGAGGTGGAAAACTTGCACATCAATCACTATCTTGGGTAAATTGCAATTTGCACCAAAACCTCTCCAGAAAACATAAGCATCAACCAAACAAGCTCAAACAAGGAACTCAAGCCTCCAACATGCCCTAACTACATCTTAGATGATTATAGAAAGAAGATAAGCAACACACTTAAGCAAAACAAATAGGGTTATCCCAAAACATGGGTTAGGGTCCTTACAGGTTGTTTGGTAGACCAATGAGATTAGATCAAGGACTGATGTCGATGTCATGTTATGCATTAATCGAATATTAATTATAGAATTATTTTTGAATAGGAAACATAGTTAAATGACCAGTTCAAGTGTTGAACCAATTGTCTCATGTGTGAAATGACCAGTTCGACATTTGTAGGTTGTGAAAATTTGTGAAATTTCGTCCTCTTCAACTCTCACTCCGATTGGGAACCCTAACCCTATCCCTCCTATAAATAGAGGGGTATTGGGGCTTCCTAGATACAACAATAAGATCTGACCATTTTTGTATTCTCTAATTGTGGTAACCAAGAGAGATTGAGTATGTTCTACCCATCAAAGGGAGGAACAACAAGGGATAGACAATTGTGAGAGAGAAAGTTGATTCTAGCATGTTGGCTAGAAGGGACAACTCCTTCCTATCCATTCATCTAGAATGACAGGAGTTCGTGGTGGTTTGCATGGATTACTCTAGAGGTGAGGAGGCTTTGCCTGTTGTTAGGAGGACACAGTTACCTACCCTCCATGATGCCAGACCAGGAGGATGACAATGATGTCCATCAAGGTGCAACTCGATGAAGTATCATCCTACAACAAGCATTGTTGTAGGACTTTCTCCATGACCAAGTATATGTCTTGCAATATTCTTTCCATCTCATAGTTGTTGACATCTATTGTTTAATGGGGAATATGGCAAGTAATTTTTTTATCTTGCTGCTATATCTGATGCCATATTTCCCGACATGGAAACCACGGATTGGTAGTTAGAATCATCTCTCATAGTGATGGTGGTAGTTTTGGTTCTTATACCTAAAACCACTACACTCATAACATGTTGTTTGATGTACTTTGAAATCACCTAATGCGACCTTGAATAAGGTTTACCATAAAGGTGATGCTCGGATACATTGTGACACATGGGGAATGACTATAAGTGATGTAGATGGGATTTGTCCCTCCTACATGAGTTTGATATCCTGGCCACTTAATAAGCGAGACTGAGAAATGCATGGCCATGCATGTGTGAGTCCATATATGATATTGAGTTCACATATATCTGAGACAATCTATTCTAGTTCAAGAAACATGAATCAAACATTGAAGAGGATGATGATTCCATGCCTCGAGTTCAATCTGGATATCAGAGACAAAGGAACTATATGATCACTATAACACTAATCAAATATTGTAGGTTGAAGTTGTTCTCCAACTTTCCAATTACTTGGGTAGCAATGATGTCTTGCTAGATACAACTCTTTAATTGTGATGTCATAAATCAGTTATGGACATTCACTGCCAATGTAATTTGGGACCTATATGGTCACACACATAGGATACACCTGGAATAGGATTTTACTCATGAATATGGTTTAAACTTGATTTCTAAAGTGTTAGGCTTTCACTTTAAACAAGATTGGCAATCAACACTCTGAAACGTCTGGTTTAGCAAGTGAACTGATTGGCTCAGATGTCCTAACCAAGCAGTTTAGGTTATGAACTGATTGTTTGCTTGATCAAAACAATTGGATCAAGTATTGATGCTAACATCATGTTGTGCATTAATTGAATATTAAATGTCAATAAAACTGTGGATAGGAAACATATTGAACTGACTGGTTTAAGTGTTGAACCGATCATGTCATGTGTGAACCAACCATTTCACTGGTGAATCAACCGATTCATGGTTTGCAAGTTTAGGAAAATTTATGAGATTCCATCTTTTCGACTCCTACTCAGACTAGAAATCCTAATCTTAGCCCTCCTATAAATATAAGGGTAGTCATGGATTTCTAGAGACACAATGATAAGCTTTGAAAATTGTTGTCTTCTCAGAGTTGTGGTAATGTGAGAACCCAAGCAAGTCTTACATGTCAATGGGAGAAACAACAAGGAATAGATAACTAGGGAGAGTAGGTAAACACTAGTAAGTTGACTAGAAGAGACAACTCCTTATTGTTTATTCTAAAATAATGATATGAGTTCCTAGTGGTCCATGTTGATGAAGAACTAGTAAGTTCCCAGTGCCCCTAAACCTATGTCAGGGGAGGATGTTTATGCAAGAGTAAACAACATTGTAAATCATATTGGTAAGAGACCATGTACTACTCCAACTGGTGAAAAGTCTTTATTCAAATAGAGGTTGATATTCTGGGATCTTCATTATTGAAGTTCTTTGATAGTTGGACATTGTATCGATGTCATGCATGGTGAGAAAAATGTTTGTGATAGCACCATTGATACTTTGTTGAATATAAAAGATAGGACTATATATGGCATCAAATCCAAAATAGACCTACATGAAATGGGTATAAGGAAAGAATTTACAAAAGAAGTTTCCAAGGGTCGCCACACATATTTACCTCATGCTTGGCACCTTGTCTATACGAGAGAAGAGGACTTCTATAGGTGCTTTCTTAATGCTAAGGTACTACAGAGATATTCAAAAAATATCTATAGATTGGTATCATTGAAGGATTTGAAGATGATAGGTCATAAATCTCATGATTGTCACACTCTAATGCAACATATATTGCATATGCTTATTCAGTCTATCCTTCCTAAGCATGTAAGGTTTGTAATCACTAGGATTTTCTTTTTCTTCAACACTCTATGTAGCAAAGTAATTGATTCTGAGATTCTAGATAAGTTGCAAAAAGAAGTGGTCGTGACCCTATGCCAACTTGAGTAGTATTTTCCCCCTTCATTCTTTGATATCATGGGACATATGGTTGTCTATTTGACTAGGTAAGTGAAAATGTTGGGTCCAGTTTTCTTGCATTAGTTATATCCTTTTGAGCGCTACATGAGTGTTTTTGAAGGTGATGGTTGGAATCGTTCTCTGCTAGAAGGGAGTATCGTTGAGGGTTGTGTTTCTAGGGAGGTTATGGACTTTTTCAGTGACTCTTTGAGTTGAAATGAACACTTGTTTATTCTAGAAAAGGTACATGGGGAGAACGACAGATAACTATCAATCATGAGCAATTGAAATAAGAACACTTGTATGTTTTACACAACATTGATGATGTGGGTATATATATCACCAAACACAACCATGAGCTCAAGACAAATCATCCTTGACTCAGTTCAATGTGGCTTGCTAGAGAGCATAATCAGACATTTATTAGGTGTTTTGAAGATAAATTACTTAGTCAACTATATCAAACACCAAATAATGTTACAAAACTATCAAACGGCTCATGTATAAGCCTAAGATGCATGTTACATCTTAAGAAGGGTTTCACATAAATGGGTTTTCATACTACACAAAATGTCAAGATCATAAGAGTGTCATCCAAAAATAGTGGGATCACCCTTTAGGCGTCTTCATTGTATTTTTTACTGTAAAGGATAAGAGTCCACATGAAGGAAACATGTCTTATTATAGTGTCATCGAAGACATATGGGAAATCAACTACATAGAGTTTAGTGTTCCATTATTAGGTGGAAATGGGTTGGTAACAATAAAGGAGTTGTAGTTGATGAACTCAATTTCACAATAGTGAATTTTGAGTGGACAAGCAAGAAGCATTTGCCATTCATCATTGCATTTTAGGAAAAGCATGTATTCTATATCGACGATCCTATAAATGAAAATTAGTTTGTCGTTCTTCATGGAAAAAGAGAATTCATTTCAGATCTTATTGATGAAGAAGAATACTATTACAAGTATTATGAGTCTAGTCCATTATATGTTGTCTTACCACGTGTAAGTGTTGAATCTAACACTGGTGACTATACATGTGAAGATCACACATAAGGGTTATTAGTTTAAGGTATACTACATGTAATATTTCATATGTTATTTACATTATAATAACATGTTTATTCTTTAATATGTGGTTTGACTTTTTCATATGTGATCTGACGTTTTATAATCTAATTTGACTTTTTCATATGTGATCTGACTTTTATTTATGTTTACTTTGATTTTATAGATGGCATCTGACTAGGAGCACAGTGATCCGGAGCATCAGGATCCTGAGTGTGGGGATCTTACTGGGCCTCCTAACCAGGGTGATGACAATGTTGACAAATCTAAACATAAGAGAGGGATAACTTTGATGAAAATTGCCACAAATAGGGAAGGTAAGAAAGACGTTGTTGAATTTAATGAAGCTACCACATTGATCACTAAGGAGTTCATCAACTACTTTGGGGTACTTGGTGGAAGCAAAGTGTTTGTCCTCATTTATGATTGGAGGCAAGCAAGTAGTGCCACTAAAGACCTCATATAGAGGGAGTTAGAGGTGAGATATATGCATTTATTTTTTTATAGTATTTTTGTATTCTTTCATTTTATAATTCTATACAGTTGTGAACGTTGAACCTTTTTAGACCTGGTATGAGCTTGATAAAAAGTTGCATCACAAGCTCATTATACAGCTTGGCAGGAGAAGACATAGAAATTGGCAGACAATCCTCACAAGAGACTACATTTTTGGAGACAAGAAGGATAAGGACCCCATGCTGCAATGGCCCTATCTTGATAAAAATGTGTGGCTGGAGTTTGTTGAGAAGAGGAAAATAGAAGTGTTCAAAGTATTGAATTAATTACATTCTTATGATTTCTTATTATTATTTTAAAATATTTCTTATTGAATTATTCAAGCCACTCACAATGCTCAAAAAGAAAGGTGTGGCAAGAATCTAGACAACCACTGGTTGAGATCATGTGGTTATATTAAACGTTGTCAGATGAGATAGAAAGATCAAGGGCCTTCTACTTTTACACATTCCACTGATGAGTCTTCGAGTGCTTATGGATGGTTGCCTTGCTATATTGATTGGATAGATGCAATAAAAATCAAAGTCGGAGAAATCCCCATCCAAGCAACCCAGGAGGCGGCTTCAAAAATAGTAAACTTCATTTCTTGGTCTCACAATGCATGTCCATGTTTTTTTCTGGATTGTTAAATTTTATTGATTAGTCAGTTTTAATGATAAATAGTTGGAGCTAGATGAGCAGACAAAGGAGGGAAAGTTCACCCCTCAGAACATACACAATGAATTGATGGTTTCTCTGAGGACATAAGAGCACTCTAGATGTGTTAGTGCTGCTAAAGCTAGGTTTGGGATAACATCTTTTTTTAGCACGTCCCAGTAAAAGTGCAAATCTGCCAAGAAAGGGGGGATGGACCAGAAGGAGGTGTAGAGATTGATAGTTGCAACCTTGGAGGAGTACAATGCTTCTCAGGTGGTGTAAGCTTCTCCAGTAGCGATGGAACTTGTACAATGCCACACACCTATGGAGGGTATTGGGAGTAGTCCTTCGGACTCGCATGGAACGCCTGGGGTAGGATTCAATTTAAGTCAATTTATATGATAAAGTAATCCTTCAAGTGAATATGTATGTGTGTCAATTGATATGTTGTGTTTCATAAAATTATAGGAGGATAGAAAATGTTGTCTTGCAATCGAGGATCCATCATACATATCGTGGCAGATGGTGAGATTTATCCAAACATTGATAAAGTTCATGGCATTTGCCTTCCCACTG
This sequence comes from Alisma plantago-aquatica, assembly GCA_963693085.1. Classification (NCBI taxonomy): domain Eukaryota; kingdom Viridiplantae; phylum Streptophyta; class Magnoliopsida; order Alismatales; family Alismataceae; genus Alisma; species Alisma plantago-aquatica. The sequence continues at coordinate 554,079,346 of OY856409.1, forward strand.
ATCATGTTCATGTGAATGTCATATGTGTCATTCAGGCATGGAAAGAAACACCACTTCCATACGCACACCCAGATGCCACCACAGTTAGAGAGGTAGAAGGTTGATTTAGTAAGTGGATCAAATGGCTCGTTGTAGTGGTAAGGTATGATAAATTCTATATATTGAATTTATTTATAATATGAAGCTAATATGAGAGTGCATGCATGCATACCACAACAACTAAGAAGCCCCTAGGGTTCCAAATCCTCTACTCCCACATTTTATTCCACATGAATTGTTCAACTCCTTAGGTCCTAACTACAAGGCATTGACAATATGGTTAGACAATGTAGAGCAATCAAATACCATGGTGATTGACCTTTAGGAGGAGGTCATAGGTATAGATCACAACACTATTTTAGTGTTAACAGATGTTTCTAGGCTATTTTAGTGTTAATTATTGAACACAATAGTGATATAACTTTGGTAGGGTGAGTCTAAAAACCCCTTCATATGTGAAGTATACATATTTTTTAATTGATTCCTATATATTAACCAATTATTGCATATATATGTGTGTGTGTATGTTCAGTCATTTGTGTTACAGGCCTACTAGTTTGGAATATCAAATGTGGAATTTATAATGCCATCAATTATTAGTGATGTGGTTAGAGATATAAGTGGCATCAAAGATCATGTGAGTACCACAATGAAGGTTTTTGGTGCTTCCAGGACCGTGATCATAGCTCCCTTCAACATTGTGTAAGTTTTGAGCTTGTTGTTTAAATGTTTAACTTATGAATTGGAACATCCCAAAATTTCGAGACTAATTTAAACCTTAGAATGGTGTTTCCCTAAATAACAATAGTTGAGGGGTTTGATGTATAAATACCATGAAATGGTATTTCTTATATGAAAATGAAGTAAGAAAAAATAAAATGAGACTCAAAATATATTTTCTCTTTCATATGTGCATATGTGTTGCAATTAATTCAAATTGATGAATATTGATTTCCCTTCCCTTTTTCTCTCTCCTCTAAGAAAGTTTTTCAAAAAGGCATAAAATATATAAGACATGACCTTTGAGTGAGTAATAAGTGATACTCTCAAATTAGACTGAAGTGTTCACAAAAGAAATATTTTCCATTTCGTTCATCCATTAACGTATTAAATTGAAGTTAAATGACCTAAACGGAAACTATGGACAAGACATGTGCAAAACCTAAATCTAGTTAACTGAGAAGGATCTAGACTGGCTTATTAGCATATGGTCAAGTTTTGGGTTTGCTTTGACCATGTTTGACCCTTCAAATTAATTGAGAAAGTTACCATATAATTTTGACTAAGATTTAAATACAATTTCATTTAATGCAACACATTTAACCTAAGATTTCAATTATTTCTTATTGTCACACATTTCTTTCAACCTTCCTTTTCTCATGTGTCATCTTTGTCCTACAATCACCATCTAACGGATGATGAGTCGTCCCTTTTCTCCATCATCTTTGCTAATCTGAAACCAGTTATCTGTGTTTTGCTTTCACAGTCGTCTTCCCCTCATCTTTCCACAGTTTCATAAGATTTTTCCTCCTTGTGCTCATCTCTCACTACCATTTTGATCAAGCCCTAATGCACCATCCCTTGTGGACTATTGACAAAATGCGCAATTAGGCTCTCACCTCCCCTCACCACCATGGGTCATAGAGACCCTCTTAGCCTCCCCCTTTCCTATATATTTATGCCAAAAGCTCTGCCAGCCCTTAGGGTTTCCTCCTCCTCTGTTAATTTAGTTCCATGTGCCCCCTAACCTATGGATCTACTCAGCTTCCTTTTCTAGTGGTCACCTCCTTTCCACAGCACCCGCAGCCATCAACAGAGCAATTGAACATTCTATAAGTTTCTTCTGGTGTTGCATTGCATCATCTGTTGCCTTTCATGATGCCCAAAGACAAAATTTTCCATACAATGAGGACAAAATGTTATATGCTTCACAAGTGTACACCATTACTTCAATAATATGCAATAAAGGTTGAATTATATGATGCTTAGATTGATAATATTGGTAAATTAGGTTTAAACACCAAAAATCAACTCTAATGTCGTCTAAAGATGGTCATTGTGCACTAAGATGACATATTTATTGGCAACTCCAATAGCTTAAGGATGGCATGGAATTCACTTAAGTAAAATGAAATAATCTACAATTATTAATTATGGACCAAATCTTGCAAGAACTTTTGGTTTGTGGTTTTTGGTTGCATAGTTGTCATGTAATGTTTTATAATATCCCATTATTTAGACCTTTTTTGTTCCTAATTTCTTATTTTATTTTGTGCAACTTATATAGTTTTTGTTTGCTGGATAATCGATGTAGATCATCTCCTTTCACCACTACTATTTATTCCTCCATAATTCTTTCATTCACTCATTGTTTCGTGGTTAATGCAAACTCTACATGTGTTTTTATGTATTTGACGTCAACACTACTTTTGCCCTACATTTGGAGCCACTAGCATTGGTTTCTACCACTATTGATGCTTCCTCATGCACTTTTTCCTTTAACCGGTATTGTTAATGTCATCATTGTCATTGGTTGTTTCCAGTGTCCGTGTTCATTGCTTTTGTTGGTGTTGTTCTACACTATATGTTGCCTCGTGATGTTATGCATTTGGATTTTTTTGTTGTTGATCATCACTACTTCTATTTCTTCTAGTCACTTTGGACACTTCTTTGTTGTCAAATGAGGCATTTGGTTGTGTTGATGCTTCCTCTCCTTCTTTTATTATTTTTCCATTAATGGTTCTAATCACCATTTTTTCAATCTAGACATTTACCATTTCACTAATTTTTTCCTTCAAAAACAATTTTTTTGGTATTTGCATAGCAACAATCCTTCTTTATGATTGATATGATAAATAGGCATGTAAATATATATATATATATATATATATTCAAATTTCATGCATTCAATCTATATTTGTAATTAAACTCATAAATCTTCCAAGATTGATTTTTTTTTGCACATTCTTTAAATGTTGATAGTTGAAAGTGTGTAAAAATAAGTATTTTATCACATAGATTTGATGGATGTGGTATCCAATTTCAATTTGTTGTTGATGCCTTAGTTAATGTCTTGACTACTTTACTACTTTGACCCTATCTTTACGTCACTACTTTGACATAGATGAACTCAATTTTTGTGGCCCATAAGTAATGCATAAATAACACCTAGAAATCCTTTCAAGTTCTAAATCATTAAATGTATATATGAACTACTTATGCCCTTCCAAGGTTTACTTACCTACTAGGGGAAAATCTTGGTTAGTCCTTATTGGGAATTTTCTTGAACACTTATTCCCACTTAGGACGTGAGTGTATGGTATGAGCTCTAGTTCTAAGGACATTTTAACAACTTTCCCTCCTATTCTCTGGGAACATATGTGGGCGAGTTCGCTTATGTGCATCAATGTACTTGGAAGACTATAGGGAAATCCTGACACAATTTGAGGCAACTAGGATATGTACCATTCACTTACTAGTGAGACCAAGGCTTCAAGAATTATCTAGGTGTTACACACAGTAGATACCTAAGTCTCTCCAAATAGTTCATATTGGTGTTTTGTTTGAGTCAGTGATTTAGGCCCTAGTATAGTGTGCATGGTAGCAATTATTATATTGTATAAATAGTTCTATGTTGTGTGATTGTTGAAAACGGAAACACACCAAATTTCAATTGTACTCTTTAGTATTACCAAATCTATAGATGAACATGATAAATAACTTGAAGATAGGTTATATTGTCCACATAGAAATTATTGTAAACAACCAAAAAGTGTAAAATGTTGACAAACTTAAAAGTTATATAATGTTATAATAGTATTATAAGAAACTATATTAACTAGTATTAACATGGGAAGGAACCAAAGGAGGGAATTATGGATTGGTTTACCTTTGAGTATAGAATAGGAAATAATAGTGGTCTGAATGAAATTGACACTTATATGGATGAGATTCTATAACATCTTGAAGGTGACTTAGTGCAGGAACATAATTTATTCAATTCTTTAGTGCATAATTCTAAGAAACATATGCATGATATTTGTGCAAATCCCACAATATTGAATGCATTTATGAGATTGTATAGTTTGTAGGTGTACAATGGGTGGAATGAAAAAAAACTTTGTCTCTGCCAAATTTTTGAAAGAAATGCTTGTGAGAAGTAATGAGCCTCAAAATTCTATTTATAAAGTGAAGAATATGTTGTGTCGAATGGTTATGGAGACCACTAAGATTCATTATTTCTCTAGTTATTGTGTGTTATTCTGAAATGAATACATAAACTCATCTGAGTTTCCAAAGTGTGGAGACTCAAGGAATAAGAAGAATAAAGCTCATAATAAGAAAAAAAGGTTCTCCTAGTAATATGATGTGGTATCTACCCATCATACCTCAATTTTGACACTTTTTTGCTAAAACATTTTATATGGATAATCTATCATGGCGTGTTAAACTTTAGATAAAAGATGACGATCTACTAAAACAACCATTAGATGCACCTCAATGGAAGGTGATAGATTCACTATTCCTTAATTATGTGACTTTGTGCCTGCAAAGGATAGTTGGCTAAGACAAGTGAACATGTTGTGTTATGGAATCATCAAAGTAATTTGATATGTAGACTATACTGAGTTTAGAAGTCCAATGTATAGACACAATTGTATAAATAATAATAAATGGATAAATGTGGGTAAGGTTTACTTTGATAAATTTTAAGAAGTTAGGTGAAAATATGAAATTTTACTTTGGTAACTTTGTGTGGCCATGTTATCATTATCTTTTTTTCATAGCATGTTGATGTATTTCCTTATGTAGACAAGAAACTTTTCCCCTTATCTTGTATTTTTTTCTAAGAAGACAAACATTATGTTTTCATATTGTTGATGTTATTAAGAACTTTGATATCACATTATGTTGCACCCGGTTTGAAACTATGTTTCACATGAAATGGTATTAGAGTCAGCAATAATCGACATCTTCCTTGCTTCAATCTAGAATGACTTATTGGGACCCTATATTGACGCATAGTATCTCTCTTTCTATCATCCTAGAGGAAGTACCCTTTATTCAACTTCAAGGAGCCCAAGTAAAAGAGGACAAAAAATATCAAGGGATACTCATCTTACAAGAAGTACAAGACCCACTCTCCTGAGCATTTTGAGGGACCTCCCACGCCTAGGGGTGATGATCCTACCACTAAACAAGCTCAACTTTAGTCCATATTGAGATATCCATGAGGGCCTTATCAACAAGAACACTAGCCCTAAGTAACTTACCATTAATGAATTCATCAATCTAAAACCTTTTGAGATCCTGGGGGAAAGTGAGTGGGGTGTTGTTGAGAAGGCTCTGAATCGGATCTTAGCCACCCAAGATATCTTGGAGGTTGTGACTTGCCCCAAGCATCTATAAGTGAAGTATGAAACCTTTGTCCAGAAAGATTTGGCTAAAGTGTGGTGGCAAAACCTAACTCATGCTCAATATGAGGAAGCTACCTTAATGACTTTGAAGGAGTTTCTAAAACTATTCTGCCATAGTATAGCCCACAGTCATTGCTGATCAAGAAGGAGATGGAATTCAACTCATTGCATCAAGGCAACGACTTGACTGAATACCTACTCCACTTCACTCTCCTAAAAATATATACAACTAGCATCACCGAGTAGAGGAAGATGCAAGTGTTCATGCAAGGGATCAACCCACACCTGGGTGACAAAATGGCCCCACAATTCCCACTCACCTTTAAGTAATTGGTGGCCAAGGCACATGTCACAAAAATGCACCATCAGGATTTGGGGTTTTCAACACCCCCAAGAAACAATAGCAACTTGAACTATGGAGGGAATCATCACCACCCTAAAAATTACATCCAGAACTGCCCCTACAACAATTATTATTGTGGCAATAACAACAACCACAATGGAAATCGTAGCAGGCCTCTGCATTGTGCCGCTTGTCCCACTCCAGGAACCCACCCTTGTTGTGATAATCATGGAAAGAAGAACCCTAGGGATTGTTATCATCCCACCCCTCTCTACTATAATTGCTTAAGTCGAGACACTGCCAGATGGAATGCACCAAGCACTAGAGGTCGAAATACCCTTAGCCCCATCATGGAAACCCTCCCAACAACTCGGCCCAAAGGAACAACAACTACAACAACAAATCTAAGCCAAATGAGCATCATACTGGTAGAATGTTTTCTATGGCCACTAAAGAAGTAGAGAACAATAAGGATGTCATTGATGATATGGTTTCTATTGTTGCCCAACCTATGAAGGCACTTGTCATTTCCAGATCCACAAACTCTTTCATCCTTGTGGCACTAGTAAAAGATTTGAAACTAGAGACAAAATAAATGGACTTTATTTTGAATACCAACACACCTAGTGGGTGTGTAAAATACACTTATCTTAGAATCCTCCTGATGAAAATTTCCCTCGTTGGGAAATATTTTCCCATCAATCTCCTTCTAGTCGACATGGTCGACTTCAACATCATCCTTGGAATGGACTGGATGCCCATTCACTAAACCCAACTTTTATGTGGGGATAAGCAAGTAATCGTTATGCACCCTGTCGTTGAGTGAGTAATAATCACAAGATGCACAAAATATGACAAGATCTCTATCTCAGCAAATAAGGCCTAGAAGTTGATGGACTCTAGATCTAGGGTGTTTATGGCCACAATAGTGATGGAAAAGGAATACTTAAGGATGGAAGCATAGATATAGTAAGAGTAACTTGATTCCCTACTCAACAAACTCCCTAGTATCCCTCTAGAGAGAGAATTAGAGTTTAACATTGAACTTTTGTATGGGACAACCCCTATCTCAAAGGTTCCTTACTGCATGGCACCAATAGAACTAGCAGAACTAAAGAAGCAGTTACAAGAGATCCTTGACATGGGCTTCATCCAACCCAGTGAGTCACCATGGGGCACATTTATCCTCATTTTCAAAAAGAAGGATAGTCCCATGCGAACGTGCAATGACTATTGCATGTTGAATAAGGTCATAGTCAAGAATCAATAGCCTCTTTTGAAGATTGATGATCTTTTCGATCAACTAAAATTAACTAAAACTTTCTCAAAGATTGACCTTCGAAGTGGCTCCCACCAGATAAAAGTCAAGGAAGCTCTTTTTTTGAAAATTGCTTTATGCACCTGACATGGGAACTATAAATATCTTGTTATGCTTTTCACATTGAAGAATTCCCCTAGTGCTTTCATGGACCTTACAAAAAGGGTTTTTAAGCCTTTCACATTGACGAATGCCCCTAGTGCTTTCATGGACCTTACAAAAAGGGTATTAAAGCCTCACTAAGGTTCTTTTGTTGTGGTCTTCATCCATGATGTGATCATCTATTCTGAGATAGTTGAGCAACATCGAGAACATTTTAAAATTGTACTAGACACTCTCATGGAGCATCAATTATATGCTAAATTCTCAAAGTGTGAGTTCTATCTCTCTAAAGTAATATTTCTAGGGCATGTCATGCCCACCACTAAACTAATGTTTCTAGGGTCATGTCATCCCCACTGGTCATATAGTTGTGGACCCTATAAAAGTGGAGTCCATTTAAAAGTGGCATGCGTCTGGCAATCCTTTTGAGACTCAAAACTTTGTATAATTGGCATGCTACTCTCTTTGCTTCATTCTAGATTTCTAAAAAATATCTCTCCCCGTGACCAATCTGACTAGGAAGAATGCAAGTTTTGTATGGACTCTAAATTTTGAATCTAGTTTTCAAAATAGAAAGGAGTTCTTCACCTCTACTCTATTCTTGACCTAACCTGGTGAAGGCAAGAGCTATAAGGTCTTCATCAATGCCTCTCTACAACGTCTCAGTTGTGTCCTCATGCAAGAGAAGTGAGTAATAGCATATGGATCATGAAACCTGAAGCAAAACATGGATAACTACCCTAACTTGAGATTGTAACTATTGTTTATGCTTTAAAAACCTAGAGGCATTATCTCTATGGAGAGATGTCTATAATTTTCTTTAACCACAAAAGCCTCAAGTACCTACTCACACAGAAAGTTTGAAATCTTCAACAACATCGATGGGTAGAGTACCAAACTGACTATGATTTCACAATCTCTTACCATATGAGCAAGGCCATCATAGTCGTTGATGATTTAAGTAGGAAAAGAGTTGTTGTGTGTGCTGCCATGAGGCTCACTGAGTGGGAGAGACTATATCTGCTTGCAGAGTGACTACCAAAGAGGATTTCTAAACTACATGTCAAAATAGCTAGTCTCTTCATTATCTCTAATTGTCTTTCTAATATCATAGAGGTCATAATACTAGAAACAATTTAGAAGAAGTCATGAAAATGGGGAGAAGCCTCAGACTGAGATGCATATAGTCTTAGATGGAGTAGTTCACTTTCGTCAAATACTCTAGGTGACTGATGTTGTTGATTTGAGGGATAAAAGTGTGAAATAAGCCCATTGTTATAAGTAGACCATTCACCCACAGACAAAAAAGATGTATAAGAACCTACAACATTCAATCTGGTGGAAGAACATGAGAAATGATATTGTTGAGTTTGTGACAAAATGATTAACATGCCTACAAGTCAAGATTGAGCACTAAAGGACTAGGAGCCTCATGTAACCTCTTGATATCCCTGAGTGGAAGTGGGACAAGATTACGATGGACTTCATTACTATATTTATGAAAAATGAAGCATGGCCATGATGCGGCATGGGTTATTATAGATTGAGTCACAATGTTAGCTCATTTCCTACCATTTAAGACTACAACGAATGTATCTTCCATGGTTGGTTTGTATATTAGAGAGATAGTTTTCTTGCATGGAACCCCACAAATGATCGTTAGTGATCGAGATCCAAAGTTCACCTCTAGGCTCTAGAAACATATTCATGGTGATTTGGATATTGCTTGGACTTCAACATCACTTATCATCCTCAGAGGGATATATAGTCTGAGCATATAGTAAATCCTAGAAGACTAGTGGCTCCTGGGATAAATACCTTCCCCTATATGAGTTTGCATATAATAATAGCTATCATGCCAATATTTGCCACCATGTGAGGCTTTATATGGTAGACATTATAGACCACCCTTGCATTGGGATGACGTAGATGAAAGGACCTCACTGAAATCTAAAGAGATACAATTCTAGTGTCACTAAAATTGATTTGATTAAGAAGAGGATGAAGGAGGCACAATATAGACTAGAAAATGTACGTTGAGCAATATAGGATGGACACAAGATTTTTTTTCTATTTTTTAGAAAGTGAATTCCTGAAAGTCAATTTCTAGGTAAAAAATGAAGGGAAAATTGAGTCCTCGGTATATAAGGCCTTTTGACATTCTTAAGCGAGTTTGAAAGTGTGAATTTAGGCTAGCCTTGCCTCCTTATGAGAAAATGCACTAAGTTTTTTATGTCTTTGTTTTCTGAAGAAGTACATCAAAGACTCATTTTATGTATTAACCATTGAACCCTTAGATTATCGAGAAGACTAACCTATTAGCAGTATCTGATGAAAACCCTCAACACTATAGTTGAGTAGCTAAAGAAGAAAGAGATCCAGCTAGTTAATATGTTGTTGAAGCAGCATGGCCTTATGGAGGAAACTTGGGGTTTGCAATCTGATATGGTAAATACCTACCTCTAGTTGTTTACATGGTCACAGGTTTCAGGAGGAAATCCCTTTCTATGGGAAGTGAGTTGTAACACATTGGTTGTTGGTTCTAATCATATTATTGATATAAATTTGCACAATTCTACCTTTTATAAATATCCACTTCCAATTTGACCCATTGATCAGAACTCAACTTGTATGCCCCTTGCATATTTTGCACAAAAATAAATTGCATACTTATTAATTTTATTTAACTAGATTAAGATCCACCCTAGGCTAGTTTGACCCAATTTTGAATCACTAGTTGTGGAATCACTAAAATAAATATTATACGTCATTAGTTGTTTTAATTTGAGTAATTAATGAAAATAATATACAGAGTGGAATTAAAAGAATGTTAGTGTGATTTAGTATCTTTTTATTAAATATACATTAGTATAGAGCTACATCATAAAATTCAATTCAAAATATCTTAAGATGTGTCATTAGAAATATTGCAAATGATTAGTTTTATATGTCATGTGAGCCATCCATCTCAGATCACACTAACCAAAGTTGTTTGCCAGTTTAGAAGGGATACACAATGTAAGACACTCATCTTCCCCGACCATGGTGGCTTCCAACCTCCCAACAACAAGGAAATCTCTTTCCTCTATAAGTCTCATGCCCTTGTATCTCCCTCAGATTGTTCCTCATCCTCTCCCTTACCCCAACAATTACTTCACAATGCTTGTTGTGCATTGGAGCACAAACATCCAACTGGGTGGTTCCCTGGTATCTTGAAACTATAAGATTTTAGGAAAGGTGGAACAACTAATAACAAAACATTTCCTTCCCATTTTATCTTAGTTGTCATATCCAGCGTAGTTATAAACTTTGGTGAAAAAAAGACATTGAAGGGATAAAGATATATCTTTGTGCACACTAGTTGTCCAACATTAGACATGTCTTTTTTCGATTAAAAAACTCAAACTTTCATAGCAAAATCTGAATCATCCTCCAAGAAATCCAAATATGCTAATAAGAAATCTGAATCGACCACCAAGATATTGCTTAGTTGTATTCTTTGCAACACCTTCTTGTTATCTTGTGGACAGTCTTTTCTAAGCCTCCACACAAGTGCCTCAACCTCTACCTTGTACACACGGATGAGTGAGAACATGGTTCACCACCTTGGTCACCAAGTTGAAGAAAATAAGAGTTGTTGACGTTCTAGTTATCCCTAAACTCCCTTTCTTCTCCTATCTTGGGGAGTCATCCTTAGGGAAACTTCTCTCACATTGAGAGAGAAAATTGGTGGCCAACTTGTCTCAGAAGTTGTAAAGTGTGTGTAACCCTAATGGGACAAACCCCATTCATATAATAGTGTCATGGGCTTGGAATTTCTTAATCACAATCCCTTTCCTAGTCACAATCTCAAAAACATTCTCAAAACCAAAACACATACTACCATTCCAATCAGTCGACTAGGACTCCCAATCAGATGATTGGGTCCATGCTCGGACTAAGGTGGGTCGTGAATTCATTTACTAGACAGTCTAGATCCAAATTAGTTTTCCAATTTGATTCTAAATCAAACATAGACACTTTCCCAATTGGATTCCCATTGCCTAACTCACTAAGTGAGTCAGTTAATTGGTTATTTTCCAAAGTGAAAGTCAGTCTACCAATTGACAATCAATTGATCCATTAACTCGACCAATCCAACTGCTCGACTGGGTAGTAGATCAACATGTTTATGATTCTAAACTTTTCCAACCATATGTTGTTGTGAACTTGAATTCCCTCATGCATACTTATGTGTGTGACCTGATAGGTTCCTGATTATATTGGTAGTGAAGTTCAGAATTTCAGAATCAAATATTGGTATCTAGCAACACATAATTGCCAATCAAGTAATAGGAATGAGTTGGAGAACAACTTCAACCTGTAAAGTGATCAATGTTACCATGATCTTATATTCCCTTTGTCACATGTATCTAGATTGAAACTGAGGCATGTAATTGTCATCCTATCATCATTCAATCTATGTCCCTTGAACTAGAGTAGACTATTCGAGTTATTCTGAGTTTGCATGGACATGCATTAACATATCTATTTTATCAAGTAGCCATGACTCCAAAGGAGGTAAAGTTTCCATCTTCATTACTCACAATAATCCATAAATGTCATAGTGCACCCGATCACTACCTTCATTAGTGACACTTATTTAGTGTGTCTTGGGCTAGTAGTCAAAGCACATAGAACAACATGTGATTACTATAGTGACTTCCAATCTAAGAATCATAATCACCACTCTCACATTGAAATGTGACTCTAACATGTTATTACATGAATTTCATGTGTCGTTCTCAAGGTGGATCTATCCAGTACGACTTATTCTCTAACAAGTATCCATGTGTCTGATATGATATACAATATCATGACTATAGAGACATAGTCATCACTGATCATACATGTTAATCTTGTATATTATTGTAGTCCTATAATATACACAATAAACTGACTAGGTACATCATAAGAATGAGTACTCTAAGTATACATATGATCTCATGTTTAGGACCTCAACCCAAACCATATGTCATTGAGTCAAAATATTTTTAGGAAATTATTGAGTTTATTTGTTATCTATAGTGAAGCAAACATAATAACTGGAATTGACTTTTTTTTATCAATAATCAAATCATCCACAAAGTATCCCTATTATAATCACCACATGATGGCTATTAGTGAAACAAACAATCTCCCACTTACACTAGAGCCACATGAATTGAATTCCAAGTAATCTAACATGAACATCATGCTTCTGTTGTGAAGGTGCATTTGTCAAGGGATCAACAACGTGTCTTTTAGTTGGTACTCTGTAAATCTTAAGATCTCCTTGTTGTATGGTCACTCATATGAGATGGTAATGCCTAAGTATGTTTTTCAAACACTAGTGCAATATGGGTTTCTTAGCTTGTGCAATGGCTCCATTCTCATTGCAGTATAGTTCTAATACATCTTCACTGGTTGTAACCACCCCAAGTTTACTAATGAACTTCTTGATCCATACTTCTCCCTTTGTTGCATTTGATGTGATAATATACTTAGCCTCTGTTGTAGAATCAATCATTATCTCTTGCTTGGAACTCTTCTAGATTACAACTCTTTTATTTAGGCAAAGCACAAATCATAATTGCGATTAGTAATTGTCCTTTCTTATTTAGAAGGTTGCATCAGTGTAACTTTTTACAACCAACTATTCCATCACTACTTTAAATTAGTAACTTATCCTTAATTTTTATCAAGTACTAAAGGATGTTCTTTACATCTATCTAGTGACCATCATTGATATCCGATTGGTACATGCTCATCATGCTCAAATCATAGGATACATCCATGCATGTATATAACATTTCATACATAATAAATCCAACTATCAAGCCATATGAAATCTTACTCATGTATGCCCGCTCTTCCAAAGAGATGGGACATGGGGATGTAGAGATATTTAGCCCAAGTAGCATCGATAAGTTTCTTCTCTTATAATCCTACATGTAAACCTCTTTAGCACTTTGTCATGTGTACTTTTGATTAGGACAAGAAGCCTTTTAGGTCTTTATCTATAGATCTCAATTCCTAGTATCTAGGATGCTAGGCCTAAGTCCTTCATGAAGAAGGTATTGCCCAACTAGGTCTTAACCAATTCCAGAGTAGGTATGTCATTTCCCATAAATAGTATGCCATCTACATACAATTGGAGAAATACAATTACGCTCCCACTAAACTTCATGTTAGCACAAGGTTTATCTTCAGCTTGAACAAAGACAAACTATATGACTACATCACCAAAATGAAGGTTCCAACTATGAGATGCTTGCTTCAATCCATAGGTTGACCCTTTGTAGCTTACAAACTTTATTTTCTTCATTTGAAGAGATAAAACCTCCAAGTTGTGTCATGTACACATCCTCTAGAAATTCCCATTAAGGAAATAAATTTTAACATATATTTATGAAATCTCATAGTCATGATGAGATGGAATGGCAAATGATCCTGATGGATTTTAACCATGAAGATTAGTGAAGAAGTTTCATCATAGTAAATACATTGAACTAGTTTGAAACCTTTTGCTACCAATCGACTTTTTTAGGTTTGTACCTTTTAATTCATGTCAATTTTTTTTTCTTGAAGAACCATTTTCACCCTATGGGTTTTACCCCTTCAGGTGGATCCACCAAGGTCCATACCTTTTTGGTATACATGGATTCCATATTAGATCTCATGTCTACTAACCATTTCTCATAATATGGTCCCTTAATAGCCTCATTATAGGTTGTTGGTTCATCCCCATCAATGACCAACAAATCATCTTGTTGTGTCACCAAATATCCATATCTCTTTGGATCAATACGTGCCCAAGTAAACCTTTGAGGTTCTTGTGTTACAATAGGAACTTGAGATTTCACAACAATTTGTGGTTCCTCTTGTTCCTTATCGACCTCCATATCTCCAATGTTATCTTATTGGTCTCTAACTTCTTCAAGTTATATTCTCCTCCCAGTGGTTCCTCTAGAAATAGGTTCCTTCTCGAGGAATATAATAGTTTTGGCAACAAACACTTTGTTGTCAAATGGAATATAGAAGTGGTAACCCTTAGTTTCCCTAAGGTATCCAACAAAGAAGATTTATCTGATTTGGGTCTAAGCTTATCATAGAATTATTTCTTGAGATACACTTCGCTTCCCTAAAATTTTATGAAAGATATTGTAGGATGTTTCCCATTCCATATCTCATATGGTGTCTTTTCAATCGATTTGGAAGGTTCTCTATTTAGTGTAATGGTGAGGCTTTCAATAGCATTTCCCCATATTTAACTAAACTCATTATTGATCGCAACATGTCCAACAAGTAGTGATTCCTTCTTTCTGATACACCATTATGTTGTGGTGTTCTAGGTGGATTTAACTATTATACAATGCCACCATATCTCATAAGGGCCTCTAACTCTAGGCTAAGATATTCTCTACCACATTCATATTGTAGTGCTTTAATATTCTTACCTAGCTGATTTTATACTTCATTCATGTATTCCTTGAACTTTTCAAGTGATTCTTTCATAACATACATGTATCCAAATCTACTAAATTCATCGGTAAATGTGATGAATTATTGATATCCACCTCTAGAACTTGTGATGAAAGGTCCTCATACATCAATTTGTATGAGTCCTAATAAGTCATTATCTCTCTCATTGTTTCTAGTGAAAGGTGCTTTTATCATCTTATCCAATAAACAAGACTCACATGTCTCTATTGATTCAAAATCAAAAGAGTCTAGATAACCATCTTTAGGAGTCTAGAAATGAGCTTCTCATTTATGTTCCCTAGGTGAAAGTTACAAGTATAAGTTTTGTTTGAGTCATTGAGTTTTAACTTCTCGTTATATTTATGTTATATACATGTGTCTCAAGATCTAATAAATAAGGACCATAACACATAGGGGAACTACCATAAAAGATATCTTCTTTAGAAATGGAAATTTGACCATTCCATTTAGAAATTTAAAACTATTCTTTTCCAAACAAGATAAAGAAATAATATTTGTATGTATGCTAGGTACATAATAGTAGTTCTCTAACTCTCTTACAATCCCATGAGTTAGATATAACAATAGGTTCCTACAATAGTGGCAACAATTCTTGCTCCATTTGCAATGCATAGTTCCTCCTCAACTTTATTCAAGGGTTTGCTTCTTCTTAGATCTTGCACATTTGATCATATGTGAGTTACACGTCTGGCATCTAGTAACTAAGATGAATAAGTAGATGAGTTTATATCTACAACTTATATACCTAAAGTGGATATATCTATCCACTACTTCTTATTCTTCAATTCCCCAAGACAGAGAGAGCAATTTCTCTTCAAATGTCCAGTTTGGCGACAATGGTGACAATTCCCACCTTAGTCACTCCTACTTTTACCTTAAGTGCAAATGACTTTTGGCCAGCCTTAGAAACTTTCTTGGATTTTTGGTTTCCCTTGGAATTTCATTTTCCTTTACTGAAAATCATCACATATTTGGGCTTGTCTTACATATGCCCCTCAGTTGTTCTCACATCCAAGTAGCTCTATCAATGGCTTAAAAAAAGTATTCATGTTGTAACTCATGAAAAATTGTTTGTATGAACCTGAAAACAATTGTAGGGCCACATATTTGGTCAAGTTTTGGCCTAAAGAAAATCCCAATCTTGCAAAACTTTCTATATGCCCAATTAACTTGAGTAAATGGGGTCCAAGTGGGTCATCTTCCACCATCTTTTAGTTAAGCATGCCTTGGATACATCATACCTCTCTTGCCTTGCTTTTATTGATACATGTTCCTGATGTGTTATCATCTCAATAACATCCATATTCTTACAGTGATTATGAAGCTTATGATTCAAGGAACATAGCATACGGAACTTGATGTCTAGGGAATCCTTAAAGTGCTTCTTATGATCTTCCCTTTCTTCCCTAGGCTCATTTTGAGTTGGTTCATTTAATACTGGTGTGCCCAAGACATAGAGCTTACATTCATGTATGAGAATAATTATTAGCATCTTGAACTGATTTTTGAAGTTACATTTATTTTCTCTTTGTCAAGGACCAATTGTGGTAAAGAAGGATTGTTGTTTGTGTTTGGCATTGATCTACACATAATATATTTGCATGAGTCAACAAATTGAATTGAAAATGATTTTTTTTTCAAATTTATTTTCATATTCATTTAATTATGCTCCTGCTATATTATTCAATTGATATCCCTCACTATTAATTCAGAAGATTACAACAATAAACATTCTAGTGAACCAAGATCTATAATACATTAAGTCATGATTTAAATATGGTTGACTGCTCATAACTTAAAAATTTAGGTAGGCAACATTTACCAATTGCATCTAATGCATTTCTTAGATAGATGGTTGCAAAATTGTGTGCTAATAAATAATCATATGAAGTATATGTCATCTTTATACCTTTAAGTGGTTAATTCTATTAAAATCACCTAGCCAAGTACAACCCGAAATGCTAATACAATAAGATATGCACCATGTTGAAGAGACCCACATACTTATTATCACACTTCACCAAGGTAGACAATGAACCACACTAGCGTGCCCACACTTAGTTTGAATAAGGTTTTAATTCATATAACCAATGGAAGGCATCTTCAACATTGACATTATATTGAGGAATATATGTAGATATCATATGCATCCAATCACCATTACATATACATTAGTATATGTATCATATAATACTAAAATGATCGCATACAATATAATAGGATATGACAACTAGTAAAACATATTGAAACAACAAGTGTTGTAGAAAAACAACTATAAGATTCACATCTAATGTAACCCTAAGTCTACCATTTATAGGGTTTTATGTCGCCCGACTGGGCAAATCAGCTGGGTGACTGGTGATACATGTTTTCGATAGTTCTTTTGTTGTTGATTTATTCATCATCTCGTCTTGATCATGAACCCTCCAAGGACCATAATCTTTGAAATGTGCTTGTGATCATCCCCTCCTTTCCAGCATGGTCCGCCAGTGATGTCATCACATCATCAAATTATAATTGTATAATTAAAGTTTACACAGACAATGATAGAAAGAGGCATGGTATGCAATCCATATACATGTTACATAACTTTTGAGAAAAATCAAGACATCAATATTACATGTTTCAGATCATACTATAATGACCTAATTCTCATATCCATATCCACCAAATAAAATGAGTTTCAATGCGTTGCATTATCTTATATAATACACACACATTTATGTGTATATATACCATATATAATATTAGGTGATTAACATGGATACAGTTTTGCACAGAATTATTCAAAAGAATCCTTTGTAGTTTAAAACTCAAACCAACAATAAAAGTGTATGATGTGGCTCTTATAATATTTTAGGGTTTCAAGGAAGGTGGCACAACATATAATAAAAAGAAATTCCTTCCCATTTTACCCTAGCCCTCTGATCTATTGTAGCTATAATGTCAGTGAAGAAAATACACAGAAAGGGTAAAGATTATGCCCTTGGACACACTAGTTGTCTAACAAGTAGACATGTTAGTTGTTGGTCAAGAACTCAAACCTCCAGATCCAAATGTGAATCGGCCACTAGGATATCTGAATATGTTATCAAAAAATATAAATCAACCACCAAGCTATTGCACAATTGTCTTCTTACAAAACACCTTGTTGTTGTCTTGTGGAAAGTCTTCTCCAAGCCTCCGCACAAGTGCGAACTCTACTTTGTCCATGCAAATGACGGGGAACATGATGCATCACCTTGATCATTGAGTTGAAGCAGAACATAGGTTATTGGTGTGCTAGTCGTCCCAGAACTCCCTTTCTCCTCATATATTGGGGAGTAATCATTAGGGAAACTATCTCTCTCGCCAAGAGAGAAAAGTCAAATCCAACTTGTCTCACAAGTTTTTTAAGTATTTGTAACCCTAATGGAATGAACTCCCTTAATGTAGGAGATTCATGGGCTTGGAATTTCCTAATTCAAATCTCTTTCCTAATCGCAATCTAAAAAATAATATCAAAATTGAAAACTTGAATTGCAATTCCAATCGGCTGACTAGAGCTCCGAATCATCCAACTGGGTATGTCAGGACTAAATGGGTTGTGAATCAGCCAATTGTCCAAGTGAGTAGAATGACTTGGGAATCCAAATCTGAATTGGTTTACCAATTCAATTCCACATCAAATATGTGATACTTCCCATCTGGGATTCCAATCGCCTAACTCACTAAGTGAGTCAGCTGACTGGACACTTTCCAAAGTGAAAGTAAGTCGACATATTGACAATGAATTGATCCATTGACCCATTCCAGTCATCTCATTGGATATTCTAATTGTCTGTCTGGGCAAGAAATCGACATGTTTATGATTCAGAACCATTCTAATCCTATATTTGATTACAAACTTCATTTCCCTTATGCATCCTAATGTGTGTGACCTAATAGGTTCCTAATTACATTAGTGCCTATGTTTGAAACATTACAACAAAAGATAGTGTCTAGTAATACATGATTCCCATTCAAGTCATAGGAATGAGTCAAAAGAACAATTTCACCATGTAAAGTGACCAATGTTACGATGACCGCATAAATCCTTGGTCATGGATTGGCATCCTTTTATCATTAAATATATGTTTCTTAAACTAGAATAGACTATTGAAGATATTGTGAGCTCAATATCATACATTGACTCACATGTTCGTGGCCATGGATTTCCATATAATCTCGCTTATGAAGTGGCCAAGATATCACTCCTAAGGAGTGAAAAATTCCATGTACATCACTTAAAATAGTCCACAAGTTCACAATGCACCCAACCACTACCTTTTTGGCAACTCTTATTCAGAGCATGTTGGGTTAGTGGTCAAAGTACATAGAACAACATGTGATTACGATAGTGACTTCAGGTCTATGGATCAGAATCACTCCTTTTACACTGAGATATGACTCTGACATGTCATTACATGACTTCCATGTATCATTCTCAAGGTGGATCTATCTAGTACAATTTGTTCTCTAGTAAGTACATGTGTAATATCATGACTAAATAGACATAGTCGTCACTCACCATGAATGCTAGTCTTGTTTATTATTGTTGTCCTATAATATCCACAATAATAACCAACTAGGGACGTAATAAATGAACACTCTTAAGTATACATATGATCTCATGTTCAGTCATCAACACAAACCATATGTCATCATGTCAAAAAAATCTTAGGAAATTATTAGGCTTATAAGTTATCTCTGAAACAACCATAATAAGTGGAATTGCCTTTTTAATAACAATCAAATCATATACAAAGTAAGCATATTACTATCATAACATAATATCTCTCATGTCATACAACCAACATAAATGCCAACTAGATCCCAAGCAACCCTCATACCTCCTTGAATTTATTTGGTTGGATCAAGGGCCTTCACCAAGATTCCACAAACTGAACCCTACCCTTAGTTGCTTCTATATAAGCATCTATGTACCCCGTCAACGAGACATCAAGCCTACAAGCTTAAGGGGAGCTTTGTGACCATTGACCCATAGACTCTCATGATCCAAGCTACTGTCCAACCACCCAAACACCTTCACCAACTTCCAACCAAGCTTCCTAGCCCTTCACCTCACTCCAAAAACCCTACTTTGCCAAGTCTGACTCTCCCCCAATCACCGACAAGCTCAAGCATGTCAAGAAGCTCTGTGCCACTAGTCCTAAAACCACCACTAAGCAATCCCTATCCACCCCATGTACCATTCTGATGACTCAAAACCTCAATCCCTAATTGTCTACACACCATCTTTTGGATCAACGACCTTTGCCATTGCAACTGGAAATATCACTAGTGACCTGCTGCGACCGCCTAACTTTGTCATAGCCATCTGGGAGCTGCATCAAATTTAGTGATCAACTAAGAGACTCAATGGACATAGCATGAGGTCTAGAGATCCATGGAGCTCCTCAACCACCTTGCTCTGACTATCATCTACCTTGCTTGATAGGTTTTCCTCTTCTCCCATCTCCTGTACTCTATTCTAAAACTCAAATAACACAAATACTATAAGAATTAATATAATGATAGCATAGTGTGACAAATGCATGAAAATATAACACTTGCATTAGAAACATTAGGATGGCATTATGTGATGAAAATTAATCAAAAACTTAGAGAAAAGTGATAAATTCTTGGTTTGGGTATTAATGGAATATTATAAACTAATCTAACATCATGTTAGAGATTAAGTAAAGGGGGAAATCAAACAAATCAAATAAATGATAAAAAAAACTTACGAAGTAGTACACACGTAACAATAATCATCAATTTATCTAAGTGGTAATCATCATTTCTATTTATAATTCCAAATGATTAGAATTTTATTATCAGAACACTTAATATAAATAAAGGGAACATCGAGAAAAAGATTCAAAATAATAAGTAAATAATATTATCTCTTTTTCATCAATATCTTACCATGTCTAACTTTATTTCCCTAAGCAATAATATTTTGGACCTAAGTACATAATAATGTACAATAATAAGTAATTAATGCTTGATCCTATGTATATGGATAATAATCAGATTTATGTTCTTCTTGTATGCCTGTGAACCATACCAACATAAGAATATGATATTACAAATCTTTGTCTCATTAATGACACTTGAACCTAAGGATCATATGCATATGTAAATACATATATATAAATCATACCTTTTGACCATGGGTAATGATTAGTATATCATATGTGACTACATGTGCTAGATGAGGACTAAATCAAATGAATGACCTTGATGACTTATAAGGACACATGATAACAACCAAAGATGATTATTTAATATTCTACCCACTAAGAGCAAAATGGTAAATTCACCTTATAAGAACCTAAGAAGTGATTCCCAAGCCAATTGACATATGATAACACCAGTATACTCTTTCTTGCTAAATTCTTGAGAACTTAGGATTATTGAATCTTGTGAGCAGCTTGTTGGATTCTTTACTGGAATAAGGTACTAGATTCTTGATCCTCATTATTTAGTAATTTATTTTTCATCTAGAATTTCATGCATAAAATTTTGATTGGTGGTGAACCCTAAACTATTTTCCTATAAGCCCCTCTAGTCTTTTTATAGTCACCACCCCTAATTCATGTTTGTTTCATATTTTGAATATTAAGATAGCACTAGAGTTGATCTATTGGAGTTTTGACTCCCTTTGGGCTTTGGTCGCTTAGACCTTTGACTCACATAAGGTAGGGTACATTCCACTGTCTTGCACATAGGTTGTAATGGATTACTTGTCACCCAATATACTAGTTAAAATAGCAATTAAGCTATTGTGCCATTCTTTCATATATGAGTGGACACTGGGCACTTAGCCTTTGAAAGAAGTGATATGACAAAGCTTTAGTATTTTAATTTGATCAACTTATTATAAATAATTTTCAACATTTTGGTAACCTGAATATGGAGAAATCTTAAATGGTTCAAAACTATACAATCTTGTGAAATTTTTATCTTGATTTATGAACACTGAAAGCATTAATAATTGTGATCCTTATTTTGCTAAACTAAGTCCACAAAATAGTCCCTTCTTAGAATTGATCTTACATATGAATCATACTTTGTGTCTACATTTCATATAGATCAATATAAGAATGTAGAACCAATGATTTCCAACTTATTTTTTTCTTTTGTGGATGACGTGGATGAATCCCTTTGGGGTATTGCATGCATAGTGGGACATGTTCACTTGGATTCTTCTGGTGCAGATTACTAAGGAAAAGATAGTAACATGGACAAGTATCCTTTGTGTGGCCATGCTATTTTTATCTTTCTTTCAGAGCATGTTGATGTTGTCCCTTATGTGGACAGGGCTATTTTCCCCTTATCTTGTGTTTATGTCGAGAAGACAAATACCATATTTTGTATAGATGATGTTAATGAGATCTTTAGTATCACATTATGTTGCACATGGTTTGAAACTACGTTGTCACAAATATTGACAAGCAACGCTACCCCACCCATACATGGTAGTGCACTCCTAGTTAGCCAAGTAACATATCCATCCAACCGTGCCTGAGATCCCAATAGCATTGTCAAACTCAAAAAAATAAAATAATATGAACAAAATTACCCAAGCATGAGGGATGGTTTAGACAAATTCATTATTTTTGTGATATTTTTCATCCTTCTTGTAGAACACACGATATATGTGATATTTAGGCTTGAGTTATTGGTTTCCATGGCATTATGAACATTTATCATGCAAAAGGCTAATCGGATGTCTTCCAAACACCCAATTAGAACCCACCAGATTGGGTACCTCCAAAATGACATCAATCTCATGTACCCCCTTCAAAGGATATGATAGAGATGACGTCATCCAACAATTCATAAGTCACATCAAATTGATTCACAACGCTCCTGGTACTAGAGTTCCTTGTACAATTCATGTAAAGATAGAAAAAAGCATGCCTCTTCTAATGCCCTCCCTAAGCACACATACACATTTACTGAAAGAAACATTGAGTTATCCATAACTCGTGCACTCAGGGGGGGCATTACATAAAATTGGAATACATAACAACAATATAATCAATCACACAAACTGAGTATCAAAACATTCTCATGATTGTTCTTACAAAAGGAACATAAATGTCATCACTTGGAAAACTCATATAACATCTTGAGTCTCTACTCTAAAGTTCTAAACATTATTATACATAGTTGAGTCTGTAAACACGAGGATCATGTTATAGTTGGCAACGTACCAGAGTGAGTCATGTTCTATCCTTATGCTTGATTCTCTATGATTTACTCTGCTCTTTCTCTCACTTGCGGACATCTCATCCCCAGCCATGCATTGGAAAAATAGTTGTTAGCATAAGTGACATGAGTATTCTATATGTACAAAACTACAGTAATAAGATATTACAAAATACTCTGGAACATTATGAGCATAAAAATAAAATTAAACTCTACATAAAATATAAAACATAAATATCTCTTCTTTCTTTAACTTAATTCCTATCTTTTTACTTTATCTTCCTCTGGAGACTTATACTTCGGTACTTGGGTCTCATGACCTACACTAAGGTGCTTGGGTCACATAACCTACACTCTGGGTCTGGGTTATGTCTCTATTATCTTAAATCTCTTTCATCATACTTCTAAATGATATTATGTACATGCTCTGAATTAAAGTGTCTTTTATTTATGACTTTTATCTTATTTGTGGCCACCATTATACAATAAATCCACCTATGTGACACTAAAGTGTCCTCTATGGTGCAACACACCCTCTATTGGCACAACATGCCCTCTGTTGACACCAAAGTGTCCTCTATGATGCAATGCACCCTCTGTTGGCACAACGTGCCCTCTGTTGACACAGAAGTGTCCTCTATGGTGCAACACACCCTCTGTTAGTACCTAAGTACCTATGAAATGGAGTAAAAACTCCTTTGAATTAGCAACATATGCCTCTAAATTGTCTTATGACTCTCTGGTGAGGACTTATCTGATAACGTATTAATATTTTGATGTCAATTTCTATCTATGTTCTCTAATCTTTGAATCTATTCTTAGTTTCTATCTCTAAATATTAATTTGTTATCTCTGACTCAGTATCTATATTCTTTAATATTAAAATGACTCTATCTTTAAATCTGAAATCTAATAATCTTATTACCTGATAAATCTTAATCTGAAACTATATTTTAACATGAGGGCCTAATATAATCCTGATATCAAATACTTGACATCTGAGTATCTAAACTGACCATAATAAATAAGTATTTGGAAGTAGCTTAAGAATCAATTGTCTTAAATATGATGTTTTGAAAACATCACTCTATAAAGTTTTATTGAATATGATCCTAACATGAATCTAAATACATGTCGATCTCATGGTCTTATCACGATCTTAAATATTAAACATTCAAACATACATCTTATAGAATCCTATCTTGCAACTTAATCATAACTTTCTACATTCTATTCTTATAATCTTGTCATCTATTTAATCCCTAGTTCTTAATCATCTAAGAAATCTAAACAACACTTAGTTTTCAGATCATAATCTATCTAGGAAATCTTAATAGAATATTTCTATTTGTAATCTTAAATACAATGTTATCCCACATTATCAAGTATAACTATCTTGCTTGCATATCTTATATTGTAGTCTTATTCATTAATATGAATCATTACTAAGAAATCTTATAAGAATATGATCCTTTAATTTTCTCATGAAGCTGGTTCATGAATCCCAATTATTCTAAGTAATTCTTAATAACATATCTCTACTTGATATATTGGGTATATGTAAGAACACCATCATAGAGGTGTGAAACTTTAATCACATATCTTACTTAAAATGTTAGAACATTAGAACACATAAATCATAATGGCTTGTATGTGAAACATGTAAAGGTACTGAGCTTAATAAATATGAATACTCATGGGCATGAACTACCTACCTCTCTTAGAGAAACTCCTAGTTACTTTCCTTAGATTGAAGAACCCTAATAATGTCCTTGGCTTAGTTGAATCCTAATCACCTTGTATATTCAATTAACATTCATTCATAAATCAATTTCACCTTAGTTTCTAGGTTTTCATGGCTCTTGTCTAGAACAAGAAAACCCATAGTCAAAACATGCTTGGAAATTTAGTTCATCATCTAGATTTTAAAAAAATCGATCCAAATCCATGTACAACTTGACCCTGTTGTACATACCAATTAATAGCTATGATTTAGGCAACAAATAAACCTTATTTGTATAAATCCAATCATTACTTACCTCATGTGGATGCTAAACGGGTCGCTAGTAGGATCCATTTTGGGCGGCCCCCTTTTTTCTCAGCAGCTCGCGGACGGAGGGTTTACCCCCTCTATTTTCTCTATTTTGTAGAGTATAGCGAGAAAGTTCATGTGATGACTTTCTTTGTCATGCTTTAGGTGCAATTAGCTTGCAGAAAGATAGTTTGGCTGCTCTCAACCACCCACCTCACCTGAACCACCACAAAGTGGTTGATCCCTCTTCAATCCCCAAAAGGAGGGGTTTCCACCTCCTTGGCCCTAGGTGTAAAGACTCAATCTTTACAGTTGAATATTTATAAAGTAGTATCAGAATTATAAACAATCTTTATTACAAACATGCTTTTACATCATAGTTGCAGAAGCTTTAAACATAAGATTACAAAATTGAAAATAAGAATTGAATCCTATCTAGTCTTCAACAGGGGACAACTCATGCATGTCTCTTCTATTTCTTCTTTGCATCACCTGTCCATGAGTTCTCAAAGGAACAAAACCACACATGGACCCCATTGAGGGGGAAATAAAGGTCAACTATGCCAGTACTAAATCCATTTATTGAGCTATTTCAAAAATAAAGAGTTATGAGGTCAAATCTAGGTAAGATTTCTTGGTGTACTATGGTATTAACAAGAGAATAGTCTAGCTACCATGCTAATTTCAAAAAGATACAATGATGCAAGGTGGCAACTAGAAAATAGTAAAGAGATACCAATACCAAGATTTCAAAGTGGAACAATTTTTCTCAAAACTAATATCAAGATATCAAATTTATTCAAAATGTAAAGATCTATCTATTGGCACAATAAATCTAATATTTTTTCTTTTCCAGTGGCTAGGTGCCTAGCATTCTCCCCTCTATGAGAGAACAACACTTTGTCTGTGGGGATAACCAGTATTGGGGTACCTCTAATTGTCCATTATCCACTGTGCAGGGTTGGGGGTCATGACCCACTAAATCTAGTGAGCCAAAGCTCTTAGCCATTATTTTGAATTTTTGTGCCAACATCAAAATATAACAATTGTTCAACATTCACAACAATATTCAACATCCAATTTTTATTTGTGGTGAACTTCAACAAAAGGGAAAGGACAAATAAATGGATTCACCACTTTTGCAAAGTTATGTAAATGAAGCTCAAGAGGGAAAATAAATAGTTCAACTAAGAATGGAGAATTTTTACCTATTTTAAATTACAATTTCTAGATCAAAGTGCCCGTAAGGATCAAAGATGAAAATTTCCCACAAATCTATCAATGGACATGGGGAGTCGGCAGCTATTGCTCCAGATAGCCATGGTGAGGTTGTGTGTTTGCTAAAGGGGAATGAACTGGATCAGGGTCTATACAGTATGCATCATATTCCTTTGAGGTGATCATGATCCAAGAGCGATGAGGGAGGCTCTGCCCTTTAAATCTACTATCAGTATCATCAGAGGTGACATGTTGCCTAGCTGATCAAGCTCTTTTATACTACTTTTGATATTCAGTTTGTTGCAAGTTACAATGGTCGTCAATCAAATCACAACCAGAGAGAGGATAGGTGGTGGTGATGATAGAGTCATGCAAGGTGGCGAGGAGGATCAAAGCCAAATGGCGGCGACTCCATTTCTGATCAGGGAGGTCCAAACATGACCGTGTTTGCCAATTTATTGTCCAAAGTGAAGGAGGGTCAATATGCCAGTGGTCGTGAATCTTGGAAGGGTGATGAGTAATTGGGGTCACTGGAGTGTTGCCCTGTAGTGGTGGTTGCTGATCAGATGAGTGGAAGGCACGAGGTGGTCAGAGAGATCTTGGCATTTGTGTTGTTGTTTCCTGCTGGTGAAGGGATACAAGATTCAATGGGGTGATGGAGGCATGGCCAGATTGGTTGTTATAGGTTGTAACCAAGGTGAGGGGGATGCATTGTAGTGGTGTTGCATCCAAGGTGTAGGTGAAAGGAGGGTTGGTAGGCTGATTGCATGGCTAGGTGTTGAATCGCAAGTCTATTGAGGGAGGGTCTGTTGGGCGTTAGAGTGGAGAGAGAAATCTAGGCAAATGGTTGAGTCTGGCAAGGTTGTACAAGAAGGGTGGTACGTGCTTGGTTGTTTGTAGGACTCTTTTAGATCATTTCCAAGAGTGTTGGTGAGATATATATGGCCAGGGAATGGATTAGGGTTTAGGTGAGTGTGGTGTAGTAATTGTGGTAGCAGACTTGGGAACGCAGTCAAGGGAATTGAAATCATAAGAAATGGTGGAGGGGAGGAGTAGAGTTGGCACGTCGTAACTTTGAGTAACTGCAATAGAGTTACTGGGAACAACGAGGCTGGGAGGGTCAAAGACTAGGAAATTAGGTCCCTCTTAAGTCATTTTTGGGTGTTTTTTCAGGAATTTATATCTATTAATCTACTTATTCTTTTAACTTGAAATTTTGACCAAGCCTTCAACTTACATTCATCTAAATTCTAAAAATACTAATCCTTATATTTAGGATTCTAAGGTCTCTAATAAATTTACTTTCGCAATTGATCCAAAGATAATTATATAATACAAAAATTGTATTTTAGAGTGATTCCAAGGCCAAGAATCCATAAGGAGTTCAATTCTCCAAGGGTGGGTCCCAAATGGGATGATTAGATCAAGATGAGGAAAAATTACATTTTGGGGTTTGATTTTCAAAATAATTCAATTGAGTGCGCTAACCGGAGGAGTAGAAGGCACGAGGTGGTCAAAGAGGTGTTGGTGCTTATGTTGTTGTTTCCTGCTGGCGAAGGGATACAAGATTCAATGGGGTGACAGAGGCATGGCCAGATCGGTTGTGGAAAGTTGTAACCGAGACAAGGGGGATGCATTGTGGTGTTGTTGCGTCCAAGGTGCATGTACGAGGAGGGTTGGTAGGCCGATTGTAGGTCTAGGTGTTGAATCGCAAGTCTATTGAGGGAGGGTCTGCTGGGCATCAGAGTGGAGAGAGAAATCCAGGCGGAGCGCCAAGTCTGGTGAGGTTGTATGAGAAGGGTGGTGCTTGGTCATTTGTAGGTCTCTTTTAGATCATCACAAAGAGTGTTGGTGAGATATATATGGTCAGGGGATGGATTAGGGTTTGGGTGAGTGTGGTGTAGTAACTGTGGTAGCAGACTTGGGAACGCAATCAAGGGAATTGAAATCATAATAAACAGTGGAGGGGAGGAGTAGAGTCGGCACGTTGTTACTTTGAACAACTACGGCAACATTACTGGGAACAAAGGGAGTTGGGTGGGTCAAAGACCAGGAAATTAGACCCCTCTTGAGTCATTTTTGGGTGGTTTTTTAGGAATTTATATCTATTAATATACTTATTCTTTTAACTTGGAATTTTGACCAAGCCTTCAACTTACATTCATCTAAATTCTAAAAATACTAATTCTTATATTTAGGATTCTAAGGTCTCTAATAAATTTACTTTCCTAATTGATCTAAAGATAATTATATAATATCAAAATTGTATTTTAGAGTGATTCCAAGGCCAAGAATCCATAAGGAGAAATTTATCATTATTAATTATCTTCAATACTTTAATTATTCTCTATTGAATTTAATTAAAAATATACATGGAATCTCTTAGCAATCAATTTAACATCTCAACTTAGCATATTGTATCTATTGGTCACATCATTATCCATATGAAACATTCATTCATATCCATACACCTTGGATTACTAATTGTACACATCTAAGCCATTATGTGTGTATTGGTGAGCCAGGTGACATGTGATACATCTTTCATAAACTCCTTACATAATAAACCATGGATAGGTTTATTTGGTTCCTTAGTGGACTCTTATTAGGAAAAACCACACTAAAGATTAAATTAGTTATGAAATTTGGGATGTTACAATTCTACCCACCTTAAATAAAATTTCATCCTCAAAATTCTACTAGTCTACCCACCTTAGAGTTTCACATATTCCATGTATTCTAACTCTCTCGTATTGTTTTAAATTCGTTCATCATACTTAGGACATGACCTTCTCATGGTTAAATATCTAAACCAAAGTTAACATGGGTACATAATAGTAATGAAGCTTGAAATCTACCTCATAACATCGTCACCTAACATGAAAATGAATGTATCTTGCCTCTCTCTGAAGGGAGGTTAATTAGGGTTTTGGTTCCACTTTCGATCCAACTCAGTTATCTATGTCAAAGTATCTACTCTTTGTTGGATCCTAGATGGGTGATTGGATGCTCTAGAGGGGGGTGAATAGATTTGAATGCACTTAAAAAAATTCATTAGACCTTCAAGTTATATCACAAGATAAGGTTGCTAAACAAGAAATTTGAGTGAAACTAAAACATACATAGAAAGGGAGAGAGAGAGATTGAACAAGCACCAAGTAACAAGCGATGTAGAGTGGTTCCGCACTCCAAACTAGGAGTATGTCAGTCCACTACCTAGAGAGGTCAACCTCTAGGATTTTTAAGTGTGTCTTCCTCAATATATTCATTTATAAGAGTTACAACACATGACCCACCAAAGGACTTACCTTTCCAATACAAAGAGTCTTCAACCTTACCAAGGACTTACCCACTTTGCAATGAGTCTTCGACCTTCTCTAGGGACTTACCCACTCTTGTACAAGTCTTCATCCTTCTAGGAATTACCCACTCTTCTTGGATCTTCAGCCTTTGACTTCACCTTCACTCAAAGCTTTCACCAAGGACTTACCCATTTGAGCATGGAGTCTTCTTTCGTCACCAAGGGCTTACCCGCTCTTACTCCAAGTCTTCAGCCTTGATCTTCACCAAGGGACTCCTTCCCTTGTTCTTCTTCACCTCTCTTAGCCAAGAGAGAGAACCTTCATCTTCATTGTTGAAATGAGAGATTAGGAGGTGGTGGAAATGATATCCTCACAAGAAGTGCATGTAGGACTAGCTCTCTTACATATCTCCCGCTCACTCTAAAATAGATATAGCAAGTGATTAATATTAGAGAGAGAGGAGGTTGTAGGATGCACTCAACTATAGACTAGGAACTTCATGTAGAGTTTTGCGTTGAATGCTCGACCTTGGAATGAAGCCCAAGGGGTCCTGTTTATAGTTGGGATGCCAAATTAATAAGAAACACACAAAGAGTGGTGGAAGGGAGCCATGGGGGACGAGGGGGTGATGGGGCGACAACAACTGTGGACACACCAGATGGGGAGAAAGGGGGTCGAGCGAAGGGGATTGGGTAGGAAGAGGGGAGAAAGAGTATATCCCTTACTCTGAGGGAGTACCCTAGGAGGACCACGAGTTACACGAAGAACCGAGAGGCAAGAAAGGAAATGGTGTCAGGGTTACAATTCTGGATATAGGAATCGAGCTTCAATTTGCTGGAATGAAAGGGAACCACAATGGAGGAGGAGAGGGCACCAGTGGAAAGGCGGGCATGGTAGAGGAGACAGATAAAAATTAATTTCCTCCATTGTTAGGTGACATATCATCTGATGGAGCAGGAACACCATGAGGAAACCTGATGACTGCATGGAAGGTGAAGAAGTATCAGATGACAAAGGTGGACATGAGGTGAATCAAGTAAGGCATCACCGCAGTAGCAAAGCCTACATAGGCAATGAAAATAACTTTTTCTTATACTCACTGTATGAAAGCAACTTGGCTCTGTCAGATGTAAAGTTGAATCTAATCAATGGCGACCCAGTGCTAGAAATTGATCCTGATGCAGAAGAAAACTTGGTCCGACCATGGCAATACACAGTGGTGGCATGACAAATTAGGATAGATGTTGGCTGCATGACGATGAGAGACATATTGAAGACACTTTGGAATCTGATTGGTAGATTCAATATGTTTGAGGTGGACATGGGACACTATGTTATCCAATTTTCATGCAAGAGGGACTTTGATATGGCTCTCAGAGGTGGACCGTGGAAACTCTTTGGATGATGTCTTGCAGTGGTTTCCGTCATTTTGGCCATCTCTGTACCTACCCAAGTACTTAGTAACATGGGTAAGAATACTCGACCTCCCACTGCACCTCTATGTTCCCACCATGTTCGATTATATAGGGTTAGCTTTAGGAAGTCTGGTGAAATCAGACGCACACACTGTGGCAAGGATGAGAAGAAAATTTGCCCAACTTGATATGGAGGTTGACACAATGAAGCATCTAATATGCATAATTATGATCAACAAAAGCATCTAGCAGATTGAGTATGAGGCATTTCCGGAGACCTGCAACTTGTGTGGCAAGCTAGGACACAACACTTGGTGGCAAAGGTGACCCAACGGGTGATCTAGGTCTCCGAAGGCGATGACAACATCGGGCTCGGGGGAGGGGTCTGGCTGCCGACGAGCGCCACCCACTCCCCCTGGGCGTCGACTTTGACTCATGTTAGCTGGTTGCAGCACCAGGCTGATCTTCTTCGTCTCTCCTTCCTCCTTCCCTCTTTTGCATGGCCCGGGTTTTGGGCGGCGGGGCCTTTTCTAGTCACCTGGGATCCTGTTTCTAGAGCCCTCTTCATCCGAGGAGGTGATGGGAGCGGCGTTGGCCATGGACGAGGAGGAGGAGATGGCAGTTCTTGGCCGGTGTGGGGCTGGGTGGCAGGTCGTTGTTTTTTAGTTTTCTTGTGTCGTTCTTCTATTTAGGTCAGTTCTGTTAGGTTGTTTGTTAGTGGCAGGTGTCTTTGGCTTTTTAGTCTCCGCCTTTCAGCATCTCCTAGTGGTTAGGTTTTGGTTTTGGTCCTCCTGTGAGGGAGCTTGTTTGTTTTTCTATGGCGGTCATTTGTTGGTCGTGTCGTGACTTGGGTTCCTTCTTGGGCGGACGGTGAGCTCGGGCGCCCCTTGGTGCTCTAGGCAGAGGAGGAGTAAGTTGGGTTTGGGCTTCGTGCTAGTCTTCCGCCCCCTGTTCGTAGTGGTGGTCGAGAGTGGTGGTGGAGTTCCCAGCACCCTCTACTCCCTGCCTTTGTATCCGCATGAGCCATCCTTCCTCTGTATCTGCATCGCTGGGGTTTGGCCTCCTTCCCGGGTCTCCT
Organism: Alisma plantago-aquatica; assembly: GCA_963693085.1. Lineage (NCBI taxonomy): Eukaryota > Viridiplantae > Streptophyta > Magnoliopsida > Alismatales > Alismataceae > Alisma > Alisma plantago-aquatica. The sequence goes on from OY856409.1 coordinate 554,111,375, forward strand.
GGTTGGTGCAACCTTAGTGCTCATCGCTGGTAGTTGTGTTTCTCATCCTATTTTGTAGGGCGTTGTGTCTATGTTGTTGCTTTGTGGTTGAGCTCTTTGTCTGGTGATCTTTCGTTGTCTTCATGATGGTAATCTCTATCAGCAGCTTTGCAAACTCCTCTCCAGATGTACTCATAGGCTCTTGTAGATTGATGAATTCCATCCCAGATAGTTGTTTTAGACAGCCACTACAAGAGGTGGACGGTGCAGAAGTATACCTATCACATCACAATCTGAGCCTGGTGCTATGTCTTTCCGCAAAAGGAGTTGCTTCTTGGTTACTTGATGAGAGATGTCTATCTTGTAGATGATGTATGGCTTACTTTTAATGATATCAAGCTATTTTCAAAAAAGAAAAGCTAGGACACAACACTTAATAGTGTGTCACGATGGAGAAGAGTAATTTTGACCAATCTAATAAAGAGGGTTCCACCACCACTACTAATAAGGAGGACATTGAAGGAAGGAACAAGTGGCATACCCAGAGGAAAAGGGTCATAGCGAACATGCACCATAATACAGGTTCAAAGCAAGTGACAGAAGAGGAGAATGAAGGAACAAATTTTATAAATAGATATGCTAATCTGGCAGGGCTGGACGGAGACAATGATGCTGATTCTACCGTAGTGGCAATGAAGGAGGAAAGGAATAATAATAAAACTTAAGATAATAACAACAAGGAAGGCACAAAAAAGACTGAAAAGGTGTGGAAAAAGAAGAAAATTAATATTTTTGATGACAAGAGGATAGTTCTAGATGAGATAAATGGCAACAAAGCTCAATAGAAGGACAGTGCAAGGGACCACATGACAGTCCACCCTGGGGTGGATGAGGTTGTAGTTGAAGTCATTAATGTCAAGGACAAGATAGAAGATGATAAAAGAACAATGGGGGCCGACAACGACGCTATCACCACAGAGGTAACTATGAAGGAAACAAAGGACATTGTGATCGATGCTACAACATGTGAAGTATCCCTCAACGAAGTGGAGGACCCTCCATACAAAGTGGATCTGATAGCCAAAGACTAGGAAATGGGCTCTAATACAAACTACACCAATACTGGTGCTCCCCTTCCAGCGGGGAGGAAGGTAAAGGGCAGTACCCCCAAACTTAAAAATCTATGACCAAAGCCACCGTATGAAAAGAGGATGAAGAGCCTGAGAGTTCAGTTGGACCAGGAGAAACAGATGGATGATTTATCAAAAGACAAGGAGAACTGGGAACCTCCTAATAGCTCATAGTAAGCTCACGTGGTCATCCCTACACTCTCAATCTGTGTTAAATGATGGATACACTTTGTTGGAATATAAGAGGGATCGACAATAAAGATACATGTCGGGTCCTAAAGGAGTTGATTTCCTAGAGAAAACAAAAAAATGTAGCTATAATAGAACCTAGAATCTGCGGAGAAGAGGCCTTTAATACTATTTGTAAACTAGAGTTCACCAAATCTCATCATGTCGAGGTGAGGAGGTTTGTAGGTGGTATACGGATCTAATGGAAGGAAGACGATTGTAGAGTACAAATTATAAATAGTCACAGACAGTTCGTCTCTTTCTTGGTTAACGATACCACATATATTACCTTCATCTATGTGAACCCTTCATCTAGACATGAGCAATATGTTCTACAAACCATGGATAGTAGTTGGCGATTTCAATACTACCATCAACCTGAGTGAAAAGAAAGGGGGTAAAAGATATGACTTCACTGAGGCTGATTTGTTCAATAATACCTTAATGGAGGCAAATCTATCCGATCTAGGCTTCTCTGGAATGAGGTTCACCTACAAGCATGGAGCTCTTCAGGAAAGGTTGGACTGAGCTGTCGCAAACACAAAATTCATATTGAAATTCCCTCAGTTCATCATAAAGCATTTACCAAGGGTCTAGTCTGATCATTGTCATATTCTCATCAGATCAACGAAAAAGACACCTCCCCAATAAAGATTCTTCATTAGAAGTTCTTGGTCGAAGGACCATAACTTTCAACAAATGTTGCAGAATAGCTGGAAGACCAACTTGGACCTCAACAAGGCTCTTGTAACTGCACAGAGTGAGATTAAGAAGTGGATTGTGGACAACATTTCTAGGCAGGGGAGGGAGAAGGCAAAGGTTTTACGGAATATCAACTTACTACAAACCAACCTTGCAAGACAGTATGACGAGATCACCGATCAACTGACTTTTGGAATGCAAAATAAATACGTGGACATTATGAGAACTGAGGAGAAGGACTGGAAATAGAAAAGCCATATTCAGTGGCTTAAAGATGGTGACCTCAACACCCGCTTCTACAATGCTTTTGTCAAACAAAGGAGATGATCCAATTTAGTGTTGGCACTGAGAAAACTTGATGGCGACTAGACTACTGCGGAAGATGAGGCACATCTACTTATTGTGTCTCATTTTAAAATTTTGTTTATTAAACCTCATCAGGTAGATGACCACAAAATCAAGATGTTCCTAAGACTGTTCAAGAAACTCACACAACCACAGAGTCAACAACTAGTGAATGCACCTAAGCTGGATGAGATCTACAAAATCCTACAATCTATGAATCCTTACAAGGAATGCAAACTGGATGGAGTCGATGGGTCCTTCTTCCTAGCAAACTGGCATATAATAAAATAGTATGTGCTCCTGACCATATCTAGAGCATTATCCGAAAATGAGTTTGTGAGAACCCATTACATTAAATGAGATTACTCAAAACATAAAACACAATCAATCACTAATTAATCACATACCCAAAAATATGGGCAAATTAAAACCGATTTCAATATCAACACCCACTCAAAAACATTTACATAAGAGCCCAACATCTTTCTTATATCCATACTATGCCAAGAATTTGATACAAATCGTTCTATCGTCTTAGCCACAACATATATATACAGGAGAACAATAATCGTATATGCCACACAAACAAGCATTAATATGCTAACAAAAGTCTGATTTATTTGAAACACCATATACAAACTTTTCCTGCCCGGACCTGAGAGTACAGGGACGACTCTAGGACACACTAGACATATAATCAACTTTATCAAAGATTCATTACTATAGCTCCTCTTTTCCATCACATGTTTGTTTTTGTCACTTCTGTTTACCTAAAAAAATGTGGCAAACCACAAGGGTGAGACCCATGTCCCAGCAAGAGATATAACCTCCAACAACGATTATTGATTACAACATTTTTAAGTAATTAAGTAGTTTAATCAAATATAACAAATAAGCTTAGCAATACTGATGATTAACAAAATACATAAAGGAGCAAATGATAACTATCATCATTAGCCAGACTATCATCATTTATATTGTTGACAATATAAGTAATTCAGTAGCATATGCATATCTAGCATCATGAGCAAGTCTAGTAACATAGAATCTCTATCATTATGAATAAGTCTAGCCACATAATCATAGATAACAACATTAGCATGTCTAATAGGTTGAACATATCAACATCATAAAAAGAGCTAACAACATAAGCATAATTATCTGGATAAGCATGATTAGCATTATATGCATCTCTAGTTACAAAGGCATGGCTAGCATGCTAAACATAACTAACAACATGAGATAGCTAGAATCATGATTATAATCACCAGTAGCATTATAGCTATCAACATAATCATGGCTACTGTATGTATGCATCTACAATCTTAAGCATATCCACAACATAAGTATATCTACTATCTCTTAATTGCACTAAGCATCATCTTTATGTAAAGAGAACAAACAAGGGTTATCATCCAATGTGAAGCGTCGTGTATAACCCTAAATAGATATGATATACGGTTGTATTACATCTTTTATTATGCCCTGAGGAAATTGAGGATACCACTCAAAATCCAACTGACCACTACTAAGTCGAAATCAGTGCCATATAAGATCTAGGAAGAGTCAGACTCCTAAGAACTTCTCCACCCTCAGTCAGTATGGGTCTGCCACAGTGACACACATAAGGTCAAGTTGCTACAGCCTAGTCCATCCTTAGTACAGGTCACGACATTAGTGAAAAGAGGTGGGTACACATACCCTACCATCTAAGGTACAACCACAGTTGTCCTCCAATATCATCACACATATAATCAACGAGACACAACCGCAACCGTTCTCAAACTAAGGGCTAGGTATGACCGCAATCATCCTCCTGAAACACTTGGATTCAGGATGACAAGCACCCCGCATACTCATCAGTATATGCTCTGAGTTTCCCTTAGGAATACTTGTTTCACCATCTGGCAAGTTCTAACACTCATATGGATCTATGGCACAGGGCGCTACATGATTAGAGTTTCACTTGATTAGTTATGCCAATTGGGTGAATTAAGGCTGCATCAAACAAGTGGACATACAAACCCTAATTCACTTCTAACAAGCATATAAATATCACAACTTCAAAATATATAAAATGTGTGAAACATAATTTCTCATCTCATCATCACATGGTACTATTCACTTGCCATTCATGAGACCACACTAGTCATCATACTATCACAAGATATAAATCCTTTTCATAATATCACAGGGTATCAACTCTTATCAACACAAGAGGATTACATCACATTCAGGGCTCAACCATGCCCAAAGGTCATTAAGACCATCATACTATTCCCTGCAAGACCATCATTATCTTTCCATGCCTTATAAGAAGGCTCAACAACATCACTTACATATAATAAACTAGATCAGCACAATATTGCATTAATGAGCTAGGAGATATTCATAAACAATCATAACAAGGTTATATTAACATTAAGAACATTCCTTTATTACATCAACATGCAAGGAATCTAGATATGATTAACACTCATCATATTCATAATGCACATGTTTAGCATAATAAAGTATCAACCATGTGGCTATGACAACCACCAATGAACACATTAAGGTTATGATCATGCTAAGGAGGTTATTCTACCATCATTCCATCATATAAGAATGTTAAACATGAATACTCGTATTTATCTATTTGTATTAGAGTTAGGTTTAACATGATACATTATATCAATGTTACTAATCAACACTCATACCCAAACCCTAACTCACGACATCCCCATTGGATCATGGATGCATAAGGTAAAGCATCACCATCAAATTCCATACTATTCTCCCATATGAACCCACACATAAATCAAGGTGTAACCATTGGGTTATAGCATACTAGGGTTTCAACAACAGTAACAGAGTACTCCATGATTGTATTAGTCATTCAAGGACTATTCATACCCAATTACCATCATTTAGTTATATTAAAGCTAGGTATAACAAGCTATACCTCATTAGGGTTACATATCAACACAATATGGTTACCTATTCATATGAGTGAATAGGTAAGACTACCTTATTAAGGGTAACCCTCTATTTGTTCCATCATCATTCAACCCATATCACCATACCACAATGTCACCTAGAACCATTGGATGTTTAAAAGGTAAGACCATGGGTTGTTTACATAAGTAAACACCTTGAATGAATCATATATGATGTTATTGAGTTTTGATCTATAAAAGTCACTATTTAACCATAGACATCCTTTGGTTAACTACAATAAGGGTTCCGTTGAGAGTAGGGTAAAACCCATAATCGATTGTTCATTTAAAACAAGCTATCCAATGTCAACAGGTAAGATCCTTAAGTTCATCATATAAAGGGAACCATATAAATCACATTATTAGGACCAACATATTACATTAGCCATAATTCCACTTTATTGGAGGAATAAACATTATATCTTGACCATTGGGTCAAGTTCATATATTAAAACCATCAATTACAATATAGGTCCGACCATTGCATCAAGTGACCCAAGAAACCATTGGTCTAAGGCTTAGTTGATGCTACAACTACAATGCTTGACTCAACATAGGTTTTAGAGACATGATACACCATCATTAGTGACCCTTAAATCACCATAGGTTGTTAGATCAATTCTATATTCATTAATCGGCATCAAATATTAAGGTAGTGTCGTCATTGATTGATAACATCAGTAGGGTACTTAATGGTTGATCATTAAACTTCTAATTGGTACAAAACCTGACCTAAGGGGGTGACCATTGGTTGTCACCATCATTTGACACCCTTGATCACGACCATCAGTTGTCATGAAGACAACACCATAGGGTTGTTGCAATGGTACCATCATCGGGTCATGGTTTATAGAAGAAATCAGCTTTAAACCCTAAAATTGACCATTGGTTAATAGGTACTTAGCATCATAGGTTGTCAAACCAACCTGATAAAAGTCATATTATACCTTAGGAATAATGTACACATGGTAACAGGTTCATCTAGAACTAAAATCAGAATAAGGAACATTATAAAAATCGAAATCCAAGTCAAGCATAGCTTTTTAGTGCATAAATCATCATTTTCAAGCAAGAACATGAACTAGAAAGCTTATGGTAAGCAATAAATGTGGAGAAAGTTATAAAACTTGCCTATAATGATAAGATAAACCCCACACAGAATAAATCTCGAGCAGTTAGGGTAGAACATCCAAGGATAAGCTATGAATTCGTCCATCTAGCACCTTTCTTCATCAAATGAGAAAACACTAAGCATAGTGAGCAAGAAAGGTAGGGTTTTAGAGCTTTAGAGTAATTTCTACCATGGAACAGAAAGGTTTCGACCTGAAGGAAGGTATAAGGAAGGAGAAGAGAAAGAAAAATGGAGAAGTAAGGAAGAAAATAACTTGCCTTGGTCAAAATCCCTAGAAGATGACCTTGGAAACCCTATGTAGGGCTAAATGGAGCTCTACGAGACCTTCTTCTCCAAAAAGAGGTTGTCTTCTACCTTAGAGAACTTGATTCCGTAGAAAAACAAAGGCGAGTTGTTGTTCCAGGTTAAAGGAAAGAGAAAGCAAGCATATTTTCTAACTTGGGCAAGGAAGAAGTAAATATAGCCCATGGATAAGGATGGAAGCAAGCATGAGGTGTAAAAGTAGCTTCTCCATGTTTCTATGGCCTTAAACTATTAAGAATATACAATCACACACAAGAAGCTCCCCCACCGTCCTTATAGACCTGATTAGATTTCCTTTTTCGAATTTCCCAGCCAATCACATAATTCCTTAGTTGATAGCTACTAAAGGTAGCTCCTCCGTGAAGGGGTAAACCCTAAAATACCCTTGGAGAAAACACCTTCAAAGAAAGATTTAAATAGGTGCCCCATGCTTCAACAAGATCAAGAATGATGAGAGAATATACAAGGAACATAATGAAAGTGATAAATTGTAAAGAAAACCTCTCAATTGGGTAAATTGTAGAAAAGTCCAAAATGTGCATAAAATTGCATAACTTGCTCAAATAGTGCCCAAATTGGACCAAATTTGAAAATTAGGTTTGTATTATGATTTAAAAGCATATCACAAGGTTAGATTAGGGTTATAAGAATTTATTTATGGTAATTAATCATATTCAACTCATTAAGCAAGTTTAGGGGCCTTACAACTATAAACCCCTAACAGGGATTTCGCCCCCGAAATCCAAGGTATAAACAAAGATGGGTACTTCTTTTGAACCTCATCCTATTGCCTTCACATGGTTACTTGCATATAATGGTGATGTCACATCATTCATACATATCTCATCTTGGGTCATCACAAAAACCCCCCATCTAAGACGACATTCTCAATATGGAATGTGGAAACTTGTTGTGTCATTTGTACAACTCTAGTAGTAATGTTCAACTTTAAATTCTAGCTATCATCCTAAAATTATATATATTATATCAACACATTACTCAAAATTCATACTTGCTAGCTTTTTACAAATCATGACATGTGTCCCGTACCATTCCTTGAAGCACATTAAAAAAGGCGATGTATCCATTCTTTTTTTTGGATACACTGACACTGGAACACTTGTTAGTTCTTTTTCAGCATCAAAAGAAATGTTGACGTTGGCAACTATCATTCCATACAAGGAAACATCATTCCTAGTCAACCTTGTTAGGGGTGAAACAACTACACTATCTTTACCTTACTAGGATTTACACAACCTACTTAAAAGACATATAATGATCCCATAAAGACATTTAGTCAACCCCATCTCACTCTTGTTCAACTTGTCTCATAGCTATTGCTACTTCAGCAACCCTAATTTTTTTGAATAAATATTGATCATATTTTTGACCATATTTGAAATACTTTGACATGTCATCATTTAAAGCTTGATATAACTTGTATGACATGACTGGAACACTTTGTTCCTCCTATTCATAAATTCTATTTGTACATTGGATAGCCTAAAGGACATTACCATAAACTCATCATGGTCATGTAAATTATGTCATCCAATCTAACTCTTATGCATTGATATTTGATCATAGGTTTATCTTAAAGGAACACGATATAGCATATCTATTGACTAAAAAACCATCTATCCTTGATAGTGGTCCTGTCTAGCTATCACTGAACCATACACAACATTATAGAATCACTTTTTTTAAACAACATTTAGAGTGTCATCATCAACTCTCTCTCTCTAAGGGAGAGGAATACTTGGAATGTTCATGTAGTAAAAATCTCCAACCTTCACATACTTCGCATACTGTTGATACATCTTGGATACTAGGATTCATTACCTTGGTATCTACCTCATGTGCTATAAGGAACTCATATCCTTATCTCAACTACTTTTACCAACATAACAAATATCAAGACATATAAGAGGAGTCTCTCACATTATTGGAAGTCTCAAAAGCAAACTCATCACAAACTTTATGATCTTAGAACCATAGTCCAAGCAACCTTATGGTATAATAAGCTATCCACCCTCATGTTTACAATGAATCCACGCATACCAAGTGGCAATGATCCACTTGAAAGTTGTGCCCTGGAAAGAAAAGACACAAAGGGAAACACACTTCCCACATCATAGCAACATTATTCAAGGGTCACTAGTAGAAAGGTAACCAGTTCTATTTTCATTATGCAAGTTACAACTTCTTATGTATCATTTTACCTTTTTAATTTCGGGTTCCTTGCCATTAGCATAGGAATCATCACGATTAACATATCTCATTACTCCTTCCTTGATGACTATTTATCACACTTGGTATGTTCTCTTATTTTATTAGGTTTTTCAACCACTTATCGACAGGTAAATCATCATATTCCACATTTTCTTCATTAAATCAGGATCATCTCCCTTAATTTCTTTCACATGCCATGTTGATTTTTCATTAACACTTTCTTACACACATAGGTTGGTCTGAGATTAACTCAGGATCCACCGTATTTCTTTGCCATTGTTCCCATTCATCTTCTCATTTTGTACTTGTTATAGGAGTTCTCTCTATCTTATGTGGATTTCATACCTTGATTCACTTTATAAGCATAGACTTGTTTGTCTTTTACTTTATTATCTTTTTGAATCACATCTTAAAGAACTCCTATTTTCCTTATTTGTATTCAGATTTAGATTTCATGGTGTTGTATCTTTCTCTTATATTTACTAAAAATTCAAGTTTTTATAGATAATGATGCAATTCTCATCTTCTTTAAGGTAGGATTGAGATATTCACACCATGATTTCTTATTCGTTATGCTCTTTAGATTGTCTCAAAATGACTACTTGATCAGAGTAATAAAAAAGATAACAATCTAAGAGTTCCATACTTACCTTTTCTTCAATAATTGAATACCTGGCCAGGGCACCCAAATATTAAAATTAAGAAGTATGCACCATATTTTTATGTCATATTCCTAACTTAGACATCATCCTAGTCCTAACTCCTAGTGTCTCTGTAGATTCAGTGAACCTAAAGCTATGATACCATCTTGTGAGAACCCATTACACTAAACGAGATTACTCAAAACATAAAACACAATCAATCACTAATTAATCACATACCCAAAAATACGGTCAAATTAAAATCGATTTCAACATCAACACCCACTCAAAAACATTTGCATGAGCCCAACATCTTTCTTATATCCATACTATGCCAAAAATTTGATACAAATCATTCTATCATCTTAGCCACAACATATATATATAGGATAACAATAATCGTATATGCCACACAAACACACATTAATATGCTAACAAAAGTCTGATTTATTTGAAACACCATATACAAACTTTTCCTACCCAGACCTGAGAGTATAGGGATGACTTTAGGACACACTAGACATATAATCAACTTTATCAAAGATTCATTACTATAGCTCCTCTTTGCTGCCACATGTTTGTTTTCGTCACTTCCGATTACCTAAAAAAATGTGGCAAACCACAAGGGTGAGACCCATGTCCCAGCAAGAGATATAACCTCCCACAACGATTATTGATTACAACATTTTAAAGTAATTAAACAGTTAATCAGTTTAATCAGATATAATAAATAAGCTGAGCAGCACTGATGATTAACAAAATACATAAAGGAATAGATAATAACTATCATCATTAGCCAGACTATCATCATTTATCTTGTTGACAATATAAGCAATTCAGTAGCATATGCAAATCTAGCATCATGAGCAAGTCTAGTAACATAGAATCTCTATCATTATGAATAAGTCTAGCCACATAAGCATAGCTAAAAACATTAGCATGTCTAATAGGTTGAACATATCAACATCATAAAAAGAGCTAACAACATAAGCACAATTATTTGGATAAGCATGATTAGCATTATATGCATCTGTAGTTACAAAGGCATGGCTAGCATGCTAAACATAACTAACAATATGAGATAGCTAGCATCATGATTATAATCAGTAGTAGAAGTATAGTTATCAACATAATCATGGCTACTGTATGTACGCATCTACAATCTTAATCATATCCACAACATAAGTATATCTACTACTATCTCTTAATTGTACTAAGCATCATCTTTATGTAAAGAGAACAAACAAGGGTTATCATCCAATGTGAAGCATCGTGTATAACCCTAAATAGATATGCTATACGGATGTATTACATCTTTTATTATGCCATGAGGAAATTGAGGATACCACTCAAAATCCAACATACCATTGCTAAGTCGAAATCAGTGCCATACAAGATCTAGGAAGAGCCAGACTCCTAAGATCTTCTCTGCCCCTGGTCAGTATGAGTCCGCCACAGCGACACATAAGGTCAAGCTGCTACAGCCTAGTCCGTCCTTGGTACAGGTCACGACATTAGTGAAAAGAGGTGGGTACGCATACCCTACCATCTGAGGTACAACCACAGTTGTCCTCCAATTTCATCACATATATAATCACTGAGACACGACCGCAGTCGTTCTCAAACTAAGGTCTCGGTATGACTGTAGTCATCCTCCCTAAACACTTAAATTCAGGATGACAAGCACCCCGCATACTCATCAGTATGTGCTCCGAGTTTCCCTTAGGAATACTCGTTTCACCATCTGGCAAGTTCTAACACTCAGATGGATCTATGGCATAGGGCGCTACATGATTAGATGTTCACTTGATTAGTTATGCCAATTGGGTGAATTAAGGTTGTATAAAACAAGTGGACATATAAACCCTAATTCACTTCTAACAAGCATATAAATATCACAACTTCAAAAGATATAAAATGTGTGAAACATCATTTCTCATCTCATCGTCACATGGTACTATTCACTTGCCATTCATGATACCACACTAGTCATCATACTATCACAAGATATAAATCCTTTTCACAATATAATAGGGTATCAACCCTTATCAACACGAGGATTACACCTCATTCAGGGCTCAACCATGCCCAAAGGTCATTAAGACCATCTAACTATTCCCTACAAGATCATCATTATCTTTCCATGCCTTATAACAAGGCTCAACAACATCACTTACATAAAATAAACCAGATCAGCACAATATTGCATTAATGAGCTAGGATATATTCATAAACAATCATAGCAGGGTTATATTAACATTAAGAACATTCCTTTATTACATCAACATGCAATGAATCTAGATATGATTAACACTCATCATATTCATAATGCACATGTTTAGCATAAGAAAGTATCAACCATGTGGCTATGATAACCACCAATGAACACATTAAGGTTATGATCATGTTAAGGAGGTTATTCTACCATCATTCCATCATATAAGAATGTTAAACATGAATACTCATATTTATATATTTGCTTTAGAGTTAGGCTCAACATGATAAATTATATCAATGTTACTAATCAACAGTCATACTTAAACCCTAACTCACGACATCCCCATTGGATCATGGATGCCTAAGGTGAAGCATCACCATCACATTCCATACTATTCTCAAGTATGAACCCACACATAAATCAAGGTGTAACCATTGGGTTATAGCATACTAGGGTTTCAACAATAGTGACAGAGTACTCCATAATTGTATTAGTCATTCAAGGACTATTCATACCCAATTACCATCATTTAGTTATATTAAAGCTAGGTATAACAAGTTATACCTCATTAGGGTTACATATCAACACAATATGGTTATCATCCCTTCTATTCATATGAGTGAATAGGTAAGACTACCTTATTAAGGGTAACCCTCCATTTATTCCATCATCATTCAACATGTATCGCCATACCATGATGTCACCCAAAACCATTGGATGTTTAAAAGGTAAGACCATTGGTTGTTTACATAAGTAAACACCTTGAATGAATCATATATGATGTTATTGAGTTGTGATATATAAAAGTCACCATTTAACTCTAGAAATCCTTTTGTTAATAACAATAAGGGTTCTGTTGAAAGTAGGGTAAAACCCATAATCGACTGTTCATTTAAAACAAGCTATCCAATGTCAATAGGTAAGCTCCTTAAGTTGGTCATATAAAGGAAACCATTTAAATCACATTATTAGGACCAACATATTACATTAGACATAATTACACTTTATTGGAGTAATAAACATTATATCTTGACCATTGGGTCAAGTTCATATATTAAAACCATCAATTACAATATAGGTCCGACCATTGCATCAAGTGACCCAAGAAACCATTGGTCTAAGGCTTAGTTGATGCTACAACTACAATGCTTGACCCAACATAGGTTTTAGAGACCTGATCCACCATCATTAGTGACCATTAAATCACCATAGGTTGTTAGATCAATTCTATGTTCATTAATCAGCATCAAATATTAAGGTAATGTCGTCATTGATTGATAACATCAGTAGGGTACTTAATTGTTGATCATTAAACTTCTAATTGGTCCAAAACCTGACCTAAGGGGGTGACCATAGGTTGTCACCATCATTTGACACTCTTGATCACGACCATTAGTTGTCATGAAGACAACACCATAGGGTTGTTGCAATGGTACCATCATCGGGTCATGGTTTATAGAAGAAATCAGCTTTAAACACTAAAATTGACCATTGGTTGATAGGTGCTTAGCACCATAGGTTGTCAAACAAACCTGATCCAAGTCATATTATACCTTAGGAATAACTCACACATTATCATAGGTTCATATAGAACTGAAATAAGAACAAGGAACATTATAAAAATCGAAATCCAAGTCAAGCATAGCTTTTTCGTGCATAAATCATCATTTCCAAGCAAGAACATGATCTAGAAAGCTTATGGTGAGAAATAAACATGGAGCAAGTTATAAAACTTGCCTCGAATGAGAATATGAAACCCCACACAGAATAAATCTCGAGCATTTAGGGTAGAAAATCCAAGAATAAGCTATGATTTTGTCCATCTAGCACCTTTCTTCATCAAATGAGAAAACCCTAAGCATAAGGAGCAAGAAAGGTAGGGTTTTAGAGCTTTAGAGTAATTTCTAACTTGGAACAGAAAGGTTCCGACCTGAAGAAATATATAAGGAAGGAGAAGAGCAAGATAAATGGAGAAGGAAGGAATAAAATAACTTGACTTGGTCGAAATCTCTAGAAGATGACCTTGGAAACCCTAGGTAGGGCTACATGGAGCTCTAGGAGACCTTCTTCTCCAAAAAGAGGTTGTCTTCTACCTTAGAGAACTTGGTTCCATAGAAAAACAGAGGGTAGTTGTTTCTCCAGGTTAAAAGAAAGAGAAATTAAGCATAGTTTCTAACTTGGGCAAGGAAGAGGTAAATATAGCCCATGGATAAGGATGGAAGCAAGCATGAGGTGTAAAAGTAGCTTCCCCATGTTTCTATGGCCTTAAACTATTAAGAATATACAAGAAAACACACAAGAAGCTCCCCCAACATCCTTATAGACCTGCTTAGATTTCCTTTTTCGAATTTCCCAGCCAATCACATAATTCCTTAGTTGATAGCTACTAAAGGTAGCTCATCCGTGAAGGGGTAAACCCTAAAATACCCTTAGAGAAAACACCTTCAAAGAAAGGTTTAAATTGGCTCCCCATGCTTCAACAAGATCAAGAATTATGAGAGATTATCCTAGGAACATAATGAAAGTGATAAATTGCAAAGAAAACCTCTCAATTGGGTAAATTGCAGAAAATTCCAAAATGTGCATAAAATTGTAGAACTTGCTCAAACAGTGTCCAAATTGGACCAAATTTGAAACTTAGGCTTGTATTATGATTTCAAAGCATATAACAAGGTTATATTTGGTTTTAAAACATTTTATTTAGGTAATTAAGCATATTCAACTCATTAAGCAAGTTTAGGGACCTTATAGAGTTAGACAACAAAATGTGTGATGCTAACATCGTCCTTATTCTAAAGGTGTCAAAGCCTGAAAGGTGCGAGCAGTTCAGACCAATATATCTTAACAACCTATCCCTAAAAATAGCTTCCAAGGTTGTTGTTGAAAGATTAAAACAATATCTATAGAATTGTATATCTCCAGCACATAGTGCTTTTGTTCTAGGGTATCGAATCTCTGATAACATCGTTGTGGTCCAGTAGTTGATACACAACATGCGCAAGAGAAACATGACTTGCACTATGGCAATAAAAGTTGGTCTCTAGAAGGCATATGATAAAATTACATGGACATTCATAAAGGATACCTTAGGGAAGATTGGGATTCTGAGAAGTCTCATCAAGTATATCATCAACTCTATAACCGGGGGACAAGCTTTTATAATTTGGAATGGAAATTCAGCTAGCAGTTTCAAGCCTACTAGAGGGTTGCGGTAGGGAGACCCTATATATCCTTACATCTTTGTTCTATGTCTTGAACGCCTCAGCCAACATATAGAAATGAAAGTCAAAGAGAAGATGTGGTCACCTGCAAAATTAACAGCAAAAGGTCCTTACGTCTCCCACCTCTACTTTTTTGAAGATATGATCCTATTTGTAAAAGCAAGTTCAAATCAAATGCAAGTCATTCTAGACTGTTTCAATGAATTTGGAGAGGTTTCTTGGAAATCCATATAAATCTCCAAGTCATGTATATTCTTCGCCAATTTTGTTCTAAAAAGAAAGAGGAAATCAATCTACAGGTTAAGTGGCATACTGAAAGTCAAAGATCTTGGTAGATATCTGGGAGTCCCCTTGATAAATGGTAAAGTGAAATATAACACCTATGGAGAGGTGTTATAGTGAGTAGCAACCAACATTAATTCATGGTCAACACATTGTCTCTCACTTACATGGAGAGTAGCCATGTCCAAATCTACCTTAAGTGTCATCCCAAGCTATGTCATGCAATCTGCAATCATGCCCATGAAAGCTTATGACATAATATATAGTAGTATTCATTTGTTAGTGTGGAGTGGCAACCACAAGGCTCACCCACTATCCCTAGTCACTTCGAACAAAATCACTAGCTGCAAAGAGAAGGGCAAGCTCAGGATCAAGTCCATGAGGGAGTGGAACACCGCCCTCATTAGCAAACATTCATGGGAAGTGCTTACTAGACAATCATCTATCTGGTGTGAAGGTATGCACAAGAGAATTAACTGATCGTCTGCATCAAGCAACCCCAACATCTCTAGGTCGGGACGAGCTGTCATCAAATGCAAGGAGTTTATTGAGGAGAACTCAACCTGGATACCCATCAGTGGCAATGATATCAATGCTTGGCATGCTAAGTGGTGGAACCCAAACTATACACTGACAGATAGAACCAAAAAACAATCCCAACCAGCCTAAATGATCTATAGTTCCAGCTTAGTGAACTTGGAAAATGAATGGGATGTGGAATTCCTGAAGGAATGAGTGAGCGATGAGGACATCCAATAAATAATACGCATCCCTCTCATTGATGCATAGTATGATAAAGATGTTAGATCTTGGAGTCACTCTGACACCGATATAGTCAATTGAGTGTAAACAAAGACATTAGCATCAAAGGTAGTTGGCTCAAAATCTGGAAGGTTCAAGCATCCACAAAGATCAAGATTTTCATGTGGCTTGTTAGGCACAACACCATCCTCACTAACAGCCGCATGCTTACCCGCCATATGACCAATGATAGTATGTGTTTGTGGTGCAAATCACAGGCTTGCACGCTCTAAGAGATTGTGAGCAGGCCGTTGTAGTATGGAGAGGCATCATAGATCATCCTCATTGGAGCACGTTCTTTGGAGAAGATAATAGATGGAAATGGATGGAACACAACTTGAGTTCTTACCCGATGAAGGCAGCCAAGTTCATGATCGACTACTACTACAATTGGAAGAATGGGAACATGGAAGTTTTTTATAACAAGAAGTTGCCCAGAGAACATTAAATCAAGAAAATCATAGAAGAAACTAGAATTAACAATGTTGTCTGGGAGAAGCCACACAAGGAAAGGACACAACAAAGTAAGTCTCTCTAGTCCAAGCCCCAACCAAACACCTTAAAGCTTATACAAATGCTTCTTTAAAAAATAGCAAAGCTAGCATTGTCGTTGTATGTAGAGATCATATGGGCCAGTGGAAGGGTGGAAGAGGACTGAAGACGAATGTTGATAATGTCCTAATTGTAGAACTCATGGCTATCAACATGGAGATCGATATGGCAGTTGAGATGGATATTGAACAAGCCACTATCAATTCGGATTCCTACTTGGCTTGCTTAGCGATAGAGACTCGGCCAAATAGTTGTCCAAGAGCAGCTAGTTGGACCTTAAAGATCAAGAGGAAAAAGAAGCCACAGTGGCACATCACACATGTGAAGCGAGAAGGAAATCAAGCTGAGGATAAGTTAGCAAAGTTTCACCTAAAAACCTGGAGTGATTTCTGCAATTACAGAAACACCCCTGACAAGCTTATTAACCTTATTATATTAGAATCTTATAATGGTAGTAGTACTACCATATTTAATTCCAGTCAGAATAATGTAGATTGTATTGAACCTAACGTTTTGCTTGCAAGAGGAGGGCGAGATGAATAAAAAACCTCCTGACTTCACCAAAAAAAAAGTTGGGGATGCTTCTTAGCCTTTGGGAACACTTAAGGACAAATACTAGTCGTTTGGGGTGGATCAACAAATATATTTTTTAGTTTTGCAACACTCCAATGGTCAAAAGCAATTTTATGTACTTTTTTAAAAAGTGTGATCAGTCGAGTTTGTAACTGGACCGAACAGATCGGTTGAGTTTGTAACTCGAACTCGACCAGACCTGGACATTTTAAAAATCCATCAAGGGATCGGTCGAGTTTGTAACTGGATCGATTGACAACCTGTAATAAATTTTGAAAAATGTCATTAAAGTGCTTAAATATTTGATTTAAGTGCTCCTGGTTTTTTCTAAGCTTAATTACAAGTCATACAATCATTACAAGTGATTTACAACATGATTCTAATGGATTTACATCATATTCCAATAACTTGCACTTGTATTGACTTCGACATGTCTTTTCTCCAATTTGACATGCGCAATTTAGGGCATTTGGAGTGTGTCTATACCTAATCATAAATCACTTAAGTAGAAACATTAGACACAAATAATTAGAATGGTTTAGTCATCATCAAAACAAGGGTTTAGTCAATTTAGACCTTGAGTCAACATTGACTAAATTGACCTTGAGTCAACATTCTCCCCCTTTTTGAAGATGACAAACCATTCCATAAATGTATTGAAAGCACTTAAGTAAAGTCATACCTTTGAAGAAACCTAGGAGTTTCAATAGAATTGATTCAATATGCTCCCCTCAATTGATGCTAATGGAGTTCTCATACTCCCCCTCAATTGTTGCTATATATCTTGCATGGTTAGCTTTCATAACATTTATAGAGTATTATCTCTTCTACTCATATATGTTTGAGACATATATGTTTTTTCCCATTTACCTTCTCCCCTTTACATATACACGCTTCTCCTCTTCATGTAAGACATGCCTTCTCCCTCTTTTGTCAAAAGAAGACATACCTTCTCCCCCTTTGTCATTTCAAAAAGGTGGGGTATGAAGAGATTATAAACACGACTTGTTAAAAGAATCAAGATTACAAAAGTTGCATAAGGAGAGTAGAAGAGCACAGGTAGGGGCTTGTCCAAGCATAGAAAGAAAAGCAAGTTAAAGCATGCACTTGAACAACACACAATGTAATTATAGCAAAGATCAAAGCAAGATAAAGTGCTACAAAAAAGATACTAAATCACAATTTTAACCCTCAAGATGATGGAATTTGCCCAAAAATCCGCAATGAGTCTTGCTCATAAGGTCGTTTCTGCATAAAAAACACTAGTCTTGCATCAAAATCTGACTCTAAAGTAAAATCTACATAAAATTTCAAGGATGCTTCAATTTTGACATACAATGTAGCTCTATATATCATGCATCACAATGTTATGTAAGCAACTCAAGATAGTAGATATGCAATTCAAGGAACAAGCTTGAGCAAGTATAAAACAAGATACAAGCATAGCACATAGTTGAATACCACTTGATGAAAAGATAAGAAATGTTAGAACTACATGTATATGAACTACTAGTAGATATTATCACAAGTTAGGACTATTAATAGGATCTATATTATAGCAAGAGATGCATAAGATAAAGCAAGCTATGAGTAGATGTAGAGATATATCCAAACAAAGAGATATGCAATTTTAGAAGCATGAAAGGATATTACTCACTACCAAATATACATCATTTCCAAAAGATGATTACCACTAAGAACCTCAAGTTTGTATCCACACAAGATATACAACTTTATAGATGTAGCAAGTTTGAGCAAAGCGGAAGCAATTCAGACACAACCAAGAGATCCAAAGAGATCATCATCAAAACATGCAAAGCAACTTAAACCAAGTAATTGCAAGATATAGATGTACCAATTTTAGGAAATTAGAGCGATAGAATTTTAAGCAAGCAAGGCAATTCAAAAGCATGGCAACGAGCACATGTAAAAGGTACTAAAGGAAGTGCTAAAGAATAAAGCAAATGGTTGAGAAAATCTAGTTGAGAGGGAAATTCTCATCCAAAAATCCAACTATATATTCTGTGCACAATGTTGTCAGTCGAGTTCTGTGTATTGATAACTCGAGTGATGATAGTTGTTGGCAAGAAGCATATATATATATATATATATATATATATAATGTATATGAAAAACATATCTATAGGAATGATAAAAATATAAGCCATATCCAACCATGTGTAAGCAAGTCAGTAATGCACTATGAAACCATTAGGAACATTCTTTGAGTAAGAAAGTGAAGAGAATCACAATATACCAATTTTGACTCAAAAACCACATGCATAGTACACACTATCTTGGCAAAACACACTATGATTAGATATGAGCAAGAAAAATGTTACCTCTTTGCTTAACATTGCTTTTCCACTTGTTTCCATCCCCTACACATACCACCTTTCTTCATTCATGTGGATTGAGAAGTCAATTTGCAATTCAATAGCTCAAGTAAATCCATTTGCAAGTACCTATAGGAAGAAAGATGGAATGGTCCCCAATCATGGTTTTGGGTCCGAAGGGATTAGTTTAGCAACCCTATTCCTATTACTCTTGGGTGCATTCCTAAAAGGACAACAAGTAGAATAATGACCAAAACTATTGCAATAGTTGAATGTGCCCATTATCTTGGAACTAGAGGATTCTCCATGGAAGATTGGAGGTCCTTTACCTTTGTAGTCCTTTTACTAACATCATACCCTAAACCATGTCTACCAATTTGTTTAGTAGTATGGTGTAGGATATCATTCAGATTATTTTTACCAACTAAGAATCTTTATCAATATGAAGAGCAACAACATTGTTCTCTCTACTAGTAGAACTAGAACAAGATTCAAGCACATTGATTTTAGCAAGCAAGGGGGCATTTTTTTATTTCAAGCAAAGCAATATTAGAAAGATAAACACCATTTTCAAATTCTAATCCTTGCAAAACAAAATATGTCCTTGTTTTTAGATTTAAGAACATCAATATCATGCATGAGAGAATCAACAATTAAGGTATGCTTTTCATTATAACTACTCATAAGAGGTTGAGTTTCTAGAAATCTAATCTTATCAAGTAAGCAAGTATTGGTATGTTCAAGATCATCTAATTCTACATGCAAATTATCAACAATTCTAGCAAGCTTTTTCCTTTTCTTTTTATAAGACTTAAGAGAGACATGAGTAGCATTGATGATAGCAATTAAAGGTTCTTTATCTAAAGAATTTAGATTTACCTCATTTGAGTCTTCACTTGTTGATTCCATAAGAGAAAAATGGCATTCTCCTTCATCACTAGAGCTTGAGCTAGATCCTCCACTTGATTCTTCACTTGAGCTTGAGTTGGAGGAGTCACTTGAGCTCTTGTGACATTTCTACTTCTTCTTGTACTTCTCTTCTCTTTCCTTATGATGATGGGTCTTCTTGCCTTGTAGACAATCTATCCCCTTCTTTCCACACTTGAGGCACCAGATGGAGGAGGAATTCTTGCCTCTATAGAATCTACCCTTGGAGTACATGGCATCTTATTCATGGAGAGACTTATCCCATAATAGCTTCAATTTGAGCCTTGATTTCAGCCTTCTTCATTCTCTTTAGCTCTTTCTCCTCTTATCTTTCAACTTCTTCTCTTTTGTCAAGTATGACTTCATGGTCTTGTAGATTTCCAATGAGCTCTTCAATGGGGATATCATCAAGATACCTTACTTCTTCAATGGAAGTCACTTTGGGTTCCCATCTCTTGGGGAGAGTTTTAAGGATCTTAGAGTTGAGCTCTCCTCTACTCATAGGATGACCTAGGACTACAAGGCCATTTACAATTGTGTTGAGTCTTGAGTACATGTTGGCTATCTTCTCCTCCTTTCCCATCTTGAAGTTCTCAAGCAGTCCTTTGAGCATGTAGATTTTTCATTCATTCACTTGAGTTGTCCCCTCATAAATGATGCATAGCTTTCTCCATACCTCATAGGCCATATCACAAGAGGAAATCTAGTTGAACTTTATGGGGTTCATTGTGGCATAGAGGATGTTGATTGCTCTTACATTCAAGGTGGCTTTCTTTATGGTAGATTCATCCCATTCTTCTCTCTTGGTCTCCAATAGCTTGTATGGATGGTCCACCATTTGCCATAGCTCAAGACTTGATCCTTGGATGTAGTATTGTAACGTTCTGTTCCAATAGAGGAAATTGCTCCCATCAAAGATTTGGAAGTTTGATCAAGTATCTCCCTCTTTGGTAGTCACCCATCCTCTCCTACTTGTTGAAGTATGCTTGGGGAAGACCTGCTCTGATATTAATTATTGGATCATAGATGGGTGATTGGATGTTCTAGAGGGGGGTGAATAGAGATGAATACACTTAAATAAAATTCATTAGTCCTTCAAGTTATATCACAAGATAAGGTTGATAAATAGGAAACTTGAATGCAACGAAAACATACATATAAAGGGAGAGAGAAATTGAACAAGCACCAAGTGAGAAGCTATATAGAGTGGCTCCACACTCCAAACTAGGAGAATGTCAGTCCACTACATAGAGAGGTCAACCTGTAGGATTTATAAGTGTGTCTTCCTCTATATATTCACTTATAACAGTTACAACACATGACCCACCAAAGTACTTACCTATCCAATACAAAATGTCTTCAACCTTACCAAGGACTTACCCACTTTGCAACAAGTCTTTGGCCTTTTCTAAGGACTTACCCACTCTTGCACAAGTCTTAAGCCTTCTAGGAATTACCCACTCTTCTCGGATCTTAAACCTTTGACTTTACCTTCACTCGGAGAAGCTTTCACCAAGGACTTACCCACTTGAGCAAGGAGTCTTTTACCTTCACCAAGGGCTTACCCACTCTTGCTCCAAGTCTTGACCTTGATCTTCACCAAGGGACTCCTTCCCTTATTCTTCTTCACCTCTCTTAGCCAAGAGAGAGAACCTTCATCTTCATGGTTGAAATGAGAGAATGGGAGGTGGTGGAAGTGAGATCCTCACAAGAAGTGCATGTAGGACTAGCTCTCTTACAAATCTCCTACTCACTCCAATGGATGTAGCAAGTGATTAAGCTTAGAGAGAGAGAGAGAGAGCAAGTTGTAGGATGCACTCAACTATAGACTAGGAACCTCATGTAGAGTTTTGCATTGAATGATCGACCTTAGAATGAAGCCCAAGTGGTCCTATTTATAGTTGGGTATTCCTCTTAGCCTTTGGGAACACTAAGGACAAATACTAGCCATTTAGGGTGTTGTACGGATATATTTTCGAGTTTTACAACACTACAACGGTCAAAAACACTTTTTTGCACTTTTCTAAAAAGTGTGATCGGTCAAGTTTGTAACTAGACTAAATGGATCAATCGAGTATGTAACTTGACTGAAACTGGACATTTTCAAAATCCATCAAGGGATCAGTCGAGTTTGTAACTGGATCGATTGACATCCTCTAATGAATTTAGAAAAATATCATTAAAGTGCTTAAATATTTGATTTAAGTACTCTTGATTTTTTCTAAACTTAATTATAAGTCATACAATCATTAGAAGTGATTAACAACATAATTCTAATGGATTTACATCATATTACAAAAATGTGCACTTGTATTGACTTTAACTTGTCTTTTCTCCAATTTGAGATGCACAATTTAGGACATTTGGAGTGTGTCTATACCTAATCTGAAATCACTCAAGTAGAAGCATTAGATACAAATAATTGGAATGGTTTAATCATCATCAAAACAAGGGTTTAGTCAATTAATACCTTGAGTCAACATTCTCCCCCTTTTTTAAAGATGACAAACCATTCCATAAATGTATTGAAAGCACTTAAGTAAAGTCATACCTTTAGAGAAACCTAGGGGTTTCAATAGAATTGAGTTTATATGCTCCCCCTCAATTGATGCTAATGGAGTTCTCATACTCCCCCTCGATTGATGTTATTTCTCCTGCATGGTCATTTTTCATAACATTTATGGAATATTATCTCTTCTACTCATATATGTTTGAGACATATATGTCTTCTCCCCTTTACCTTCTCCCCTTTTACATATACATGCTTCTCCTCTTCATGTAAGACATGCCTTCTCCCTCTTTTATAAAAAGAAGACATACCGTCTCCCCCTTTGTCATTTCAAAAAGGTAGGGGTACGAAGATATAAGAAACACAACTTGTTAAAAGAAAGAAGATAACAAAAGTTGCATAAGGAGATTAGAAGAGCACAACTAGGGACTTGTCCAAGCATAGAAAGAAAAGCAAGTTAAAGCATGCACTTGAACAACCCACAATGTAATTCTAGCAAAGATCAAAGCAAGATAAAGTGCTGCAGAAGAGATATTAAATTACAATTTTGACCCTCAAGATGATAGAATTCACCCAAAAATCCGCAACGAGTCTTGCTCATAATGCCATTTCTGCATAAAAAATACCAGTCTTGCATCAAAATCTGAAAATTGAGTAGAATCTACATAAAATTTCAAGGATCCTCAAATTTCTACATACAATGTAGCTCTATATATCCTACATCACAATGTTATGTAAGCAACTCAAGATAGTAGATATGCAATTCCAGGAACAAGCTTGAGCAAGTATAAAATAAGATACAAGCATATCATATAGTTGAATACCACTTGATGAAAAGATAAGCAATGCTAGAACTACATGTATATAAACTACTACTAGATATTATAACAAGTTATGATTACTAGTAGGATCTAGATCATAGCAAGAGATGCACAAGATAAAGCAAGCTATGAGTAGATGTAGAGATATATCCAAACAAAGAGATATGCAATTTAGAAGCTTGAAAGGATATTATTCACTAGTAAATATGCATCATTACCAAAAGATGATTACCACTAAGAACCTCAAGTTTGTGTCCACACAAGATATACAATTTTATACATGTAGCAAGTTTGAGCAAAGCAGAAGCAATTTAGATATGACCAAGAGATCCAAAGAGATCATCATCAAAACATGCAAAGCAACTTAAAGCAAGTAATTGTAAGATATAGATATACCAATTTTGGGTAATTAGAGAGATAGAGTTGTAAGCAAGTAAGGCAATTTAAAAACATGGCAATGAGCACATGTAAAAGTACCAAAGGGAGTAGTAAAGAATAAAGCAATTGGTTGATAAAATCTAGTTGAGAGGGAAATTCACATCCAAAAATCTAACTGTATATTTTGTGCACAATGTTGTCAGTCGAGTTCTGTGTATTGCCAACTCGACCGATGACAGCTATTGGAAACACCCATTGGTGTTGGTCGGCCGAGTTTCTATTAGGACAAACTCGACCGACAGAGCTATTGTTAATATATATATATATATATATATATATATATATATATATATATATATATATATAGAGGTTGTTAATTTAATACCCGCACGGGTACTGTAGCAGTGCTACCCATCTCTAAGATGTGGTGGCATCTTGGTAATTAATTAGAAAAATTATTATAGCAACCAGCTTCATTTGAGTTTGATGTTTCCACCGCCGGCTGAATCCTGTGATTCACTTCCGCTGATTCCATCGATGGCTGATCTCCAATCTTGATTCCTCTCATCTAAAGACAATGACTTCCCCCTTTTGGAACTTCAAACACACCTTACTAATTTTGTTCAAACTCCATTATAACTACTCATAGAACTTCATTCCTAGTCACCGAATAAGAAGAAATAGTTAAGTAGCGAGTGGTGTGGAGGTCAGGTTACAGTGCAGATGATCTTCTATTGGTGGTGGGAGTAGGAGGAACAACTGGCCTAGGTGATGACGATGTTTCTTAGTTGACAACTGAGTAATAAGAATCCCCTGCCTCTTCCATAAGCTTTCCCTATCTATCATGGACGATCATCCTTTTTATCTTGATGTCATTGTGCAATTATTTTGGGTGTGTTTGGGACCGTTGATGTTTCTGTGTGTTTTCTTGTAGTGGGGGTGAGCTAAAGATATAAGCATTTGGCATTCATTACTATACAGTCCATCAGATATGAATATCAATTAATTATAGTTGTTGCTCCCGTCCATGCTTTTATTGGGAATACAACTGAACAATACTTAATTACTTTCCGATTCACAATGTTACTTTCCACTTTAGTATATAGTAGTTTATACTCATTGGACACATTTCACTAAAACCTACTGAATATGTCTAGTAACTATAATGTACTTGTTTGACATTACTATTTTAATACATATACATAGTAACTAGATTTGTTATTTTTCTATTGTCTGCAATGCATTTTTATTAAAAATGTATTTGGATGAGTATGTACCCTGATCTAACTGTCTTTTCAAACTATTTTATTCCAACAAACTCACCCCTTTTAAGTTTTCTGAAATGGATTTTTGTTTTCCTGTTTATCAATCATTTATACATTGTTTTTATGCAGGTTTTCATATAGGTTGTTTCTATTATGGATCCTAGTCTTAATACTGATGTTAATAATGCTATTTTTGAATGTGATGATGACAATGTTCATTCTTGTTCATCTGTTGATGCTGATATTATGTCCTCATCTGATGTCCCTAGAATTGGACTTGAATTCGGAAGTTTAGATGATGGCATATCCTTTTATTCTAGATATGCTGGTATGATTGGGTTTAATGTTAGGAAAGATGACAATCATTATGAACGAGGTACCAAGATTTTGGTTGCTAAGATTTGGTTTGTGATAAGCAAGGTCATATTAGTCATTCTAAGAGATTTAAAGGTCTTTTGAGCCCTGTCTGTGATGAAGTTGGTGAATTACATGAGAAGTTGTCCAATAAGCATAAGCTTTCTGTGAAAAGGTGTGGGTGTAAAGAAATGATTTGATTTATACTAGACAAGACTGTATCCAAATGGGTTGTTACTGCTTTTGTTGATGAACACAATCATGATCTTGTTGATGATGCTCACTTGCTCTACTTGAAGTGTAATTCATCTCTTGACCAAACTAAAAAAGAAATGCTTTCTTCTATGAATCAAACAAATATACCCATCTCCAAACAACTTGCATTAATAGCAACCGAGTCTAGTGGTTATGAAAAGTTGACATTTACAAGTGCATAAGCTCATGGACACCTCAGTAGCAAGAGAAAGGAGTCATCTAAATATGATGTGGACATGGTGTTGGATCATTTTGCAAGCTTAAAGATTTTGTATTCTAAATTCTTTTATTCTTATCAAAATGATTACGATGGTTGCTTGACACATTTGTTTTAGTCTGATCCAGTTTCCATTGATGAATGTGCATTGTTTGGTAATGCAATCGTATTTGATACCACTTACAGTACCAACAAGTATTCCATGGTTTTTGGAATGTTTGGTGGTGTCGATCACCATCGCAAAATAGTGTTATTTGCCTCAACCTTGTTGGTGGATGAGAAGTATGATTCATTTGTATGAATTTTTAATCAATATTTACTGTGTTTTGGCAAAGATCTGCTCTCCATCATGACCGATCAAGACCCAACAATGAATGTTGTGATTATTATTGTTTTTCCATTTTGTAAGCATTGTTTCTGTAGCTGGCACATTCTATAGAAACTCCCCTCTAAACTTGGTGGAGTACCTAACAAGGATTAAATCATTAGTTCTTTGAATGATTATGTCTGGAATATAGATGATACAAACATTTTCTAAGAGAGATGGAATTATGTAGTTGAAGAGAATGGCCTATTATCCATTAGTTGGCTTTCTAATGTGTTTACTATGCGGTGGGAGTGGGTTCCATGTTTTATGCAGGATTCTTTCTTTGTTGGAATGAGGACAACACAAAGAAGTGAGAGCCTTAATGCATTCATTAGAAGCCACATCAACAGTAGGAAAACTCTCTTTGAACTTGTTTGTTGCTTAGAGAGTGCTTATTCTCATGTGGGGGAGATAGAAAATTTCAAGGATTTTGATGATGAGTACAACAATCTGCCTCTAGCTTCATTGTGGCCTTTGGAGGAGCAAATGAGAGGTATATACACCAAGTCAATGTTTAAGATCTTTCAATCTGAAGTTCATCAAATTATGGTGTACAATGTAAAGGAAACTTCTGATGAAGGTGTGATTGAGGTCTATCGTGTTGGTGGTTCTAGTTGTCCTCGTGTTTTGAAGAAAGATATATCTACTGATATGTTATCATGTAATTATTTCATGTTAGAATTCAAAGGAATTCCATGTTAGGCACATTCTTACTTACCTAAAGAGTCATGATTTTTGCACTCATATTAATGAGGTTGAGTAAAGGATATAGAGATCACCCTTTGATATTCTGTAAAGCATCTGTTATGCATCTATCCACTAGGAAAACACTTCAGTTGGTTTCTGCTTGCAATTCAGTTGTGAATTTAGCATGTAGGAACAACGCTATAGATATCTGTCATGAAAAACTCATTGCTTTGCGAAAGGAGCTGTTTGAATTAGATGATGTTGATGTTAGTGTAACTGGTTTGAATACAACTTGTTCTTCTGTTGTCAAGGTCCATATACCTAGTATTTGCAAAACTAAAGGTAGACCTAGAGCGACTGATGTGCGGTTTAAATCTGGAGTTGAATTTTCTCACTCTAAAACAAGACAGTGTAAAAATTGCTTACAATATGGTGTCAATCATGATAGCAGAAACTATCCTTCGAAAAAATAGGTGTGTCTGTTACCTATGAAGCATATATATTTTGCAAAATTTACATAATTGTTGTCTTGATTTTCTTTTTGTTATGTTTATGTGCAAGAACTGAGCATGTTCTTCCTTGAAAGTTGTGGTTTGTGATTTTGTAGTGGTTGATCTGTAAGTGTTCCTTTGTAGTTACATTTAGAACCTTTTGTTGCTTTTTTGAGCCAGAGTTACTTTATATGTCAAATAATTACTTTCCAGTGTATACCATTACTTTTTAGTTCACATCGTTATTTTTCTGTTCTCATGCTCACTCTTCTATTCACATAGATACTTTTTTCAATCATCGTGTTCCTGATTGATATGTCACTTGCCTTGGCTGATCTGTAATGATGATCCCTACTCCACCATATTGTTGTTGCTACTATTTCTTCTGATGTTAGCTTCTTGATGCAGATCTGTTGCTACTGTTGCTACTACTGCCATTGGAGTTGATTATTGACTTGTTTTTAGTGTAATGTTATCCAATTGTTTAGTGTGTGAGTCATATCAAAATGTGATATAAATGTAATTGTTCAGATGTACTATGTGACAGTTGTAATTCACATTTGATTACACTTTAGTTTAACTGTTACTCTTTTCTATGGAGCTGCAATTGTATCGAATTGAAATCTATTATAAAGATTTTCCAAAGTTTGTTTGCCATGCGATATGTTCTTCTATTTTTTGTTACATATTGGATTTGTGAATTCGTTTCTCCTATTTCCATTATTTTAGTATCATATTTGAGAAATCCTTCTTGATACAAACTAATCCTTCTTTAAGATTAGGCTCATTCTCTTATAGTTCAATCACAAACTTACTTTTATTTGAAATAGTTACCTTTTGTACCATATAGTTACTCTTTGTGTCAACAAGAAACATTTTGTGTGCACTAGTTACGTTTGAGTTGTGCGTTTTATTTTTAAGTTCACATAAATGTTCTCAATGAATTCCTGGACATCCTCTTTGATTTCCTTTGTTTTGAAGTGCTCCAATCCAATGAATGTGGAATTCTTTTTGTGAAGTGTAATTTATGTCAGTAGTTTCTGTAAAAGATACATATTCTCATAGTTACTCTACTATTCAGTCCATAAGATTACTTTTTAGTCCATAATATTACTCTACTATTCTCACAGTTACTTTCCTATTAACTTAGTTACTTTACATTTCACATATTTACTTTTCAGTTTAGAGAGTTGCTTCATAGATGAATGTGGAATTCTTTTGTTGTTTTTGAAGTGTAATTTATGTTAGTAGTTTCTATAAAAGATACACAAATTTTATATACTTTCTTTTATATGCTTTTACATTACTTGTGCATGCCTTCTTATCTTGATATTTTCCTCGATGCTCCCAATACCCGTCTGCATCTCCCTCTTTCTCTTTCTCAACAATTTAGGTGTTTTCTTCTGAACTTCATTAGAATTTATTTTTGCTTCTTTCAGTTCAGTTGCCAAGTCTACCTCCATCATTATGTTTTCTATTTCATCTTCTGTTGGATCTTTTTTTTCTACTAGTTCTTCTTTTTCTGCTGGATCTTTTTCTTCAATTGGATCTTCTTCTACATGCTTTGAATCCTCTGGGACATTTTATGTAGTTTGGGTTTCTAGTTCTTTGTCTTTGTCATCTTCCTCCATTGTAACTGAATCTTTCTTGTACCCTTTCTCAACTACTTTTACCTGTAGATGAAGTTTTCTTAGTGTTGGTGTTTCCTCTTTAGTCCCATGTTGGTCCATATCCAACAACTTTTTTCTCAGTTCCTCCGTACTCTGTCTAAGTTCAGTTACATCTACTGAATCCCAACTATCATTCTGAATGAAATTGGGAGTTGGTGTAGTTGCATCTTCTATCTGCTTGTCATTTTCATCTTATTTCCTTAGCTTTCTATTTTCATCTTCAACCTCTGTCAGTCTTTTCTTCAACTTCTCATTTTCTTCTCTTAAAGAAGAAAAAGCTTCTAGTGCTATTATATTGCATATTTCCTTATGTTGTCTCATTTCTTCCTCAAGAATTTGTACTCTATTCTCCAAGCTATTTGAGACTTCCTACTCGTGCTATCTGATGTAAGTAACCTATTACTTACTACCTTACTCTTTACTTTATTTGCTGCAAGATAAAATGGCAATTCTTTTACTCTTTTTGTAGCTTACCAATCATCCATGGCATCCTTCTTCAACCCTATAAAAACCTATGTATAAATTCAACAATGTATCATATATCTCTAATATTGATTTATGTAGTATTTCTTTTCAACGAAACTCATTCTTACATTTTCAGTCTCTAAACTACCTAGATCCTTGATCTTTCTAACAGGAGCAGCCCATCTCTTTATCCTTGGCTTTGCTTCATGGAACGTTGGCTTTGGTATTCCTGTAATCTCATAAGCCCAAACCTGTGTGGATATGAAAAGTAGAATTTATAATTTAAATCTTCATATAGAGTAGTTTAATGTAACAAAACAGATTGCAAAAAGTTACTTACACACAAGCACATAACACATCATGTCATGTAGAATGTGCTTCTAATACTATCCCCTCTTTTCCTCCTTTTTAGATTCTCTCTTAATTCCTTCATCCTCTTGAAGATGTGACTATGGACTAACTTAGCCCAATTTAACTGCCTTGTTGCAGTTACATCATCCAAATAGTGTAGAAGGAAAGTGGGGCAGAGTAGCTTGTATTTGGTAAGAGGAATGTTGCAAACAAGTACAACATCCATGCTCAGCACATGTTTTGGTAGTTTTCCTCTACATCATCCTTTGCAAATTCTTGTCACAACTTCCCTAAGTTGTCCTTATGTAACACATTCTTCTCTCTTCTTCTCTTTACTCCTTGAACACTTTCATCTTCTATCCTTTTTGCAAGAACCACATCCTCCTAAATTGTTTTTACAATATGTGATTTTTTTCTCAGAACTATATCCATACCACTACTAGGTAAACCTAGTATGATCGCAACATCCTCCACTGTCATCCTAGCTTCAACCCCTGGTGCTATCATGAATTTGTCTTCTATAATATATATATCTCTCGATCATATCTTCTAAAAAAGGTACATCTATAGTAAGATGAGGCATGAATATCAAATTCACAAAGGCAGTTAACTTCGTCATCTCCATTTTCTTTTTGCTAAGCAACAAGCTGTTTTGTATGTTATTATAACTCTTGATGTAAAATCTATGGTAAATATTTTGTGCACCTGCAACTATATCAAAAAGTTACTGTTAATTTTCTTAGCTACTTACTTTCCAGTTTGCAGTGTTACTTTTTTAGTTCAACGTGTTACTTTCTATTTGTCATAGTTACTTTTGTTTTGATGTAGTTTCTTTTTTATTTACAGAGTCACTATTTGTTTTACAAAGTTACATCAAAGTTACTTTTCAGTTATCATTATAGCGAAGGTGATTGTGTACAATATTAATACGATTATGCTAACTTAATTGTACATACATTTAATGAGTAGAGTATAAATATCTTATTAGCAGTCCACAATATTACTTTCCAGCACACATACATATGTTTTCCTTTCACAATGTTACTTTTTATTCCACATGTATACTTTTTGTTAACATTTTTCACCTATCGATATATAGAGTAAATTTTTATTTTCAAAATGTTACTTTTTTGCTAGCCAAAGTACTTTCCAGTTGAAAAAGATACTTTTCTATTCTATGAGTTACTTTTTTGTTATCGAAGTTACTTTCCAGTTGATATAGATATATTTTTTTATTAACCAAGTTACTTCATAGTTGAATTAGTTACTTTTATATTTGCAGATATACTCTTTGCTTGCTAAAAGTTACATTATGTTAGCATTGTTACTTTTTAGTTCAATGAGTTACATTTCTGTATACAAGTATAAATATAAATAACATTACCTTCTCCTACAATCTTTGCTTTGCCTTTTATTTTCGTTTTATGTTCTAGAGCCTGCTTCTGCTTTTTGTTGTGATCTTCTACTTCTATTGATCTTGGAATAGATCCTTCTTCATCAACTTCCAGTTCTTTGTTCTAACGTTCAACAACCAATTCTTCTTCGATCTCCAGTTCTTTGTTCTGACATCCAGCAACCGATTCTTCTCCAGAACACTTCTTCTTTACGACAAACACTTCCATTTCAGCATGTTCTGTTTCTAGTTCCTCATTTTCACGCACTGCAACTACCTGTTCTTCAGTAGCATAATCTCCAACATTCTCATCTGAAGCGTTCTTATCGAGAGTACTAGTCGTCATATTTGTTTCTCTCTTCTTCTTACCTTTATTTACTTTTTTCCTCGCAACATTGTCCTATCCCTTTCGTCACTCGTTTCCATTACATCTTCTTGCACAATATCTTCAAATACTTCTTCTACTATGCTATCCACAACATCATAATGTTTTGTTACAAAATCTTCATATGCTCTCACTTTTCTGCTTCCCTTACTCGGTGCCTTCTTTGCAGTTACTTTCATTGACTTTGTTCTCCCCATTTGAACTCAGTGGCAGAGACAGGGGCAGACACATCAGTGAAAGACAACGACAGACACGACAATGCAGTACACAGTAAGCAATGTTGACCACAACACACAAATTTGGGGGAATGGAGACCACAGACAAAGAAATCGGGAGTTGGGGGGGGGGAATGGAGACCACCTGGAACGAAGAAGTCTGGATTTGGGGGGTTTTTTGGGCGGAGAAATTTTTGTGAACTGCCTTTCGCACAAACGTAAACCACTACTCTCTTTTTGGAAAATACTAAAGTGTGTCTATCGTTTTCCAAGAATTACAATGATGCCACCACATTTTTTGAGACGGGTAGTGCTGCTACAATACCCACACGGGCATTAAAAACAATCTCATATATATATGAAAAACATATCTAGAGGCATGATAAAAATATAAGCCATATCCAACTATGTGTAAGAAAGTTAGAATGCACTACAAAAGCATTAGGAATAGTCTTTGAGCAAGAAAGTGAAGAGAATCACAATATACTGATTTTGACTCAAAAACCACATGCATAGTGCACACTATCTTGTCAAAACACACAACAACTGGATACGAGCAAGAAAAACATTATCTCTGTGCTTACCATTTCTTTTCCACTTGTTGCCATCCCCTACACATCTCACCTTTCTTCTTTCATGTGGATTGAGAAGTCAATTTATAATTCAATAGCTCAAGTCAATCCATTTGCAAGTACCTACAAGAAGAAAGATGGAATGGTCCCCAACCATATTTTTGGGTCCGGAGGGATTAGCATAGCAACCCAAGTCCTATTACTCTTGGGTGCTTTCCTAAAAGGACAACAAGTAGAATAATGACTAAAATCATTGCAATAGTTGCATGTGACCATAGTCTTAGATCTCCACGGAAGATTGGAGGTCCTTTACCTTTGTTGTTCCTTTGACTAACATCATACCCTAAACCATGTATACCAATTTATTTAGTAGTCTGGTGTAGGATATCATTAAGATTCTTTTTACCAACTAAGAATCTTTATCAATATGAAGAGCAGCAACATTATTCTCTCTACTAGTAGAACTAGAACAAGATTCAACCATATTGATTTTAGCAAGCGTGGGGGCATTTTCTGTTTCAAGCAAAGCAATCTTAAAAAGATAAGCACCATTTTCATATTCTAATCCTTGCAAAATAAAATTTTTGTCCTTATTTTTAGATTTAAGAACATCAATATCACGCATGAGAGAATGAACAATTAAACTATGTTCTTCATTAGAACTACTCATGAGAGGTTGTGTTTCTAGAAATCTAATTCTATTAAGCAATTTAGCATTTTTAAGTTTAAGAGCATCTACTTGGCTGAGACAAGCATTTTTATCATCAAGCAAGCAAGTATTGGCATGTTCAAGATCATCTAATTCTACATGCATATTATCAATAATTCTAGCAAGTTTTTTCCTTTGCTTTTTAGAAGACTTAAGAGAGGCACGAGTAGCATTAACGATAGCAATTAAAGGTTCTTTGTCTAAAGAGTTTAGATTTACCTCATTTGAATCTTCACTTGTTGGTGCCATAAGAGCAAAATATCATTCTCCTTCATCACTAGAGCTTGATCTACATCCCCCACTTGATTCTTCACTTGAGCTTGAGTTGGAGGAGTCACTTGAGCTCTTGTGTCATTTCTCCTTCTTCTTGTACTTCTATTCTCTTTGGTGATGGGTCTTCTTGTAGACAATCTATCTTTTTGCCACCTCCTTGGCTCTAGGGCTCTAGGGATGGCACCTGACCTGGAGATGCGGTTGATGGGTGCAGATGCTTAGGGAAATGTGACTGTTCACCTTCCTTTGCTACCCAATCATCTTCTTGCAACACTACAACCACTGCTAATAAGGGTAGTAGTGATCCCATGAGCACTCTCCAGTCATGGACTGCAGATGCGATGGACTTCAGGCACCATGCTCCTCCATCTTGGCATCGATTCACAGGCATGGGGCCTTCACCTTGGTTGCAAGTCAACTGGAGCTTTATTTAGCTAGCTCCTCCTAGACACTTGAAATCTCAGATTCCCAAGGCCACAATGTCATCTTGCCCGTGTGCACATCCAGTGAGCCTAAGGAGGAAGTAATGACTTTAGGGCCTAAGGGGGTCAAGGCACTCTCTTGGGCGTTCTTCGTATCTCACGATCTTAGGTTCCTGGTTGAGGTTAAAAGGATCACAAAGGAGTCCCGATCATAACAGACTTCCTGGTTTCCGATACCATCAACTGGATTACGAGAAGTTTGGAGATGATCAGAATTGGGACCTTGAGTTCTCAATTTTACGGGGTTCGTTCTTTAGCGGGAGGCAGGGGATGAAGATCATCCCTCACATGGCCATCTCACAGTCGGTGTGGTCTGCTTATACTGAAGGTAGGGAAACCGTCGAGGAAAATGTGGGACAGATCACATTGGGATAATTCATACTGATTTATGCAAAATTGATCGACTGTTATTATTGGATAACTAAGTAAATCAATGCTTGTATGTTTCCTTTTTACCTCAAATTTGTTGGGATAGCCACAATTATACAACTCCAACCAAAACTTAATCATATGTTCATTATATAATTGCTATTGCTTTAGACTCCCAATTTGATTATTACAAACCTCTAAACTAACTAGTGTTCTTTAAACTTCCATAAACTATGATAAACTATAGGAATCTCATATATTTGTCAAATTTGACAATTTGGTAAATCTTTCTGTTATACATGGCACCCCCAAGTTTAAAGTAAAGCAAACCTCTATATTTTGAGATATCAACAAATTTATCATGATTAATTATCTTCAATACTTTAATTATTCTCTATTGCATTTAATTAAAAATATACATGGAGTCTCTTAGGAATCAATTTAATGTCTCAACTTAACATATTGTATCTATTGATCACATCATTATCCATATGAAACATTCATTCGTATTCATACACTCTGAATTACTAATTGTACACATCTAAGCCATTTTGTGTGTATTGGTGAGCCATGTGACATATGATACATCTTTCATAAACTCATTACATATAAAACCATGGATGGGTTATTTGGTTCCTTATTGGACTCTTATTAGGAAATACCACACTAAAGATTTAAATTAGTTATGAAATTTGGGATGTTACACCTCCGGAGAAAATAGTTACCTAGATCGTCAAATGGTGAATGAAGACGTCATATCGTAACACAAACAAGAGTGCCCTTATGGTGATGATCCCATCACATTGACCCAAATGTTAGGGCAACAAAATGAGGATCTATGTCTGCCACGTTGACCTTGTCTCTACAACAACACTTGAAGATTCATATTTCGTGTAATGCAAAATCATAGAAACGGGAATCCATAAATGAGCTCATCTCTCACATGTGGTGTTGGTGCAGGAGGTGGGGCCTCATTGCCCTCATAACATTGTTGCACCATCATCTTCTTTGACTTGACTGTAACTGAGAAATGTAATACCTTACATCTACATGCAAATAGTTTGTATAAGACTATTAATTTTATCTTATATATATGTATAAATTAATAAGTATTTTTTTGCTTAAATTTTTTAATTTGATTATAGTTAACAAAAGTAATTAATTTAATTTTTATTTTTACACCACTAGTGACACCTATTTGAAATCAGCTAGAATTTCCACTTAGAATAACCATGTTGCAACTGGTCGAATTTTATTTATTTTGAAAGTCAAAAGCCAGAATTACATTTTGTATCAATATATTATACCGGTTGATCTTCTATCTATCCAATTTTAGTCTTCATTGGGCTTCATCTGTCCTCCAATGGAATTAGGTGAAATTTCAAGCACATATACACATATGTCATTTAATTTCATCAACACAAGGTTCCGTTTAATTTCCAATAGCTACGCCCCCACCTCACGCATAGTGCTTTTCCCCCTCCTCTGAACGACGGCCGCCGCGTACCCTGTTACCGGCGTCCGATCTCCTCATCTTTTTCCCTCATGTTCCTTAGTTCTTCCTCTCCTTACCTTCTCCAACCTCCTCCTCAACCCTAGCGAACCTTCTCCTTCCCCTTACCTTGCTTCATCTGCCTTGTCAGTGTGCTCCGCCGCCACCAGATTTCAGTGGCCGACGGTGGCGCCATATGCCACCGAAATCCGTGGAATACCCTCCTTACACTTCCCCTAGATCTTCCACCGACTACCTATCTTATTCCAGCAAACAATTTCTGCCCAAACGCCTTCTACCTCCTCCACCATCTTCACATCCGTCCTCCAGCTCCTGCTCCTGTCCTCCCCTTTGCGCCGCCGCCTCCACAGGCCTGAAGCTAATCCACGCCACTAGTAACTTCCTGGACATCTCGCGGCTCTTTTCCTCTAGCCACTTCCGTGCGCGGTGGCCTGAGGAGGTCTTCCAGCGAAAGCCTCTGTTCAGACAGGAGCTGTCGACAGCCATTTCTCCCTTAACCGCCGCCACCTGAAAGGTAATTCCTGACAGTACTGCATTACTTCGAGTATTGTATAAAATGAGTGTGTAAAATGACAGGCGCTGTCGACGCTTGTATAATATCAAAGATGGTTTAACGACAAAACGTTGTGTTTAACACGCTACAAAGCTCAGGTTATACCGCCATAACCTCATCAGCCCGCCGGCGCCGCCCCTTCGGTAGGGATCGATCCTATCTTGCTTGCAACTGCACCGCGGATGCGTCATTTGTCTTCCTTGGCGGTGGCTCGTTCTTCCTTGCCTACTGCTTTAAAGTATTCCCCCGACAACAGTGACCGCGGCTTCTCCTCGCGACGGGCCGCTGCCAGGTATCCATCCTTCCCCAGCTGTCACTGCTATATGGTGCCATCACCCTCCTCCCCCTCCTCCTCCCAGGTATCTCTCTTTTTCCCTGAACTCTACGTTTCGTCCACCCTATTCCTGTCCTCATCGGAGTTCCTCCAGTCAATATCTAGTTTTTTCTTTCTCCTCCCAATTTTCCTCTCCTCTTCCTGTCTGTACCATCCAATTTCTTCCTCTCATTTCGGTTTTCCTCCAGTTCTTCTTCATTCATTAGCTCCACCCCAAGTGTCCAGTGATCTTGCCTCGTACAGTTAAAACTCTACTGTTTTGTTCTCTTTTGCCGATAACCGCACAGAAAAGAGCAGACCCACATCCACACATCCACACTGTTCAATCTCCTACTGTAGTTGTTGACGCTTTAAGTTCTAGCAGACTCTGAATTGTTATTGTTCAACTCTATTATCATTTTTATGGCAGTTCTACTAAAAGCTCCGGTTGGTTTGATGTGAGTCATAAGTCATGTGGAACTCATTTTCCCAGGAACTCTAGTTCTAGTTCAGTTTCTGGAATTTAAGTTCCATTCACTTCCATATGATTGGTTTGTTGTAAGTTTAAATATGGACATCGCTAAACAAATGTTGTTGGTTTTTGTTGTGCAATATATAATGAGGGGCAAAGACATGAAGAAAGAATCATATCCGTGAATAACTATAATATTTTTCAACCATAATAACCTCAACAATTGGTCATGGTACAGACGCCGATCCATTAAAAAAGTATTTAGTATTGCATAATTACAATTTAAATAAAAATATAATTGTCGAAATCACATCACAATATTTTTATTTCGCTTTGTATGTACAGAGTATTGTAATAATATCTATATTTTATGTGAATGTAAATATAAATTTTGGTTCATCATTGTTTAACAATGTACAATATTATTTTTTTTAGTATATATTTTTTGTGCACGATTATAGTGAATTATCAGTTTTCACATCATATCATTTAAATATGGAGAATAAAATATGTTAAATAATTTTTGTCACATAGTTCGGTGTGATTACTTTTGCATATTGTTCATATATTTTTTATTTTATAAATCATACTGATAAGGGGGTTGTAGTGTAAAATATTTTACATAGCGCGATTATAGTGTATAGAATATTTCATATTATGTTATTATTTTGGCAATAAAAATATATCCACACTACTAACATTTCTAGTCTAAAATATTATACATCTGTCATTTATGAAGAATGAAAAATATAATTGTATAGAAAATGTTAGTAGCCCCGGAACTCGTTTTCTGCTATTTTTAAGAGAGAACTTAGGAACTCTGTTTTGTATGTAAGTCTGTAACTCACCGGAAATCACGGAACTCAAGTTCCAACACTTACTTTATACCAATCATGAAAAATTGCTCAAGGAACTCCAATTCATAAGTTTTCCGGACCAGTTACAACAAATCAATCAGAGCTTAAGCATTGTTCAATGTCACTATTTTTATGCATTGTCTAACTCTTAGAATATTTTCTTTGAACTTTAAAAAATAAATTATCTACCATACTCCTTTTGACATTTGATGAACAATGTAGTTTGTACCATGTAGGGCCGACAATTTCTGACTTAACATGACCCAATAATATGCAATTTGTTCTAAACCTAATTTCATTCATATGCGGATTTTTTTTGTCTGAGACCCAACTGGTCCTTACCCAACCCTATATGAATTGAATTTTTTTAAGATTTATCAGAAATTGAATTTCAAAACTTTTGTATATGTTGACCCTAAATGGACTTCATATGATCTGATTGAATTTTCCTTTTTTGTTTTGTTTTGATGTGTGTGTGTAGACCATAGTAAGGAAAATCGTTGTAATCAAGCCAAGAAATCACTGAAGTTGTCGACATCAATTCCTAGTAATGTCGAACTTGATATAATTTCCAAATGACATCTTCTTTGACCAACTTCGACCAGTTGTAGACAACAACAACCTAAATGTTGATGAAATAAGCCCACCCATTCAATTTATCTTCTTTATCGAAGTTTCGAGGAACTCACAAAATATATTCTGCAACATTCCTATGAGAAGGGAGATCTTGGGCCTAGGTCTGCACAATCTTATATTGTTGATTTGTTATTTTTGTTTTAACGATGATAATTAGTAGATCCACTCCTCTGTAATACTTTATCTCTATAACTATTTTGTATAGAACTAAGCTTTCTCAAGTGTTTTGACCAATTCAAGTGTTTTGATTTAATCATATCTTAATCTTTGAACAAATAAGTTATGCTTTTGGCCTATTGGGCCAATTGTTATATTGCAGCTTATTTCTTGCTATATTGTAGCTTGTCAGTTGCTATCAACTTTATTTATTATAGTTTTATAATCTTGTTTATGATGTTATTTCTGAGTAGCTCAAAGGGTTACATGTTTGTTTTAGTAAGCATTCTAGACATATAGTATGAAAGCAGGTACATACACATTATTTCTTTCCAACGAGATTTGATGTAACATACACATTATTTCTTTCCAACGAGATTTGATGTAAACTATCAAATTTCATCACTCTCACTATTTCTTAGCTTATGTGTTGGGATTCTATACTAAAAGCTTCCCGAAATTACCCTAATGTTTCCACAAACCTCCACTTCTACACATGGCATAGTCGACATCCAATACCATCACCATGTAAGGGTCTGATTTGTTTGATTTAACTTTGCTAGAAAATATCAAACTCAAGTTTCTTAATTAGTTTCAGTTGTTTGGTTTGGTGTAATCTGGAAGTTGAGTTCCCTAGTTTTTCCTGAACTTTCCAAAGTATATATAGGGTTTGATTTTGGGCTTCTACCTGAAATCATCCTTGTAAGAACTTCCCTTGATCTGATCCTGATGGCGCCTCCCTCTTGCACTCTACTCTCATCAAGCAGTGACTAGACGAAATGAACGACTTGAGTTAACTACAAAAATTCTGAGCGCAGACACAACCTCTAATTTTATCGTCCTTGTGGTTGGACAAAACATCAACATGGTCAATACAATTTGTCATTTGCACGGAGTTAAACTTTTCACTTGATATCGACAATATGGGGTGTTGTCAACCTGTCGATAATTTTATCATCACAGAAGAGTCCATCCCATAGGAAAGCATGTTAAGTTAGAAATAAAATATTTGAGACATTGTTCAATTACCTTTTGATTTGTTCTTTTGTTGGAAGGCGGAAATCATATCATGTTCGCTATTTCCTTTTTGTGATTAGAATGTATCATCTAGTTAAAATATTATTCATCATTCCTATTTTTTCTTGCATGTGATTATAAGGATCCAACTTGGGTGTCTTTTCATTATTAAATCGTTGTATCTTATTTAGAAAACACCTACCAAATCATATCTGTAGACTTGATTAGCGCCATATATACACTGTTATTAAAGTATATGTTTAAGTTTGTATCTAACCATTGCAGCAGAAGCTAGCGAAGATTTTTATACATTAACATTTCATATTGTTTCACATAGTCAAGGTGATGTATTTAAGTGTATATATTCTATCATCAATTTTGTCCCAAACTAAACATTCAAGACTATTTAGATGTTTCTATGTTATAGATAAAAAAATCCACTATTTTATGATTGATGTTTATCTCAACTTGTTGATGTTTTGTTTGAAATTAGTGTGACATACATTGTTTAGTATAGCGTACTTTTTATTTTGAGATCATGTACTCAGATTACATCAAACAATTTATATGTAAGTCAAATTCTACTGAGAACTCAATTTTCAATTCAATCATTCAGAACTCAATTTTAGTTCCTAGAAAATAATTTTGGGGAAAGTTACAATTACACAGACCAATTGGAGTCTAAATGACAAGCATCATATCCAGAAGGTTGAATCATGAAATTTTTAAAGTAGTCTATTTTAAATACAAGGTATAGGAATTCCTTGTGTGGGTGCACACACGCACGCACATGCACACACACACACACACACACATATATATATGTATATATATATGTATGTATATATATATATATATATAACACTCACACACACCCCTTTGTTGGATTTAAATTGAACCTGAAAAGTGAATTGATTTAAAAAAAAAGCTTATAGATGAAATATGTATGTTTCATGCTATATAGGCCTTCTGGTGTCAAATATGGTGATATATTTTAAAGTGATATGCTGCAATGTTATGTAGCCCTCCATGTTGCTTTTATTGTCCTTTCCACTTTCTTATGCTCATTATTATGATTTTTACTGTCTCACAATTTACCTTACTGTGGAGTTCTTGTGTCTTCAGGTTGAATTCTGAGTCGATGGCTGTCAATGCTAGGTGTTGGGTTGGAGGTGTTCTGAATTTTGGCTAAAAAGGTGAAATGCTTTACTATAGTATTTGCATAGAGTTCCTTCCAGAATGTATATGTATAGTATTGCTTGATTATTTTGTTATATCCATTTGACTTGAAAACTAAACCAATTGAGTATCTGATCTGAACTTAAAACTACAGTTGCAGAGTCAATGTTTGATCTAGTTGAAGACCATGGCACTAAGTTGTTTACTGGCTTTTCAACGTAGAAGACTTCTGGTTGGGCATGTCAGTCCGCTAATTCAACACTATCTTTCAAGTGTTCCAAAATGCGATGAATCCACTAATCTTTTCAATAGATATTCATCCACAAAGACATCAAAACAACCTATTGGAGCACCAATATCACTGTATAAAGGATTGTTGATTGACCACAACGTTTCCTTTTGTGCTTGGAAGAGTAGTCTCTCTGGGCCAACAGAGGATCAGAGAAATTACCAACCTGCAAAAAATGAAGAGCAACCACCATCTAAACCCTCTGTTTCATGGATCGAAATGTGTTTGCCCAAGTCTTTGCAGCCATATGCACTACTTGCTCGATTAGATAAGCCAATTGGGACATGGTTGCTGGCATGGCCTTGCTTTTGGTAATGCACTCCCCAGTATCAGTTATTGCAAATAGTTCTTGTTTTTAGTGTGATAAGTGAATAGACGGCTATGTATACTCTTCTTACCATGGTAAGTGAATGTTGTTTGACTAGCCAAGCTACTATATTGGGGCCACAAGTATTATCTGAAATAAAAAATTTCAAGTTGATCCAAAGTAATTACTCGACATGCATCCTTTATGTTGGTTTTTATGCTCCGCCATAATCAATTTTCATGGCTTATATTGTTCTGGATTTGTGTAGGTCAATCACTATGGCTGCATCCCCATCTGCTCTTCCAGATTTCAAGATGTTGGCATTATTTGGCTGTGGCGCCATACTTTTAAGAGGCGCTGGCTGCACAATAAATGATATGTTGGACTATGACATTGATAAGAAGGTATACTTCACAAAAAATAGGTAGTTTCTATTATGCTTGAACTTTTACTTTGGTTCAAACTTCAAAGCGTAGCGACAAATTCAAGATTTGGTAATTTTTGTTGGCTTGAAATATTGGAATTTGATAAAATTCAATAAAATTGGGGAATAATCAATAAAGTTTGGTCAATTATTTTGAAAATATAAAGAATAAGTCTCCTATGTCATATGACATATATATGTAGATATATGCACATATGTGTATATGTGGCATGTAATTATTTAAGTTCAAGTTTACATCACGACGGAGAATAATGTGTTGTGACAGGGAA
Source organism: Alisma plantago-aquatica (assembly GCA_963693085.1). NCBI lineage: Eukaryota > Viridiplantae > Streptophyta > Magnoliopsida > Alismatales > Alismataceae > Alisma > Alisma plantago-aquatica. Next base: position 554,154,189 of record OY856409.1, read on the forward strand.
TGGGGAAAAGCCTAAAGTCATAGTGTGGGAGAGTGAGATGAGGGGCACTTAATACTGGATTCAGTTAGGATGCATCCCGAGGGCTGCTAAGTTGTTATAAAAAACCAGATTTAAAAATGCTTTATAACAAAAAATGCAAAAAATGAATCGTTAGAAACACAACAAAAGGTTGTGAAAAGTCATCAAGCTGCATTTTATACGGGAAGAATGTTTGGCTTACCAATCGTGAATAAACACGGCTTTTCTCCAAAAGGTTTGCCGATTATTGTTACTATGCTTTAAATATATACTTAGCATGATTGTCTATTGCTAAAGTTGTATATATTTAAACACAATGAAGTATTCTCTCGTTATGCGATCTGTTTTATAGGTAATTGCACATCAGGTAACTTTAGCCATAACAAGTAATTCGTTGATGTTGCATTTATTCTTTTAAAATCCATTTATGGAAAAACCAGAGAAATTCATGATGAAGTGATAAGTACAGCTGGACTTGTCAAAAAAACCATTTTAGTTATAAAAATATACAATATAAATGAAAGCTAGCAATGAAAATGAGGGATATGTTCAACGATAAATAGACTCATCTCTCAAGTTAAAAACATTTTGTTAAAATTGAGAAAGTTTGTGTAGTTTGATGGATTGGTTGATGTTAGGATGTGATCATACTACTTTTTTCCGAAAACTTAGATATGATAGTTTCTTTAATAGACTCAAAAGATGTGAAGACCAAGAAGATGCTAGCCAAGTGGAGAAAGAGTACTATAGTCCCCATCTACAAGAACAAAGGAGATGTTCAGAGCTGCACAAACTACAGAGGTATCAAGTTGACGAGTCACCGTATGAAGCTTTGGGAGAGGTTTATTGAGAAGAGGCTAAGATCTATAAAGCATATATCAAACAACCAATTTGGTTTCATGCCAGGGAAATCAACAACAGATGCTATTTTTGTGATAAGGAGGCTTATGGAGAAGTATAGAGAAAGCAAAAGAGATCTTCATATGGTTTTTATTGATTTGGAAAAGGCTTATGATCGAGTACCCAAGGTGGTGTTGTGGATGTTTTTAAAGAAAAAGGTTGTCCCAATCCAATACATGACTTGATTAAAGACATGTGTGATAGCTCAACTGCAATTGCGAAGTCTCTTGAAGGGGAGAAACCAATATTTTCTATCACAATTGGGGTACACCAAGGATCCAACACTCAACCCATATCTGTTCATTCTTTTTTTGGTTAAGAATATTTGCTCGCTCTTGTTATGGATGAATTGACAAAGAATGTTTAGGATGATATTCCTTGGTGTATGTTATTTACTGATGATATTGTGTTGATTGACAAAACTAAAGATGAATGGAATGATAAAGTTGAACTTTGAAGAAAGGCATTGGAATCAAATGGATTGATGATTAGTACGAGCAAAATTGAGTATATGCATTGTAATTTCAGCCAATCTCACAGTGTGAATGGTGGAGCCAAGTTGGACTGAGTAGATATACTAAAATGTGATAAATTTTATTACTTGGGTTCTGTTATTCAAATAGATGGGTATGTCCAAGATGCTGTTTGTCATAGGGCCACTGCATGATGGTTGACATGAAGGAGTGCAACTGGAGTTTTATGTGAACGGAAGATCCCTTTCAGATTAAAAAGCAAGTTTTATAGAATAGCTATATGCGTAGCCATGCTCTATGGGAGTGAATGTTGGGATGTAAAGAAACAAGGTCTCAACAAGATGAATATGGCTGAAATGCGTTTGCTGAGACGGATGTGTGGGACATACTTGTCAAGGCACTCGCCTAGGCGGCCGCAAAAGCGGCAAGGCATCCCAGGGCTGCGCCTAGGCGAGGACGTTTTATTTATAATGCTATAGTGACTTGGTTTTGTGGGTCTGGTTGTATATTCACTTATTTTAATGTTTGATATGGCTACACCAATGTTCAAAATTAAGTGTTGCCTATTTATGTGCCAAATATCACTTTTAATTGGATCTAATACTCTTTTTTGGGTTTGACTGGATCTAATACTCTTTTTTTGTTTGACTGGATCTAATACTCTTAGTACATATTTGATTTTTCTTAGTTTGCACCTTCAATTCAGATTGTATTAAGTAGCTATGCTATGAAGGATAGTGATTACATTGCTTAATACTTGTAGCTATATATGACAATAAATATATATTAATTTGTTGATCACTCTCTTACATTCTTTATAATAATTCTTTTCGTGTCCTTCACATTATTGTCAATGATAATATATTAGGAATGTAATTGGTTATTTTTTCATACAATAATATATATATATATATATATATATATATATATATATATATATATATATATATATATATATATATATATATATATGGGGAGATCGACCATAAATTTGTAGATAACTACATATATAACTATACAATGTGTGTATATGAGTGGGGAAAAACCATGACACATGTATATATACATAAAATATATACATAAATTATTTTTTTAAAGGTCGGTTAGGCGACGCCTAGACGCGCCTTGGCGCAAGGCGTCCAACCCCAACGCCGTGTCGCCTTGCCGCCTTAACAAGTATGGTGTGGGAAGACAAGAAAAGATCGCTTCACTATTTCAGGAATAAAGTGGGGTGACGAGCATTGAGGACTCATGGTATAAAAATGTGTAATTTGAGTGGCCCTTGTCTTAGAATATATGAAAAGTTATGGGCCGCCTCATGGTCTGAACATGTGCAAAACAGACCGACTAATGTACTTACAAAATAATGCTATGGAGTCCAGCACAATTTAAAATGGCCTAAGTTAACATGGGAAGAACTTATAAAGAGTGATTTTGAATCTTTACATCTTGATCAGAATATGACCCATGATAGAGCTGAATGGAAACGAAGGATCCATGTAGCCGACCGGAACATGGTTGGGATTGAGGCTTAGATGATGATGAGATATGATAGTTTTGAGTATCACCTTATCTTGTTTGCTTGAACTATTTGATGATTATTTTCAATAATATTACCACTAATTGTGGCACATGTATACAACTATCTACATTACTAACTAACAATGCATACTCACATACTTATTTTCGTATCAACTAGGCATATCCTATGTGTTGCTCGGGTATGAGAACATTACACTACTTTGAAGACCATAAATGTTGCATCATTTTGTCCAATTAAAGGGAAAAAAAGGATATAAGAGTTAATAAGCAATCATGTTGTGAGTAAGATAAGTTGGAAGGAAAAGACATCTATTGAACTTGTTTCGACTATTTTCATACCAGACACAGTCTTAAGGAAGAAGAAAAAGATCACGAAAAGAAGAAGCAAGGGATAAAAGTAATAATTAGATAAAGTCATCGCGCGGATCCTTCATTGTGTCCTTCACCTCCTCTGGCATTGGTTGCATCACACTTTTAAACCTAGCAACTACAAAAAGACGACATCGATTGCGGTGTTTGGAGGGATTCCACTACCACTGCGACGGTACATTCAACCTTATTTTGATACACAAGGCCCAATTAGTTATTCAAGAAACTAAAGATAAAAGTTGCAGCAATCATTCCCATAACTTCTCATATATTGTAAGACAAGGGCCATTCTGTAATTTGAAAAACTAAAAGCAAAAATTATACTCAACCATTCCAATGATCTTTCATATAGCTTATTAGAAACACAAGGACCAATTTGTAATTTACAAAATAAAAAAATTGCATCCAAACCCTTCTCTCCTCTCTCCCAGCTGCCTTATCAGAATATAAGACTAATCTGCAACTAAAAATATGAAAAAATTGCATATGATACCTTGTACACTTTTTCCTATATAGTATAGACTAGAATACACGGACTACTTTGTATTTGAAAAAAAATTGAAGAAAAAATTGCAAAGAAAACCCTTCACATGCTTTCTTGTGTAGTATAGAAGTCTTTCTGATCACGGAGTGAAGTACTTGCATACATAGATTTTCCATTGTGTATGCCAATAATGTTTATTATGAGGCAGTTCAAGAAAAAGAATATAAGAGAACCCATATTATTGTCGCATAGACTCTTGCACTACCTTTTCTTTTCCCTGCTAGGCATCCTATTTCATTTTGTGTAAATTCATTGCTAAGATGGATGATAATAAATGAAGTTTTGATATGTTGATTTGTGCTGCATAAAGTTACCACCATGTAGCTTTACAATATCTTTTTAAATCTCACAGGTGGAACGCACAAAGGTTCGGCCATTGGCTTCTGGGCTTTTAACACATTTCCAAGGGCTCACTTTTCTTGGGTTTCAACTTTTGCTGGGTTTAGGTATTCTTCTTCAGCTTAATAATTTCAGGTAAATGCAGATATACACAGTAGCGTTTCGAGCTAAAAAGAGTATTGTTTGATTAGATACCATTCTATTGGCATGTGTGTTAACCAAAACCAATGTCCATGAGTCCTAGTGTTCTGGACCCTGGCACATAGGTTTGTCTTCGATCTATTTTCCTAATCACTTAACATCCTCTGGTTAGGTCATTGCTTTTATTATATTTCATGGTATTCATTTTGCTTGTAGAAGACTGTGTTACCAGACATCATTCTGAGTAACCAGTTTATTCAGCAATATATTCTTCCCCAACTTTGTTAATTTCCTGTTCTGCAGCGTCTTATACTCCACATTTTAATTTTAGCCGTGTACTTGGAGCATCGTCACTGCTGCTAGTCTTCTCTTATCCTCTAATGAAGAGGATAACATTCTGGGTAAGTAGAGCAGAATTTGATTCAGACAGTACATGTCCATACCATCTGATAATTTTTTTTAATGCAGCCTCAGGCATATTTAGGCCTGACATTTAACTGGGGTGCTTTATTGGGATGGGCTGCTGTGAGAGGAAACCTGGATCTGGCTATTGTCCTCCCATTGTATGCCTCTGGGGTGTTTTGGACGCTTGTTTATGATACAATATATGCTCATCAGGTGCCCTTTCATTTTTACTGTTATCATTTTTCGGCATAGCACAACTTCTTCAAAGGTAGTTGGCTGCTTGACATTTTGACATGCAGGATAAAGAAGATGACAGGAAAGTGGGTGTAAAATCGACTGCATTAAGATTTGGAAATCTGACTACACACTGGACATCTGGTTTTGGGTTGGCATGCATTAGTAGCTTGATTATCACTGGGTATAATGCTGAACTTGGTATGTGATTCTTAATATCTGTGTGCTATACTTTCCTTGGTGCCAGGTGAGTCAACCTTACCACTTCTTTGAACAGCTTGGCCATTCTATCCATTCGTGGCAGTGGCATCTGGGCAACTAGGGTGGCAAATATTTACTGTTGATATCTCTAGTCGGGCTGACTGCAACAGGAAGTAAGTACATTTACTATAGACATTTACCATTCTATACCGTCTTGGTAGAATGAAATTGTGTATAGCTTCTGTTTTTAAATAGATTGTATCATCTGTACTCTGTAGTTTAAGTACTTGAATCCTTTGATTTCATTATGCTGGAAGCATGGTTGTCTAGGCGGCCGGGCATTGGCCCTAGACTCTCAGTCCGCCTAGGCACCTAGACGGAGGCCTAGGCGTTCCTAGGTGTATTTTTTTAAACAATTTTCTATGTATGTAATGTGGGTTTTTCTATTTTGAGTCAAATTGTTATTTATGCTTATTGCTTATTAATCATTATAGATTATAGATACTAAGTATTCCTACTGTTTACATGTACTGAATTTTATTTGTTAGTATTATTACTGTTTTATATATGTAATATGTTTTTTTTACTACTAAATGGACTGAGTTTTATGTATGTCTTACGAAATAATACTTGTTTTGTACTATCTAGTGAGTCTGAAACAGTAAGGTCATACGTGTTAAGAAATCATACTTGTTTCTATCTAGCGAGTCTCCGTACGTGTTAACTGTGAACAGTAATAATACTTAGTATTTATAATCTATAATGATTAATAAGCATAAATTATGATTTGACTCAAATTGTTCGACTTGTTTAAAGGAATATGAGTTAGTAGATAAAAAACAAAACAAGAAGCTGGGGGTCATACAAGAGAGGCAGGGGGAGGAGGTAAGACTGTAAGAGCAAATATGGGTGAGGAAATAAACAAAGCAGCACATGAAGAAGGGGGAGGAGGAAAGGAGGAAGGGGGAGGGGGAAGGAACAGGAGCAGGGGGAGGAGGAAAGGAGGAGGGGGCGGAGGAACATGAGCAGGGGAAGGTGAAAAGAGCAACATGGGAAGAGGAAATGAGGAAGATAAGGACAGGGGAGGAGGAAGAGGAGCACATGGAGAGGAAAGGAGGAAGAGGAGGGGAAGAAGGAAGAGGAGCAGAGGGAGGAGAAAAAGGACCTGCTTGTGTCGGGGGAAGACGAGGGAGCGAGGCACTTTTTTTTTAAAATCCCACAAAATCAAGCCCAAAAAGGCCCAATTGGCGCCCAGGCGGGCTGCCCAGTCACCCATCTGGGCTCGGCGCCCAGCGCCTAGAGGGTGGAGGGCCGCCTAGGCTGGCACCCATATCATTGAGGCTGGAAGTGGAAGGTCATGGAATTTGTTCTTTGACTAGTGTTGTTCGTCTCCCTGATTTACTGCTCTGTCTTGGCCAATTAGCTATTTCTGCCTTCTGTGAGAAACACCATCAAGTGACAAGTGGGTTTAGGCTGGGTCAGAGGGTTAATTATTTGAAATATATTACTTTCATGGGCTTGGACTATGAATCCCCATACTCTATGCTTGAAGTCATGTACATATCCTTCAACCTATTCAAGTGAGTGTTATGGATTACCAGTTAATACAATTGAAGTCAACATTCTTTCTTATGTGGTATTGAAATCTGTCTAATATTTTGTGTGGGCCTCCATGATGGTGGATATTATCTGTCTTCGGTTTCGTTGCTTGTAGACATTCTTGCCTTGCGGATTCTCTTTCCATCCATTAAAATATTTAATCCAGATCTTGAGTATTTGCTATTCTAGTTGAGTACATGTTGCAACTCATGTCATTATTTGTTGTTATCAAGCTCAGATCAGGGACTTCTCCTTGTTTATGTTGACTTGGTGGTTCACAGGAGGTTGCTTCTCCTGTGTTCATAGGTCCCTCATTTTGAAGTCCTATGCAAAGAAGACCTATGGTCATTGCCATTGAGAGAGAGCGAGAGTAGCGTCCTTAAGGAGGAGAGAAGGGACATCCAGAGGCATAGGCAGAGGTAAATGAAATCATGGTTGTTTTGTGATACATCAAGATTCAGTGTAGAGGAGATGCGGGCATTGTCACCATTTCCAATGTGGTCGGCAATCACCTGCATCTCTTCCAATTGTTTGTTTCCACTTTCTATGGTCGTAGGTACGAGGGAGCTGAGTTGGCAGTTGTTGACAACATCAGATGAAGGGGTGAGTCAACTCCACTGGCCACTTTATCCACTACCCCTGAGTGCCATCTACACCCTCTTCATTGTTGCTTTTAGCTCCATCGTCATCTAACCCAGTAGTAAAGTGACATCCTAGCTTTGATTGCCTGTCAGTCTAGGGATGACAAATGGGCGGGTATGGGTGACCCATTCCCTTACCCACTGTACCCATCTGCTTTTTTGCCTGACCCATACCCACCCCATTACTAACACGGCTAGAACAACATGAACCCACCCCCAGCCCATTAGGTAATGGGGACCCAAAATAACCCGCTTTATTCAAAACTCGTCATATTGATCAAATAATGCCAAATAATACAAATTCTTGTGACAAACTTATCCTACCTGCTGCATACATCCGATTGCCAAGATACATACGTCAATTCAGAGTACGTATTCTAACATTCCACATTATTTGATCACATAACTTCTACGTGTAATTTATGTTAAAGAGTATATATTAGCATATTTAGTTAATAGGTTAATTAGTTAGTGGGCTTTTCTATTATAGCCCATTTAGATTACTTGCGTCTTAAGTCTTAGGGCGTCTCCCCTCTCCTATATAAAGGAGAGGGCGTCTAGTCTTGTATTCATCTCATTGCGTTCAATCCAATCTTATTCTTCACATGGCATCAGAGCGGTGAACAAAAACGGCGACGTGAACACTAACTCCGGCGTGAACAGTAACTCCGGCGGTGAACAGTGCGCTGTGTGAATAGTAACTCTGGCATGAACAATACGACGGAGGGAACAATAATTCCTGTGCGAACAGAGCGCGTTCGCTCCTGAGGGAAACCTAGCCGTCGCCCCTCCTCCCTTTCCTTTTCGGCGCGCACGCAGCCCTAGCCGCCGCTCGTCTTTTCCAGAGAGCAACCGAGGGGAAGAACCCCCGCCTGCGGGCGGCCGCTGTTGCCATTACTTAGGCCGGCTGCCCGCTAGGCATCTCCCGGCCTCCATGGCTTATCTTTCTCTTTCTCAAACGATCTAGTTTTCTTTCCGTGCTCCGGTACCATCACCTTCCCGATGCCATCATCACCTCCTCCATCCACGGCCAGCAGTAGTGCATCCGCCAAAGGAGTGCTGCTCCGAGCCGTCAAGGACAACAACGCCGTCGCCACCTATCGCAGCCATAACCGTCGGCCTCCAAGCAGCCATCTCCGCGCCTATCAACGCCTATCAACGCCACTATCACCATCTAGCAGCAGCATCATAAGCACCGTCAACCGCAGAAGCAATAGCCAACATCGCCATCAAGCAACAATCAGCCGCCGCCAACTTGCTACCCGTCGTCCAGAGAGATCTCAGTACTACCGACATCAACTCGGTAGTACCGAGTTTTGTACAGGCCATCTCCTGACGTCCTCAACATCAACCTTCATCGTCGCTCGTGAAGAGGCTCCGCCCTTGGCTCCGCATGCATCCTCTTAGCATGCAATATCTCCGGAGCCGTGCAGGAGACCCTTTGTCATCTCCTCTGTTACGACCAAGTGCTACATCAACTGAGTGACATAATCCGACCATTTTTTTTGCTACATCCTGCAAGCTGCTGTTCTTCATCACCTTCCCAGCTATCTTCATCACTCCACCATCACCTCCCATCTATGTCTACTCCCAGTTATTAATTCCCCCATATTCATTATGCCTATTCGGGTCCTTAATTAGTCATATCTTTGCTAACCAGATCCAAGTTTTAGCCTAATCGGATTTTTCGCGGGGCTCCGCCCCCGCATCCCCGGATTTGTTGCCCTAACGGGCCAAACAAATCCCCTTTTCGGGCCGGGACTAGATCCATTTAATTTTTCTATCTGGATCTTACATTGACCCATTTAGCATATTCTCTCCGGTTATCAACTTCATTCTCCACATATTAGACATCTTCATATCACAAATTCCTCTCAAATCCACCAATTCCTTTCCCACCCACCCATATCATGTGTGTATCCCTTTCCACAGTGCGGAGGGGTCATATATCCACTTCTCCACACCAAGCACTCACTCTTGTAGTATTTGGTGTGTGGGAGGGATAGAGAGGAGAGGAAGAGATGAGAAGAGAGAGAGAGTGAGAGAGAATATGTATGAGAGAGTATGAGAAAGTATGAGAAAAGATGATATATGTATTCAAGCTATATATGTTCCAGGCTATTATCTATCTTCATGGAGCTTCGCACTGTTCAACACATCCATTCTCTACTTCCAGACACCATTGAAGGATCTTCATTCAGCATCAACACCGAGCTATCCGCGTTCGTACCACGTTATGTACGTCAGGTGTTGATGGTGTACGTCAGGTGTTGATGGTGTACTTCAACTGCATTCACATGAGACAGATGGGTGCTTCTTCAGATTTTGAGAAGCTCAACAAGCCTGCTAATCTACTTCTGCAAGGTTGATTTATCCAGTTTATCTTCATCGAGCTGCTTCATCACGTCTTCTCCGAGCCGCATCTGCGATTTTGACATCACCTGTTGCTGATCTACTTGGGACTTTCCTTGATGATATCTCCTTTCCTGTCAAGCCCCCAAGGTTCATGCGACAAAGTTATGGTACCTGCATCGTATCACCAGCACATCGTCCGTTCGTGTTCGTGCCACGTTATGCACGTCTTCTTAGACAATACGAAGATTCCGCTACTGCTATATCGACATTGGGCATCTGCGTTCGTGCCGCGTTAAGTACATACTCCAATGAAGATGACGTAGTGATGGTGTTGAGGATCGTCTGCTCCAAGTGGCGAATTACTGCTGTAGTATCAGGTTCCATTCTTCAAATGCTCTTCATTCCAGATGCACTCCAAAAGACCTTCATCAGAGCTCGAGGATCTCCACCCTGCAGAATACAATTTCAAGAAGGGAGGCATCATCATCATATGATTCAGGGGAAAATTTGTTTAAGGGGGAGTATCCATCTTTTGTATGGGGAGTGATATTTATCTTTTCTATCTTTCATTTATCATTTCTTTTATCGAGTCTTGTAACTCCAAGCTTGGACATGTGTTTCACCCATGATCCAGCTTGAGGGGGAGTGTTAAAGAATATATTTTAGCCTATTTAGTTAATAGGTTAATTAGTTAGTGGGCTTTTCTATTATAGCCCATTTAGATTACTTGCGTCTTAAGTCTTAGGGCGTATCCCCTCTCCTATATAAAGGAGAGGGCGTCTAGTCTTGTATTCATCCCATTGTGTTCAATCCAATCTTATTCTTCACAATTTACGTAACACATCACATAATGTAAAGAATGACATCATGTATGTACTTGATTATTTACTAAATATTTTCTACTTCACAAAATAACAAAGAAAATTGTCATCAATAACAAAGTTCTGTACTTTAGACTTGCCAGCATTTCATCAAACACGTCACGTACATCTCTTACTGAACTTTTTCCAGACTTGCGTTCATTTAATCAACGCCTAAATTACATTCCAATGTAACAACTCAACAAGAAATTCAGGGAGTTTCTTCTGTATCATCTTAATATTCAATCGAGAAAACAAATGTTGAGGAAAAGAGGCTGTAGTGATGGCCAACCCCAACGCTATCTTCATTGGTAACAAGATCAACATCGTGCATGTATCAGCAGAAAATTCTATGACCTGTCGGCGTCAATTGTCACCAGATTTACTTTGTCTCTGCTCCGACATCCCACCACCCTAAACTCTTCTTATAGATAAGCGCACAAGGGCTGTTCAGACCTGCTCTCGCTGCTTCCACTTTCGGCAGCGTACAAGTCGAGCTCCTGCTGGAGAGGCGGCACGAGAGATTGAGCGCTATCTAGTTCAGAGAGCTCCAGAACATTTTCAGGCTTGAGTGTCTCACTGTATTTGAGGGAGAGCAGCAGGCCAATAGCTAGACTCAGGAAGCTGGCATTCCAGAAAGGGGAGGTCGATGATCTTCCCACCAAAGAAGCAAGGTATGAGTCGGCGGATGGATGCCAAGGTAGGATTGCTCAAGTGAGCTGACAGAACACTAGGAAGAGTTGGGAGACCAACAACAGTCAAATAGGAAGAGTCAACAAATTGTCTCATCTGCAAACAATGCAGAAGACGATGAGAGTTTGGATCCAAAGATCAGATTGGAGTCAGACTCGCCAAAGACAAGAAGCATCGTGTGTGACGACGGTCAGGGGCGATTTCCGATCTCCAACAACGACGATTCATTGCACATAGCTGACGGCAATACTAGTAGCACCTCCATCATGGCATCTCATCGTGGTATACGGAGTCCGGCGAGCAGAAGAAGCCTCCATCACGCCATCTTGTCGAGGTTCCCGGAATCCGGCGAGTAGCAGCCTCCAACATGGAGGTTTGCGGAATCGAGAAAGCTGCAGGTCACGACCGAGGAGATGAGGGAGGAACGGGGCTTGAGGAGAAGAGGCAGAAGAGCATCAACTGTGATTCTCGGCGGAAGTGGGAGGGAGGTGGTCGGGGGTAGATCTGCATGAAAGTAGGTCTCAATGGGTATGGACGGGTTTCAATAGGTCCCCAGCTGGAAAATGTGTCTGTAATCTTGTCCCCATCTCATACCCAACTATCACTTAAGACCCATTTGACCCACTATAATTGGGTTCGGATCATATTGGGTCTGATGGATATTGGGTTAATGGGGACTTTTGCCATCCCTACCAGTCACACTCAAATTGATCTCATGACCTAGTTTGCCATATTGTTGTTGCCTCTTTTCCAGTTATTGTTGACCCTTTTCAAACTGTCATTGTGAAGCCATCAAATAGAGAGAGACATTTCATCAAAGAGGGAGATTTTTATTCTTCTCAATCAACTCTATTTCTCCACCTACACGGTGTACATAGATTATATATTTCATGAGTACACCTTTATATCCATACATTTTATGATAATGCACCGGAGGGATGGATGGAGGGGGTGGAGAAAAGGAGCTACAATAAACTCGAGTGTATCTGATCAATTTCATTTTCTGCAAAACTGGCTTCTTCTCTGTCCGCTTGGACCCCTTCCACCCACCCAGTGCTCAATCACTGCCCTTTTGGCAACATCCCTTCCACTGCCTACTGGATGATCTAGGCTGCCCATGGCCACAAAGTTGCTGTTGGAGGTGTCAGCATCCTAGACATCATGGAGAACGTTGGAGGCAGAGCATATTATACAACAGCATATGACGATTATATGCATGCAACTAGAAACAAGTTCTTTATCCCGATGTATAAGATACTAGTTTGTAGGCAACAGCTTCCATTCTTCATAGGCGACATTCGCTGCCGGAATTAAAATTTTGAGAGCCTACTTTTCTCTTTCCTATGGATCCATAGCCAGAACCAGTTAGTTACCTATGTGGAGATTGTGGTGCTAAGAATACACTGAAGCCTGGAGATGTGATCCAGTGCAGGGAGTGTGGCTATCACATCTTATACAAGAGTACTCACAGAAATGTTCTGTATGAAGTAAGTTGTTGAAACTGGGTGGACAAGCTGAGCACAATGATAGGCAGAGCATGAGTGATTAAACTATGAGACCCGCAACACCCTACTCTATTGTGTAGGCAGAAGTTGCCATATACATGCTTCCATTAGTAGTGCAAGAAGTTTTATGCATGCAGTCTTTAGTTGTATCGATGGGTTTAATATATCTAGTGTGCAACGTTCTTGGAAACCATACACTGTGTTTACTTCGTTATGCTACTGTATTGAAAAAAAGATACTAGTTTGTATAGGATATGAATATGATAAACACACATGCATGTAGTCGGTGATTGGTAGAGAAAAAAAGGTTCATACCACTTTTGTAGTACCACAAGCACAACTTCTTGGAAAGCAATATTTTATCGCTTAGAAGTTGCAACTTCTTCGTTAACTGTCATGACCGTGAAATTGTGCATGCTGGCCTTGAGACTCGAACGCTACCTTCAGCTGCAGTGGTAGAACAACTTAGCTCTTTCTAAATTAACTGTGAGTGATGTCTGCATCGTGTTCACAAGGATGGTAATGCAGGCAGTCATTCAAGGTGCTGACAACCCAGTACTGGACAATGGAAGGAAATAGCTTGCAATTTGATATTGCTTGGTGATTTAGTTGAGCAAGCAGACGGCAAAACCTTTTTTCTCTCATCCTTCAGTTACATGTTATTGTGGGCGAGCATGTGTTTGATTTTGGTGCCGAACTTGTTGCGTTGGCACAGCAGCATACTCCAATATTTGTGGCAGAAAGGCCATCAACCTCTACTTTCTATGGCAAGGCAGAGGACAGAATCGATGGAAATGAAATTCGGATTTTTTTCTTCAGCCAAATTATTTTAAATGAATATTTGGTAGACCTTAAACCAAAAAAATAGGTGAATGAACTATATATTTGATTATGAAGTTAATTGTTACAGAGCTACTGTGTTTCTTTTTGGTGTTGTAGTTTTCCATTTTCACCTTAGCAGCTGCTGCTACTTGTTTATAACTGACTTCTTTTCGGCAAATTAATGAAGATAGGACAGAGGCCCATGGGGTTGGGGAATTCGTTCGGAGGCCTGGTACGAGGACTTCTTTGAAGTTCAATGAAGGGGATATTGATGACAAGTGGATTTGCCTAGTTTGCATCAGTATTGGACTACTGCCTAAAAGGAAGCCTAAGAGTAGTTTTGGTCATCATCCTCATTAGCGGCTCCTTAACTTGATCATCAACATTTGAAGAATTCAATTATGGCTAGAATCAGTTGCTTGATGTGAGGGTGAGTTACCTCTATTTCTTGAAGGGTGATTCAATCATGGAAAGTACGGCATTACACTTTCTCTTGGATTTTTTTCCTGCTCGAGGGTATGTCCTCCAGGTGGCTGGAGGCCTAGGAAGCACGGATACTCCAAAATAGGTGCCGTACCCGTATCCGATACGTATCGGATACCAATACTCCATGGATACACCTAAATACGTATCGGATACCTTTCCAGCCGTATTCCCTTTTTTTGCTGCTTTTTTTTGCCTGGATACGGCATGGATACGTCCTGGATACGTTTTGGATACGGCCCCGCCCATTCAAGCCTTTTTTTTTTTCGTTTTTAAGACCTTTTAACGGATTGACCTGCGTTTTTACTGCTTCTCTGTGCAAATCAGTAAAACGGTTCCTTTGGTTTGTGCGATACATTTTGAAACTTGATTTTGCTTCAGTCCACGTCATATTTCTATTGTTGTGCGGCTTGTGCCTCCTATTCTCCAATGGGCTATTGGTTGTTAACGTACAACCATTGTGCCTCATCTTCTCCAAAAGGATTCTATTTTCTATTGGTGGTTACAACCTCTAGCCTTTGAATTTCTACCTTAACTCTTTTTCGGAATTCTATTTTGGCATTGTCTTTGTTCATCCCTTTTGAACGCAAGCCTCTTTAGCTTTCTCTAATTTTTCTGTTTAGTAATTCTGATTTTCTCACCATGTCTTGCTGTTAATATACCTACTTGTCTTTAATTGCCTCTGCTGTTTCATATTTCAGTTCATTTTTTTAAATTTTGGAATTTGGATATAATTCTTGTATACATAAATATTTAATTACTTCTTATAGACGAAAGAAGATGGTTTGGTGTCACAGATGACATGACACACTTTACAACACAAAATTAAACGATACATGAAATGTGAATGGTTTAGAATATGATTTTGTGACGTCTTTTTGTAACTTCTATCTGACATTAATATGAATGAAATACCCCTTTTTATATCATGGTTCGGTACTATGGAATTGGTTTCCATTTTCTTTATTACTGCCTTCATCTATTTTTAAAATAAATATACTATTTATTTTTTGAAAATATTTAAATAAATATTAAAAAATTTGCCGTATCCATGCCGTACCCGTATCCTATATTTTCAAAAATTTCCGTATGCCCGTACCCATACCCGTACCCGTATCCGAAACGTATCCGTATCCGTGCTTCCTAGGTCATGAGTTATAGGGGCGACTGGGTAGGGATTCAAGAGGATATTCAATGGACGCCATATACGCCTATATTAGGTAGTTAGTAGATGCTGCTCCAGCTGCATATGGGGGACACAATTTTCTAGTTCCCTCTCATTGCACTTTGTTTCTCCATTGGTGAGAGGAGACTTCAATGGCCTTGAAGCGAGACACAACGAGAAGGGAGGCGTGTCTGGAGTATCACTACATAGGTGGTCATGGGATACACTTCAAGAGAAGCTGCAACATTGAAGTTAGATGAGATGCGCTCTTTTGTGGGTATTGCCACTTTTCGACAATCTTTACTTGTTTCTGATCACCATCTATCCAGATAACTGCCAATCTACTTGTCACTTGAAAGTTACACATGGTTTCTTTAGCATTTGGAAATCCTTTGCTAGCTGCAGATTCAACTTCATTTCCCTGAGTTTACTATAAAACAAATAGTATATGAATGTAAGAGATTTAAAATAGTCTTTTTAGACAATAGTTGCAGTCCAGTTGCAGTTTTCTTAAACTTGTTGTCTTTTTTCCTACAAATAGTATCTGATGATGAATATGATTGGTGTGAAGTTGGAAATGGACGATGCTACATACTAGTTATATTATATCCTTCAAAAAAAAAAACTTATATTCTGACTCGTAGCGTGCCCTATCCTGTCCTGCAGTCCAAATGTAGTATCCTCTAACTTGTTATTTTTTTTGTTTAAACATTATCTGACAAATAATGCAATTGTTATGAAGTTGGAAGTGGACAATGCTACATACGTTATATTCTGATGTGTACAATGCTGCCGTATGATCCTAACATATAGTCTCAACAATTACTGTATCAATGTGTTTGTGCTTCCTAGGGCTGCAACAGGGAAAGGTGTTCACTAGATGAATGTGGAAAAAATGAGAATGTAAGATGTAAGTAGGAAGACATAGGAAAGATTGCACTAGAAATGATCATATAAGAAGTGATATGCAAATATTGAGCATAAACTGCAAGAAGGCCACCTTAGATGGGTTGGATATGTGTGACCTAACCGGCAGATGCACCATTCTGAACTCTTGGAGTGATGTTTATTTAGTGTCACAGGGTGATGTTTATTTAGTCTCACAGAGTGATCTTTATTTAGTCTCACAAAGTTAAACGAGAAGAGATAAACCTAATTTAACTTGAGGGAGCTAATAAGGACAGAGATAAACTTGTTAGATCTTAATGAAAATAGGGCCCAAATCAGAGCTAAACAGAAAATAGAGCCATGTAGTCAACCACAACGTAGTAAAGATTGGCGCTTAGATGATGATTAAGATCATGACGACATGCATATTTGTCTTGATACTCCCTTCACTTTTATGTTTCAGCTATATACCTATAGGCCTGCCTCTTGAGATAAATTTGTTTCAGTTATTTTCTATAAATGCTTAAGACTTAATGAAACTCAAAACCATTACGTCCTTCTAGTAAATGTAAGTTTTTTTTTGTCTTTTTATAAGTTTATAAGTTTTAACAAAAAATGTATTTTTAATATCATGTAAGTGGATATAGAAGACCCAGAAAATGAAAGTCAACTTGCTTACAAATTAAACTAAAATATGACACAAAACTAAGCAAAATAGGAAGTAGGAAGTCATGTAGCCAATTCCAACATAGTAGAGACTGATGCTTGGCTTTTTGTTTCTTGTTGTAATATAAGCAACAGCATATGTTGTATGCATCGCTGTTTCGTCAGACCATCCACCTTTACATACATGTTAAGAGTACACAAAGAAGACTTAGAACTGATTTCACCATTTGTGGGAGCGGATCTTTGCAAGGTTTTCAAGAAAATATTGAGGTGGTCAAGAAACAAAACTTCACCAAATTTGTTAATAAAAGATCAGTAAAAAAAATTGGAACTTTTGTAAGTAAAATAAGCTTGTTTTACATCACAGTGGCATCCTTTTCACTGGGTTTTGGCATGCATGCCTGATAAACCACCTTGCTTGTTGCCCATTGGCATTTAGTGCGCATCCCATATATAGCTTAAAAGAAAATAAAACAATTGAATTTGCCACCTACGACGCAAGAAACCCTTTTTCCACAAGGGCATCACAAGCACTATATAAAATTGTTGTTAAGTTGTGCTTGTCATTGGTTTTCAACAACATAGGTGGAATATTGACTCATCTTGTCCGGCTGACTTCAGTGAGATATTGGTCTTTGTTGGGTAAACAGAGAAAAGTCCACAAGTTAAAGAAGATTCAACATTGTCCACCTCTGAAGGCGATGACTTTGGCAAGACGCCCATGATAGGAAAAATGTGTATGAAATAAGACAATGATGCTCAGAGAAAGTATTAGCACAATAATGGATATAGTACTTTTTGTGAGGTGAAGTGAATAGCAAAGAACAACAGGAAAAAGAAGGGTACTAATCTTGAGAAAGTAGATAATTGCACTTTCTACACTTGAGAATATACTGCACTAGCCCTTCCACACAGGGCCATGCATACACAAATGGGATATGGTCAAAGGACGAGGTGGTGTCACTTTTGCTTAGTATGCAGGCCACGACACAGCACAACGGCAAGCCCATACTTCCGTAAATGACACCAGGTGTTTAGCCTATCCTGAAAATATTTTCAGCTTCGCAGCAACAGCTTTGTTAGTGCTTCATGTCTCCACAACCAAGCAGTAGCACATTACCTTTGACCAGTTTTATGGCAGTGCAAAATGCCTGCCATCTCATTATTTGCTATGCTTTTATAAGCCTTTCGTAAAGATGTTTGCCTCCAGTTGGGTGTGGCTCTTGCTGAGGGGCAAGATAACTCAACAGCCAAGTCGATTTCACCAATGATTAGTTTGAGTACCAGGCCATTACCCCCTTACCTAGGGGTGAGCAAATAATGGTCCAGACCGCAAAACCGGACCGGATTGCTCAATTCGGTCCGGTCCGGTCCGGTCCGGTCCGGTCCATTTTGTGTTCGGTTCGGGAATTTCAATGAGTTCGGTCTTCGGTCCAAAACCGGTCCGGTCCGGTCCGGACCGCAGATTGACTTTTATATAAAATTTATGTATATTTGAAGGTGTATTCTATAATAATTATAAATAAAGTACATATATAATCATTACTAGTATAAATGTTTGATACTAAAGTTATATAATTGTTAGAAGTGACTAAGATTATCAACTTTGTATAATTAAATAAGTTGTAAAACATGTAAAAAAGGCTGATTACGGTCCAAACGGTCCGGTCCGGTCCTAGCACAAAACGGTCCGGTCCGGTCCTACCTCGAAACGGTCCGGTCTGCGGTCCATATATTTGTTCAAATTCGGTCCGTGGTCCGGTCCGGTTCTGGACCGATGCTCAGCCCTACCCTTACCTATATCTTGAGAATCAGGCACTTTGCAAAATTGTCAATCAGTGAGCAACCATTTCATGATCAGAGACCTGGCCATTATATCATTTACCTCCATTGCCAATTGTGAAATTGGTCAGATGGAGATAGTGTCTCAAGCTTCTAACTACTCAAAACCTCATTAGGGCACTTATGTAAGATATTGAATGAATTAACATAGTAGGTCGTGATCTTTGTTGATCACCATAAAGTCAAACCAGCATCCACCATCATATTCCACAGCACAAACACTACATCAATGTTGGCAAAAGCGGATTCGACGCCATGTTATTATAATTGACTCAAAAGCGGATAGGCACATCGAACATTAAAATACATAAATACACAATTGAACCCACAAAAATAGGTCAAGGCGGCATTATAGGCAAGGTGGCAGCGCCTAGGCACATCCCTTGGGCGCCTTGCCACCTATACGCGCTTAGGCTTATGCCTTAACAACTATGCAATATACTCGAGTAATTTTGTATCATCTAATCATTATTTTAAAAATCCAAACCGTCAATCTTCTTAGATATCATATGAATGACTTGCATAAAAGTTTGAGCTCATTTGAAAATTTGTTGGTCATGCATTCAAAGAAAAGATGATGCACTTGAACACTTCATGTGCGTCAATTTTGTTGTTCTTGATTGACTGCCTTACATGCATCCAACAAGCTCAAATTTTGTCTAGATGGGACCTGATAGGCTGAAAGCCAGGCTTGTGGCAAAAGGTTTAACATAAGTTTATGGAGAGGATTATTTGGAAACCTTCTCCTCCGTGGCCAAATGAGATCTATTAGATTGCTCATTTGCTTGGTCGCTCACCCTTTCATCCGCTCGACATCAGGGACGTCTTTCTTCATGGAGACTTTTCCAAGGAGATTTAGATGGAGCAACCATCTGAACTTGTTGCTCAGCGAGAGTCTCGCCTATTTTGTCAGCTTTGTAAATCTATATGGCCTGAAACAGTCATCCTGAGCATGGTGTGGGAAGTTCATCCAGTCCGTCCATCCAAGAAGAAATTGTTGGACCGAAGACCAACCCAAATAATCTGTCTAGTCTGGATTGGACCGAAAATTCTGATGCCAGACTGGACTGGACTGATAACATGTAACACTGCACCGGTGTTGTTCGACATTTAACTAGCAATTTTGTAAATCTGCATCAATATTTTTCTTTCCATGCATGTGCTCATAATTACCTTAAAATAATTTGATTAAATTACTGTCATACTGGAGCGTTGTGCACTGCATGCAAAAGTGAGCGCATCATATTACCTTAAAAATCATAACAGTATTTGTAAATTAATGTTAATATTGCAGAAAATATAAGAAATTATTAGTAAAATTATGTTCATTGAAAGTGTATGTGGAGGGTTGTTTAGTGCAATATAGACAAATGAATATGTAAAGACATTTGAGGATGAAAAAAAGATTCATTGCAATGAGTGTCATTGAGTGGTCAACTGATCACACAACAAACACACATCTGAATTCTTGCTAGAATAGATATGTCATGGTAACATGGCAAACCATATTTGTCATTAATGTCTCAACTCTCAACCGCTGATTGTTCACGCACTAACATATTGTTAAAAAATGATTTTTTTTGAAATCTATATCATTTATGGACAAAGCCTGAAAAGTTTTATATAATTATGTTTCTAAAGAAATTTGTATTGGTAACATGTTTACTCCAACCAGACAATACTGATTTCCTGGACCAGACCCTGAATAAGAAAAAATAGGGGACTGAAAACGGGACCGAATCACTAGGTTCGGTCCAGTCCATCACCCTATTAATTACCATTTTTAACCATCCACTCCAATTACAACGCCAAATTTGCACTGTGATTCTGAGGAATAGTATGCAAGCATTCACCCTCCCAGAAAAATCATAGCGGACATGCCCATTGAAGTCAGTGGTTCCAACCAATAGTATGTCTGGCTACTACCAAATTGACGACTAAGAACGATTTCTGTGGATGAGTAACACACGTCGACCACTATGGTCAACGAAAATTGGTGATGGGAAGACCAAAGATTCAAATTGTGACCTGCAGGCCAAAGGCTAAAGTGGGAAAAAGACAACCCAAAATACCATTAGAGAAATAGGGATAAAATTGTGACCAGAGATTCAAATTTTGACCTGCAGGCCAAAAGCTAAAGTGGGAAAAAGACAACCTAAAATTGGCAGTACCATTGGAGGATTAGAGATAAAATTGAGAAGCCGGTGAGTCATTATGTAAAGGGTTGTCTTCGTGGAGGGAAGAAAAGAAAAGTGAAAAACAATGGGTGTTTTTATTGTGTGTATCCACAATGGAAATCGGTGAAGCGGGGAATGGACATAGTCCATCTGCAGTCAGCATGGGATCGACACCATTGCATGAAAAGTGTACGACAATGTGGTTTGGACTAGATATAATTGATATATCATGAACATGTATCATATCATCTTTGAGACTGTCAAAATATTGAAACCGGCCTTTATTGAATTCAGATCTAGCGTTGATCTATATCTGATCGTGATAGGGGATGGCACACCTAGTGACGAACTTATATATTCAGCAATAGAATGACTTGCTCGAAAAGTCATTTTCCAAGAAAAATTGGGAGAAATTGTTATAGGTTGGTTAATTATTTGGAAAAAGTAAATAAAAAATAAGTCGGCTTTATACATTGAATTTGTATGTATATCCATATATGTGTTTGCGTGTGCTCAAAATATGTGCCCCATCACGCTGCCTATGTGAACACATTAAAAAACATTGCATAACCAGCTCATGTAAGAAACTATTGTTTTGCAAAATGAAGACGTGTGTATACATGTGTGTGCGTGCGAACACTTGGTGTCTATGTCTGTAATCTGGAAGAGACTACGGTTTTGCAAGATGGAGAGAGGTTTAATCCTAGTGTAGGAGAGGGAGTGGAATGCGAATGTTGGGTTAGGTTAGGACACATCATAAGTGGGCCAAACTTGTTAACAAAGCTTTACATGGAATTTTATGTATGAACAATATGTAAATTTATGAAAACCATTGAAAGTCGTGAAAGTCAGAAAAAGTTTGGAAAAGTTATAGGCCTACGTTTAGATCAGGAAAAAAATTCAGATGTCCATTAGATCATGACGATTCATGGCATTTTTTCAAAGAGAGTGCCATTTTTAAAATTAGGCTGTACACTTCTAATTTGAATAAATTTTGAAAGAGTCAACTAGGTTTCTTATTATACAGTTGGATCATGTGAAAAGATGTGGTGGTGATACAAAATGAAAATTAGATACAAAAACCTTTATGTACTTGTGTTTTAATTTTAATTATGTGTTAAGATTAAGTGGTTTGCGTAGATTGCTGTTTCCTATTGATGCCATAACTGCTCTCTTTTGGTCCTGCAGATTCGTTTCCAATAAGTGGTTTGGAGCGCTGGTTTTTGGTGGAATATTATTTGGCCGTCTTGCTTATTGAAAAATAGGGATGTGCATTGCTTCCACTGTGTAGATGAATAGAACTGCTCTTGGTTTTCTGAGCTCAGAAGTGTTGAAGTCATTGATAGATCTTATTCAGATTTCAAAATGTGATTATTTCCATTCTATTTTAATAGGCATTTATATCATATGTAAGTGTAGGCTAATTTCCATAGATGGGTATACCAATTTTGTAATAGCAACGGAACCTTTCATTTTTTTTTTGTACTGATGATGTCACTGAAGTTCAGGGAATCTACTTCGTCTCTTATTTCCTACTATGTCAAGATGTTAGATCACTGATGTCCTGACGGTAACAATAAAACTGAATAGCGGCAACTTGGTGCTCTCTCACATATCCGTTCCCTTAAGATGGCTAACGGCTGGGTAAAAGTTCGGCTTTACAAGTATATTCAGAAATGTTGGCTCCATATAAAATAGAGGTAGACAAGTATCTAACAATGCAACAAAGATTTAGCAGTCTTATTTGCTACTATCAATACATTCCTACCGAAAATATCAATGTCAAAGTGTGGACATGAACATGCAAGGAGTACTAGAACCAGAATAAATCACTAGTCGTTTCATGTAACTTGTGCTCTAGAGATTTCCTGGACGTTATAGACTACAATTTCTTGATAGTCATGAGGAAACCATTGTTATATGGGATATGAAATCATTAAAGATGGAGATCGATATAGTGGATGGAAATATCCGTGCTATAATTTGAATATGAAATAATAACAAATACATTTGTTGTGTATAGATGTAACTAATCCGACTTAGATACCGTCAAATCTCACAATCCATTTATTCTCACCTTTATTAGCACACTTATCCTGTTTTCCTTCCCTCATCTTTTGTCTACATCATCCTATATCATTCACCATCCTTAGTTGTTTTCAACTATATCATTCATCATCTTCAGTTGTTTCAACACTAATTAGAACTATGTATCGCTGTTGTTTACACTTTATAACAAAAACGTGACACCC
This sequence comes from Alisma plantago-aquatica, assembly GCA_963693085.1. NCBI lineage: Eukaryota > Viridiplantae > Streptophyta > Magnoliopsida > Alismatales > Alismataceae > Alisma > Alisma plantago-aquatica. The sequence goes on from OY856409.1 coordinate 554,177,303, forward strand.
TAATTATCCATGCAAATATGTTTAAAGGCAAATCAATCACCCTACTTGATTTTCCTCTCCACACTATCCACAGACTTAGACAACAATTGTTTGTGCTCTATACGAATAGAAGGCAAGTATTATAGTGGACAAACCCCCTAGTCCTTAGTGCCTAGTATAATGAACAAAGGGAGCAAAAATTATGAGTAATTGAAGTAGTGGAGAATGTTAAGAAGGAAAACATGATTCAAAGTGATAAGTTGTGCCAAATTTGTGGCATATCAAGGATAATATCAAAAATGTTGTCATCCCTATATAGTTAATCCAAACTTATTTTTTATAGTCATAGAAGAAGTTTGATTTACATACAACTTTGACAATTCCTTTTGATGCACAAGAAGTGAGGAATGAGTAATTGGCTAGAGCAAAGGGGCATTAACTCTTCATGCAATCGTGATGGCTAAGTCCTTTGATAGAATTCAAAACTCTTTTCTATTCATGATATATTAAAAATTCCAAAACACCCATTTTTTTGGTGTAGGTGCATGTATTAGCCACACTTGTATTGGGTGTAAAAGAGTTCAAGAAACTACAAATATCCCCCTTTTGTTTATACTCATCTATTATGAAGATTGATTTTGATTATTTAAACATATTTTTGAAAACCTTTCACTTCCCTATTTTATAGTGTAGCTATAATTTAGGAAAGGCCAAAGTTCCTAGATGATGATCAATGGCATATCTAGCAATCTTGTCTAACCATTATGTACATCCAATTTATCCAAGTTTTCTTTACACTTCTAATTTACCTATGTATGCATTGTTTTCCAAATTTCAAAAGTTAGTCATTTAAGTTAATGGGTTCCATCGCTGGTGCTAATGGTTCTCAGAGTTTCTTTCCATGGTGTTATGAACATGATATGTTCATGCCCATTTGAATTTTTTTTTGAGGCAAGGTAATGATATATTTAAAAAGCACATACAGCAAGCGAAGACCTGCTAATGTGAAGAACCAACATAGAGTTTGTAGGAGAAAGAAAGCTAAGCTGAAAGTAGACAAGGGGAGGCACCCCTTAAGACAAACCTCTTTTAATATATTAAGTTTTAACAATCTAGAAAATGAGGCTAAAAGTGCAGATCTTGAAAGGGATGGAACGTCACTAAGGTTGCTGCACAAGACTGACACCCGTCTCATCGTTCACCATGGCTTTTAGATCACAAAGGAAAGCTGCTTTCGATTCCGCAGCTTCTGATTCACCTTCATCCGATTGCTCTTGGGAATCACCTGCTATTTTTCCGGCAGTTTGATAAAGATGTGAAGATCGGCATCGATATCATTTAAAATAGTCTTAACCATTTTTTTTGTTATTGAACATCCTATTGTTTCTTTCCTTCCAAAGATTCCAGCAGATGGCTGAGAATAGATCGTTACTTTTGTGTTGCCTGTAAAGCCTAGTTGGAGGAATTTGTATAGGGAAAATAGATTCCTGGAGATCAGGAAGGCATTTTCGCAAGAAGTGTGAAATGATTATTTGAGAGAAAGGGCATTTGAAGAAGATGTGACTGGTCAAATCCTCATTTTGTTCACAGAGGACACATCTAAACGGTCCATGGAAGCCCTTTTTTTGATGATATCTCCTATAAGAAGCTTGTTGTGGAGGAGAAGCCATAAGAATGTTTTATATTTATGTGGCCATTTTTGTTTCCAAAGCTTAGATGATGATGGGGTGATACCTCTGTAAGAAAGAAAATTGTAAGCAATTTTCACCGAGTAATATTTTCCCCATTTCCAGGAGATGTCATTTGAAGTGTTTTCTTCTAAAGAGGTTGAGAGATTGCTGAAATCTTGTTGGCTTGAAACAGAGAGGATACATCTTTTTAAGGAGTTTGATCTTTTGCTGGTGATTAGGGAGAGGGCTTTATCAATTTTTACGTGGATGCGTTGTTTTGGAATAGCCCATGATGTTTTGAGGTTTATAATTGAATTTTTATTATACCAATGGTCTGACCAGAAAGAGATGTTCTTATGAGAGTGAGGAGGAGTAATTAGCAACTGTTGAATAGTGTTGATGTTTTTATTTATGTATTTCCATAGGGGGGAAGCAGATTTCCTTTTGATTTGATGCCAAGGAGGTGCTGAGTGGTATATTTATGCATGATGAGATTTGTCCAGATTTTTTTTTGGGTGAGACAATCTATGATTTTGGTAATCAGACACAGGGAGTGTGTTTCGATGTTTATAATCCCCCATCCACCTTGGTCAATGGGAGCAGTGATTGTTTTCCAATTAATCAGGTGGCAGTGTTTCCCCGAATTATCATATTTTTGGGCATTATTCCAAAGAAATTTTCTCCGAATTTTGTCCAAAATATGTCTGGTCTTAGAGGGCAAGGGAATGCAGCTTAAGAAATGGGTTGTTATAGGAGTGATGGCACTATTAAGTAAGGTTAGTCTGCCCGAGAGATTAAGGAAATTGTTTTCCCATCTAGAGAGCTTTGAGTTTATTTTTGTTACGATGGGATTCCAAATGGCATTTGTGATGTTGTAAGGAGTGATGGGAAGGCCCAGGTACTTGATCGGAAAGTCTTCCGATTTGCATTTTAGAAAATTTTGTAGAGTCTCGAGGGTGGAATGATGAAGTTTAACTCCAAAGATGGAAGATTTTTGAATATTAACTTTAAGGCCTGAGATGTAGGAAAATACGCCTATGATCGTGAAGATGTTTTGAACCGAGGATAAATTAGGAGAGGAAAAAATGATGGTATCATCCGCAAATTGAATTATATTTTCCTTACAGTCCTCAGGAGTAGAAATGATATTGTTTTGAACACCCAGATGGATCATCCTAGAAAGGAGGGTAGTGAGGATGATGAAAAGGTAGGGAGAGAGGGGGTCACCTTGTCTAAGTCCATTTGTATTATGAAAGTAGCCAAAAGGGACACCGTTTATGATTGTTGAGAAGTGATTTGTGGAGATGCAAGCATAAGTCCAGGAGATCCATTTGTCAGGGAAGGCAAAACCTTTAAGAGTTTTAAGCAAGCAATTCCAGTTTACAAAGTCAAAGGCTTTCTCAAAATCCAATTTGATAGCCAGAAGGGGAGTTTTTTTTATGGCATAGATGGATAGTTTCATTGACCATTAAGAAGGCATCTTGGATGCTTCGGTTTTTTAGGAAGGCTGATTGGTTAAGAGGGATGATTTCGTTCACCCATTTGAATTATTGTTGTGATGTTTGATTACATTATCTTATGCAAAGCGGACTTTGATGTAAGCCTATTATCTGACCTAATCCCTCACCATCTTCCCCTTTGCTTAATAGTAGATAACCACCACTTTTGAAAAAACACTAACTGCTCCTCTAATCCCAAACTGAATGATATCCCAGATGATCCAAGAGTTGAAGACCTCATCATATATAATATATTGCGATCTAGTAATTATGTGGCATAGAGTGGTAAACCATCAACTAAGTCTTAACCACCCTCTATCTAACACCTTTTATCTCCTTTCACTATATTTCTTGAGATGTCTATTGCTTCCTTCCCCACACAAAAATACAAGTGAGAATATGGCATGAGGTATTTGTGCATTGACTAGTGAGTATCTTAGCCTTTCATATTTACCCCCAACACAGACACTGGTCTCCCCTATATCCATCTCACACCTCCATAATCACTCAATTACTATGAGATGATATTTATCCTCCATGCGTGCCATCATATAGCAAATATATATTATTACTTACATCAACGCCATTTTGTTCATTCACATGTCATACAGAAACTGAGTTTATCCACATGTGATGTGCATGATTTATATAGTATTTTCCCCTACTCTTGCATGTATTTTTAATCCATTTTCTATCTCAAGTTGTCTCTAATCTTGTTAGTTTTTTTCACTTTGTTGTGATCTTTACTTGTTCCAGGCTGTGATCTCTGGTACAATATTTTCAAGATAAAATTAAGACAATTTAATCCCAATCCAACCTTATTTAGATTCTCCAAGAGATTTCACAACTTCGAAAACATTTTTGAAGATCCTGACGTAAACATGATGTTTGGTTTATCTAACATAGTGTGTCAATAGTAGGCAAAAACATATTCTCACTGACGTGTAGAAATACGTCGTGTTGGCCAACTAACACAATGTCCCCTCATTCTAGAAAATTGCTGATCTCCCTGACTTGTAGAAATATATTGTGTTGGCTAACCAACATGGCATGTCTCCTCTATAAAAAGATTCAGGGATCGCTGCAATGCAATAATATGACATGTTGAGTATATACACACTGTGTCTCCTCAATTCAAAACTATTTAAGTTTTATCGACTTGTAGCAACACGGCGTGTTGGCCAACCAACACGTCGTGCAACCTTCACGCATGGCAATTCGACTACATTTATTGAGAGAAATACAACATGTTAGTTCAAAATCACACGGTGTCATTGACAGTTTCAATTTAATATAAAAAATCATCTCTCATTTTTTCAATTTAATATAAAAAACTGTCCCTCATTTAAGAGTCCAACATCAACATAGAATGATCTTAAAAAGAATGATTGGACTACCCATATCACACGTAGTTTATCCTTGGGAAGTTTATCCTCACTTACACGTGAGTCAAGATAAAACACGTAGTTAGGGCTAGTGGTGGTCTGTGGGGTCAGTCGTCATTCCTAAAACTCTACTAGACCCTTGGGTAGTGGGCCCGGGTGTTACCAATGGTATCAAATCCATATTAATCCCTCCAGTAGGTGGGTTCCACATGGGCATGACACATCGGTCTTAAGCCGTGCGGTCTGGACATGTTGGAAAGGGCTATCCTGGTTGATGGAGCCACTCATGGTCCGATAGCCATGGATGGGAGTTGGATGTACATGTGCCATTCTGGGTTTGCACTAAAACAGGGAGAGATTATGCATCCATATCGTTGAGCCTTGACGATGTCGTCAAGATTCTATGCGGGGGAGATTGTAATGTCCCAAGATTTGAGACCTTAGATAGAATGATCTTAAGAAAAATGATTGGACTATCCATACCACCAAGGTTCACCTCCTTTTCAGGGAGCCCATCTCTAAAAAACTTTGTGGTTAAGCGTGTTCATCCCAGAGTAGTAATAGGATGGGTGACCAATTAGGAAGTTTATCCTGGTTTGCGTGTGAGTGAGGACAAAACGTGTAGTTAAGGCTAGTAATTGTATATGGGGTCAGTTGACATTCATGAAACTCTACTAGAGCCCTAGGTAGTGGGCCTTGGTGTTACACTTAGCATGAGTCATTTAAAGAAAAAGATGAGCCAAGTCGATGAGAAAAAAGGCAATTTTGGAGAGAAGAGCACACTTGCTTGAGAGAGAACCATCTTCTCCTCAATTCTTCTTCATCCATTACAATAGAGATCACTACTATAGAATGGGGATATGCCATCCGTTATTTTAGGAATTCAACACTGATTTTAAATCGACGACCAAGTGGACGATATAAAACTGAATCATTCTTGTCGGTTAAAACATCCGACAAAAAACTTTTCATCATCGGTTCTTTGTTACAGCAGTTATGATGACCTAACTTGCAGTTAATGTTGCTTTGACCTTTCCTCATCAGTTGGTTAATGACAAATAACCAACATCGAATAAGTTGATGTCAATTTTATTAGTGATTAAACAATGAAAAATTTATGTATATCTCGTCGGTTTATTGTAAATAACTAATGTAAAATGTATATGTAGTTAGTTATTTACAAATAACGGATGAGAAATATTTTTTTTATATAGAAGGTAGGAAGACAAGTTCTGAAGAATAACATGCTCTCTACAAGCATCACATCTTAACAACAGGCCACCACACCCGTAAGAAAAAGATAAATTATATAAAGTAGGCACAAACATGCCACATTCTATTATTTTTCACTTTAAGTTGCACATATATCTATGAATCACAACTCAATTGTTTCATTTCTCAATCACACTTCAATTTTATACATATATGTACAAATAAACATCATTCTCTTCCTCACACCTTCACATTCAAATTCACACACACACATGCACTTAACATTCAATTCACACTCACAAATACATATCAACATCAACTGCCATCTCAGATTTTAAGTCACAACATATAATAATTATATAACAAATACATATTAACATTCAATTCACACTCATAAATACATATAAAAATATGACATCAAAGTTTGAACTACCAAAAATATCAATCAATCATCAAATTTTTCTTTCAAGTCCACATTTCTGGTGAAGCAGTCCGCCCACTATTCGCATAGGTCATTCAACAGCTCCAATTGATAGGGGTTTAGTATTCTCAAAAAACTACAAAGAGAAAAGACTTCGAATTAGATTTGATTGTTTGTATTACCTAATGAGACTACTTCATGAATATGATCAAAGACTAATAACTTACATTCTCTATACATTTGATCTGTTCTGCATGAATGACAATTGTCTACTTATATAACATCACGTAATATGTGCATGCCCAACCATTGTCTTGTATAGGGGATTGTAGATTTACAATTATGTTAATAAATGTAATTAAGAAGAATTGATCATATATCATGAAAATTGGAATGGTAAGACTATACATCAACACTCATCCAAGTTACTGATTTCTTTTTCTTATCTACCTTCCCTCTATCGGTACCGAATGCTTTCACACCTCTAAAAGTTAAATTAGCATATATGTTGCATTGTTAAATTGTCATATGATGAAAAATTAACAAATATGTTGGGCACCGAAAAGCTATACTTACACATGAATCAACAATTTTATTGGGTGTCCCTCATTTGGTGTAGTTTTTCACCTGAAAGATTAAAGAAATATGCAATCCAAGTCTCGGGAACAATCACTAACAACTATCAATGTGTAAGGCCACTGAACTTTCTTAATGAGTTGAATAAGATTAATTACCATAATTGAATGCTTAGAACCCTAATCTAACCTTGTGATATGCTTTGAAATCATAAGACAAACTTAAGTTTTAAATTTGGTCCAATTTGGACATTGTTTGAGCAAGTTATGCAATTTTATGTACATTTGGGACTTTTCTGCAATTTACCCAATTGAGGGGTTTTCTTTGTAATTTGTCAGATACATTATGTTCCTTAAATGTTATCTTATCATTCTTGAGTATTTTGAGCCATGGGGCTCCTAGTTAAGCTATGGTTTGAAGGTGTTTTCCTCAAGGGTATTTTAGGGTTTACCCCTTCATGGATGAGCTACCTTTACTAGCTATCAACAAATGAATTATTTGATTGGCTTGGAAATTCGACAAAGTAGAGCTAATCAGGTCTATATGGATGGTGGAGGAGCTGCTTGTGTGTGTGCTTGTATATTCTTAATAGTTTAAGGCCATGGACACTTGGAAAAATACTAGAACTTCAACTTTTTCTTTTTCATTATCTTAAAGTTTTATATACCTATCCCTAAGCATCCAAATGAACCATTTATTATCCACTACTTCCCTCCTTCTACGAACCTCATTCTCCCTCTGTGCTGCTGCAAATTTCCTGTCCAAGGAAGAAGAAAGTGGGGATCTTCTTGGAAAAAGAATCTAGGGTTGCAATTGACTTCCTTTAGGGGTTCATAAAGCTCCTTCCTTGTGATCTTGACATAAAAGTGTAAGTATTACCTTATTTCCTCCATTTATTTCTTTTCTCTTCTTCCTCTTATATTTATCCAGGTCTGAACCTTGCTGTTCCATGGTGAAAGTGGCTCTAGAACTCAAAAATCTATCCTTCTTGCTTCTTCTTCTAGGGCTTTGCTTCTTTGTGGAGAGAAGTACCTACTTGGCCAAGTTTAGATATGAATCTAGGGTTTTCTTGCCTTATTTTCTCAAGATTCTTACTGTTTGGGATTAATGTGATGTTCTAAGCATAAAGAAACCATGATTGTTTAGGGTTACAAATTTTTTATGGTGTTTCCTATTCTGTTCCAGTTCTATATGAACTTGTAACATGTGTACGACCTTTCTAAGGTATAATATGATCTGGGGCAGGTTGATAGCAACAACCTATGGTTCTAAGTACAAAACAATCAATGGTTCAAATTAAGGTTTTCAAGCTATTTCCTTCCCTATCACACAACCGATGGTCATACCATTCAACAACCAATGGTCATACCATTCAACAAGGGTGTAAAATTTTATGGTGTTGCTATCTTGGCAACTGATGTTCGTGATCAAGGGTGTCAAATTTTATGGTGACAACCTATGGTCACCCCCTTAGGTCAGGTTTTGGCTCAATTAGAAGTTTTATTACCATCCACTAAATATTCTAATGATGCTATCAATCCATGATGATATTAGCTTAATATTTGATGGTGTTAAATGGAGTGTATTACTGATCTAACAACCAATCGTGACCTAATAATCACAATTAATGGTGGATCAGGTCATCACCATATATGATGAGTTAAGAATGCAATTGTAGATTTGACTAAACCTTAAACTAATGGTTCCTTGGTTCAATTGATCTAATGGTTAGACCTATACTTCAATTAATAACCTTGAACAATGAACCTGATCTAATCAATAATATTGGATGCTTCAACATCCAATGGATTAGAATGAATCCCATGGTATTATATGTGGGTCCTAGTGATGATAATTTGATGGTTCAATACCATTAATTTGTAGTCTTTCATTTGCCATCATATAGTTATATTTGATAAATTACTATAATAAGTGGATGCGTAACTCCCATTTGATCTAGCTTGTTATACCTAACCTTAATGCAATTATATGATGTTGATTGGTTATAATCATACCTCTTGAATGATTAATGTGACAATGTATTACACTCTTCTTGTGTTGAAACTACAATGCAATACTATTTGAATATCATAGTGCCTTACCATGATAATATCTATGGACACATATATGCTAATGATCTTTTGAGCCTTGTTTAAGACATGGAATGATAATGATAACCTTACTATGAATAATGTGATGGTCTTAATCACCTTTTGGCATGTTTGAAGCCATGATTGAGGTGAAATCCTCTTCATGTTCCAAAATAAGCGTTAAAACCCTGGAACTTGTGATAAGATATTGGTATCTTGTAATAGTATGATGATAAGTGTGGTACATTAATTTGCAATGAATGATAGCATGTAGTAATGTGATTAAGATTTATATCTCAAATATTTTATATCTTTTGAAGTTGTTATACATATACTCTTGTTAGAAAAGAATTAGGGTTTTAATGTCCACTTGTATGATAAAGCCTAATGCATTCAATTGGCAGCAATTAATCAAGTGTATCCTTAATCATGTAGAGCCCTGTGCCGTAGAGCCATCTTCAGTGTCAGAACTTGCTGGATGGTGAAACGAGTATTCCCAAGGGAAGCTCAGAGCGCATACTTTTGAGTATGTGGGGGTGGCAAGTTGAGGATATATCCTTGTCATCCACAAATGCAGGTTATTGAGGATGGCTATGGTCATGCGTCAAACATTTGATGTGATTGAGGACAACTACGGTTGTACTTCAGATTAGAGGGTTTTGTATATCCTGGTTTCTAGTGTCGTAACTTGTACCAAGTACAGACTAGTTGTTATCAGTTGACTATATGTCACTGCTAGTAGTTTGACTAGTATGTCACTGCAGTTTACACGTACTGAACGAGGGGAAGAGATCTTAGGATACCGACACTCCTAGATCTTATACAAAACTGAATAACACTTTGCAATGGTCAGTTGGACTTTGAGTGGTACGACTAAAACTCCCCATGTTATAATAAAAAAATATAATACTAGTCGTGTAGTATAATTTCTAGGGTTTAATACGTATGACATAGGTTGATTAACCCTTGTCTTGTCTTTACACTACATAGTTCTTACATGATGCAAACTTATGAAAATTGAGTAATTCTACTTGATGCTACAACTTATTTTCTTAACTGCTTAGTATGCTTAAACTGTTCAATCTATTCATGTTGCTTATTCAATACCCTAACTGCTCAATGTATTTACTGTTAATTAATATGTTATAATCAATATATGTTGGAGAGAGTTATATATCTCGTTGGGACTGGGTCTCACCCTTGGGTCACCACATTTTTTAGGTGGTTGCGGGCAACGAGGTTGAGGTCACGCTGTGGAATAGAACCAACCCGGTGATCAATAGATTGAGAAGGTTGGTCAGTTATAAATGTTAGTAGTAGAGTCCTAGTGTCGTCCCTGTACTCTCAGGTCCGGGTATGGGATGTGTTTTCTAGATGATATACTCGTATCGACATGAGATTTTGGTAGTATGCTAATGTTTATAAATATATGGTATGTACATGTGAAATATCTTTTGTATGTAGGATGTGACTGAGGTCTTTGGACCCATATGTGAATACTTATTACAGTATATGAGAATGAAATGATGGACCTTTATGTAAATGTTTTAGAGTTTATTTATATTGTTGTAATTGGTATTAATTATTCTGTATTTTTGACTATGTGATTAATTAGTAGTTGATCGTATTTTGTGTTTTGAGTAATCTCATTTAGTGTCAAGAGGTGTCACACAATGTCTATTTCTGAGTGAATAGAAAGCAAATAAAATGAAAATTTCCACAACAAATTGTATTTATAGGTTAGACATATAAACAACAAGCCAAAAATTTATTTAACATTGAAGAGAGCTAAAATCGCGGTCTTGGAAGCACCAAAAAACTGTAACACAGTAGTCACATATTGTTTGACTCCACTCGGATCTCTAAGTACATCACTAATCAATGATGGCATCAGAAATCCCACATTTGCTATTCCGAAGTCACAAGCCGCATAATACAAATAACTAATATGTGTGTGTATATATATGTATATATGTATATATATACATATATATATATATATATATATATATATATATATATATATATATATATATATATATATACCAATACTAAGTTTATATGTAGGAAAAAATTAAATAATTTTTCACATATGACTGGTTATTCACTCATTGTATCCAAAGTTCTACCAATGGTGCGTTTAGTCAATCACACTTAAATAGCTCAGAAACACATGTCAACAATATAACATTGTCCCATTATATACCTACAATCTCCTCCCCAAGACTGATCACAATGGTATTTGTTTGGTCTATAATGTCTAACCATCTTGTCAAAATGTCTTGCAGTTAGGGCCTAAGGAATCGAACAACTCCTGTGGAATAAAATGAGGGGGAAGAGGCTTCAGAATCATAGGGGGCTTCTTAGATGTTGTATGCTGCATGTATGTATTCTAAAATTAGTTTTTGATTATTTTATATAACTTTCAATATACATTTGTAATACCTAAAGGAATATAATAAGTCATTTGAGCCACACAATAAAGTCATCTTATACCTCTCCGACTGTGGTGGCATCTATGTGCTCATATGTGAGAGGTATGTTACTCATTCCTAGAAAGACACATATGACTCTCACATGATAGTCATCAGTGGGAAGGGAATACCATGAACCACATCGACAATAAAAGCCTCAACATCTGCCCTGACGTTTCTTGTTGGAACATCAATGACAAGATGATATTTTCTGGCCACCTACAATTTTATGAAACACACAATTTTATTGACAAACATAAATATTGATTTGAAGGATTATTTTATCACAATATATATGTAAATTGACTTGAATTGTATCTTGCCCCAGCCATGCCATGCGGGTCTAAAGGACTACTCCCAATGCACTCCATGGGTGAGTGATGAACATATTCTATGATTGTTGGAGAAGCTTGTGTCGTTTAAGAAGCTATATATTTCTCCGAGGTTGCATCTACCATTCTCTCCATGTACTCGCAGTCCACTTCCCCTTTCTTGGTTTGTTTGCACTTTTGCTGGGATGAGCCAGAAAAATATTTTATCCCATACTCAGCTCCAACGCCCCTAACACGTCCTTGATGCTCTTCCCTAGAGCAACCATCAATTCGTTGCGTGCGCCCTGAGGGGTGAACTTGCCTTGCCCTCCTTTTCTTGGACGGCCAACTCCAACTAATTATTAACAAAAACTGACTAATCAATACAACTTAACTATCCAATAAAAAAGAACAAGGACATTATTGTGAGACCAAGAAATTTACCATTTTTGAAGCTACCTCCTATGTTGCTTAGACGAGGATTTCTCTAGCTTTATTTTTTCTCACATCTATCCACTCAATATAGCGAGGAAACCATCAGAAGTACTAGAAAACTTGACAGTGGGAGTAGAAGTAGAAGACCCTTTCTCTTGACCTTGCCCTTGCCCTTACCCTTGCTATTTGTCTTTCCCTTACTCCTCCACTTGCTCTTGCTCTCTCTATAGCCCTCTCATCAGGTGTGCATTTCTAATAACCACCTGAACCCAACCAGTGGCTATGTACATTGTTGTCACACCTATCTTTTTTTATCACCGTGAAGGGTCCAGTTAATTCATACAAGTGATATTATTAAGTAACCATAAGAAACCATAAAATATAATATATTCAATACCTTGAACACGTCTATTTTTCTCCGCTGAACAAACTCCTTCCAATCATCTTTATCAATGTAGTTCCATTTAAAAGAAGGATCCCGATCCTTCTTGTCTCCAAAGACACAATCGCTTGTGAGGATTGTCCGTTAGTCTCTATGTCTTCTTGATGGAGCTCCCACTTATGTGGAATTGCGTGCACCACTAAAAATCCTAAAGATGGTAAGTCTTTAAGTTTAGCCTTGTTTATACTAGATAGAAAACTCCACCCACGTATGCTAAGATACGTGGAAGTCTTATCGCAGTATAGTTAAGGGTCGAATCCTCGAGACAACGGTCTTGTTGTTGCCAACAAGATGGAAAACGTTGGAATTTCACCTAATCACTCAATAATTGGTATTTAGATCGAAAGGTTGATTTGGTTGTTTTAAACTAGGTACAAGTAAAGTAAAGAAAGCAAGTAAAACTAATGAGTTAAACTATGATAAAAGATCACTAGGGTGTGATCAGTTTTTCACCGCCACTACACATGGATCAACACATGCAAAACAAAAACATAACCTGCAAAAGAGTCTAGTCAGTTAATATCCTTGTAGACTTAGCTTCCTTTCAGAGAACTAACTACGAGAAGTGCGGGAATGTTGCAACGCCAGCCATTCCTAACCTGCAAAAGAGTCTAGTCAGTTAATATCCTTGTAGACTTAGCTTCCTTTCGGAGAACTAACTACGAGAAGTGCGGGAATGTTGCAACGCCAGCCATTCCCGAACAAATGGTCACATTACTTTGCATCATTCCCCTCACAAAGTGTGTTCCTCGACATACCAAGGTTGCACTTCCATACGTCAACTGATTCCATTTCATAGTATGAAAGTGCAACAGATGATAGTGAGTTTACTCCACTTCTTGAGATACACTTCTAGATACCGAAACAGATGCATGGTGGATACATGCACCAAGAACCAACATACAAACGAGTTTCGAATCTAATAGTGCAAACGTAGACAATTCATACTAAAAGATAAAGGACAACACAAGTTGGAGATCAAGCAACATGCATTCATTAATCGTTTGATGTCGAACTAAAAAGATAAGAACTCTACATTACAAGTTACGGATTACAAGTACATGATATGAAAACATGGGTAGCGGGGCTACTCCCCGCACCCTAGTGAGAGAGACTACTTGCTCATAGCTAGGACAAATAAGGAGGCAAGAAGAGAGAGAGAGCATCATCCCCATGAAGGAGATTGGAAGGTCAACCCCTTGGAGAAAGAGCAACGATCCACCAGTCTTCAAAGGTTGCACGATGATGAGATCTTCCCTTCCCACCTTCTTTGGCGAAGAAGGAGAAAGCAGCTTCAAGATGGAGTATGGGTCTCAGACCGGCAGCCCCAGGGCAGAGGATGGAAGTAGCAAGAGCTCTGGAACGATTGAGGCAGCCTTTGGGCGTCTGAAAAGAACCCCCTTTTGAGGACCCCTTTGGGTCTTATTTATAGGCTTAAGTGGAGCCCGAACGGTCTTGAACCCGTTTGGGCACTGAACCCGTTCGGGCACTCGCCTCCATGCGATCTTCAGGGTCGTTTGGCCTTATACGGTCTCGGGATCATTTAGAGTTCATGCGGTCTTGAGACCGTTTAGCCTTCATGCGTTCTTGAGACCGTTTGGCCTTCATGCGGTCTTGGGACCGTTTGGCCTTCGTGTGGTCTTGGGACCGTTTGGCCTTGAACGGTCTTGAGACCGTTTGGCTTCGTGCGGTCTTGGGACCGTTTGGCGTTAAACGGTCTTGGGACCGTTTGGCCTTGAACGGTCTTGAGACCGTTTGGCTTCCATGCGGTCTTGGGACCGTTTGGCTTCCATGCGGTCTCGGGACCGTTTGGCTTCCATGCGGTCTCGGGACCGTTTAGAGTTCATGCGGTCTTGAGACCGTTTAGCCTTCATGCGGTCTTGAGACTGTTTGGCTTTCATGCGGTCTCGGGACCGTTTGGCTTCCATGCGGTCTTGGGACCGTTTGGCCTTGAACGGTCTTGGGACCGTTTGGGGCTTTTGTAGTTTTTTTGTGTGTTTTTCTGCAAGGATAAAGAAGAGAAAAGTTAATCTATTGATGTGTCAGCAATAAGGTAAAGAGTTAATGATTCTATCTAATTTATCTAGGAAAGAGTATGGAAAATGAGGGAAAACCAATAAAATAACATCACAAAGTGAGAGGTTATCACCCCCCCTAACTTAGAGTCTAGCTTGTCCTCAAGTTAGATAGAGCTAAGGCATGCAGTGGCGAGGCGATTTTATTTAGTTAGGGTTTCCATACTCTTGTTTCAATTCTCAACCTGAGTTCTCCTCAAATCATATCAGATCTTATTGCTTGCCTTGACTCTTTTAGGTTTTTGAGAGATGCATGGGTCTCAAGTTCCTTCTGTATCTCGTAGCTTGCATTGGGACCACTTTTGTGCATATTGTTGACTCTAATCAGCTTTATACCTCTCTGAAGAACCTATCGTAGCTAGAGTGGGTATGAGGGTTGGCTAAAGGCTTAAAGTGTAATTCTCCCTTTTTGTGGGAGGGGGCTTATCTATGCTTTTGGAGACTCACTACCGGACACGACACATCTGCCTTTATGAGGGCAGCTGAATGTACCTGCTGGGTGAGCTCTTTATCAACCTTTTCTTATATTTGGAGACCTTAGGATCCCACTACCGGGCACGACACATCTGCCTTCATGAGGGCAGCTGAATGTACCGGCCGGGTGAGACCTTTATTGGCTCTTCTTATAAGTCCTTATGAATGGCACAACTCTCATGTTTTTATTCAACACTCTGGCTTTTATTTGAAAAACTCACAGGCTTGGGATTTGGGGATTATTTTGGAATTTATTTTGGGCGGCCAAGCCTCTTTTATTTGAAGAGAGAAAAGCTGTTCTTAAAGTTTTTCAATATGCACTTATTGTGTGGTCCGCTTGCAAGACTTCTTAATTCGGAAGTTGCTTGATACCCCTCTCGTCCTTGAGAGCTCGGCTTATTTCTGCCTTGATATTGACCTGTGGAGAGTCAGATATAGAAGTGAAACAAAAGCATGAAAGCCCAAGGTGGAGAGATATTATTAAGTCGCCATTGTATGTCTAAGTGCTATTTACTTTTGAGGACTAACCTGATTCTAAAGATAGCTGAGGGTGACTTTTATTCTAAGGATGATTTTTTTTTCAAGGAAAGGAAGCTAAAGGTGTAACGGAAACTGAGAAGATTTATACAAAAAGTGGGAGAAGATGGAGAAAGAAGGATATAGAGATGATACCTCGCCCTTGTCTAAAGTACCCCCCCTAACTTATCACGCACTCTGTCCTCAGAGTGTCAAAGTGATAGGTAGAGTAGTACGAGGACAAGGGCCACATGATAAGTTAATCCTGAGCTTGCACCTGGTGCTTGAAGGAGTTTGGCTACAAATTGTCCTCACATGGCATGATAGTCTACGTCAGTCATATCCTCTACTGGTTTTTGAAGAACTATGATGGTGTAGATCCAATAGAGGACATGGAAGCCGCAGTCGTTTGATTGTCGAATTTGTTGGGGACACTTGTGGCTGAAGGAAGGGCAGTGAAAATGTTCTTTGTCGTAAGCTTTTGTGTGCTGACTTAGAAAATCAATTAATTTTTCAGCACACTCTTTCGCCACTACCTCCGTGGGTGTTTTTGGCATCATGACATAAATCTTCTGTCGTGGATTGTACTGGCTATCGGAACTGTTATAAATTGTAGTTGTTCCTTCTGGCAGGTTTGTTGCCAGGAGCAGCCAGTGTTCATGATAGATGAAGGGTAGTATGATGAACTTCGGCGTTGTGTGTTGTAGATAGGAGATTAGTGTGTCAGCTACGCCGAAGTGCTTTAGCTTTAAAAGGTCATCCTTCAAATACGGAGACGCCATATATGTTGTAGGGTTATCTTGGCCGAGGAGAAATTGATAAGCGGCCATTAGGCTTACAGAGAGGGATCCTTTAAATTGTAAAGTTTCTCGAAGAGTGTCTGCCATTATGAGAATGTCGCCAGACATGAACACGAATTCATCCTTCTCGGCAGAAAGCCTTGACATGATGAGACGTAATTCGTAGTCGGAGAGGCCTTTGCAAGCATTGAGATCAAAGTCTGGGAAAGATGGTTTGATGGAAGTCAAAGGATCTATGTCACCTTTGCTTTGCTCGGTTGTTAAGGCCGGTTTCTTTGATTTGTCCGACTCCTTCAGAGTTTGTCAGAAGGGTCGCCACTGCAGTCGTTGGATAGCAGAGAAAAGGTAGCGAGGGACATCATCAGGCGCCATCGTCGGGTCCTTGAAGAACCGTCTATCACAGATGAGCTCCATGGCATAACGTCCTCGCAAGGAATGAAAATCTTCAGCAACCAGATCAGAGAATGGGATTCCTTGGTTCAGCGCTTGGATGTGACGTATGGTGCAGAAAGCACAATCCCCGGATTCCTCGGCAGCTTGGACTTGTGGGCTTATTATTTTGAACCAAGGCTGGCTCCAGTCTTGGCGGAGAGATGGTTGTGAAGCCCAGATTAGCTTAAGCAGCCGAAAGGGGATACATCTTGCTTCACCTGCTGCTTCACCTACAAAGTTAATTGTACCGGCGGGTAGCTCAGCGGTGCAGAAGTTATAAACCGTTGCGTCCCGAGCCTCGGTATCGACAAGCATGAATAACCAATGATCTGAAACTTGGAAGGGCACGGTAAGATAACGTGCTCGTCGTGTTAAACTGGCACACAATCATTCGATTGATTTTTCTTGGATGTCCTTGTATAGAAAGCCCATTGATAGGGCAGGTGAGGCATTAAAAATAGGTTGCTACCTTTTGGGACTTCTGTATATTTCTATGCAGTTGGCGAGAAGGACACAGAAGATAGACATTGGCATCGTCGACCGAGGTCGCAGGATGTTGCGGAAGTATTCTCGTGTCATCTTGTGCTTTGTTTTAGTATTGTGGTAGATAATATCTGCCCCTGCCTTTGCATCGTCCACGATAGTATTCAGTATAAAAATATCCTGAGCATCTAATGTGGAGATGGCCGCCATATCTAGGTCATGCATTTTGTGCGGTAGGGGTGGTGGCGGGGAAAGTTCTTGTGGAGGGGGGTTAAGAGATAGTTCTGGAGCTTCCTCATAGCCTTGTATGTCGTCGTCTGAGTCCGAGGCAGAATCAAGCTCTTCATCAGTATCTAAACGCACTCGTTCTAATTCGTCCTCGTCATGAGGTGAAGCTGCTGACGTGTCGAGTGCTGAGAGGGGTGGGACAACTGTTGCGGGAGGGCTGGCACTGGTTCCTATTATACATTGGTGGAACACAGCAAAATCCGTGTCTTTAGCAGCCTCCCCGATGGATCCCATAGCGGAATAGTCAAGAAATTGGTCCCCATACGACATGTTAACATTATCATTGTGTGGGGATTTGGGATCCTTATCACCGTCATGGTGATCCTTCTGTTGTTTGGGTTCTGGTCCATGGCTGGGACCCTCCCCAACATCACCTGGTTTATCAGAATCATCACTTGAGGAGGTACTGTTGTTGGAGTCAGCTGAAGAATCAGAATCTTCATCTTTGTCGTCTTCATCTACAGATGATTTATCAGTAGTTTTCTTATGTGCTTTCTTCTTGCATTGACGATGGATGGATTGAAGCTCGTCGTATGCCACTTGCACGTGCTCGTGTGTTTCGAGCAGTGCGTCGTGGGTTTCTTTTAAATCAGAATTGCGTGCTTCAGCCGAGAGGAGTCGTGTGGTGAGGTCAGTTACTTGAGCTCTTAGTTGATTAAGCTCATTGTTTGATGACTCCTCTTGGTGATTGTGTAGCTGTGTGAGGGTGATGCTGATGTCGTCCAAGCACGTGCTGAAAGCTTGTTGTTGCTTCTTGAGCTCGTGGAGGGTCTCAGGCAGAGGTTGAGTCTGCATTGAGATCCTCTCGACTTGCGTTGCCATCACCTTGTGCTGGCTTTGGACTCCAAGGACTAGCTCGGGCAAGGTTTTGTAGTGGTTGTCGATGTGATCGACTTGCTTAGCCACTAAATCTTGTCATTGCTGGATTTCTTGGAGGATGCTTGGCATGGCGCGGTTATGCTCGTCGATCTTGGCGACCTGCTTTGTTAAACCCCACACACAAGAAAAAATAGAATATAATATGTTAGAAGGGTCGGTGAGGAGGTTTTAGATTGTGTCAAATTGTCGTCCGAATTCCTCACCGACCTTAGTGAAAGGGACCCCAATTAGAGAAGGGTGGGGCGGCTGGGGTCGGGGTGGAATGGTGGTGGTAGTGTCGTGCGGAAAGGACACTGTTGATGGTCCCGTGAACTGCGTGGTGACTGTGGAAGGGGTCACTAGCGGTGTCGGGGCGGCAGTGGATGAGAAGTGTGGTGGTATATCCAGAGAGAAAAGTGAGTCTGGTAATGTTGATGGAAAGTCGGTTGAGGTGAAAGTAGTGAATTCGGGCGTTGTAGCGGAAAATGGGATGCCCGAAGGGAAGAAGGGTGATGTGGAAAAAGGTGGAAGAGTGGTGGATTGTGGAAAAAGGGAGGATGGTGGGGTGGTGGATGGTGTGGTGGTGGATGGTGGGGTGGTGGATGTTGGGATGGTGGATGGTGGAGTGGTAGTATCGAGATCAACATTTAGACTCATTATGAAAGATTCTAGTGATGATGTTGTTATTTGTTCTTCTGGGAGGGTGGTTTCTGTTTCGGGGTGGGGTTTGGATGTTGGTGTCCCAGACAGCTCCTGTTCCTTCAAAAGCCTTCTGGAAGGTCGTTTTGCAGGAATTTTTGTTGGTTTCTCTGCCGGGGTGGTTATGCTAAGCTCCGTTTGTCCCACTGTTGCTTTCTTCTCGGTGATTGTGACCGAAGACATGAGATTTGCAATCTCGTCATCTGAGAATAGGAGCTTGTCTTTGTCATAATCGGCAAGTTCTGGTAGAGGGAGCAGTGTGCGGAAGGATTTTGCTGTAGGGCAGAAGACGTAGTGTAGCTTGCCATCCTTTTCTTTTATGATGAAGGAGTTCTTTAGCGTTTGATCGTTTGTAAGGATGTCACCCTTTATTTTTGTGCATCTGGGTAGAAGTTTATCCATCTTAAGGTACTTGATAATTGATGTGATATGACCACCCATGCATATTTCTTTCCCCAGGGCGTAAGCTGATAATTTTTGAATTATAAGATGTCCAATGTTGACTGGCAACCCATTTAGGATGGACCAGATAACAAAGAGGTCTGATATGATTACATTTCCTCCTTCTGACCTGGGGAAGAGTGCGCCAGCAAGGATTTTGTGAAGTGTGCGCACTAGGCCCGATTGAATGTTTGAGGCTTTGCATGTTCTTGCCTCATAAACTGGTAGCCCCGTTAAGGATTTCCAGAAGTTGTGTTTGTTGAACTTGGGGTTGTCTGTGCCAACAGCCTTGGCTTTCTTCAGTTGCTCTTGGTTATCTATAAAGATTGTATTCAACATATTTTCAGTTATGACCACTTTTTTGTTGAAGAGTCTGGTGGATATTCTACGGTCACCACTGTCTTGTGCTTTATCCAAAGTGTCCACTGCTTCTCTGGTGAAAAAGGTGAAGAATTCTGTTGTAGGCTCAACGTATGAGGGTTCGGTGACAAAGCAAAGTCGAGAGAGATTGGAATTGTCAAGCAAAGTGAGGATTCTATTGTAGATCCCCATCTTGATAAGTACGCTTGGGAAAATGTACTTTGTCGATTTTAGAGTTTGTTTAATGGATGGTAGGGTATGGATGTGAAGATTTTCTGGTGGTGGTGCTGTGGTGGTAATGGGGGGGGGGGGGAAATAGGAACGGTAATGGTGGAAGGGGTGGCAGTGATGGTGGTGATTGGTTGGATGGAGGTTGGTGGAATGAAACCTGCCAGGGTCTGTTCCCTTGCAGTGATAGGGTGAACCTGCTTCCTTGCCCTCTTTTTTGGTTGTGGTGCTGAAGTGGTTGCTTGGGCCTTCCTCTTCCCCATGGACTTGTCTGTAGGGGATTCTGCCTCCGGTGAAGGCTCATATTCCGAGTGTTCGTCAGATGAGATTTCTTTGACCTCCTCTTCAGAAGGCTCTTCGTCTAAGCAGTGGTTAATGCGTTTTATTTCATGCATGACTTTGATTAGGTCCACCTTTGCTGGGACCTTTCCAGTCTTTTCATAGTGGTCAACGATTTGTTGAAGCTTCGCTCGGTCAGCAATTAATTCCTCCTTTGTCCAGAAAGGGTCGTCGGCTATTCCTGTTGGTTGCTTTGCAGGGGAGGCCATTCTGAAATTTTTGTCAAGAAAAACAAAAGTTAGAGGTCTGAAATTGGAATGTAAACAAGTTTATTAGAATAGAACAATATTATTGAGGTTTGGTTGAAGTCAAACGGTTTGAAGACCGTGTGGTTCCAAATGGGTTGAAGACCGTTTGGTTCCAAACGAGTTAAAGACCGTTTGGTTCCAAACGGGTTGAAGACCGTTTGGGGCCAAATGGTCCGTCGTCCAAACGGGTGCAAACTCATTTGGCACTAAACGGTTTGGAGACCGTTTGGGGCCAAACGGTCCGTCGTCCAAACGGGTGCAAACACGTTTGGCACCAAACAATTTGGAGACTGTTTGGGGCCAAACGATCCTTCGTACAAACGGGTGCAAACTCGTTTGGCACCAAACGGTTTGGAGACCGTTTGGGGCCAAACGGTCCGTCGTCCAAATGGGTGCAAACTCGTTTGGCACCAAACGGTTTGGAGACCGTTTGGGGCCAAACGGTCCGTCGTCCAAATGGGTGCAAACTCATTTGGCACCAAACGGTCCGTCGTCCAAATGGGTGCAAACTCATTTGGCACAGACCGTCGGGAAGACGAAGAGCCGGGCCGATTGGCGGAGAGGGACGACGGGAGGGAGGCCGAGGTACACTCGTCGGCGGTGGCGACGGCGACGGCGGCAGCGAGAACGCGAGATTAAAGCTCTACCTGCTAGCAAACTGGTGGGGGCAATGACGGCAGAAGAAGAAAGTCAGGAGGGAAGTGACGATAAGCGAGCAGAGGAATGGAGCCTGCGAGCAGATGACGACACAGATGCAGGCGGAGACGAGAATGGTGGTGGGAGACGGAGGTGGTTAAGGTTGCTCAAAAAACGAAGGTGCACACGGGAAGGATGAGAAGCGGGAGTGGAATAGCGAAAGCGAGAGGACGAGATTCTATAAGAGAGAAAGGAGGGTACGAGGTGTTATTTATAGGATTCGGGGAGGGCGTCCTTACAAATTACCGAACTCCAAACGGGTGCGAGACCGTTTGAACTCCAAACGGGTGTGAGACCATTTGAACTCCAAACGGGTTGCGAGACCGTTTGAGCTCCAAACGAGTTGCGAGACCGTTTGAACTCCAAACGGGTGCGAAGACCGTTTGAACTCCAAACAGGTGCGAGACCATTTGAACTCCAAACGGGTGCGAGACCGTTTGAACTCCAAATGGGTTGCGAGACCGTTTGAACTCCAAATGGGTTGCGAGACCGTTTGAACTCCAAATGGGTTGCGAGACCGTTTGAACTCCAAATGGGTTGCAAGACCGTTTGAACTCCAAACGGGTTGCGAGACCATTTGAAGAGGTTTAGGGTTTTGATGTTTTTGATTTTTATGTTTATTTTGGTTATGTGGATTTTTTTTATATTTTCCAAGGATAAACGAAGAACGATGATACTCAGATCTTGGGCTGCCTCCCAAGTAGCGCCTGGGTTTAATGTCGCTGGCTCGACGAGATTCTGCTCTGGCTATGCTGATATTATAGGATCTTGGATCTCTATAGTTTGTCTTGGAAATTTGTCAGCTGGAGTGTAGTATTTCTTTAATCTATGACCGTTGACGATTCTTTCTCCCCCGTTTTCATCAAGGATAATGACAGCTCCTGTCGGGTAAATATGTTTGATGGTGAAAGGCCCTGACCATTTTGTGCGTAGTTTTTCAGGAAACAATTTTAGTCTGGAATTGAATAGGAGAACCTTATCTCCGATGATTATATCCTTTCTTTTTATGTGGCCATCATGCCACATCTTGGTTTGTTCTTTGTAAATTCTGGCATTTTGGTATGCTGTCATTCGCAGCTCTTCCAATTCTTGTAATTGAAGTTGTCTAGATTCATCGACACTTTTGAGATCAAAGTTCAATTGCTTGATAGCCCACCACGCTTTATGCTCTAATTCGACTGGTAGATGACACGACTTCCCATACACCAATCGAAACGGTGTTGTTCCAATTGGTGTTTTGAAAGCTGTGCGATATGCCCATAGAGCGTCAGGAAGTTTGGTAGACCAGTCTGTGCGGTGTCTATTAACAATTTTTTCCAAAATGGCTTTGAGTTGCCTGTTAGAGACTTCAACCTGTCTACAAGTCTGTGGGTGATAAGGTGTGGAAACTTTATGGTTGACTCCATATTTTCTTAATAGTGCTTCGAAACTCCGCTCCAGAAAATGAGATCCGCCATCAGATAT
Organism: Alisma plantago-aquatica; assembly: GCA_963693085.1. Lineage (NCBI taxonomy): Eukaryota > Viridiplantae > Streptophyta > Magnoliopsida > Alismatales > Alismataceae > Alisma > Alisma plantago-aquatica. The sequence goes on from OY856409.1 coordinate 554,200,198, forward strand.
TATTGTTCTTGGAACGCCAAATCTGGGGAATATTATTTCTTTAAGCATTTTGATGACTGATTTGGAATCACAAGAAGTGGTTGGTAGAGCTTCTACCCATTTCGAAACGTAATCCACAACAACTAGAATGTACGTGAATCCGTAAGATGGGGGGAAAGGACCCATGTAATCTACTCCCCAAACATCAAAGAGTTCGAATTCTTGCCACATACTTAATGGCATCTCATTTCGTTTGGTTATTCCTCCGGAGAGTTGGCATTTGTCACATGATCGCACATATTCATGTGCATCCTTTGCGATGGTTGGCCAGTAAAAACCAGATTGAAGAATTTTAAGAGCAGTTTTCTTAGAGCTCATGTGCCTCCAGTAGGGCCTGAGTGACAGTGCTCTAAAACTGGGGTGATTTCCGTTTTCGGAATGCATCGACGAAAAAGTCCATCAGCGCATAAGAGGAAAAGGTAGGGCTCATCCCAGAAATACTGCTTAGTGTCATGAAGAAATTTCTTTTTGTCATGGTATGATGCAGACGGATGGATGATTCCTGTTGCCAAATAATTCACAATATCAACATACCAAGGAAATCCATTAGTAATCTTCATTAGTTGATCATCCGGTAAAGAGTCCCGAATGGGTATTTTATCGGAGTCTTTAGCTTCAATACGACTGAGGTGATCCACGACGACATTTTCAACCCCACTTTTATCTTTAATCTCTAAATCAAACTCCTGAAGCATTAACACCCATATGATAAGTCGGGGGTTAGCATCTTGTTTTTGGATCAAGTATCATATAGCGGAATGGTCAGTATATACTATGACTTTTGACCCTATTAGGTAAGACCGAAATTTTTCAAAAGCATAGATAACTGCCAGGAACTCCTTTTCGGTGGTAGTATAGTTCTTTTGTGCCTCATCAAGCGTCTTGGAGGCGTAATATATGACATAAGGCTTTTTGTCAATCCTTTGTCTAAGGACTGCCCCTATAGCATAATCGCTAGCGTCACACATAATTTCAAATGGCTGTGACCACTCAGGAGCTCTTAGAATAGGGGCAGAGATAAGGGCATTCTTCAGAGTTGTGAAGCTATTAATGCATTCTTGGTCAAATATAAAATCTGCTTCTTTGGTCAGCAGGTGAGTCATTGGCTTTGCTATCTTTGAAAAATCTTTTATAAATCTTCTGTAGAATCCTGCATGACCAAGGAATGCCCTAACTCCTCTGATGTCTTTAGGTGGAGTTAGCTTTGAGATGACATCAACCTTTTCTTTATCCACTTCAATCCCTTTATCACTTACTCGATGTGTTAGGACCACACCTTCAGTCACCATAAAGTGACATTTTTCCCAATTCAAGATCAGGTTGGTGTCCTCACATCTTTGTAAGACTTTTCCTAGATTGAGTAAACAGTTATCGAAAGAATCTCTGTATACTGAGAAATCATCCATAAACACCTCCATGACGGATTCTGTTAATCCGTAGAAGATAGCAGACATACATCGTTGGAAAGTGGCGGGTGCGTTACATAGCCCGAATGGCATTCTTCTAAAGGCATATGTCCCAAAGGGACATGTGAAGGTGGTTTTATCCTGGTCCTCCGGGTGTATGGGTATTTGGTAAAACCCGGAGTAACCGTCGAGGTAACACAAATATTTTTGATGAGCTAGGCGTTCCAGGACTTCATCAAGGAAAGGTAAAGGTAAAGGGTAGTGGTCTTTCCTTGTGGCTTTGTTCAACTTTCTGTAATCTATACACATTCGCCATCCAGTTACAGTCCTGGTAGGAACTAGTTCATTTTTGTCATTTAGCACTACAGTAGTGCCTCCTTTTTTTGGAACAACCTGAACGGGACTGACCCACTGGGAGTCAGAAATAGGATAGATCATGCCGGCTTTGAGTAATTTAAGGACCTCCAGACGCACTACCTCCTTTAGATTAGGATTCAGTTTTCTTTGATGTTCTCTAGAGGGCTTGAATTCGTCAATCATAGGAAGTCTATGCATACACAAGGCTGGATTTATGCCTGTTAGGTCGGTTATCTTATATCCGATGACCTTTTTATGCCTCTTCAGCTCTTCCAGAAGCCTTCCTTCTTGATCTTCTGTAAGAGTAGAGCTGATGATGACATGGCATAATTTCTCCTCATCTAAAAAGGCATGTTTAAGACCTGAGGGTAAGGTCTTCATTTCGGGGGTCTTGGGTTGCTCAACGGCTTCTAGAATAGTAACGGCTTTAAGTTCTTCAAAAGTGGCCCTTGGCACTTCTTCAGACTTTTCTAGATGTCGGAGGCACTATTGAACTAATTCATTTGCTGAGAATTCAACCTCTGGATTGATTAGAACATTTTCAAGTTCGTCAACTGGCTCGGAGATTTCCAACTGTGACATTTGTTGAATAGCATCAAGGAGGAAAACCTCCTCTTGGATGTTGGGCCCTTTCATACTATTAAGGACTCAAAATTGAATTGCTTCTTTTCCGAGCCTAAGAATGATAGTTACAGCTTCAACATCAATCAACGCTCTAGCAGTAGCGAGGAATGGTCTACCAAAAATGATTGGATACCTCAGGTCTTCTTTAATATCCATGACAACGAAGTCACATGGTACGTAAGCATCCTTTCCTATCCTTACCGGGATATCTTCAATGATCCCCAAAGGTGCAGTTATAGTGGAATCATCTAATTGGATAGTCATTGCTGTAGGCAACAATTCAGTGAAACCCAGACGTTTGCACATTGAGTAAGGCATAATAGATATGCTGGCTCCAAGGTCAGATAATCCCTTTTTTGCAGATGCGTTGCCAATGCAACATTGGATTTCGAAGGAACCCGGGTCCTTCTTCTTTTTGGGCATCTTGTTTAAGATGATGTCCGAAGTGGTCTGAGCAAGCTTAACAGTTTCCTGCTCCTCGGTGATGTACTTTCGTGATAGTAAGGTCTTGAGGTATTTCGCCCAGGCTGGCACCTCGGAAAGAGCATCAAGGAGCGGGATATCAATGTATAGTTTCTTCATTGCCTCTTTGAACTTTTGGAACCTGGTGTCCATCTTTGTTTCTCGTAGTCTTCCTGGGTACGGGATTCTTGGTTTATATTGCAAATCTCAGGTTCTGTGGACACTTTATCTTTGCCCTTTGTGCTTTCTGAGGGCTTCTCCATTCCTTGTTGCGGACTTTCACTTGTCATAAGAACCGCTGTGTCATCATTGTCAAAATTAATCTTGGCAGTCTCATGAAAAATGCGTCCAGATCTGGTGGTGATGGCATTCAACTGCTCATGTCTGTTTTGTCCGTGATTAGGATTCGATCCAGGCTGCCCAGCAAACGTACCTGCTGGGGGCTTTAATTGTGCGGTGATCTGAGCAAGCTGAGCTTCGACTGCTTTCTGCTGAGCCTACTGGTTAGCAAGCATAGTTTGCTGCGATTGTAACATCTGCCTGATCAAGGATATTTCATCTTCCGATTGGGCAGGAGTATTTTTCGAAGGAATCGGTTGTTGTCCTTGCTGCGGTTGCTGCGAAGGCAGCGTTAGCTGAGGTTGCTGGGTGTGTAGCTATGGGTGAAGTGGAGGATGTGTATACTGATAATAAGCATTTTGATTCCTGGGGTAGTTAGCCCTGGGGAAGTTGCTCCTGGGATTCCCTTGATTTTGGTTGAAATTGTTTGGGAATCCAGGTGATAGCCTACTAGCAGATCCTCCTTGCGTTTGATGCTGAGGATTGGCAGTGCCAGTAGGATTTCCATACTGAAACCCTGGATGATTCCTTGGCTGATTAGGGTTGTAGTAGACTTGCCCAGGTATGGAGTGAATAGAGTTAACTTGTTCCGGTAGTTGCTCTTCCGACTGATCAATGGTGGGTTCATATGGTTGTGGTGGTGGATGCAGATCCATCATCACATTATATAGCATACCGCAGGAAAGGGTCGGATGGTCAGAAGCATGACAAGCCTCACAGGATCCCGTGATGACTTTGACTTGTTGGACTAGTGGAGTTTTCTTCTTATCGATCTCTCCGAGAGAAGTCTCGAGAGCTTGCTGTTTATGGACTATGGTCTTCAGGACTTCAGCTATTTCTTTCATTTCTATTGATTCTTCAGCTTTGAAAACTTTGAGGACACCTTTACTGACTGACCGTCCCCAGTTGGACTGGTTTTCAGCTCTGAAAGTAACAATCTTCCATGCGTCCTCGTAATTTTTCCTCATGAAGTTTCCTCCAGAAGAGGAATCTAAGAACTGTTTAATATCATCGCTTACTCCTCGGTAGAAGGTTTCTATCAGTTCATTCTGGGAGATTCCATGATGGGGGCATTTACGCAAAAGTTCTTTAAACCTCTCCCATGCCTCAGCAAGGGTTTCTCCAGGTAGCTGAGAGAAATGATTGATCTGCCCTCTGATTTCATAGGTCAGTGAGGGTGGAAAGAACTTTTCTAAGAACTTTTCCTCAAGAGGAGCCCAGGTGTTTATTATTGGTTCTCTGTCAAGTGAGTTATACCAACTCAAGGCTCTCCCAGATAGGGTGAAGTAGAATAGATGAAGCATTATCGCATCATAAGCGACACCAGCTTGTGGAACTAGGCGGCACAACGCCTTAAACCTTTTCAGATGATCCATGCAATCGTCTCCAGAACCTCCGGAGAAAGAAATGCCTTGCATGATCTGGATCCACTGGGTCCGAATCTCGAAGTTTGGGATATTAATAATCGGAGGTCGGACCGGGTGGTTATCCTCATAGTTCTTTGGGACAACGTAGTCCCTCAGTTGCTTATTCCTTAACTCCAACTGAGCAGCTTGGGTTGCTGCCTCAGTTTCAGCTCTGATGCGGGCCTGTTCTTCCGCACGAATCTCCGCTTGAATCTGGGCACGAGTATCAACTATGAGTTGTGCCCTTTGAGCGGCGATGTCAGCGTTGACGCTCTCCATCACCAAAGCAGCCTGGCGTTGATCTTCAGCCATCTGCCTAGCTCTGGCGATTGAGTCGAATGCGGCGGTGGAAGCTTCTCTCTACCTCAGAGTCAAACTCTGGATCAGGGGAGAATCCGAGGTTATGCACAGGTTGCATACACATTTTCTACCTGAGTAGAGAGAAGAAAACACTTTTTAGATAATGGTAAAGATATAATGAATTCAAGTAGGTATGGATTAATGGTTAAAAGAAAGTGTAAAATCCTAACCAACTAACACGGTACTAAATGAAATTAGAACGTTCCGCTGTCCCCGGCAACGACGCCAATTTTTGATGGAGCTCCCACTTATGTGGAATTGTGTGCACCACTAAAAATCCTAAAGATGGTAAGTCTTTAAGTTTAGCCTTACTTATACTAGATAGAAAACTCCACCCACGTATGCTAAGATACGTGGAAGTCTTATCGCTGTATAGTTAAGGGTCGAATCCTCGAGACAACTGTCTTGTTGTTGCCAACAAGATGGAAAACGTTGGAATTTCACCTAATCACTCAATAGTTGGTATTTAGATCGAAAGGTTGATTTGGTTGTTTTAAACTAGGTACAAGTAAAGTAAAGAAAGCAAGTAAAACTAATGAGTTAAACTATGATAAAAGATCACTAGGGTGTGATCAGTTTTTCACCGCCACTACACATGGATCAACACATGCAAAGCAAAAACATAACCTGCAAAAGAGTCTAGTCAGTTAATATCCTTGTAGACTTAGCTTCCTTTCGGAGAACTAACTACGAGAAGTGCGGGAATGTTGCAACGCCAGCCATTCCCGAACAAATGGTCACATTACTTTTCATCATTCCCCTCGCAAAGTGTGTTCCTAGACATACCAAGGTTGCACTTCCATACGTCAACTGATTCTATTTCATAGTATGAAAGTGCAACGGATGATAGTGAGTTTACTCCACTTCTTGAGATACATTTATAGATACCAAAACAGATGCATGGTGGATACATGCACCAAGAACCAACATACAAATGAGTTTCGAATCTAATAGTACAAACGTAGACAATTCATACTAAAAGATAAAGGATAACACAAGTTGGAGATCAAGCAACATGCATTCATTAATCGTTTGATGTCGAACTGAAAAGATAATAACTCTACATTACAAGTTACATATTACAATTACATGATATGAAAACATGGGTAGCGGGGCTACTCCCCACACCCTAGTGAGAGAGACTACTTGCTCATAGCTAGGACAAAGAAGGAGGCAAGAAGAGAGAGAGAGCATCATCCCCATGAAGGAGATTGGAAGGTCAATCCCTTAGAGAAAGAGCAACGATCCACCAGTCTTCAAAGGTTGCACGATGATGAGATCTTCCCTTCCCACCTTCTTTGGCGAAGAAGGAGAAAGCAACTTCAAGATGGAGTATGGGTCTCAGACCGGCAGCCCCAGGGTGGAGGATGGAAGTAGCAAGAGCTATGGAACGATTGAGGCAGCCTTTGGGCGTCTGAAAAGAACCCCCTTTTGAGGACCCCTTTGGGTCTTATTTATAGGCTTAAGTGGAGCCCGAACGGTCTTGAACCCGTTTGGGCGCTGAACCCGTTCGGGCGCTCGCCTCCATGCGATCTTCAGGGTCGTTTGGCCTTATACGGTCTCAGGATCGTTTAGAGTTCATGCGGTCTTGAGACCGTTTAGCCTTCATGCATTCTTGAGACCGTTTGGCCTTCATGCGGTCTTGGGACCGTTTGGCCTTCGTGCGGTCTTGGGACCGTTTGGCGTTAAACGGTCTTGGGACCGTTTGGCCTTGAACGGTCTTGAGACCGTTTGGCTTCGTGCGGTCTTGGGACCATTTGGTGTTAAACGGTCTTGGGACCGTTTGGCCTTGAACGGTCTTGAGACCGTTTGGCTTCCATGCGGTCTTGGGACCGTTTGGCTTCCATGCGGTCTTGGGACCGTTTGGCTTCCATGCGGTCTCGGGACCGTTTGGCTTCCATGCGGTCTCGGGACCGTTTAGAGTTCATGCAGTCTTGAGACCGTTTAGCCTTCATGCGGTCTTGAGACCGTTTGGCTTCCATGCGGTCTCAGGACCGTTTGGCTTCCATGCGGTCTCGGGACCGTTTGGCTTCCATGCAGTCTCGGGACCGTTTGGCTTCCATGCGGTCTCGGGACCGTTTGGCCTTGAACGGTCTTGGGACCGTTTGGGGCTTTTGTAGTTTTTTTGTGTTTTTCTGCAAGGATAAAGAAGATAAAAGTTAATCTATTGATGTGTCAGCAATAAGGTAAAGAGTTAATGATTCGATCTAATTTATTTAGGAAAGAGTATGGAAAACGAGGGAAAACCAATAAAATAACATCACAAAGTGAGAGGTTATCACCTCTCCTGACGAGTTGCATAAACAACTTATGATGTAACTTTTCATCAAGTTCATGCCAGCCCTAAAATGGTTCAACATTCAATAATTGTTTAGAAATGTTAAAAGAAAGAATAGGAAAAGACTATAAAAATATAACTAACTCCCTTCAAATGAGGTCTTTGTGGACTGTACTCACCTGTCTCCAATCCTCAACAAGGAGAGATACTTTACTTTGACCAATGGCCCCATTGTAGCTTAAAAACTCTCTAGTAAGCAGTGTGCCTACTTCATTGAATTCAACGACGCCCTTCCTCCCTTGTCTATTTGTGACATATTTTTTGTCATAGTTATCCCTCTAACTCCCTTGCGTTTTGGTTTATCATCACCCTGGTCAGGATGCTCAACATCCTCACACTCATGATCACTGTGCTCCTGATCAGATGCAATCTATAAAATCAAAAGTAAACACATGAAAAAAGTTAGATCACATATAAAAAGTAAGATCACATATAAAAAGTCAACACTATAAAAAGTCAGACTGCATATGAACAAATAAACATGCTATATAATGCAAAAAAACCCAGATCACATATGACCAATATACCTTAGATTAATATCTCTTCTGTGTGATCTTCACGTGTATAGTCATCAGTGTTAGATTCGACATTTACACTTGATAAGTCAACAAAAAATGGACTAGAGTCATCATATTTGTCATAGTACTCTTCTTCATCAATAGGATCTGAAATGAACTGTCTTTTCCCATGAAGAATGTAGACCAATTTTCTTTTATAGGATCGTCAATATAGAATACCTATTTTTCCTATGATGCCATGACAAAGGGTTCATCCTTCTCACATGTCCACTCAAAATTCACTATTGTGAAACTGAGTTCCTCAACTACAACTCATTTCTTATTATCAAACGTTTACACCTAAATAATGGAATCCTAAACTTTGCGTAGTCAATTTCTCATATGTCTTCAATGACACTGTAATAAGACATCTTGCCTTCATGTGAACTCTTATCCTTGGCACTAGAAAAATACAATGAATACATTTGAAGGGTGACCCCACTATTTTGGATGACACTTCTATCATCTTGACGTTTTGTGTAGTATGAAAAACCATTTATGTCAAACCATTTGTAAAATGTAACGTGGGTCTTTGTCTTATACATGAGCCATTTGTATGGGAGGCATTGCAGATCTCTGCTGTGTTGGTATGAGATGGACAAATATCAGCTTTTGGGTCATGAGCTTTTGTAACAAATGACATAGAAGATAAAGATGATTCATCAATAGTTGAAGGTAGCCCAGGATAGGCAGAAGTCTTATGATGATAACCGTCATAGTTTGTTGGAGTTCCAAGTGGGAGACAAGGTGTATCTCAAGGTCTCTCCTTGGAAAGGTGTGTTGAGGTTTGGGAGGAAGAGTAAGTTGGCTCCCAGGTATATGGGACTTTACCCTATGGTGGCATGTGTTGGGAAAGTAGCTTATAAGTTGGATTTGCCACCTGAGTTGCACAAGTTGCATCTAGTATTTCATGTTTTGATGTTGAGGAAGTGTCACCCTGACACTGAGATGGTCTTGCAACCAGTGGAGGTTGAGCTGGATGAGTACGTGTCATATGTGGAGGGTCATGTGTTGATCCTGGATAGGAGGATCAAGAAGTGAAGAAGAAGGATATCATTTTGGTTAAGGTTTTGTGGCTTCATCATGGTGTCAAGGAAGCCCATGGGAGCTTAAGTAAGAGATGCGTATAAAGTACATGTCTTTTTTGTGCAGGATTTCGGGGTCAAAATCCTTGTTAGGGGTTTATAGTTGTAAGGACTCAGACCTAGCTTTCTGGCTAACCTTATTTGATTGCTTGACATGATGCTTAGACCCTTAATATAATCTCTTGAGATGCCTTAATAGAATGTGACAAGCTTATGTTTTCAGTTTGGTCCTGTTTGGTTGATGTTTGAGCTAGTTATTCTTGTTTCAGACCAAGTTGCAATTTGCCCACGTTGAAAAGGGTTACCTTGCAATTTGTCACATGTTGTATGTGTCTCGCATATTTTAGCATCATGAGAGAGAGAGGATGATGCTTTGGGGTGCCTTGTTATGCTTTAGTTTGATGAGGAGAGAAGTGATGACATGTTGAGTGTTGTTTCTAGGGTTTACTTAGATGCCCTAGGTTGATGATGACCTTATGTTGACCATTTGAGTCCTTAACCATTCTTGATGTTTCTTGGTGTCTCTGTAGTTGAAGGTGGTTTGTGTGTTTGGAGGAGTTCCCTTCAGTCGAAGAAGTATGGAATTCCCCTTTTGGGTCAAAGATGACCTAGGGTTTGGTTTGGTCTTCGACCATGAGCCCTTGTGGTCAAGTTTTCTCTTTTACCGATGGTCCTCTAGGACCAAGTGAGGTTGCTAACTTTCTTTGGTTTTCATGAGCTATCTTGCATACATAGTTTTAGTGGTTGCATGGTGGTTCTTTGGAGGACATGTGGCACTTATGTGCATGACACCTAACCCTTTTCACCTCTCTCTACCTTTGGGTATATGTACCTCTCCTTTCACATGCATATGATCTTTTTGCATCCTCTTTCCCTCTCTCATCTTTGGATATCGACCCTAGAAGCTTGGTGGTGAAGAAGAGCTCATCCTTGGAGCTTTTATGGCCGACCGTCTTGCATGTGGTGATCTTCAGTTGAAGCATCATCTCTTGTTGCTTTGTTGGTGATCTTTGATCCTTGGTAAGTGATCCATCTCTTGATTTCATTTTCTTGCAAAATCCTACTCTTCTTTCCTTCTTCTTGGCTGAATCCATGGAGCTTCCATGGTAGTGCTTGTGTTGGGATGGAGGTACTTCTCTCTCTTGGGACAAATCCCTAGTTTTCCAAGGTAGTGTTCAAGTTGAGTGGAGGAACTCTTTTCCCCTTTCTTTCCTTTTGTTCTTTTAAGCCTAGAAGTCTTGGTTCTCCTTCTTTCCCTTTAACCTAGGGTTTTCTTCTCTTTTTGAGGTGGTGACTAGCTTGGTTGTGGAGGAGGTCAAAGCTAGGTTTCTCTCTTACTTTTGGAGCTTCTTGCTTGGAGGTGGTTGCACCATCATCTAAGGCGGTTATATAACTATTTCCCTACTATTATTGCACTTTAATTCTACACGCAATTGTTCCAAAAATGTGATTACATGCTGTTGATGATGGTATCTTGTTTACAGTTTATGCTCCTATAATCATCTTGCATGTATTTTGTTCCTTTACCTAAACCCAAATTCACTCACCCGAAATTTAAATGATGGCGATGATGATGATCTTGCATACAACTCAAACTTGGTTATGTTATCTTGGTTCTTGGTTCAGTTATCTTGTATAAAGTGGAGTTTGGTTTGGTTTACATGTGCTTGAATCTTGGGTTTTTATCTATCATCTCACGACTTTCATGTTGATCATATGTGATGCTTGATTCTAGGGTTTTGGACATGTTTTTCCTTAATGAACTTCTTTTCTTGAAGTTTCGGTCTTCAAGATGATAGCCACCTATTTTGATCATGTTTTGATAGTGGTTTTTCTCCAAGATGTCCTTCATGCTATGTTCTAGGTTGTTGAAGGTCTGGAGGTGATGTTTGGTCAATGAGATTGAATTCCCTGGTTTGGTCGCTTGGTTTACCCTTCATGGTAATTCTTGGTCGATGAGATTGCCTTGGTCATTGGTCCTTGTTTGTTTGCTTGGGGCACTGACTTAGTTTGTTGCTTTTGGTCGCTGAAGATGTATTCGACTTGGTCTTCTTTGACCCAGGTCTTCTCTTCGGTCAAAGGTATGCATACCCTCTCTTTGGTCATTGGTTGATGGTCTTCGACCTTGGTGTTTTGTTCCCTCTTTGACTGTTGTAGTTGAGTGGTGTCTTTGGTCGTTGATGTAGTCTTTGACCTAATGTTTTCTCTTCGACCATTTGTGGTCCTTTGGTCGCTAGTGTGGATGCTTTGTCTCTTTGACTGATGGGATGTTGTGATGCATTTGGTCTCTGGTTTTGGTCATGATCTTCGACCGTGATAGCATAATGTTCTTTGGTCACATAGTTTTGTAACCTAATACCTTTTTCGACCAATGATAATCCATGGACAGATGGTTCCTATATGTGGTTATCTAGTAATGACAATGGTGGGCTGAAAGGTCTCCAAGAATGTGGAAAATAGTAATGTATCCAGGGTTTGATACTAAATGTTGTTTGGAAGCTTTAATTAGTTACAATATTGAATCCCTAACCCTAATTCTAGGGTATGTTATACTTGTTAAGTACGCTGGAATAACTAGCAAGTAATGAAGCTTTTCCCCTCTCCTACTTGTGTATCCTAACTTTGCAGGTGGAATGAATGACATAGCTATTTCAATGCTATGGTGTGTTTGATATGACACATGGTAATGATTGGGAGCCTTTATGAGGCATGATGAGATAATGATGATTGTGCAGGAACGATGTGATTTGGGTCTTATGACATGGCAGAGGCCTTATGCCTAGTGTGAGGTGATATCCTTCAGTGATGCGATGAGGGATTGATATCCCCTAATGATGTGTTGATGTTGATGGCATGGTATGGCAGTGGTACCAAGTGATGATGTGACAAGTTTATACTTTCATTCATTTTATATCTTCTAGAGTTGTAACATACCCTTATCGTTGTAGAGTTTGTTTACAATTTATACATTGTAACTTGATTGATGCTAAAAGATACCCAATTAGATTCATTAATCAAGTAAAACTCTAATGATGTAGTTTCCCTATGCCATAGATCCATCTACAACGTCAGTCATTGCTAGATGGTGAAATGAGTTCTTCCTTAGTGGAATCTTGGAGTCATATATTGTTGAGTATATGCATTTCACAGGATTGGCTGCAGTCATACCCTGATAGGAGAACGATCGAGGCCATATCTCAAGTGATGTGATTCGGTACATGTATATGATATGTTTTGAGGATGGATGCGGTCAAACCTCGGCATGAGTGTGGCTGCAGTAGTAACTCAATTTTCACTAGTGTTGTGCCTATATACCATAGTAGACTAGGTTGTTTTGTAGTTGGACTTTCACTGTGGTAGACTCAGACTGATGGAGAGTGTGAGAGATCATAGGAGTTTGACTCCTCCTAGATCTTGTATGGCACTGGTTTTGATTTAGAAATGGTCAGTTGGAGTATGAGTAGCATACCTCATCTCCTCAGGGCATAATAAAAGACGTAATACAACCTTGTAGTATATTAGCCTACGGTTAAACACGAATCACATTGGATGACCCTTTTCCTTATCTCTTGTACTGATTTCTTGAATTATAATGTAGTAAGAGAAATCAACTATTAGACATGTTCTTCATATTCCTTCTAAAGTTATAAGATGTTCTATTGCTCAGTTGGAGATACCTAAACTACTTACATAGTGTTAATTACTGAATTCATATCATTTTACTGAATCTTCTCAACTTGATGATAATGTTATCTTGCTGCTTTAATCTATCTGTGCTCATAATAGTTGCGGCGGGAAGTTATATCTCTCACTGGGATGTTGGTCTCACCCCGTGGGTTTCCACATCTTTTAGGTGGATGTGCACGACGTGGTAGAGATCGTGTGGCTGGGGCTGAGCAACAAAAGGAGCAGTAGTTGTTAAAGGTCAAATATGTTGCTAGTTTTTTGTAGTAGAATACTATGTGTTATCCCTGTACTCTTAGGTCCTTGGGGAGTTTTTGGTGGTTTTTCTACATCAATGCGAGTTTTGGCAGTATTCCATGGTTGTACAGATATGTCATTATATATGTGAACAAGTTATCATATGTAACAGGTTGTGGCAAGATGGCCAAGTGAACTATGATATCTAAAGCCATTGAACATGTTATATGACACATGTGACCAGTTTGTGGACTCAGATGTAATATGTTTTTAGCTTTTATGGTTATATGAAATCGGTTTCAATTTGTCATGTTTTCTGGTAATATGGTTTATTAGTGACAGTTCCACACTTTGTTTTGAGTATTATCACGTTGTGTGGCAATGGGCATCACAAGAACAATTACAATTAAGAGAAGGTGGTCCATTATACAATAGAAGTTGAGTATATTGACACATCCAATGCATAAAAGGAAGAAATATGGATTGAGAAGTTCATTAGTAAACTTGGTTAGGTTCCAACCATTGAGGATCTATTAGAAATTTACTGTGACAACAATGGAGCCATTATATTGTCTAAGTAACCCATATTAAAGCATTACATTATTATATTTATTCATTATCTAATATTGAAGAAAACATAATAATAGGAATTTCCTTTATTAATAATAAAATTAATTACAAGATGTGCCATTACAATCATCATATGGTCGGCTCTCAAGGCATACAACCAACAATCTCCCATTTTCACTAGAGCCAATCTCTCATGAATCTCATTCCCAATGATCTAGCATTACTATCATGCATTAATTGTGAAATTTCTTTGTCAAAGGGTCGAAAACATTGCTTTTAGTTGTTACTCTACAAATTGTCACATCTCCTCAATGTATGATCTCTTATATGAGATGATAACACCTTAGTATATGCTTGGAATGCTGATGCAATCTTGGTTCCTTATCTTATGCTATAGATCAATTATTGTCATAGTATATCTCTACTACATCACCAATAGTTGGAGCTACTCCTAGCTCACCAATGAAATTCTTGATCCATATAGCTATATTTGTTACATTGGAGGCAACAATGTACTCGGTCTCTATTGTAGAAACAACAATTGTATCTTGCTTGAAACTTTTCCAGTTTATAGCTCTACCATAGATGAAAAACACAAAACCTAATTGTGATATGTAATCATCCTTGTTGGTTTGGAAGCTTATGTTAGTATAACCCTTTACTGCCAACTATTCCTCACCACCATAAATAAAGGATGATCCCTAGTTCTAAGTATCAGAATGTTCTTTACAACAATTTAGTGACATTTACCGAGATTTGATTGTTCACTACTCGTCATGACCAAAGCATACGAGACATCATGATGTGTACAAAACATTGCATACATGATAGATCGAATTGTAGATGCATATGAAATTCTATTTGTGTGACCTATCTTCAGAATAGCTTATACAGTGAGCTCTAGAGAGATTTATTCCATGTCACATGGGTAAGTTTACTCTCTTAGACTCTTGCATGTTTAACCTTTTCAACACTTTGTCAATGTATGTATTGTGACTTAGACCAAAAATCCTTTGAAATATATATCTATAGATCTTGATTCCTAGAATATAGGATGTTTCTCCTAAGTCCTTCATAAAGAAGGTGTTTCGCAATCATGTTTTTACCAAATTTAGAGTAGGGATTTCATTCCCCATCAAAAGCATGTCATCTACATAGAACATGAGGAATACAATTATGCTCCCACTAACCTTGTTGTAAACACAAGGTTCATATTCATTTGAATAAAGGAAAAAAATTGATTGTCTCGTCAAAACAAAGATTCAAGTCCCAAGATGTTTGATTCAATCCATAGATTGATCGTTGTATCTTACATAACTTTTGGCTTCATTTAGAGCAATAAAAACCTTTGGATTGTGTCATGTACACATCCTCAAGAAATTTTTGTTAAGGAATGTTACATTAACATCCATTTGCCAAATTTCATATTCATGATAAGTTGTAATGGCAAGCATGATCCTAATGGATTCTACCATGGAAACTGTGTGAACAAGTTTCACCGTAGGCAACACCTTGAACTTGCTTGAAACATTTTGCAACCTCCCTTTGTAGGTTTGTACGTTACCATCCATGTCAGTCTTCTTTTTGAAGACCCATTTGCACCTTGTTGGTTTACCCCTTCAGGTGGATCTACCAAGTTCATACCTTATTCTCATACATGGATTCTATCTTTGATCTCATGATTTTAAGCCATTTCTAATAATTTGGTCCCTCAATGACCTTAGTGTATGTTGTTGTCTCATCATCATTCATGACCAACATATCAGCTTGCTGATTCACAAGAAACCCCGATATCTCTTGCTCAATTTGTGTCCTACTAGACCTTTGATGGGGAAACTTGAGATATCGCAACTGCTTGTGATTCTTCTCATTCCTTATTTATATTCATATATTACATGTTTTCTTTTTGGTCTCACACTTCTACGAGTTCTATTTTCCTCCCATTGGTTCCTTTAGAAATAAATTCCTTTTCAAGGAATGCAACAATTCTAGCAACAAGCACTTTGTTGTCAGATTGAATGTATAAATAATAATGCTTGGTTTCATTAGGATATCCAACAAATTAACATTTGTGAATTTGGGTCCAAGCTTTTCAAAATATTGTTTCCTGGAATAAGCTTCACATCCCCAAAACACATTGGGACGTTTCTCGATCCATATCTCATATGGTTTCTTTTGAACTGAGTTTGAAGGTACATGGTTAATTGTAAACACTACAATTTCTAAAGCATATTCCCAAAAGGATTTCCAAAGATAAAAAAAAGTCATCATTGAGTGTATCATATCCAAAAGGGTGTTGTTCTTTTTTCCGAGACACCATTATATTGTGTTTTAGGTGGAGTACATTGTTATATAATATCAAAATTTCTTAGAAGGGCATCAAACTCTTAGTTTAAGTATTCCCCATCTCAATCTGATCAAAGTGTTTTAATATTGTTTCCAAGTTGGTTTCATACTTCATTCGTGATTTCCTTAAATTTTTGAATGGATTCAGACACGTGTTTCATCAGATACATATAGTGTAACGTCCTAGGATTTGACGCCTCGGATAGCATGATCTTATAAGGAATGATTGGACTACCCATATCACCAAGGTGCACCTCCTTTTCCGGGAGCCCATCACTAAAGAACTCCATAGTTAAGCGTGCTCAGCTTGGAGTAGTACTAGGATGGGTGACCAGTCGGGAAGTTGATCCTGGCTTGCGCCTCAGTGAGGACAAAGTGCACAGTTAAGGTTAGTGGTGGTATGTGGGGCTAGTTGTCATTCTTGAAACTCTACCAGAGCCTAGGGAAGTGGGCCCGAGCATTAAAAATGGTATCAGAGCCATAACCCCTCCAGTAGGTGGGGCCCACATGGGCATGTGGCATGCCAATCTTGAGTCGTACGGTCCAGGCAAGTTGGAAAGGGCTATCCATAGAGACAAGATGGAGCCGCCCTTGCGCTGGTAGCCGTGGACAGGAGCTGGGTGTCCATGGGCCATTGTGGGTCTGCACTGAAATGGGGTCAGATTATGAGGCCATATAGTTGAGCCTTGACGAGGACGTCAAGAGTCTAAGTGGGGGAGATTGTAACGTCCTAGGATTTGACGCCTCAGATAGCATGATCTTATAAGGAATGATTGGACTACCCATATCACCAAGGTGCACCTCCTTTTTCGGGAGCCCATCACTAAAGAACTCCATAGTTAAGCATGCTCAGCTTGGAGTACTACTAGGATGGGTGACCAGTCGGGAAGTTGATCCTGGCTTGCGCGTCAGTGAGGATGGGTGCCGATCTTGAGCCGTGCGGTCCAGGCAATTTGGAAAGGGCTATCCGTAGAGACAAGATGGAGCCGCCCTTGCGCTGGTAGCCGTGGACAAGAGCTGGGTGTCCATGGGCCATTGTGGGTCTGCACTGAAATGGGTATAGATTATGAGGCCATATAGTTGAGCCTTGACGAGGACGTCAAGAGTCTAAGTGGGGGAGATTGTAACGTCCTAGGATTTGACGCCTCGGATAGCATGATATTATAAGGAATGATTGGACTACCCATATCACCAAGGTGCACCTCCTTTTTCGGGAGCCCATCACTAAAGAACTCCATAGTTAAGCGTGCTCAGCTTGGAGTAGTACTAGGATGGGTGACCAGTCAGGAAGTTGATCCTGGCTTGCGCGTCAGTGAGGACAAAGTGCGCAGTTAAGGCTAGTGGTGGTCTGTGGGGCCAGTCGTCATTCTTGAAACTCTACTAGAGCCTAGGGCAGTGGGCCCGGGCGTTACATATAGCCATATCTACTGAGGTCATCAGTAAATGTGATGGGATATCGATAACCACCTCTAGCATTTTTGCTAAAAGTCCCACATGTATTGATATGTATGAGTCCTAATAAGTCACTTGGCAATTCATATTTACCAGTAAAAGGAACTTTTGTCATCTTTCCTAGTAAACATGATTCACATGTCTAAATTGATTCAAAATCAAATGAGTCTAGATATCCATCTGTACGGAGTCAAGAATGTGCTTCCCATTTATACGGACTAACAGATAATGTCATAGATAGGTTTTATTTGAGTCATCAAGTTTACGATTCTTAATATATATGATTTGGACGCTTGTCTCAAGATCTAATAAGTAAAGACCATAAGACTCAGGGGCACTGCATAAAAAAATCTCATCTTTATAAATAGAAAATTAACCATCCTTAATGTGAATTTCAAATCCATTCTTGTCCAAACAAGA
The DNA here is from genome assembly GCA_963693085.1 of Alisma plantago-aquatica. Taxonomy (NCBI): domain Eukaryota; kingdom Viridiplantae; phylum Streptophyta; class Magnoliopsida; order Alismatales; family Alismataceae; genus Alisma; species Alisma plantago-aquatica. The sequence goes on from OY856409.1 coordinate 554,217,880, forward strand.
AATAGAAATAATGTTCCTATTTATACTAGGTACAAAATAGCAGTTCTCTAACTCTATTCCAAGCCCAC